>OU862906.1:59992414-61210330 GCA_917880885.1 Limnephilus marmoratus
CCATCATCAGGGCAGATCCGGCAGATCCGGTAGATGTGTAATTTTAGTCGTGAAGTGTGTGCTTATTTACTTCGAAGCGATACCGTGTCGCCAGCAGCACTGACTTTCACCAGTACAAAATACTCGTGACAAGCAGTGGCGTCATCGCCGCGGAACGGAATAGAAAGTTCATTAAAACGTGGTATTTATGCTAGCCAGGGGAAAGTCCGTTTGCGAGATGCCGACGGAAGTGGCTCCATCTCTTAATGAAATCTAAAATTAGAAATCACAATGGTAAGAATTTAAGAAAAAATAAAATAAAATAAAAATTACAATTGTTAACTTTCACCAGTACAAAATAATCGTGACAAGCAGTGGCGTCGTCGCCGCGGAACGGAATAGAAAGTTCATTAAAACGTGGTATTTATGCTAGTCAGGGGCAAGTCCGTTTGCGAGATGCCGACCGAAGTGGCTCCATCTCTTAATGAATTCTAAAATTAGAAATCACAATGGTAAGAATTTAAGAAATAGAATTACAATGGTTAAAGCCAATTTAGTCAATATAAATCAAAATGGTTTACCACGAGCTCGCATTACTATATACTTAGACATGGTTTTTTTTTTTTTTTTTTTTTTTTTTTTAAATTTAAAAAAAAAAAAAAAAAAAAAAAACCATGTCTAAGTATATAGTAATGCGAGCTCGTGGTAAACCATTTTGATTTATATTGACTAAATTGGCTTTAACAATTGTAATTCTATTTCTTAAATTCTTACCATTGTGATTTCTAATTTTAGAATTCATTAAGAGATGGAGCCACTTCGGTCGGCATCTCGCAAACGGACTTTCCCCTGGCTAGCATAAATACCACGTTTTAATGAACTTTCTATTCCGTTCCGCGGCGATGACGACACTGCTTGTCACGAGTATTTTGTACTGGTGAAAGTCAGTGCTGCTGGCGACACGGTATCGCTTCGAAGTAAATAAGCACACACTTCACGACTAAAATTACACATCTACCGGATCTGCCGGATCTGCCCTGATGATGGACACTGCAACGATGTCCGAAACGTTGGCTAAAGAAGGAGGTAGCGCAACACGGCACAACACCCCAAAAACATATAACGAAAAAAGCATAAAAGCTGAAAAAAAATTATTTAGATTTGACTTGGGTTGACAGTTTCGTCATTCTGAACAAAGGAGAATGATATCCATAATAATTAATATTGATTGAGGAACAGGGATGATTTATTCATTATTTTGGAGTCTGCGAGAAGGAATGTTGAACTGTATAAATTGTAACAAAGATGAGACAATAATTCTGTTCATATTTTGTTGTAAGCGCCTTTTTCCATGGTCTCAACGTTTTGCAACATAATGTCTTTCATAATGTCATTAAGGGAGGTTTTTGCTCTTAAAATAAAATATGAATTAAAATTACAAACTAACTTTGAAAATATTTCAAGAGTGCATCCATGAGAACTTCGAAATGTATAGGTCGATAGGCTTATATCCCGCGACCTTTGGATTACGAGTCAAGAGCCTTAACCTTCGACCACGGAGACCGTCTTAGCAGTCAAACTGTGATTTAAAACATAGGCGAAAAGTACTGTAACTACACTACTATATTTTCAATGTCGTGTCGTTTCTGAATAAGAATTTCCTCGCTGTGGAATTTACGAAAGCGCTTTCCTTCCAGTCACGCATCTGCATCACCACAACCGCCACAACACCACTTCAACATTATTCGCCGTAACTACATTATACGCCATTTTCGAAAAAAAAACATTATTAATGAGGTGTTATGCAAATCTAGTCAAATTAGCTAAAATACATTCAATTTTTTTTAAACGTGTAAATGAATACTAACGTCGTAGTTTGGAGATACCCCAGCAGGCACGATCAGATGAATCAATTGCTTGACCGTTTTCTGCCCAGCAGTATGTGCTTGTATAGTTTGAAACATTCTTTGGGGGATTTTCTTATCAACATCTTTGTCCGTGGTGAGGGCTGAGATTATAACTGGTTTGAAACTTGGCACTAGTCGAGGGTAGCTTAGAAGATTAACAGTGTTTTAAGTAGTAAAATAAGGTGACTGCGTGTTTGTATCACAACCTACCTTCTGCCTACTCATAACGTGGCTTTATCGAAGCAGCACGGCGTCAATGGTTGTTGATGGCGACCTATAAATAATAATTTATCACCTGCGCGAAAGTGTATACAATCCTAACTGTACAGGAAGCCTCATAAATTTGCAGAATTCTAGCAAAGTGAAGTAATTTGCGTTGTTTGTCTTTCTGGTGATATAAATCATAATAGTCCCAGATAGGCGAAATAGCCGAGTGTTCCGATAGGCGATAGCGGACTTCACGTGCGTTCTCCGGCAGTTGAAATTGCAATAAAACGAGGTCATTCTTTTCACCAAACATGACACTATTTCGACTTCGGTTATAAAATTGCCTAAAACATTTTGAAGTGAAAACTTCTTTAGCACCGTTGTAATTTGAAACTTGATGAAACGAATAATAGTGACACTAAAAATAGACAAACACTTACATCTCTGGCTTGCCATTGAAGTAAAATCATGTATAGTTTCATAGCGCTATCACAGAAACGAAGTATTGAATTTTCTAAGTCTAAACTTAAACTTTCAGTACAATACATCTATAGGATCTAGCCTGCGAGAGAATGAGATAGTATAATCGGTCTCCTGTTTGTGCGGTGCTTCGTAGCCTATCTGTCTCCTCTTTGTGCCGTGCTTCGTATCATCCCCATTCTTGTCTACTTTAGTTTTTGGGAGGTTTCACTTCTACCGCGTGTGAATTGCACATTCTGATTTTTTTCAGATTGTTGACAAACTACAATAAAAACCTAGTTTATTGGGTACTTTTACCTCTTGTTACATTATTATTTTTGTTTACGTGTAATAGTTTTGTTTCTTCCATGTAATTGTTAAAAAAAAAGAAAAGAAACAAAGATACAACGGTGAGCCTGGCGATAGCTTGACCAATTGGCAAACCTGACCGGTAATTATGTTTATAGTGCATTCATTGGATAAAAAATAACAATCGCAGACTGTAATTTGTTATCGATTAAAAATATTGTACACACATATCAGAGAGACAATCAACTGATTTACCGTAGATGGCTTTGTAGATTTATTGGTTTATCGATCTTTTCGTCAATATGACCTGAATAACATTGCATGTGGGCTATTTAAAATTTGCCGTTTAATTTTCATCTCATTTTAAATTCTGGAAAACGATTATATATACTGGTATTCACGTCCAAGTAATTTGACTAACGTGGAGTTGGTATACTAAAATACAGAATAATAATTGGAGCTTTCCTTAGATCTTTTTTACTAAGACTTAATACTTATATAAGCGATAATGGGTTGTAATCTGAAATGCTCTAATCAGCCGTTGTCGCTGATGTTGGATATCTTGTCCGCTATTATTTCTATGCAATGGCGAAAGTTTTTTTTAAAGTTTAATAATAACGGTAATTAACATGTCCCAATGTTGTATTGTGCCTTTATGCTTCTCGAGAACGTCTAGCAATAGGTCTCCAAGTGATGAATAGTTAACACGTTTAATCAGAGGAGACCATATTTGTCCCAGTTCACATCGAAATCTTTGTATCTCCATCACTAGTATCAAGAGAAGTATGATCTAAACGCTATTAATAATAATAATAATAATAATATAAGTTTATTCCAGAATGTATGCAGGGGAAGTGCAATGCAATACATTCCATAATGTAAAATAACAAAAAAAGATAAATAATAAGTTAAGGTAAAAAGTAAATAACAACACATAAATTAAATTAAATAAATGAATAAGCATGAAAAATGAAACTGAGAAAAAACAAAAAATTATTTATGTAAACACTAAAATGAATGTAAATAGCCGTTTACGGAGGGTATTTCATCGTCTCCCGTCTCCAGAGGGTCATCAGGGGAGATTCCATCCAGGCAGTCATGGCGGTGATGATCGCATTCTTCGAATGGCGCAGTCTGCGACATAAACTTCCCATGCGGTGGCGGAGAAGTGCACGGAAAGTATTGGAAAGGGAAAACAACACTCTTTATATTACTATCAATTTGGGAGGCGGGATGGGTACCGCCGCCCCGGGAACCTTTATTGGATAACCAATACCTCTGCCATAGGTCACCCCAAGTGGTTCTCTACGTTTGGTGATTTAGCAGGGGTGCCCGGGTTCATGGGGTAAGGTTTGTCTAGGTCTTGAAGGCAGATGACCAGGACATACTGAACTCCGATTCACCCCTTAAACCCTTTTCCTTCCCAAAACTCTCCTCTCCTTCCTTTCCTTAAAAAAATCCTCCACACAGCATCCCCAAAGATGACATACGCCCTGAGGGAAACTATTTTCCTCAGGGCTTCCTGTGTGGAGCTCATGTAAAAAAATATATTGAAATCTGTAAATCAACAGCATTAAAATTCTCGACCGTAGTTTGAAAAAAAATTATGAAGCTTCGTGAAATTTGTAAGAATTATTTTTACGTGAAACAATAAAATATGGAGATAACAATAACGTTTATGATACATTTGTCTAATAAAATATGTGAGTGTTTTTATTTTTTGTTTGTTATCAGTAATTTTAGTTAGAAAAAACCTAAGGCCATTTTTAAAACTTTTTAAAGTTTGCGTTCAAAATTTTTATATTTAAAAAATACATGGTTATTTCTAATAATAACATTTGAAAGGGTATTTCATCACCTTTCGAAAACAGTTTTTAATTTACGTAAAACTGGACGACAGTTGAAATTTGACAAAGTAGTTTTAACTCTCCCGCAGCCATCTGGGCCAAAGGTAGACCCCAAAATCACAATCCTTCTTATATCTGCTTAAATACATGAAATACGTTTTTAGTATTTTAGGTATTCCTGCCAAAAGGATTAATACATAATGTGCCGTTTAAAAAAAAAAGTGAAAAAATCATTGATCGCAGGAAAAAATCTTTTGTCAAATATAGGTTATATTCCCTGCCCAATAAATGGACAAATAACAAAAAAAAAAGAAAAAGTGATTTCTATGGTTTAAAATTTAATGTCCAAAAAAATAAAAAATTACACGGGGTCATCAGCCGACCCCCATGGTTACGGATGTTATGTTTGGCATCTTGGCCTGTCAAGAGTTAAAATAAACAAAAATTTTAACAAAACAAAAAAACGACTTCAAAAAATGCACTAAAAAGTAAAAAAATAATTTCGTATTCTTCTACAACTTTATAATCAACTTACCTTTTCTACTCATCAATATGTACGTACGATTGTTATTTTTGGAGTCGGTGTCGGCGGGAGAGGAGCTGTCAAGTGAACACGCCGGGCCGCGGGTACCTTGGTTGACACCGACTCCAAAAATAACAATCGTACCTACATATTGATGAGTAAAAAAGGTAAGTTGATTACAAAGTTGTAGAAGAATACGAAATTATTTTTTTACTTTTTAGTGCATTTTTTGAAGTCGTTTTTTTGTTTTGTTAAAATTTTTGTTTATTTTTTTATTTTTAGTGAATCTGAAGTACACTAACTAATTTGATTAAGATTCGGCCGAGTATCGTAAATTTGTTCTTCAGAATTGGAGAGTTCCGTTACTTTGTCATAGATCCCATACTCAGAACCTAACCAAACTCTCATCAAACTACCCTTGAAGTACATCCTTTCCAATAAAAAAAGAATCATCGAAATCGGTTGGCGTGATATTAAGTTATTAGTCCATTTGTCGCGCACATACTTGATGCAAATTTAAGACTGATATGATTTTCTCATGGATGCCATTGTCAGAACTATATCAAATTAAAATGGGACCACACGGGAAGCACCAGCTTTCAAATAAAAAAGAATCATCAATATCCGTTCATCCAGTCGAAAGTTCTGAGGTAACAAACATAAAAAAAAAATAAAAATAAAAATACAGTCGAATTGAGAACCTCCTCTTTTTCGAAGTCGTTTAAAAAGAAAGTAGGCGATGAAATTATTATGGTCCCTGTCTTACAAGTATTGCGCGATTGCGCAAGGAAGGGTGCAACAATGCGATGGTAATATGTCATTTATTTGACACATTAGCATCGCGTAGTTGTATTCTCTAAATTATTAACTTCCTGTTGTTCTCTGTTCAGTGATTAGACCCTATCGAATTTGCCGGAGTTTGTGTTTTCCTTCTACGTAAGCACAGCATACTAAATTTTAAAGTTCATATTTATATTGAAACTTGTAAATTCTCTGCGCGAATATACAACGTTTTCTATTAAACTTAATATGTTTTTCATTTACATTGTTTTTCATTTTTTTAGTTACACATTAGTATTTGACATGAAAATAGTGAATTGCAGAAAGTCTATTTGAATTGCAAATAGTGAAATGTGCACGAAACATATTTCAAATATTTTAAAATGGCATTTTTTAATTAAACATCATACATTTTTACAAAATACTGTAGTGAATTCGGGATGCAATGTGTTCTTAATAATATGTTGCAATCGGATAATTGCGGGATCTTGCGGGTATTAGATAAGCCGCCATAACTCAGTGGTAAGAGCACCTGACCGGCAATCAGGAGGACACGGGTTCAAGTCCCGTTGGCGTCATGTATCTTTTCTCGCAAGATTTTTTCAATGTAGATGAGTGTTTCAGGCTGATAATTATTGCTTATAATAATTGTTACTCTTTGTGCTATGCATAAAAATCTTGTCTTAAACGTTAGTTTATCAATTAAAATAATAATAATAATAATAATGTTTAAAAAAACGACCGGTCATTGGTTGAGTGGGCTGGGCATAGCGCTTGGGTCCCACCTGGGCGTCGCGTGTTCGATTCCTCTGGCTAAGTCCTCCATCACAACACAAGCAACATTTTCGGCTTTCTGTGGTGGTAGTAGGAGATTTTCAAACATTGTTGGGTTATTCGTAACCCGGGAATGTTTGTCTTTCTTTAAAAAAAAAAACAATGTTTATTTTTTATTATGTTTAGGTTTTGCCTTTAATCGTTGGCAGATTTGTTAAATTTTCAAATAAAATGTTGTATTCAACATAATTAACACACATTTCATATTGTATACCTAATTGTAGAGTGAAATAAATCAGAATTTTAATTTTAGTTCTAATAAAACCATTAAAAATATCCTCGCACGTGTTGTGCGACGAAATCACTTCAGTTAGTCCATTTATCTACGGTATTACAAACTAATATATTTTAGATTATTTTTGGACACTGATTTTGCTTAGACACTATTGAAAAATTGAAAATACTTATGACCAAAAAATTCTTTTACTAATTTTATCATCAAGCGTTTAAGCATTTTTATTGCTAACTTGAATTAAGGTATATATTAAAGCAAACTTGATTGAATTAAAATCGATATTGAGTTATTAGTTAAACATGCTGGTACGGAGAATAACCAATATTTCTCATAATAACCAATATACAGTTGCAAGGATACGATCGCAAGATCATCTTTTGTCGAAATTTGAATTTAAATTTGACTTACAGACATACCCGCAAAGTGGAAAGAATGGGGAAAATCAAGGAGTGGCGACTTACCCTGTCTTCTTCCATCGCTTGTCTCAATTTCGCTGGTTCATCACATTAACCACTAAACTCGCGAGCTTACGATAATTTTTTTAAATCTGTTTCAACACGGTCGAACGTAATCACGTAAAAACGTCTCTGTTATCAGCACTAACAATATGTGTTGAAAGGACGATTATTATTTTGCAACTGACACATAATTGTACTTGGTCGGCATAAGATGGGTAGATGGAAAAAAAAGTATTTTTGGGTAGGAAAAACAATTTTGGAAAAAGGTACAAGGATGAATGCTAGGTGCCAATATTTACATTAAACGTTTTTTTTTACATCTACCTACATAAGAATAAATTTCAAACTAATAAAAATGTTGATGATTTCAAAATTGAACGAGGGAGTTGGTTGGTTAAAACGAGCAGCGGGTTGCTCTCCCTAAGCCTTATTCGGGCCACTGTTAAACCCCTCATTTTCCTAATTTCCCGGAAGGCTCTGTTGCGGTGTCACAGTTTTATCGCAGTTAATGTTGCCTAATACGAGCACACGTATGGAAACTTTTCTGTTGGTTGCACGATTATAACTTTCTACTTGGCATTTTATGAAAAGTTTTATTTTTTTGAATACCAGGGGATCACTAGCAAATATTTACTAGCAAAGTGGCAAAAGCATACAAATGAATGTACATTTTAAACCACACACGCAATCTGACTAGTTCTCCGTAATCATCTTATAAAACACGCGCAGGTTCACATTTTTTAAATATGTAACAGATACACATACGAGTATAACAGATTTATATATAACTTGGGAAAATGTAACACTAGAAGCCACTGCACACTAAAATACTCTTAAGAATTTCTTCGACATTAATTTACTGTCACTAAATAGTGATAAAACATTTATAATTCCATTTGCAATACAGACAAATGATATCCCTAAAAACATTGACATTATCATACACGACAATTCCAAAACACATATTGAAAATTATTGAATCCCAAACTGCACAACATTAAAAACAACAAACACAACTCAAATATTTAGCGGTAATTAAATATCGATAAAAATTTTAAATGGAAGCAGCAAATATATGAAGTTGTAAAAAAGATTAGAAAATTTAAAAGATTTAAAAAAGAATCAGAAATTCAAAAGAAAGAAAAAAATCTGTATTTAATATAGATATTGTGTCTTGATTCAATCAATTTTACAATGATTTGTTGGGGATCCGCATATAAAACCAACCTTTTTCCAACAGAAGTTGAACAGAGGTTAATAATTTAAATCATTTTAAAAAAAGCTTCAGCCTCCCGACAGATCGATTATTTGAAAAATTTCAAGTTCCTTATAATTTCAAGATCTAGACACTAATAATGCATTAATTTAAATTATAAAAGAAAAAGACAGGTATCAATTTATAACTGAAAATTGAACTTGCATTTTTCCATGTGCAAAATTAAACACTTCCTTAAATTATTAAACTATTAAATTTAAACATTTTTTTTCAATCGACTGCTGGAAGAAATGAGAAACATTTTATTGAAAAAATCCAAATAATAAATAATGTGAAAAAATGTTTTGAAGACAATCTTACCAAAATGTTTCCACTTGAATTAATCAAGAATCCTCTCCTTCTAATAATATAAAGGCCAAAGTTGGTATGGATATATGCATGGATGTATGTTTGTTACTCTTTCGCGCAAAAACTACTCAATGGATTTTAATGAAACTTTACAATATTTTTTTTCTTCTTCATCCATTGCGTTTTATGGTTAGATTATTTGCGGATTTTTCGACCACAGTGCTAGGCTGATGCCAGTGTTATATAGCTCATACATCAGAATAAGATATAAGCTATAGCTCAGAGCTCTGGCATATATATGAAATTTGCAATAGGTGGCACGATTAGTAAGATATCTATAATTCTTTATTCGATTCAAATTATTAGGGGAGTACTTCAAATAAATGCGGGAAAGGGAGGGGGAGGGAGGTGGGGAGGAGGTGGAGGAGGCGGAGTGGGAACCCCCCTAATACCATGCGAGCGAAGCCGCGGGAAAAAGCTAGTAACACATATATCCCAATTAGTTTCCTTAGGTGAGATTGCCTTCTTCTAAAATTTTATTTTATTATTTATTAATAGTGTTTTCAGATAATTTATAATACTAGTAGTATAATACTTAGAATTATATCACACTTACCATCATACAATATGTTATTTTCTACTAACTCACTGTAATTTACGGCATATGTAATACATGTAACCATAGTACTATTGATTACTTTTAAATATCTACAATAAAATACTCTACACTTCTCTCCCAATCACAGCCAAGCCTTCCATGGAAGAGTAGTTTTAAAATATTTTAACATAAAGAAAAACAATGTTTTTTTTATTTTTTATTTTTTATTTTTATTTTTTTTTTTTTTATTTCATATATTTTTTATTAGTAACAGATATTTGGGTTTTTTTTGGCTACCACACTAGGCTAAGCCCGTGTTGTGGTAGTCGTACATTTAATATTTTAACATTTCAAAAAATATTAAGAAATACTTAAAACTAAAGAGAAAAAAAAAGACCATATTTTAAAGAAAAGTAAAAATGAAAATGAAAATTCAAATTTTGAAATAGAAAAATAAATAATAAAAATTAAATGTTAAGAACTCAAGTGTTCTGTATAAATTAAAACATATAATTTTATAAATCAAAATTAAAAACATATATAAATTTAGTGAAAAACTAAGAGAAAAAAATAACAACATTTTAAAGTAAAATAGAAATACAAATGGAAATTAAAATTTTGAAATGCAAAAATTAATAATTAAAATGTAGTGTTAGAACTCATGAATTCTTTAAAGTGCGTTCGTCCCCTTTCAAAAATCCAATGTTGTACACGTGTTATAAAAAGAGAATTAGAATTACTTGACTTTATGTCAGTACTCAGAGCATTATATATTTTAGGAGCGATGAACCAGAATTGTCGTTGAGCGAATGAGGTGTTAGTTTTTGGGACCAAGCAACCCAGGTTTGATGAAAAGCGGGTGTGTGCTTGATGTTGTGGAGCAATTAGTAGATTATTTTTTCGTATATAACAAATGCTTGTTTTAGTAAATAGCTGTCGAATATCTAAGACCCTGATTTTTGCAAAGAGTTCATTTGACGGATGGGTAGGTTGACATTTAAATATAATTCTCAGAATTAGTTTTTGAACTAAAATAATTGGTCTAATAATGGATTCAGCACAACCACCCCATCCCACTATACCGTATATTGCTATGGATTGGAAAAGGGCAAAGTATACGCTTCTTAGAGTCTGTAAATCTAAGATAGACCTAAGGGAGTAGAATATATGGCAATGTATTTCCTATGTTTTATTCCTTCCCAACCAGGGGGGCGTAGAGAAATGTCAGGGGGGGCGTGATAAGTACATTTGCATTTCCGAAAAAAAAATCTATTTAACGCGTTCTAAAAAAATCTAACTAAGCGATTTAACCATAGCTCTAGCAAAGGCTGAACCCAGAATCAGACCAACTGCCACCTCATGCATCCTCAAGAATCTCGTTAGTACTTTATTAGTTTTTTTTTTTTTTTTTTTTAAATTACCTTGAAAGTTGTTAGACATTGTCTAATTACAAAAATATAATTTGAATAAATAATAAAAAAAAATAGAATACTATGTGTAATTAAAAGAAAACTAAGTAATGTCTACCTACTCTTCTATTAAAGATCCATAATATACAAATATATTGTATCTATATTGTACCTATTTGAAATTATTTAGTTAATATAAAAAAAATGTGTTTCTTATTTTTGTTGAAACTTAATTACGGGGGCATGAAAATATTTTTTTTGGTTCGGGGAGGCTCGGCGAAAAAAAGGTTGGGAAACCCTGCTTTAGACCACACGACTGAAGTAAAACTTCACTAACTTATATCTCCCTCTCAACTCCCATTCGCCTCGCCCGACCGTTCGCCTCGCCCAATCACACTTTCCATAACACTCTCGTCAGGTATTCACCAGCTTACTCCCCAAGTCAAACGTGCGTAAAGGCCCGACCGTTCCCCTCGCCCGATCACACTTTTCGTAACGCTCTCGTCACGCATTCACCAGCTTACTCCCCAAGTCAAACGTGCGTAAAGAAGTTTTACTTCGACAACTGTTTGACGTTTTAGGTAACTAATGTACGTAATCCCATCAACATATATGACATTATTTATGTTTGTAAATGTCTTAACATGCGTTAAAATTTATTTTTTTTAAATTACGTCTTTTGTGATAGCTTAGCAAAATTTATCGTTATGTCACTACACCTGCCATCGAAATATTTAAGGATCGTGTACATATTTATATATTTACGATTTTTTGTCACATCGCGTCGTCCAAATAAATTACCATAGATTTCATTCGAACACAACTGGTACACACCCGCTGTTGTTTCCGCGTGAACACCAACCAGCACTTATAATACATATATCATGAGAAGTGTATCTCCGTGATCCTGTGAATTGCCGACCTTTTCTGGGATTAGCCTGTTAACTGCTATCATTTTTCGGAGTTGAACTTAAGAGCGTTTAACCAGCCAGCGGACGAAAATCCACATTTCGTCGAAAGTTGTTCTTACGATCATGCAGGGCGGTTACAATGAGAAAGGTTAATTATTCTCCGTACCAGCTTTTTTAAATTATAACTCAATATCGAATTTATTTCAATCCAAATTAGCTTTAATTTATACCTTTGTAGCGGCCACTTAACCAGCTCTGCGAAATTTACCGCTGCGCCACTGACCTCCACCGAATACGCTGGAAACTACGAAATACCTACAGCAAAGGCACTGCGCTAGTACATACCTACGGCCGATATATCTACCTACATTCAGCGTAATACCAACGGCCGCCTAGAAATAATAATCCGCCACCTACGCGAAAGAGCTAGAACGTCTGGCTGTACCAAACAAGTGCACGCAGAAAGTTCGAGCGATATCTCGGCTTTGCGTGAGTTCACCCGGCGTTACCTACCGTCATCGAAACTACTTGCCCGGCCGGCAGAGTATTTAAGCAAGCACGAGCCGCATGCAGCTCAGTCTCAAGTCTAGTTCTCATTCAATGGTCGACTCACAAATACATCGGAGCAGTGATACAATAAGTGCAGTGTAGTAACTCTCTACCTGCCTGCGCGGGGCACGGGCCGCGCGCAGCCAGCAGTGAACACCATTTATCCAGTGTGATACCAGGAACATTTCCAGCACCTTCGAGGAACTTCTCCACTACCATCTCGACATGAGATGTCAGGCAACGCGCCAGCAATCCTGCAACGAGCAGCCACCATCTCCAACTACCATCTCGACATGAGATGTCAGGCAACGCACCAGCAATCCTGCAACGAGCAGCCACCATCTCCAACTACCATCTCGACATGAGATGTCAGGCAACGCGCCAGCAACCCCGCAGCCATCAACCGGCATCCTGCAACGAGCAGCAGCCAGCATCCAGCAACAAGCAACCAGGCAACGCGCCAGCAATCCTGCAACGAGCAGCAACAGCATCCTCACCGCCTCTCGAGGTTCCTTCCTGCGTCACGTGTGTACTCCGACTCAAAGGACACATAGCCGCCATACCTCGTCAACGCGACGACGGTCGACCGCCTGGATCAAGGTCACTTCTACACCGCCATGGTGTAGTGCAACACGCCGGCTTCCTGAAGACCAGTGATCTTCACCGCCGTAGTCTCCTGACCTTCCTTCACTCATCATCACGCAGCATCATCACTATCGGCACCACTATCACTCCGCTCCGATTCGATCCCCGCTACGTAGCGCTACAAATAAAGACTGACTCACTACACCGACTGACGCCTTTCATTTCTCTCTACCGATACGGCCCGCTCCCTCACCTTCATCCAAAAATGCTGAAAGGCGTGATGATAAAACTATTAAAATAATGTAATTTTTGTAATTATTTTTTGTTTATAAGTATTTATCATTTTTCAATAATGTCTAAATTTAATAAGAATATTAAAAAAATCTGAAATATATTAGTTTGTAAGTGCGCAAATAAATACACAAATGGACCAATTTTCATCAAGAAACACATTTAAGTACATATTTTTAATGACTTTATTGAAACTAAAATTAAAATTCTAAAACATGCTTTTGCTAGATAATGTATTGATTTATTTTACTGCATGATTATATTATTTGAAATGGGTGTGGTATAATACAAAATCTTTTTTGAAAATTTAACAAATCTGCCAAAGACCTATGGAATAACCTTATTATACTAATAATTAAAAAAAATTCTCAAAATTTATTACATGCGAATGCTAGATAAAAGAACAATCTTTCGAAATCCATTTATAATTTTTTGTGGAAAAGAGTTAATACGTCTAAAATCTGATTTGAAAATGACATATTTCTGGTTTTCTCTTGTAATGCCCACTTAATAACTTATACTATTAAAACTGCTTGGCATTTAAGAACCTACCGAGAATCTGCCAACTATTAACATTTTCTAAGAAGAGTGATCCACTTTACTATGTATATCCACATACCACATTGTTAACGCAATTTCAATCGGTGATTTTCCATAGGAAATCTTCAATCCACTAATAGGGCGTTAATCAATAAATGAATAAATAAATATCTCCCAAAGTAAGAATGGATGGCACGTGTGCAAATAATATACGATTTGTTATGGCATTTTCAAATTAATTATTTTATTATGTTACTAACATTTCAACCCTTTTAACAGTTAACAGGAACCGTTAACGTACGGTGCCCTAAAGTAATAGGCCACTTACATCACATTTTTTTTAATTTTTTTCCGGTTCAGGCAAATATTCTAAGACATTCTGTATTTTTTTTTTATCGTATATTTGAAACCCTGGGGATTTTTTGAAAATTTCAAACCGAAAAATCAGACCATTTTTTATAAACCGAAAAGACGGGACATAATTTTATAGGTGTGAAAAAACGATAATTACATGGCCGAAAATCATTTTTAAAAAAAATAACGTTTTCCACACGAATGGCACAGGAGAATAACGAGGCATACCAAAAATAATATTACATCTCATAAATATTTTTTTCCTTGATCCATCTTATTGACCATAAATCATTATAATGTACAGCGTCTATATTACTAAATTCAATGTAATATACTTGAACTTGTAAATTGTAATAATAATAAGAATATTATAAAATTTTATTTTGTTAGAATCAGCACCATAATCATTATACCTCTAAAACATGTACCGACATCATCTTCACGTTCTGAAGAGAACCCCGTACCCATTAATTGTACGGGGTTCTCTTCAGAACATCTGTCAAAAAATCAAACCAAATGATAAGTTCGCGGAGAACAAACAATAAATCTAGTGAACGAATTAAAAAATTCGCCTGAAATCAAAGTGATGCCATATAAAAAAATAAATCAGTGTGGAATTTTATAAAATTAATAGGAACGTTTTCGGCGACGGGACATTTTCATGTAGTGACATCACGAGCCTAAATAATGGATTTATTTATTTAAAAATAAAAAAAACTGTACATTTCTTAAAATTTTTACTAACATTTTCGTAATCTTAGTAAAAAACTGTATCCACACGATTTTTTCCAAGTCGTTATGAAGTCCATGCAAGTGGCCTATTTCCTAAAAGAAATGCACCACGTCGTGTAAAATTCGGGATCATGCCGCTCTCAATAACAATTCTTATCTAGATTGCGGTAAGGTTAAAATTCCCGTTTAACACCAGCCGCCAGCTTCATTTCATTTTATTTTTAGCTCAGGCACAAATATTTAAATTTTTTACCATAACTTTCCAAGAATCTTAATTTTCCGTATTATGCAATAAAAGCATAACCGAAAAGTGGTTCATAAGGAAGAGATTTTGAACTTTAAGGCGATTTTTATTGGCCTGATGTATTATTTTTTCTGGGCTTAAAAAAATACTAATTGAAAAATACTCAGTTTTGAATTTCTTGAGCATTGACTTTGTAACAATTTCTAGACATTTTGTTTTGAAGAGTTTTATTTCACACGTCATTTTCGTTACTTACTTAATTTGGTAAATATGCAGTTAGTCCACCTCACGGATAACACGGAACGTTCATGTTGTCGTAGTTTGATGCCTGGATAATACGAAATGTTCCTTTTTTAACTAATAGACAATCAAATATGACATTTGTCGGAATTACCAATCTTCTAAAATAAATTCTCTAAAATAAACTCGCATTTCATCATAATTTTAAAAAACATCCCAGGTTTTGAATGGTTTGTTTGGCAAAGCAGGGTTTGTCTAGCGGGTTTATGTAATTATTCTAATACATTTCTTTCCATGTTCTACTATTATAAATACAGGTACAAACTTGTCAATAATGCATTTTACGCAAAAATGTTTTTTCTATGATTGGCAGCATTGTCTGTGAAATGTTAAAATAAAAACAATGAATAAACAATGGCGTTACCGCGTGAGTGATTAATTTTAACAACATTGAAATGTTAAATGCATATTTTTTGCATGTTTTTGATCTCCCCCGACGTAAATACTTATTTTTCAAAGCAACTGTTTGAATAAAAAATATTCCGTATTAACGAGTAAGCGGTTTAATGCATAAATAATCTTAATTTTTAGTGTCTTTTGTACATCTTTGGTTTCGACACATCACAAACATTATACAAGTACAGAAATGAGTAGATTTTATTAAGTGGGGATAGTGGGGATTTTGGGAAGGGGGAGAATCGTAGAAGGAGTATTATTTAGGTGAGAGAATAGAATATTAGGTCCTTACATATGAAATTGGCGTTTTGGGGTACTGGCAACTTTGATCTCAAATATCTTCTCTTTGGTTAGGAATTCCAAATTCAAATTTATACAGCTATTTACTCATGTATTTATGTTTCGAAAATTATAATTCATTTGTTTTTTCCTTAATTGTTTTTTTTCTTTGCGTCACTTAGTTTACAAAATGGAAAACTTGAAATATCGCGTTATTTACGAGTACGAGTTCCACCGTGGCACCAGTGCTGCAGAAACGGCTCGAAGGATTAATGATGTATATGGCGACGGTGCCGCGAAAGAAAACACAGTGCATTTTTGGTTCCAACGTTTTCGTTCTGGAAATTTCGACCTGCAGAACAATCCCCGTGGACGGCCGGAGACCAAAGTTGATAATGAAGAATTAAAGGCTATTGTGGAAGCGGATCCATCGAAAACCACGCCCGAGTTAGCTGCAGGCTGCGGTGTTAGTGATAAAACTATTTTAATCCACTTGAAGCAAATTGGGAAGGTGAAAAAGTTTGAAAGGTGGATACCTCACGAATTGAGTGAAGCAAATCAATAAACGTGCGTTAGAACGCTAGACCACACACTGCACAACAGACGGCTATCAAATTAGAGGAGCTTCAATTGTACTCTCCGGACCTTGCCCCAACAGATTACCATTTTTTTCTAAATTTGGATAACTTCTTGCAAGGGAAAAAATTCAACTCCGATGGGGCAGTCCAAACCGCCTTCAAAGAATCTGAGCTATAACCAGTTTCAATTCACTCCCACCACTGAACTCGAAATTCTAGGATTAATAGCATCTCTTAAAAACAGTAACTCCACGGGAATTGATCATATCTCGACAAAAATAATCAAACACATTCAAAATTACATAGCATCCCCTCTTAAACACATAATCAACTTAAGCTTCAAAACTGGCATTTTTCCTAACTCCCTAAAACAGGCCACATTAATTCTAATCTTTTAAACGGGAGACAAATTTTGTGTAAATAATTACCGTCCAATATCCTTACTAAGCATAATATCTAAAGTTGTAGAAAAAGCGGTGAAAAATAGACTCTGTAAGTGTCTCGAAGATAACAAAATATTATCTGACAATCAATACGGCTTTCGCAAAGGTAGAAGTACTTCAGATGCAATAGCCGCCCTCACAAAGATCGTTTCCTATAATCTTGACATTGGTCGCAAACCACTTGCTATTTTTCTCGATCTCGCAAAAGCATTTGATACGGTCTCACATCCATTACTACTAAAAAAACTGCAGCAGATTGGAATAACTGAAGTAGCCTACACATGGTTTGAAAACTATCTATCAAACCGAACACAACAAACTCTCATCCAATCTGATAAAATACATACATATAAGCAATAAATTATCTGTGTCCTGTGGTGTACCCCAAGGTAGCATACTAGGACCAATTTTATTTCTTATATACATTAACTCACTATGTGCCATGAATATTGGTGGAAAAATATTATCATTTGCTGATGACACGGTCTTAATATTCGAAGATGAAACATGGCAATCAGTTATTAACAAAACTAATAATGCTTTAATAAAAGTAAAGCATTGGCTTGACACAAACCTCCTCACACTTAACATCGACAAAACACAATATATGACATTTTCCATAAGCAAATACAATATACCCAACAACTGTCCTAAACCAATCATCCACTCGTGTCAACCCAATTTAGAAAATCCAGAAACCACATCTAATATTAATTGTACGTGTTTGACCCTCAAATCATCAAAAGTAGTTAAATATTTGGGAATAATCATAGACAACCAACTACGTTGGGAAACTCACATCGATTATTCTTCTTGAAATAAAAATAGAAATAAAATTTGGTAAGTAATCTTCTGCACGAGAGTACATATTTGTAGTCATTTTTGAGATTCGTTCTATGAAAGAAATTGGAAATAGTGTTAGAGAAAGTAATTTTTTGTTTGATTTTTTTAAAGTGCAATATTAAGTTAAAGTAATTGATTAATTAAATTTGTAATATTTTTTTAATTAATATTAAAATTATTTGTTTTTTATTGTAATATTAAGCTCTCATGTGTTGTTTGAAGAAATCTCTTCCCTTTTCAAATATCTCTAACAAACTCACATCGATAACACAGTACAAAAACTTCGTAAACTCTGCCATATTTTCTGCTCCCTTAGGTCTATTTTAGATTTACAAACTCTAAGAAGCGTATACTTTGCCCTTTTCCAATCCATAGCAACATACGGTATAGTGGGATGGGGTGGTTGTGCTGAATCCATTATGAGACCAATTATTTTAGTTCAAAAACTAATTCTGAGAATTATATTTAAATGTCAACCTACCCACCCGTCAAATGAACTCTTTGCAAAAATCAGAGTCTTAGATATTCGACAGCTATTTACTAAGATAAGCATATGTTATATATGCCAAAATAATCTACTGGTGGCCCCACAACATCAAGCACACACATGCTTCTTAGCAAACCTGGGTTGCGTGGTCCCTAAAACTCAAACTTCTTTCGCTCAACGACAATTCTGGTATATCGCTCCTAAAATGTATAATGCTTTGAGTGTCGATATAAAGTCACATAATTCTAAATCTCTCTTTAAATCCCGTATCAATCATTGGATATTTGAAAAGGGAAGAGATTTCTTCAAACAACACATGAGAGCTTAATATTACAATAAAAAACAAATAATTTTAATATTAATTAAAAAAATATTACAAATTTAATTAATCAATTACTTTAATTTAATATTGCACTTTAAAAAAATCAAACAAAAAATTACTTTCTCTAACACTCTTTTCAATTTCTTTCATAGAACGAATCTCCAAAATGACTACAAACATGTACTCTCGTGCAGAAGATTACTTACAAAATTTTATTTCTATTTTTATTTCAAGAAGAATAATGCTCACCAATGTTTATTTCGTCTTCTTTAAATTTTATTTATTTCTTAGATAACTTGCAATTCTTATATTTTTATCTGTTTTTAGTTTTATTTATCCCTAAATATGTTATTTTTTTCTTTTCTCGTCTTATATTTTATTATCTGTTTATATAAAATTATAGTACATGTATGACTACCACAACACGCGCAATAGCCTAGAATGGTAGTCAAAAATGGCCAAAAATGTAACATTTAATCATTTATGAAATAATAAAAAATAAAATAAAAAAAAGATTTTATTGATTTCCGTCCGAATGGTTTTTTTATTAAAGGGATCGATGAACTACATATGAGATTGCAAAAGTGCATAGATAGCAATGGTACATACTTTGATTAAATAAATATATTGTATTTTAAAAAAATCGACTTTATGTTCCTCCCATACAAAACGCCAATTTCATATGTAAGGACCTAATATATTACATATTTGTAGATGTATAACACAATTTGTCTATTTGTTATATTTTTTATTTGTAATGACTAGAGACCGGATTATATGCAAATGCATATTTGCATATGCATTTGCATATTTAGACCCTTTTCAGCGGTATTTGCATATTTTAGCAAAAAATTTGAGATATTGCATATTTACGCTCGATCTCCTTCATCGCCTCATATAGTGACACTATAAACGTCAGATAGCTAAGCAAGATCCACGTTTGCGAATGTAAATAAACTGATTTCATCAGCAAAGAAAGTGTTCCTTAAGGCGCGTGCTCGTATAAAGGCCTACAACGAAAAACTGCCAAATGTCCCTTTACCTCCTGAACCAGTAATAACACGTTGGGGTAGATGGATCGAAGCTGCGATGTTTTACCATGAACATTTTGAGGCCATCAAGGGTGTTAACAATAACTTCGATAGTGCAGAGGCTTTGGCAGTTTTCCAGTGCAAAGAAGCGTTTGACGATGCTAGTATTAAAAAACCTAGCTATGATTAGCACTCATTTCGCTACATAACTGCAAGTATGAAAAACGCTTGGAACTCATGAATTGGCGTTGAAAGAATCTATTCAGGTTATGAAAAAAATTCGCCTTACGAATTCTTCGTTGCCAAAGCTATTCCCGAATAAACTGAAAGAAAAGTTTGAAAACTTACTGAACAATAACTTAGGGTTTGAACCCTTGTGCCAAATTAATAGCTTCATCAATAGGACAGGTGAAATTTTGCCCACGATAGTTCAAAAATCGCACTCAAATTTAAATTCTGTCCAGCCACATCAGTAGACGTAGAACGCTCCTTTTCTGCCTACAAAAATATATTAAGTGATCGTAGACACAATTTGTCTGCAGAACATTTAGAATAGTACTTAGTCATATACGTTTTTAAAGGTATATGTAATTTTGATTGATTGATTGATTGATTACATTTTGTAATTGATATTTTCGAAAATACGATTGTTATTCTCGAGAACTAACAGCTTACTAAAATAAAAAAATACGACTTCCTGTATTATTTCATGTTGCATATTTTGGCCCTTTTTATGGATTTTCGTGCATATTTTAGCTATTTTTATTGCATATTTGCATGCATATTTTGGGCTGTTTTAGTTGCATATAATCCGATCTTTAGTAATGACAAAACAAATCATGTGTTGCTCTGTTAACAAAGAAACTACATTTGAAGTTTATTTGTCGGTCTTAAACATTATAACACTTTAACACTTATAAACTTATTTTCCTAATTTTGATTACTCACATGTCTACCAAAATATAGCTAGTCAAAAATAATAATGTTTTTATTGTCACCATGACAACACATCAATGAATGACATTTGAAAAGTAATTCATTATTCGAACACAAAGGCATTTCTAGGTATTCCTTTACACCTACCCCCTGGGGTTAGAAAATTTCTCTGGAGATTTTCGCTTCTTTCAATACCTTTTTCTTATTTCTAATCTTAATTTTCTCCTAGTATGGGGGCAGGAATACGTTTTGTAATACGGAAAAAAATTTACTCCATCTTTCTGTATTCTATATTAATCTTGTATATTGATTGAGATAGTTTATCTTCGATTTTAAATGGACCAATCCTTAACTCATCTAAATTTCTTCACTTTGGTTTGTGACCATTTTTAACAAATACCATATCGCCCATTTTAAAATTATGGATTGTTCTATTTTTATAAATTAACATTTTATTATATTCATGTGACTTAATTGATCTTTCTAATGCAAATTTTCTGTCTCTAATCCAGTCATCTGCTTCTTTTTTTAAACGACTTCGAAAAGGAGGAGGTTCTCAATTCGACTGTATTTTTTTTTTTTTGTATGTTTGTTACCTCAGAACTTTCGACTGGGTGAACCGATATTGATGATTCTTTTTTATTTGAAAGCTGGTGCTTCCCTTGTGGCCCCATTTTAATTTGGTCCAGTTCTGACAATGCCATCCATGAGAAAATCATATAAGTCTTAAATTTGCATCAAGTATATGCGCGACAAATGGACGAATAACTCAATATCACGCCAACCGATTTCGATGATTCTTTTTTTATTGGAAAGGATGTACTTCAAGGGTAGTTTGATGAGAGTTTGGTTAGGTTCTGATTATGGGATCCATGACAAAGTAACGGAACTCTCCAATTCTGAAGAACAAATTTACGATACTCGGCCGAATCTTAATCGAATTAGTTAGTGTACTTCAGATTCACTAAAAATCAAAAAATAAACAAAAATTTTAACAAAATAAAAAAAACGTCTTCAAAAAATGCACTAAAAAGTAAAAAAATAATTTCGTATTCTTCTACAACTTTATAATCAACTTACCTTTTCTACACATCAATACGTAGGTACGATTGTTATTTTTGGAGTCGGTGTCAACCAAGGTACCCGCGGCCCGGCGTGTTCACTTGACAGCTCCTCTCCCGCCGACTCCGACTCCAAAAATAACAATCATACGTACATATTGATGAGTAGAAAAGGTAAGTTGATTATAAAGTTGTAGAAGAATACGAAATTATTTTTTTACTTTTTAGTGTATTTTTTGAAGACGTTTTTTTGTTTTGTTAAAATTTTTGTTTATTTAATTTAAATTCATTCCGTCAAAATCAATTCCGTATTATGACACATCAGTACCATTCAATAGGTATCTCGGTGCAAAGCCTGTTGTTGAGTGTTCTGTGTTATTATATCTATCTACACAATTATGAGCAATAGTCGTCCATAATATAGTACTCGTATTTAGATTTTCATGTATCTTGCACCTTATTTTATTTACGAGTATTTGGTTTAGCCTTTCGTTCAGTCCATTAGAAAACGGCAAATTTACCCCAGTGAAAATTAGTGTGATTGATCTTTCATTTAAAAAAGTTTTAAACTCTTTTGAGTTTATTCCAGGATATTGGTCGGTGAGAACCATGCCAATTTCATTACAATTTGGTACAATATTTATAAGTTTTATTAAGTCCTTTGAACTCTGGTCTTTGAGGTTACTATATAAGCATTTCATGTGAAATGGTCGACTAAAAGGTGCAAATATTTTTTTGTTGATCGAGAGCCACCGAATCCCCCAATTGTGTCTATTGAGACAATTTCAAATGGTTTTGTGGCAGGACCTAATTGTGATATTAAACCATATTTAGCTTGTCCTCTTGTCTTATTTTTTATACATATTTCACATTGTTTGCATAAATCGGTTATATTTCTAGTTAAAATCTTTGCTGCACGAAGTTTTCCTATTTTATTTTGCATTTGTTTTATACCTATATGAAACAATTTTCATATATTAATTTTATACATTTTATACTGAGTTCCTCTGACAGTAGAATTTTTACTTGCTTTCTTGCCCTTTTATAATATATATTTTGTTTATATATTAACTTGTTCTTGTATTTTTATACCCTCATTTTTCTCTTGATCTGTTAATATATTATTCAAAGCTACTAGGTTTATTATTTTTAATTTGTCATGTAAATTTTTAGTAGCTTTTAATACTGGTTTTCTGCTCAAGCAATCTGCCTCTAAATTATTCTTTCCTGGTTTACATTTTATTTCGAAGTCATATTGTGACAAGTAATCTGATAGATCTCCTAACTCTTCGTCTGTTCAAGATTCATATTGTGATAAGTAATCTAATAAATCTCCTAACTCTTCGTCTGTTCAAGATTTAATGTTTAAATTTTCCAATGGTTTGTGATCGGAATATACTGTGAAAGGTTTGCCTATTAGCCAGTTCCACCAATATCTTATGGCCTCTTTAAGAGGGCATTACCAGAGAAAGCCGGAAATACGTCATTTTCAAAAAAGTTTTTAGATGTATTGACTCTTTTCCACAAAAAAATTATAAATGGATTTCGGAAGATTGTTCTTTTATCTAGCATACGTATGTAATAAATTTTTATAATTTTTTTAAATTTTTAGTATAATAAGGTTATTCCATAGGTCGTTGGCAGATTTGTTAAATTTTCAAAAAAGTTTTTGTATTATACCACACCCATTTCAAATAATGTAATGATGCAGTAAAATAAATCAATACATTATCTACCAGAGTTATGTATTAGAATTTTAATTTTAGTTTCAATAAAATCATTAAAAAATATGTACGTACATGTGTTTCTTGACGAAAATTGGTCCATTTGTGTATTTATTTGCGCACTTACAAACTAATATATTTCAGATTTTTTTAACATTCTTATTAAATTTAGACATTATTGAAAAATGATTAATACTTATAATCAAAAAATAACTACAAAAAGTACACTATTTTAATAGTTTTATCATCACGCCATTTAGCATTTTTGGATGAAGGTATGAATTAAAGCTAATTTGGATTGAAATAAATTCGATATTGAGTTATAATTTAAAAAAGCTGGTACGGAGAATAATTAATCTTTCTCATTGTAACCGCCCTGCATGATCGGAAGAACAATTTCGACGAAATGTGGATTTTCGTCCGCTGGCTGGTTAAACGCTCTTAATAGCTAAGCATCTATATTGTAAATAAATAGCCTTTTTTTTCTTTTGGACTTTTGGATTTAATTTTTTTGAAAAATATGTTACAGGTTTTTCTTTTCCGTCTTGTTGAGTTGGCTTTAGCACTGCTCCAATACCTTCTAGTGATGCATCTGTATATACGTTTATTGATAAGTCTTTATCAAAAATTTCTAAGATTGGTTGTGAACACAATAGTTGTTTTATCTTTTCAAAAGCTTCTTGGCAGTCTGTCGACCATATGAATTTTTGGTGGTTCCTTGGTAAATTATGGTTCTAAAATTATTGAACTGTTAGGTATGTACTCGTAGTAGAAATTAATTTTTCCTAGAAGTTGTACAATATTTTTCAGAATTTTTTTGTGCTGGGAAATCTCTTATGGAAATTAAGTTATCTCTCACTGGTCTTACCGTATTATCTTGTATTATGTGCCCGGGTTATTTTACCGAATTTATTGCAAATCGACATTTTGTGAGCTTAAGTCAGAAACCTTTTTTTTCTATCGCCTCTAAAAGCTGTGATGAATGATTTATGTGCTCGATTTTGAAAATATTAAAATGTCGTCAATGAAATTTACATCAAAACTGTTAACTTGTACTTTCTCAATATGTTACTTAGTATTCTTTGAAATATGACTGGAGAAGTTTTCAAACCAAAAATATGCAAACATATAAATAATAAACATAAACATATTCACTGGTAGTGGCCTTCCTGGGTAACAAAATCAATTTCCTTTCTATCTTCAATTCGCAGGAGAATAGACCAGAATGCAGAATTTATATCTAATGTTGAAAAGTACTTACGGTTTATGGTATTTGTTACTAAGTCCTCAATCAAAGGAAATGGTTGAGCCTCAGGTATCACCACTAAATTTAAATCTCTAAAATTGATACATAATCTTGTTTTTCTATTGTCTTCTTTTTTTAAAGCTTGGGTTACTGGTGCTGCAAATGGGCAGTATGATTCCCCTATAAGATTTTTTTCAAGCTTCTATCTCTCACTTATCCTCTATTGAACATCTGTAAGGACTTTTACTGCATTATTTGTCCAAACCTAGATCAATTCGTGCTTCATAATCTCACAAGATCGCCCCTGTTTGTACAGAGCAAAGCCTGTGGAACAATATCTCCAACCGATTGTAGGATGTGAGGCAGGTTAAGGAAGAGGCTGAAGAAATGTATATTTTTAATGAAGATCTTGCAAAGACCAACATCAAAAGAAGGAGGGAAATCTAAGGTCGGTAACAGCAACGAATGGGAGAAACTGGTATTTCTCATGCGGAAGGTGTTTATTTCAGCCCCACAGAGTTTCACGATGGTGCAAGGGTTAATATGCAAAAGGTTAATACGTACAGGTTCTACTGTGGCTAAATGTCCCATTCATGTATTTAATGCTTTTCTATTTATCTAGGACTAGTTTCGACTTTTGCTAAAAAATTACAAATTTATAAAATACGCATAAGTCGCTAAAAAAATGGCTTCTAAAGCTTCTGCTCCTTTTTAATCTGTAGTTTAAAATCCCAACAAGCCTAGAAATAAATTTTTATTAAATTTTCCGCATTGAACTCAGTGAGCCGTGTTAAATTCGTCGATTATTCATCTCACGCGATGCAGAAGGAGGGTAGGTAGGCAAAACAATGCATTTGCATGAGCTCCAATTTCCAGTTTCCTTTGAGCGCTCTTGGAGCGTTTTCCTCTAACGCGATTAACGAGAAACAAAAAAAAATCCACAAAAACTGACGTAAACATCTGTAGGCTTTGTTCCTGCGGCCTTTCAATTGCTCGAATCGTGAAAAAACGAAAAAATAGAACGCCAACCCTTTCATCAACGTTTATTCCATGTTCTAAATTCCAGAGATTCATAATTCTGAACGGAACAAGTTGTTTTTCCTTTCTCCTGCTGTCATCTGTCAGCTGTTGGCCGCGGATGAACGGGAACGAGAGCGGGAGCGGTAGCGGTAGCAGCAGCGGAGGCGCCTACGCTACGGCGAGCTCCCTTCACAGCTGGTAATGGTAATCCCTTGTGACATGTGACGTGATATTTTCACTTCAATCTCAACCAACTGAATCATCAATATATAGAATGTCTCAAAATTAACGCAAGATTTTAATTTACCGCCATTTGTGCAATAAATTGTTGGCAACCCGGAAAAAAACAAATTTGACAGCTGAAAGTTTAGGGTTAGTAAAAATGGAGCGTTTACGCGATACACCCAGCCCGTGAAACGATTCAATTACTGCATGAGACATTTTCTGGTCGTGTACTCTCTCGGTTCGGTGACCAGAATTAGCCCCCTAGATCGTAACTCCATTAGATTTCTTTTTGTGGGGTTATTTAAAGTCAAAGGTCTGTGTCAACAAGCCCACAATCACCCGTGCTTTACGGGAGGAAATTAAACGCGGCATCAACGAAATTCAGCCACATTTATGCAGAATGGTCATGAGCCGTGGAGGCCATTTGCCTATATATAGCCCTTCCTTTTGTACTTTATTCAATAAAAATACAAGAACCTTAAGACTAATTACTGTGTTGTCTATTTAATTCATATCCTGCGTTAATTTTGGGACACCCTGTACTAACGGTGGAGTGCTTTGAGTAATTTGAATTATTCAAATTCTGTGAAACAACTGACCCTCAGTAATCTTTGATAAAGATATTGATTATATAAATTTGAATGCCATTTGTCATATTTTCCGAGGTCGTAACAAATATGGGTTAATGATAGTAATAATAATAATTGGATAATTTGTACAGAGCTGTTTTTATGAAAAATTACCTCATGGGTAATCTATGTTAAGTTCTTACGTATGTAAACAGATATATATTTAAGGTCTCTTAATAACTTTTTTCTTATAACTAAGATAATATTGGCTTTATGTTGCGGCCATTTTACATATCTCGAAAATGGGCATTAAAAATGATTCGAGAATAATTAATAATCGGTTGATGATAAAAATAATGATAGCTTGGAGGCCGGTATGGGTACCGCCGCCCCGGGAACCATTTATTGGATAACCATCACATCTTCCATAGGTCACCCCAAGTGGTTCATTTGGCGACTTGGCGGCGGATGGTCTGTCCACCTACTGCATGGCAGGCTGGAAGGGGAGAGAGTGATTGAGGGAGTCCCTTTGACTTTTCCAGCCTTACTTTCTCGGAACATTGCCTTGCACCGCAGTGGGAGGGATGGATTCATACGTCCGTCACTCCTGGACACATTGAACCCCAGATTCCTACCTACCCTTTACCCTTTTCCTTTCCACAACTTCCTCTCCTTTTTATGCCTAAAAATACCCGGCACACAGCATCCCCAAAGATGACATAGGCCTTGAGGGAATTATTTTCCTAAGGCCTTCCTAATGTAAAAGAGTGGAGTTAATGTAAAAAAAACTTATTTTTGAATGTAGCTATTACTTGGTGGTTATCCATTATAGAATAATGAAATAATTTTACTTTGTATAAACCACTTATTTGACGTGCAAATCCGACCGGTTTCGGAACAAACTAATAAGCTTTCCCTGACGAAGGAACGTTTGTTCCGAAACCGGTCGGATTTGCACATCAAATAAGTGGTTTATACAAAGTAAAATTATTTCATTATTCTAAAAAAAACTTACCTAGCGATACTTATATGACCCGTCTTACCGGTTTTTAAAGAAAAAACGGAATGGTTATACAGGGTGTCCGGGGGTAAAGTGAATTAACTTCGGGAGGAGATTCTACATGAAGATAGGAGTAAAAAAGATTAACAACTTTTTCCGAAACATTTTTTTCCCATACAAAAAGACATACCTACTAAAAATCCTTAGTGTAAGGTACGATTTTACTTGCTGAGAGCCTACCGGGCGCCTGACTCGATTGTGATTGGCCCGTATCGTAACAGCGGAAATAATAAATTTGGCCGCACACACCGGACTAATTTTATCTTTTTGCATCAAAACTTCCCTAAAAATTTGGAATTTCTAAAAAGTTATTCATCTTTTTTACTTGTACTATCATGTAAAATCACCTCCCGAAGTTAATGCACTTTACCTCCGGACATCCTGTATAGTAGTTCTCATAATATTAATGCTTAAAGATCCGGGAAGCAAAGTCTCGGTTTCCCATCACACTGCACTCACTGACTGGTTTGAATGTATAGAATAATGTTTGAGGTTTGTAATTAAAACACAGAAATCGATTCATATGTAAGACGTTTATTGGCACTGATGACAAGTTCAAGGTTAACCATCAAGTAACACGACAGACTTGCCAACCATCAGCATCTGACAGCTGGTTATTATTATTACCACATAACATATAGTACAATAATGGTACAGAGAAGTTGAAGAATTTCATTCATAGAATAGGCATTCGTGCGATGTCACAAAAGTAGGTAGATAGATCATGAATCATGAATAAAAACACAGGTTTTTCTCAAAACGTGCTCCATCTTTCCCCTCGTAACAAAGTTATTGTTTTATTTCAAATAATATGTCAAACCATAAAGTGACTACTTTCTACCAAAAAATTAAATATTGGACGTACGATTGTAAAATTTTGCATCATAAACTGGCAGGATCCGGTCTTTATGAATGTATTTAATGTCTGTAACTGCATATTTTACGCAATTTTGAAATGTCGTAAGGTGGCCCTGTCACGTGTTGGAATAACTTGCTGAAATAAACATATATATGACGACACAGTCGACGACACAGTCCTACTACTAAAAGCAAACACCTGGTCTGAATTAAACAAAATGGCAAATACAGATATCAATGCACTAAAATTATGGTTTGATAAAAACCTGTTGACTTTAAATTCTAAAAAAACCTATTATTTACCATTTTTCATTAAAAAACAAGAAACACCTAAAGAAATAAACTTAATAATCCACTCTGTGACAAATACAGAAAACCACAAATGTAATATATCATGTTCAAAAATAGAAAGCAAAACTGATATTAAGTACCTGGGCATAACAATAGACCAGCGTTTAAAATGGTCCCCACACATAAATATTCTGAACAACAGAATAAGGAAACTAACATATATATTTAGATGTTTAAGAGATATTTTAAACGAAAAATTACTTAGAACCACATACTTCGCTTTCTGTCAATCAATTATACAATACGGCATTATAGGATGGGGCGGTACATATAAAAATCAAACACAAACAATTTACATATCACAAAAACTAATAATAAAAACAATTTTAAAAAAACTCTACTCATATTCGTCAGAACTTTTATTCAAACAATTTAAGGTCAGAAAATTAAGTGCATTATACTTTTATCATGCAACATTACAAATTTATAAAGATAATATTAAAAATCAAGTTGCACCCTTTAAAAATAACAGAAGTCTTAGACAAACATCAATACTTCCCACTCCAAAATGTAAAAAAAAAATTGGACAATTGAATCATAAATATCTCGGAGCAAAATTTTTTAATCCATTACCAGAAAAAATTAGAAACATGAATACCAATATAAAAAATTTTAAAACTCACCTCAAAAATTATACTGAAAACTTAAACTGAATGATATAAAAAAAAACAATAAATAACACCCCCTCATACACACAAGCCTTGCTTAATTATGGGGTACATCAAATATTCTACTATGTAATTAATTATTGTATAAAAATTGTTTGTAATTTATGTACCTTCTATTACTAATAAAAAAAAAATAAATAAAAAAAAAAAATATGCACCGAGCGCAACAACATCAATTAAACTTTCTTGCACCTAGGCGCAGATTAATTTTTAGCGAGACACCGTGCATATTTGCTGGATAAATATTTATTCTACCCACCCACGTTCTGAAGGGTTTTCATCAATCAAAATAAAACTCCGTCTCCATGAAAACAAAACCAATGAACCGTCTAAAAATAACACTGTGCACGTTCGCTAGTAATCTTCCGACTTGAATCATTTCAGATAAAGCGGATATCGGGAAAATACGCCAATGAAAATGCCAACATTCGATAACGTCCCTTGCATACCTGTCAATTAAAATGTTCGCAAACATTCCCATCGAAAAGCAAAAATATTCAAACGAGGCAACCAATATATGTATTTCATCACCGAGCGATTGCGGAGCTCGTGTGTATTCCATCCACACAATGACAGATTGCCTATCTCCACTCGCGAGAATTGCAAAACAGTATTCATAATAAAAGTTATTTTTACCAGAATTTGATTATTCATTTTATGACCTCTCACAATTATTATATGGTATGCACATGGTAGGTCAAAAAAACATCAGCGCGGTGGTGTCAGCCAGTTTTCGTATCCGTAAGAGGTTTCGAAGAAAATATCTACCCAACGAAATATTTTATAATGTAATTACAAGAATCCATTTAAAAAATAATATCTCAACTGAAAAACGAATGTTTATAGCAGGTGGTTTTTGGAAATTATTGGAAATTCACTCGGTGACGTCATTCCCACAGGACGATAAGCAATGTTGTATGTTTATATGTAAGTTACTGAAAGCTTTCTTATTGTAAATGTAAATGTTCTCTAAAATGGCCTGGAAAGAATCTCCTACTTGTGATCTCACTAAAGAAAACACTCATAGAACATTAATAAATGCATTCACTCTGAATGCATTTGTTTATGTTCTCCAAATTGACCTTGAAAAAAATCACATCTTTGCGATTCTTTTAAAGACATATAGAAACCATCCCTTAATTATATACAATTCTTAGTGTTCTCAAAAGTTGTCTCGACAGAAGCAAATTCCCGTGATATTTTGAACGCAACTATTTCTTTGTTAAGAATATTATGAACTAAATATACAATTTGGCTGTCCTGAAACGGGTATTCTGCCCAGTTGGACAGACAAATGATCACATTGTAATGTATTGTAATATATATGCATATGTAAATAAATAAAAAAAATAAAAAAAATTACACGTTGATTGCCGACCTGAAAAGCTGGATTTCATGATATGGCCAAACTTCCGTTTTTCTTTAAATTTTGTTTTACTGTGCTTAAATAACTTTGTATAGTGTGTCTTTAGTTTTAATATTATCTAAGTAGGTTTTACATAATGTAAATATTTATCGACCACCATCCACTTTGAGAATATTTTTATTTCTAGCGCCCCCTAACCCGTGAATTGAATCCGAAACAGCAATTGTCAGTCAATTGGAATAACGGGATACCACGACGGAGGGGGCGTAATGGGATACCAAGACAGGGTTATATTTTCCACAGCGGAGGGGGCATAACGGGATACCTCGACGAAGGGGGCGTAATGGGATAGAGAAAATATTTTTGTGGTTTGATGATGGACCCTAATGGGATTGGATGGGGCAAGATAGAATGGGGTGAGATGGGTTTCTCTGGGTTTTCCTACCGCCCCCCCTGAAAGTCTGAAATGCCCCCCAATTATCTCTTGGTCTTCTACCGCCCCCTAAAGGTCTGAAACGCCCCCGAGGGGGCGTTATCGCCCACTTTGAGAACCTATGTGTTAAACAAACAAGCTTTCTGAAAGTTGGGATTCTTAAAATTTGGAGAGAGACTTGTCAGGGGCTCTATATACTCATATATTAAAATCAATTTAAATTTGGAATATAAACGAAAGAGATGGTTCTAGTTGTATTATTTCACAAATTAATGTTGTGCTTGTTTAAAAGAAAGCACAAATGTGTTAAAAGATCATTGATGTGAACACTGAATAAATTAGGCATGTTACGACCGTTATCGTAATACTCAAGTAAACAAAGTTATTTACTCTGTAGTTGAAATTGATGGATATTTTATTGTTTTATTTCCATCACAGGACAAGAATATGATGGGAAAAAGCCCTAGCTTTTGATGAAATGATCTACTGTTTATCCATCCACTGCTGGTTAATACAATTTTCCAGGTTGGCACAAATACTGTCACTTTTATATATTTTGTCTAATGCAAATTTCGAGGGAGATATATATCGATGTTAATAGTAGCGCGACAAATTTTCGAGTGATTCTATGTGGGCATTTTAAGAATACTTGTGCAATAATATTTTGCACTGGCTAAGTGGTTAGGAATTATAATCGTCTTATTTTTTCTTGTTTCTTCTTCCAAGTAGGGCTTTCAAGAAGGGTACGATGGGAGATGAATGCAAATGACAGGACTTTGGGAAATGGGTTAGTCCTAAAGCTGTTTCAACAATTAACAAGGCCCGAGCGTGCTTCCTTGGGGTACACCATAATTTAACTGTGGCGTAATCGCTCAGGGTTTCGTCAATCATTTTAGAAGTATTTTATGCGCGATTTAGATTCTAATTATGCCATGTTATAAATCTAATTTACATTTCAACAAACTAATAAGTTAATGCAACCTCGCACAAAAGTTCAACTTGGTTATATTTATCTTTTTCTTATTCTAAGACTTCTGCTCTTTCATATGTCGCTCTCTTGCAGTCTTCCTCCAACTCCTGCAGTCTTTATCTAATTCTTATTTCCTATACGTACGCGCTTTTGACTTTCACACCGTCCAGTCACCAAGTTAAGATCATCCAAAACTCCTTCATTCCGCAAGAAAGTGTAGTTTCTTTGGTAGTAAACCCTATTTCATAATTCTGGAAAACTTGGATAATATTACAGTAATACAAAAAATAATTTATGCAACGATTTGAAGAAACGACGAAATTTTATTCACTGTCGTTTTGTAATTCATTTCAGCGATTTTACCAGATTTTTACACTATCCGAATACTTGTATTTCCGCCACATTTCAATGTTTTCCAACAGAGCCTGGAGTAGGGGACCTGCCACCCCCTGTGAAGAACCGACCCCCGAAATAATAAGGGTTGTTAGGTTTATTGAATCAGAGATTGTTCTTTTGATAGTTTTTCGGAACATTTTTCCCTCCCAAACTTCCTGGAATCCATATCCGGTTTCCTGCTTGTATCGTAATCCAATTGCTCAACAATACTTAGGGATTTATTGTTATTGTGTATTCGACGAACGCCATTAATTTATTTTTTTAAATAAATTATTTCCTTTAAATATTTGGAGCTTAACCCTTGTAAAATAGATTTACAATTATCTCCAACGCTTGGTTGAATTGATTATTTTAAAATCTGTAGCATTAATGTTTGACTGTGATGTCAAATGTCTATTTATATATGATTAGAGATTTTCACGGCCAAAAGTATCGTTTTTTTTGGGTTATTTTTTCTTGATCTATTTCCTTCTTTTGCCAACATTTCGAACAACGTAATTTTTTTGGGATATATATGGTCTTGCGCTACCTTCTTCTTTAGCGAACGTTTGGGACAGCGTTACAGTGTCCAACATCAGGGCAGGTGTGTATTTATTTATTGAGACATACACAGTACATTATAATACAAGTTAGAAGGTATGTTAAATTCAATTTTTACATGGTTATGTACGTATTACGTAAGTCCATAGAATGTTATTTGGTAGTTTCGCCTGACAAATTAACAGGTCTTAAAACTTAATTAGTGAACGAACCAGTAATAATAATAAAAATAAAGAAAAAAAAGGGGGGGGGGGGATAAAGAGACATTTTAAAATCAAGAATTGTACGCTTACTAATTGTAATTGACTGGTTAAAGTTTAACGAAAAGTTAAGCGCAGTAGATTTAAAATTTTATTTATATCACGCCAAGAAATTTAATAAATTAGTTTTTCATGTTCGCAAGGAATCATAAAAAATGTTCAAGGTTAGTAATTTTTCGTAGTGGGTATAAGTTATGATGTGTAATTGATTATTGATTACACGTATGCTCTGATGTTGGATACCGTAATTCCTAAACGTTGGATAAAGTAGGAGGTACCGCAACACGGCATAATGACTCAAAAATAAATCATGATGATAATGTGTCTGCTTGATATCTTTATACAAAGAAAACTAAAAATTTCCGTTGGAGTGATCAACGGGGTTGAAATCTATTTTCTACCTGCAAGAGCTGATTCCGATTCCAATATTATAAACAATATAACATATCAAAGCCTTTAAGATAAATTTTTGGCCACTGGGGTATGTAAATCTTCAACATTATGAGAAAAGCTTTAACATACACTGACAGATGTATCGGAAAACTTCATCCAAAAGAAAAATTTTGCTATGGGCGCTAATTTTTTTCAAAGTTGATAAATGGGTGATGAAACAGTTTTAGTTAAATTTTCAATAACGAAGGTGGTAAGTCGGTTTATTCAAGAAATTATGTCATTAAATAATTAAATAATATATTACGTTATCAAAGCCAATGAGCATTAAGGAGTTTAACTATTGTACTATTTTTAATACAAATTATATAAAACGCACATCCTATTGAAAAGTGTCGTAAAACAAATTTTTTTACAGGAGAGCGGAGACAAATGTTGATCGATGAAACAAGCGGTCCCGTCGTAAAGAGGCAATAGCGACATCTCGCTGGGAATGAGCTATACGGAGAACCCTAATAATAATTCTTTAAAGTACGATTGGAAAACACTTTAAACATTTTTGAAAACCTTTTATGCTAACGATTCTGATATTTTTTGTATGCCTCTACTGAAGTATAAAGCTGTACTAATTAAACAATTTAGCAGTACGTTTTTTTTTAACAAGGTCACCATATACAAGTATTTTCTGTTTGCTTCTTCTTCACTGCTTTCAATAACTTTGTATTAATATGTATTATTTTTCTTTTGGTTTATTTATAATTAATAGGTATTATTTTTCTTATGTATTGTTTTTCTTTTGGTAGAATGTATTATTTTTATTTTGGTAATATGTATTATTTTTCTTTTGGTTTATTTACAAGTAAACTTATAATTTTACATTTCTTTCTTTTTTCTATATTGAAAAAAAAAAACATGTACGTAAAGGACACTTGTGCATAATTATAAATAATTAATAATAACTAAATTAGTAAATAATTAAATTATGCATACATTATAAATAATTAAATATTTTTGCCTGAACTTTAGTAAATAAGATAAAGTTTTTTGGCGATGATTTGTTGATTTGTGTCCCAAATTGGTAATTTCTAAATTAAATTTACGCCTATCAAAATGTTTGTCATTTGACTGTCCTAGAACGGGAGACCTTCCTAGTTGGACAGTCAAAGCTTCTTTGTATTGATGTATTCTCTATAACAAATAAACGTTTTATTATTATTATTATTATTAATAAATACCATAGTTCATCAACATTTGTCAATAAAGCCCTAAGCAACAAGGAAGGAATATCCCAACATTACCAAATAAAATATCAGTAATCACAAACCTTTTCAATTATATAAATTCATATACACTCATGTGAAATAAAAAATATCTATTTTCTATGTAACCTTCTTCATCATTTTAATAATAAACTTTATAATTACCAATATGTACCTTAAATTAGCAAAATAACTAATAATACCTTAAATTAACAATATAGAAGCATTCGTTATATAGAGACAATGTTGTGTATCACTGCCTAAGTTTGTACAAATACCGTAGCATGAGAATTTCAACTACCAGATTGAAAATATCTGTTTCTCACACGATCCAACATGGTTTTACCACACATACGCCTCAGGGATCTCATTTCTTCAGCATCAGTCTACTTTCATCCTTCCTTTGCCAGTTCCATGCCTCACTGCCATACGTCAGGTTTGGTACCAGCACTGCATTATGGACGGCTAGCTTCGCTTCTTTCGACATTTTTTTTTTGTTAAACATTCCCAATTTGCTACAATGGTTAGTTTTAAATCATAATTTAACCACTGTAATTTTATCCACTTACCATCTTTGAATTTTGGCTTATTGAATTGAAAACGTGCCAACGCAAATCAAACAAAGAGGGACCTGTCTCCTTTTATTTCACCATACTCCGAGTGTTTTCACCACGAATGATGGTACTTGAGCTCGTTTGGATTGATCCAGTGGCGTAGCTAGGGGGGGGGGGGGGCGGAGGGGGCGGCCCGCACCGTGTGCCACCCGACCGTGAAAAAAACTTATGAAGGTAGAATATTGCCGCAAAAATATTTTACACATGAACACTGTCTTGTCATCTTTGTCATTCTCATTTCTTTTGTACATTGTAATCGACGTTAACTCGTGGAACGAATTGTTACCTATTGATTGACGAGAATTACTGAAAAAGTTGTTATGCTGTTGGTGTTTTTAAAAGTGTGAAAATATCTTTCAAAAAACAAGATAAGCGGATTGAATAGTTCATTTTTTTTGTAACAAACGATAACTAATAAACGCAAAACCTGAATACAATTATTGCCGAATCGATCGATAACTGACTTAAAAAGGAGGCGTTTACTAATATCTACAGGAATTCCAAAAACTGAAAAAATCGAACTAATATCTATGAGAACCCAAGTTTTGACGAATATATACTGCCCAAACTGTTGACTAATATTTATGAGAACCAAAGTGTTGTCGAATATCTACAGCTCAAACTGCTGACTAATATCTATGAGAACCAAAGTGTTGACGAATATCTACAGCACTTGCAGAGGTTGGATTTGCAATTATGTATAGCATATTGGAATAACGTAATATTGCGTATGCGAGTGAAAAACTTAATTTATGTAAGTATGTATGTAAAAATCCCTAATATCGGACTATTGGACACATTTAGCTGATTAGTCCAACCTACGCTCTGTAGATATTAGTTGAACCTACGCTCTGTAGATATTAGTCAACACTGGGACCGTCATAGATATTCGTCCGACCTTAGCTCTGTAGATATTAGTCACCACTCTGAAGTTCGTAGATATTAGTTCAACATATGAGCTGTAGATATTCGTCCGACATACAGGCTGTAGATATTAGTATCTGGAGTCACTTAAAAAAAGATCTATTATTATCTATTTATATAAATTAAATATATATATTTATATAAAAGATCTATGATCTAGTATTTTTCCGTATTTCATTGTTTATCTGTGTTTTTTTCTGTATTTCGTGCATTCATCGATCAAATGTAAAACGCCACAGATTTCGTTCAATTGTCGATTCTTTAGATAAGAGGCCACCATCGCATTACTAGCACCTCCAATCATATATTATTTAATACATAAATTATTTTCTTTAATGTTAGGTAAGACATTATCCAAAATCTAGTTTGAGGATTACTAATTCTTGGGGTGACATCACGTTTATTCTTCGGGTGACACCACATAATCCGCACCGGGTGCCACTCATGTTAGCTACGCCACTGGGTTGATCATAGAAATATGGTTATTATTTAACCAGGCACATATTTAAAAAAATGGTTTATAAACGTACTTAAAAATAGTATTTATTAGTACGTTTATAAACTGAGTTTCTTCGTACAATGAGTTCTACAGAGTTTAAAAAATAACTTATTTGCATGAAAATCTGATGGTTTTCTAGATTATAAACTTCTAGGAATTTGAAGTGTGAATTGTGCAAATCAAACACAAAAAAAAACATAATCACCAAAAATAATTAAATAACGTATAATGTACATAAAAAGTTTTTTAAGACAAATATTTCGTTTGGAAACATATCTTGAAATGGCTGCAGCGATATTTTCAATCCACAATTATCATTATATCGCTCTCTTCCCCTTACCGTTCCTCTTGACAACCTAATAATATTTTTTTTTCAAATGATTGGTCAGTGGTTGAGTGGGCATAGCACTTGGGTCCCACCCGAGCGTCGCGTGTTCGATTCCTCGGCTGGCCAAGTCCTCCATCACAACACAAGCAACATTTTCGGCTTTCTGTAGTGGTAGTAGGAGATTTTCAAACATTGTTGGGTTATTCATAATCCGGGAATTTTTGTCTTTCTTTAAAAAAAAAAAAAAAAATAGATTGAATCTCTCATGTCGAAATGGCAGCGATTAAAGTACGACGTGACCATGGAAACGATTTTAGTTGGATTTTGTTTACCATTAAAAATTTACATTATTTGGTGATACGCATGCAAAACAAAAATAAGTACTTTACAATCGTAACTTTCTTTAGACTTTTTTGTATTACACGAAGGGTGGGCCTTAAGCCGCCGCTACCCGAATCTCTACCGATTTCTTACGTATTTATCTCCCTTAAACAGTTAAAGATTTTAAGCTCTTAAAAAAATATATGTTATTTTTGAAGATAATATCTCCCATGCCGAAACGCTAATTATATGAAATTATTTTATATTAATTATTATGTTATATGTATGAAAAAATTCACAGTATTTCTTTAAATGCTGTTTTCGACAGCCCCAAAAAATTTTTTGATGTATTTTAAACGAGTCGTGTTTTATTAAACATTTTCACAATTTTCGCTTCAATTCTATCATTTTAAATATTAGCGCGCTCTCTTCAACATTCGTAATTACATATATCTCCATCTTCTTTATTTTGAGAGGGGATACGGTGCCTTAAGAGCGGAGGAGCTAATATCACCCCCTCAGACATCTCAATGACCCAGCCACCCCTACCTTAGCGACGCATAACAGTAATGTGTAGTCAATGAACAGAAAATCCACAGAAGTGTGAAATTTTTATTTATTTATTACTAAAAGTATAATATTAAAATTAAATAAACAAGTAAACATATAATACAGCCTTACTAAAAAAAAACCACAGCAACACCGATAACCTGTATTATTGCAATAACATAAATAAACCCTGTATACGCTAGATTCCAATTTGTTACTAATAACGTTGCATCCGCGGCCGCGCTGTAAAAACGCATTAAAGATCTGACAACATTGTAAATGGTATTAATTTACTAGGAAAGAATGTTGTTTTAATTTTTCTCCGCCAGGGGCATTATTGGCGCGCCTATGCATTAATTCTCAACGGCACCGCGATGAAGACAGCCCGGTGTGTTTTTATGGGGGGATGTCAAAAAATTTTGTTAGTGCCTAAATGTTGTGATTTTACTTAATAATTTCTATTGTAGTGACGAATTTACTCTTCTATTCACATAATTGATATATTTACTATGTTATGTGTGTGGTTTACATCAGTTTAATCAAGTTATTGTACAAACGCCGTACTTTCAAAGTTGGACTGTCAGAATATTGTTCTATAGAACTATAGATAGTTTACTTAAAAGATAAAATTAACATTTTAAGATCTTTATTTTAAGAGAATTTCTTAAAAGTGGTATTTTTTAATAATATTAATATCTAATACATGTGCTCGTAAACCTATCAAAGAAAGTAACGTCTTTAGAGATGCAAGAAATCTGTTTGAAATGCCGTTATTATTTCTAAGTTATTTTTTTGGCAATAAAAAAAACTTTGAAATTTTTTATTATTTTTTTATTGTACGCACGAGGAAAAAGTGAGGTGATAGTTTCCTTCCAAATTTATTACATAAAAGGACTGTGTTTTTGAAATTTTGATTTTTTTTTAATTTCTCTACATTTTGGTCAAAAATGTTTGGGTAAGAAATTTTTTTCCATTTTTTTCCGAGTTTGGATCTTAAAATATGGCAGTTTTTGAAAACTAAAGTGTATTTTAAATACACAAATCTAAAAGGTAATTTTATCTAGTTTTCATAAATGGTATTTGTTTTTACGACACCTTAAAAATAAGAAATATACAGAACATTAAAAATACTTTGAAAAAATTTCAAATTTCGTTAGGATATCATTACAAAAACAGAGATAAACTACCCTCTCAGGCCGTGTAAACCAAGTGTATTTTTTTCAATGAACAATTTTTTAATTAGTAATGTTTTCACATCCGCGGCCGTTTGTCAATTGAATAAAATTTTCACTGGGTTTTTTAGTAAGGCTGATTGAGAATAATATGTTCCTATTTCTTATCGCTAGGAGATCCTTTCCTATGTTTAGGGTAGTAAACTCCTATGATGATTTTTTTTTTTAAATAATAGTTTTTTCTGTTCCGATAGTTCCTTGCCAAATTTCCTACAAGAATCTCAACTTCTCCCGTCTGGAGCCAGTTAGACTATGGCATCCCCAATTGGGGTATGTTGTGAGGCTGAAGGTAGTGGGGAGGGGAAGGAGGTGGGGAAGAGGAAGGTTGGGAAGTACCTGGCTATTCAGATCTGGTCACCAAACACGGCTAAAGCCATTTTCAAGCAACGTTTCAATTCTGAATGGTGGTCTTACACCAGGGCGATACTGATAGTATCTTCCACTCTGGAACATGCCGCAAATATACTATATATTATTTTAAATGAATTAATTGTGAAATAACACAAATTAATCAAATAAAATTTATTTACGCATGCCGGGTTCGAACCCGCGACCTCCGGATTGTGAGTCAAGAGTCTTACCCACTGGACTACGGAGGTCGTCGTATGAAAGAGAACAAGAAACAGAAAAATTGAAAAAGACAATATGGAAAAAATAATTAGTTCAAGATATATGACGGTTTGACAGAAGGTGGCAATAGCGACGAGAGGTCTGGGTTCGAGTCCCAGTTGCGACCATTGTCTTTTTCTATTTTTCTGTGTCTTGTTCTTTCATAATTTCGTTTAGATTATTATTGATTTCTTCTTTTTCGGTGATAAATTGTATAATTCGTCGTATAACTTTACAACTAAAAATTCAGAGTTTCTTTGTAGCAAAGTAGTATTGCATATTATGTACAGAATTAAAACCTTACGACTTAGTCCCCAAAGAGCAAATGAAATTGATTATGTGGAAAATGTCCGGCATTTAAAAACTTTACCCGAAGCAAGATAAAATTGACCTTACTCCGGGCACATAGATACGCCCACGAGACATTTCTATCGGTTTATATCAAGTGTGTGTAGTAAGTAGTGAGTAGTGAGCACTGAGCGCCTCAACAACTCGGCTTGCAGACGCAATATAATATGACTTTTGGAAAAAGCTCTTCAAGTGGCGGCATGTCGACTGCTGAATTTAAATGTAGGCACCGACAATCCTTGAGTTCTCCTTTGTCATCATGCCATATCGGCGCGCTGAGTGGGGTATGGTATGTGGGATATTTGAACTTCGTTTTGGCATGGCAAAGGAATATTTTATTGAAGAGTGGGTTATATTATATCCTACCTACTCTATTATGGATCTTTCCATTGAGAAGCTTTTTGTTGAACTTCGAACTAGAAGCTTTTGATCAACTTATTTATTAACTTCCTAGTATATTCTTATAAAATAATTAATACAACCACTTGTTTGTTTATTAACCTACAGAATTTTTATAAGCTATGTTAGTTTAATGAAATAAGGTTGTTTATTTCAATAACAGGAAAACTTCCGGAGTCGATAAATTTATCATCTTTTCTGTGTGGAATTAACCAAATTTTCTATTCGTGCGTGATTGGGACAGGTCACATGTAGAAAGCTCCTGCCTATCTTTTCAAATAACGAGTGTTTTGAATACCGAAAATTGTCACACACACGCATACCTATTTGCGTAATCTGCCACACTTAGCGAAATAATTTTAGCTGTTGTGGAAAAAGAGTTATGTTCAATTCAATTTTGAGTAAATGAAATAAATATCTCAGTTCTTTGTTCACGGTTTTCGAGTGCAAGTTTCTCTGATGCGTTGCAATCTTAAGTGGTTTTTAGTATGAAAGATCGACAATAAATTAGTCTACGTCCTAACAAGGTTTGAGTGAATGAGCTTGTCTCGCTGTGATAACAAATGTTTTGAACTGTTCATCCACTGGAGTCACAGGACCGCGGAGGCCGTAAATCGAGATAAGATATTTCAATTATTATTTTAAATCTAATATTACAAGGGTTTAAATTTCAGCTGGATACTCAGACAAGGCTGCACAACAGAAAGGATTGGAGAACCTTTCGAGTTCTGAATTTACCACTAGGCGCGCATTTGTCAAGGTTCAATTGATGATATTCAACATCTTTCAGGGCATCATAAAATATCACACATATCAAATACCTATTTTATATTTATTTTTAATATTATATTTTCCCCTCTGACGTGCACAATATAAATAAACATTTTTTCTTTGTCTTAATGGTTAACAGGTTTTTGGTTTTGGTTTTTTACAGGTTTAGTCAAAATCTGAAAGAAGTGCTTCCAAGTACCTACACCATTTGTCTTTGCACGTGTATTCTGCGGACCTAGCTTCTTTCTAAATTATCCGTCGTTTCCATGAACCGATTTTCATGAAAAGTGTTACACACACGCGATAGAATCAGTGGAATCTGTTTTATTTTGCGAATCAATTTTACCCTTTTCCGTTTTAAAGATATGTTTGATTTTTTAAAAATATTTTCCATAACGCACTCAAAATTAGTTCGAAGTTAACAAAATCATACGAAGCTTCACGTGTTTAGGTTAAACCGTGTCAAAAACTTCATAATAGCTCAAGTGTGAATTGATATATTATAACAGATTAAACAAAAAGTGGATCCCGAGCAGCTCTCAAAGCAGAAGATAAGTCTTTTGTAAATTTGCACAATTACAGTACACAGTACACAATTTTAACAAATTAATATTAATTGCTTCAGAATTGAAGTATTTTGTTCCGTTTCACGGATGATATGACCTCTCTACAGAACACTTTCTGAGTTCTCTCGATTTATTGCTGAGAGAGGTGCGCATCTTAGAGTAAATCATGGATTGTTATTTTGGGAGATAAATTGTTTACATTTACCTGGAAACATCGATGGATTAAGTCGAGACTTAATCAATTTACAGAATTGTTATGTTTTTTGTTTTCAGTCGGTTTTTATTCATTGCATTTTAAAGGAATATCCTTTGTTCGTACATGGATTTTATGTAGGGATAAGATAAATTGATTTCCTGGTTTTGTTTTTGCTTTATTTAGGTATTTAACGGATACTACAAAGGGAGGATCTGCGAAGAGATCATTTGATTTATCTAATTGTTTGAAAATAGTTTGAAATCGATACTTTTAGTGTATTTCTGAAACTAGTTTAATTCTCGGTACGGGATTATTTGGCAATTGAATATTGATAAGAAATTGCGAAACGAGACGAGCCAAGAAAAGACTGGAAGAGACAAGAATGAACAAGAAGGGTTGGTAAGCAGTTGGAAGACTCAAGAAGAGACAAAACGAGCCAAGAAGAGGCGAGAAGTTAAAAGATGCAAGAAAAGGCAAGAAAATGCAAGAAGAGGCAAGAGAATCCAAGAAAAGGAAAGAAGAGCCAAGAAGAGACAAGAAAAGCCACGAAGAGCCAAGAATAGTCGTGAAGAGATAAGAAGATCCAAGAAGGGGGCAAGAAGTGATGAGAAAAGCAGAGAAGAGACGGGAAAATCCAAGATGAGACGTAGAGACGAGAAGATCTATGAAGAAACATGAAGAGCCAAAAAGAGATATTAAGAGACGAGAAATAGCAAGAAGATCCAAGTAGGGCATAGAAGAGATGAGAAGAATCAAGAAGAGGCAAGAAGAGATAAGAATAAATAAAAAGTGCCAAGGAGAGACCAGAGAGCAAAGAGCAGAGACAAGAAAAGCCACGAAGGGTCAAGAAGAGCCGAGAAGAGACGAGAAGATCCAAGAAGAGACAAGAAGAGACAATAATTGGGGACAAGAAGAGACAAGAAGAGTCAAGAAGAGACGAGAAGATTCAAGAAGAGGCAAGAACAGCCAAGAAAAGCCAGAAATAGACAAGAAGATCCAAGAAGAGCCGAGAATCGGGAAGGAAAAAGAACCCATAAAGGATTAAAAAAAAATCGTAATGCCCAATCCATTCCTTAATTCCTGCCCAGCCTAGATTCCAATTTTGGTTTATTAGGTTACCATGTATACCGGTCGATTAAACTCCAACCTCCTTCCTATCCTCAGAGCACGTGTTCCTAGTCCTAACAAATCAGTGCTCCCTGGTGTACCGGTCTAACCGGGACAGGAGTACTCCTGGCTGGGGTGGTACAATCGTATCGTATCGTATCCTTCATTTAAGAAATAACTAAGGGAATCCCGAAATATCCATTTCGCTGTAAAATGTTATCAAGAAATTAAATATGTCAGAACACAATTTTAGTTTCTAGAGATTTTGCTGGGCGAAGCCGGGAAATAAAACTATATATTAAAAGAAAATAACTTAGTTTACATCACTTTATTTTTTTATATTTTATACTATCAACATGTTTCGTGAACCATGTTCACTTCTTCAGGAATAAAAGTATACTAAAGTTAAAAAAATTAATTATAGATTACATATGGAGAGAAGAAATTGAAGGAGGGGGAAGGGTTGATAATGGTGGGTTGACAAGGGTTGACATTGGTCAAGACCTGTTGAAACAAGCAGTAAAAAACTGTAAAAGTGACATTTTTGTAAAGTTGAAAAATGATAAAAAATTAATTTTAAGTAACCCACAGATTCCTAAGCTTTATAGTCTGTTAAAAATACATAAATTGAATAAACCAATTAGGCCAGTCGTTTCTAATTGTAATGCCCCAACTTTCAAAGTAGCATCAACATTAAATAATGTAATTATTAATACTAATGTATTCCAACCAACATACACCGTTAAGAATTCGGTAGAATTGGTTAATTATTTAAAGGATTTGGAAATCCCTAACCATGCTATGTTGGTTTCTTTCGATATAGTTAATTTATTTCCTAGTATTCCAATAGAAGAGAGTAAAACCATTATTAATAATTTGTTAAATTCTTCAACTTTGCCGAAAGACCTAATTCATGATTTTACTTTATTATTTGATGTTATTTTTAAACAGAATTACTTTCAATTTAATAATACAATATTTAAACAAAAGGATGGCTTAGCTATGGGAAGTAGTACGAGTCCTTTGATTGCAGATATTTTTGTTAATAATTTAGAAAATAAGATTTTTAATAGCGGTGCGTTATTACTTAAAAATGTGTATTGTTGGAAAAGATATGTTGACGATATATTTTGCATTTGGTTAGGATCAGAAAGACAATTGAACATGTTCTTAAATTTTTTAAATAAATTACATAAAAACATTAAATTCACACTGGAAATTGGTAAAGATAAGAGTTTAAATTTCTTAGATTTAAATTTAACATTAACAGGTACAAAAATAGTTTTCAATATTTTCCGTAAAGATACGTATACTGATATTGTTATACATAATTCTTCAAATCATCCCTTTTCTCAAAAACTAGCGGCTTTCCACTCTATGATTAATAGACTAATTACAATTCCTTTGTCAGCTCTTAACTATAATTTTGAATTAAATCTCATAAAGCTAATAGCAATTAATAATGGCTATTCTTCTAATTTGATAGATGAAATACTAAATAAAAAAATTAAACAGAATTTTTTCAAATTATATATTTACCCTATTTCTAAAGATAACAATAAACATTGGCGTAGAATTTTATTTGTCGACAACGATACGTCAAAAATTATTAGTAAAAATATTCCCGGTACTATTCAACCAGCGTTTTACACAAATAACAAATTGAAGAAATATATACTCAACAATAAAGATAGCAAAATTAAAACCAAAAAATCAGGGGTTTACAAACTCAATTGTAATGATTGTAGTTCGTTTTATATAGGTAGAACTTATAGAAACTTCGAGATTAGGGTTAAAGAGCACCTCAGAGCACTAAATGGCAATAGCGATTCTGAGTTCGCAGACCATTTATTAAAATATGATCATAGCTTTGACATAAATTCAGGTCTTCAAATATTACATACAGGATATAAAACATCGCAAATCAATAATTTAGAAATTTTAGAAATAAGAAAAAATGTAAATTCCAAAGCTGACATAATTAATAAGCAAAAAATTTTTGTTAACCCTGTTTTAAATATCTTCCCACTTAACCGGCCTTTCTAATAGCTTGGTAATCCCCAATTTTTCGAAACTCCCACCATTGTCAACCCTTCCCCCTCCTTCAATTTCTCCTCTCCATATGTAATCTATAATTAATTTTTTTAACTTTAGTATACTTTTATTCCTGAAGAAGTGAACATGGTTCACGAAACATGTTGATAGTATAAAATATAAAAAAAATAAAGTGATGTAAACTAAGTTATTTTCTTTTAATAAATAAATAATGACATCACAAAGTAACAACCTTTTAGAAGAAGTTTTCTTCGAAAAATTAAAACTATATAGGTTTATTTCATACATGACATTGCTCGGTGCAACAAAGGGAGTAAACTGGTGTTCGCTGTGGGATATGATCTCATACCATCCAGCTATGAGCGGAGAGTCCTTCCTTTTTATTCTCTCCTCTGGACCTACAGTGAAGTTGGTAAATATTATTATTTAAATCACCCACTTATTTACACGCATTAACACTGACGGCTGCTTATAAAATAGGGTATATGTAAAGCATTTGACATTTGGTCCTCAATTAATATTCATTCATTTGTCGATGCTCCAAACGACCGCAATAATCCAATAAATAATTGATATGTAAGTTAAACTGTGTAATAAAAATCATAAAATCATAGGAACTGCTTATTAAATATCAAATATGTAATAGGAACTGCTTATAAAATAGCAAATATGTAACAAGAACTGCTTATTAAATAACAAAAATATGTAATAGGAACCGCTTATAAAATAGCAATATGTAATAAAAACTGTTTTCAAAATAGCAAATATGTAAAAGGAACTTCTTATTAAATGGCAAATATGTAATGGGAACTGCTTACACCGTAGCAAATATGTAATAGGAACTGCTTATAAAATAGCAAATATGCAATAGGAACCGTTTATAAAGTAGCATATGTATAGTAGGAAATGCGTATAAAATAGCAAATATGTAATAGAAACTCCTTATAAAATTGTAAATAATATGTAATATGAACTTATAAAATGGCAAATATGTAAAAGGAACTGCTTATAAAATAGCAAACATGTAATAGAAATATATATTTTTTTAAATTTTCACATTCTGATGTTAACATTACACTTATTAATGAACTCACTAAATAATGAAAGCTTTTGCTTGTGTTACAGGAATAACTTGCAACAACAATATTTAATGCAGAATAACAAGCCAGCCTAGATTAAGTGGTCAACTAAATTTAGCTTCGTACAGAATCCCTGCCGGCAATTTTAATTCCTACAGACCAGCGTCACTATGAAGCCTTTGAGCTTTAAAAAACTAACCTGAACGAAAAAAGGGTAGTCGAGTAGCATGATAAAATAATGTAGGTAGGTACTGGGATGGTGGCAGACAATAAGTTTAGTGATTTAAAAACATAATTGAAAAAGCTCAGTTTCTAACATGAAACTTCTCGTTCTATAGAAACTTAAAGCGGCCCGGAGACGAACAACATCAATTATTATCAATGGTTACTTCAATGCATGTCATTGACGCTATTGACAATTGGTGAATGACCGTTTACGGAGGTAATTGTAGCAACTGACATTTGCGACTTCTCATTGACGGGCGAATGATGGGTAATTCGATTGAGCTCATGGGCATGCGCCATTGACGCAGCGGAATGATTTTATCGTTGCGCGATTAAAATTGGTTTTATCATTAAAGAAGAAGACAATAATCTAAACGAAAATATGAAAGATAACACGACACACAAAAATAGAAAAAAGATAACGGTCGCAACTGGGACTCGAACCCAGAACCTCTCGTCTAACCGGGACGGGCGCCTTTACCAATTCGGCCAATGCCATCTTCCATCAAAACGTCATAATTGTCAATCTCATATTTAAAATTTTTAGAATTAATTAATTAATTATCTTCGACTAATTTTTTCCATACCATAGGCAACTACCTTTTTCAATTCAAACAATCGTTATAAGAAATGGTATGGAAAAAAATTAGTAGAAGATAATATCGTTAATTCTAAAAATTTGAAACATGAGATTGAAATGATGATTGACAATTATGATTGACAATTATGATGGTTTGATAGAAGGTGGCATTGGCCGAATTGGTAAAGGCGCCCGTCCCGGTTACACGAAAGGTTATCTTTTTTCTATTTTTCTGTGTCTTGTTCTCTTTCATATTTTCATTAAGATTATTACTGTTATCTTCCTCTATGATATTATATTACATTGATGGGAATAACTTTCAAAAAGTTATAAAAGGACAATTATTCAAATAAAAAATTGAAATTAGTTCTACCTATCGAGGCCTTTCAAAAATGTTGGTTCAGGTGAACTACAGAATGATCAGTATAATATCATGCTAAACCACGCGACACGCGACGGCTACCAAAATTTATGTAGGAGATTTAAAAAATAAAAAATGTGTCATCAATTTAGATTTTTTTTAAATCTAAAAATATGCAAAAACGGTGAAATCCAGGTGGATTCGTTGGCTTTAAACTGCAGTAAGGTGTTAAGAGGGCATTACCAGAGAAAACCGGAAATACGTCATTTTCAAAAAAGTTTTTAGACGTATCGACTCTTTTCCACAAAAAATTATAAATGGATTTCGAAAGATTGTTCTTTTATCTAGCATTCGTATGTAATAAATTTTGAGAACATTTTTTAATTTTTAGTATAATAAGGTTATTCCATAGGTCGTTGGCAGATTTGTTCAATTTTCAAAAAAGTTTTTGTATTATACCACACCCATTTCAAATAATAAAATCATGCAGTAAAATAAATCAATACATTATCTAGCAAACGTATGTTTTAGAATTTTAATTTTAGTTTCAATTAAATCATTAAAAAATATGTACGTACGTGTGTTTCTTGGCGAAAATTGGTCCGTTTGTGTATTTATTTGCGCACTTACAAACTAATATATTTCAGATTTTTTTAACATTCTTTTTAAATTTAGACATTATTGAAAAATGATAAATACTTATAATCAAAAAATAACTACAAAAAGTACATTATTTTAATAGTTTTATCATCACGCCCTTCAGCATTTTTGGATGAAGGTATAAATTAAAGCTAATTTGAATTGAAATAAATTCGATATTGAGTTATAATTTAAAAAGCTGGTACGGAGAATAATTAATCTTTCTCATTGTAACCGCCCTGCACGATCGTAAGAACAACTTTCGACGAAATGTGGATTTTCGTCCGCTGGCTGGTTAAACGCTCTTAATGTGATTTTATATTGATATTTGAGGTATGTCCGAATGGCTGAATCAAAAACAATCCAGAAACATCCGGAAATGCCTGCCGCTCCGGTTATTAACTGAAATAACGTAATCGTTGCTGGAGAAAGAACTTTCCACTCGGTCGTTAGATTTGCACATGACACCGAGATTTGCCAATCCCATACTACGCCGGCGCTGAATTCAGTCCCAGACATACGTAATCAAATATATCGTGTTGATTGACGTGTGACAATTATTGAGCAAATTGATGATATAGGCCCTGCCTGGAGCTAGATACATATCACAGTGTTAATATAGACACCCGGCGTCAAACTACACAGATTATTCTCCATGACATCCTTCAGGAAGTGTGTTAAGTGTATTTAAACCAATATTAATTTCAATTTTTATTAGAACAACTCTCTTCTTATAACTTTTCTAGGTTATTCCCATCAATGTACCTTGAAGAAAAAGATACTACTAATAATCTAAACGAAATTATTAAGGCTGTCATACCAGCAAATCATAATTTCGATTCCGACTGCACCGCTCACACATCAGCCGTTGCAAGCGGACGTTTTTGGAACTAGATTTCGTTCCGCTAGAAGCCGGGTTTCACGTACCTATAGTTCACGCGAAGCTGGACCTACAGTATGGTTCAGATAAAGATGTTGAATTCTCGCTTCCAGAATTTTAATAAGTAGTAGTTATTTGTAATTTGTGTATTGAAGTGCGTAGACATAAATAGATACATAAACACAGTAGGTATAAAGTAGATACCTACACAAAAAAACAATTTGTTATATTTTTTTAATATTTTGGTTTTTGTTTTTTCATTTTATTTTACGGCCATTAGAGTGGAAGAATTGAAACGTTACTTGAAATGGCTTTAGCCGTGTTTAGTGACCAGATCTGAAAAGTCAGGTACTTCCCCACCTCCATCTTCCCTAACTCCTTCCCCTCCCCCACTACCTTCAGCCTCACAACATACCCCAATTGGGGGTGATAGTCCCACTGGCTCCAGACGGGAGCAGTTGGGACTCTTGTGCGGTATTCATGAAAAAAAGAGTACCTAATATTCAGTTGGATTGTAAAAAATATCTCATTTTGAAATATTTATTCGTGTGCATAATTTTTAATTTTATATTTATTTATTTATTTATTTATTTAAAATTTACGGCTCAAAGTGCCATTTACAAACATGTATTATTATTATATTTAAACAGTCATAGTACAGTGAAGATAGATTGTTTTTTTTTTAAATTTCTTATAATAAGAGAAAAAATTTCTAACAAGTAATGAAAACTTCAAAAGGAACAGTGAAATAAAAAGAATAACTTGTTATGAAGTAACCTCGTTACAATACGTAAGGCTGAAATGCTTGATAAGTAGAGCCTTTATTGAATACCGCACAAGAGACCCAAATGCTCCCGTCTGGAGCCAGTGAGACTATGACATGACTATGGGGTATAGTATGAGGCAGAAGGTGGTGGGGAAGGGCAGGAGATGGGGAAGAGGAAGCGAAGAATTACTTGGCTATTCAGATCTGGTCACCAAACACGGCCAAAGTAATTTTTAGCAACGTTTCAATTCTGAATGGTGGTCTTACACCAGGGCGATACTAAAGTATCTTCCACTCTGGAACGTGACGCAAATATATTATTTTTATATGAAATAACCCAAATTAGTCAAACAAAATTTATTTGCCCACGCCGGGATTCGATCCCACGACCTTCGGATTGCGAGTCAAGAGCCTTACCTCTTGACCACGCCGGCCGTCAATAAATAGTATCAGTAATTTGGAAGGCGGGTATGGGTACCGCCGTCCCGGGAACCATGTATTGGATTATCAACACCGTACGGGTAGCCCGGGTTCATGGGGCGAGGTTTGTCAGGATCTCGGCGGCGGTGGAATCTGCCCCACCAACTACGTAGAAGGCCGGATCGGGGGAGACCTTTTTTTACAATCGCTCGACACATTGCCTATCTCTTCTTTGGGGATGCTGTGTGAAGGTTCGTTTCAGGGAAAGGGAGGAGAGGATCTTCTGAGAAGGAAAGGGTATTAGGGGTGGGTAGAAATGTGGGGGTCAGCGTGTCCAGGAGAGCGGATGTATGAATTCATCCCTCCCACTGCGGTGCAAAGCGATGTTCCGAGAGAGTAAGGCTGGAGAAGTCAAAGGGACTCCCTCAACCACTTTCTCTAGATCCAACCTGCCATGCAGCTGGTGCGCAGACGCATCCGCCGCCAAGACCTGAAAAAACCTCACCCCATGAACCCAGGCACCCCTGCTAGTCACCAAACGTTGCGAACCACTAAGGATGACCTACGGCAGACGTGTTGGTTATCAAAAAAATGGTTCCCGGGGCGGTGGTACCCATACCCGATTCTCATGTTTGTTATTTTTGTAATACGAAAAATGGATATAAAAAAGCCTACCCCCCATCCCTCTCAACCCCCTCCCCCTCTCACCCCACAACCTCTAACCACCCTCCACCCCCCCGCCTCTTTTACCCCCCCCCCCCTATATAAAAATCAATTGCTGTTTGTTAGTTTCACTAAAACTCGAGAACGGCTGGGCCGATTTAGCTGATTTTGGTTTTGAAATGTTTGTCGTAGTCCAGGAAAGGTTTAAACGTTGAGAAAATATGGAAAAGTTGCGAGGAAGATAGTAAAATCAACAATTTAATTCTCCCATATAAACTGTTCAACATACTTTCCTGTGAATTGCTAACCGTTCATCCGATTGCGATGAAACTTTGGTGAGTTGTTGTGAGCACGCCCGCAAAGTAGTCCAGTCAATAAATGCTCCAAAAGGAGGTGTAGAGTGCGTGAGCAGGGACCTAAGCGATTCCTCCAGAAACTTGTTTAGGGTGCTTAGGGTGTGAACATACTAAAAGTCCTGACGTCTTGGTTGTGAGCTAGGGGGAAGGGGGGGAGGGGGAGGTCCCAATTTTCGGGTTTCCGCTTATATCTCAAAAACGGTGCGTCACACATGAAAATTTCCTAAGGACAAGTAAAAAAAACGCATAAAATTATCTACAACTTTTATTCTTTACGTAATTTTCGAAATCACGTCCATTTTTGACTTACACGCTCCACAAATGTAGATATTTTTGAAAAAAATTATTTTACCTCACATTTTTCATCAAACATTCCTTCATATCGTCTAAAATATTCATCAAAGAAAGATATTTATTTATAAGAAGTTGTAATAAATTTAATTCCCTTTTAGAATATATATATACATATGCAAATAAGTCTCCAACCAGTAAATATTTACAGCAATTTTAAGGTTTTGCGTAAAATGTCGTCATTTTCAGAAAAAGCTGTTTTTATCTTATTACTGACACACCGACGTGCAACGACGATTATGCGACGCTCTTTTAGTAAGGCGTATGATCAGATATGACCATGGAAACCACATTGATGCTATCATTCAAAAGCCGAGAAGGCATAACAGGAGGCAGAGGTATTTTGCACAATGTACTAGAAGTGGTTAGTTGGTATGAGCGCAACTCATGAGATCTGCACTTCCCTTGAAGAGTATTGTGGAGTCTTCACGTCCAGTAACAACACAAGGACCTCGGACAAGCCCACCGAAGTAAAGATGCAGCAGACATTTTCAAACTCAGTCAGTGGTTTGATGCACATCCTCCCTTCCCACAAGCCAATGAAATAATGTCAATTCCCAATGTCTTCTGTCAGCTCGTCGATAAAAAATCACGATGAAAAGGTTGCAGTTGACCCAACATTTCTGTTTCACCGGATGTGTATAAGCAAACGATCAGATGAGGATTTGAAGAAATTCTTTGAGTATGAGTTGGCCCTATTTCCCTTGGCACTGTTCAATGAAGGTGGGATGTGGAAGACAACTAAATCTGTCCTGTACAGCTTATTCGAGCCTACCAAAAAACTGGTCTACTGTCTCAGGTGAACATAGTTGTGGACGGAAAATTTCTACTACACAGAGTAATTTGGCAAAAAGATGCCTTCCTTGTCACAATTTGTGATCGTTACATCAACTACGTCAACCACCACTATCCTGGATGACTCACACTGTGGTATTTGATTGGTACCCAAACCCAGCCAACGGTACAAAATCACAATAACAGATGCGATGATACAGACTGAGAAGGTCAGCTGACATCAATTTGACTTGGAACACTTCAATACCCGTTAAAAAGGAAGATTTGTTATCCAATCCTACCAACAAAAGTAACTTCATCTCTTTACTACAGACGAAGCTTCGGGAGAATGGGATACAGACTCTTCAGGACATGATGCTGACTTCCTTGTTGTGAAGATTGCTGTGGAACATTCCTCTCACAGTTTTGTGAGAAGCTTTCACTTCCTTTTGATTGCTTCCACTCCTCCCACCCAAGATATTCTGCTGCTGACAACGGACGAGGGAAAACCAAAACAATGCCACTATCCATCCAAAAGATGCAGCACCGTGCATTTGAACACATCCTGTTCTTACATTCATTTACCGGCAGCGACACAACATCTGCAACTTTCAGGAGAAGCAAGGTGGGCTTCTCAAAATTGTACTTGGAGTCAGAATTCATCAAGCAAGCGGCAATGATCTTTATAACCCCTCCTCTACTCACGGCGAGGTTGAAGAGGCTGGAAATAAATGTTTCCTGAAATGGTATGCGGCGCCAAAAAGACAGACCTTCCTTAACCAGTACCGCTTTTAGTCGTTCACAGGGTTGGTGGCAAATATGAAGCCTGACATCAGCTCCCTCCCTCCAACAGAGAACGCAGTTAAACAGCATTCCCAGTGCACCGATTGAGCTGCCCCCTGAATAATGGGGGTGGAAACATGAAGGAGAGACCCTGATGCCAAATACAACAAAAGATCCACCAGCGCCGGAGGTCCTTCTAAATATGATATTTTGCCGCTGCACCAGGGATTGTGCAATTGGCAAATGTGGATGCCGAAAAGCAATGCTGACCTGTTCTGCAGCGTGTCTCCGAGTCTCCTGCCAAGGGAGATGCCTCAATAGCGTGCCTGTTGCCGAGGACGACGATGACGACGACATAGAGCCCATTCAGCAAGAACCATCCAATACTGAGGATGAAGATGCCATGGATGAACAACGCTTGCGAGGACCCCCACGTCCAAGGAGGATGAGAATGTAACATGATGTTATTGAGAACAGTGATAACAATGAGATCTATAATTTTATGTGCTTAATGTAACGAAATAGAATAAACATTATGATTATAAAATACAATTATGTATTTTTCAAGTAATATGATTTTTACCTATTTTATTTAATAACTGGTTTTAAAGTGTGGTCACACATATTATTAGGCGAACGAACAAGTGTTGTGTGTCAGTAATAAGATAAAAACAGCTCTTTCTGAAAATGACAACATTTTACGAAAAAACTTCAAATTGCTGTAAATGTTGAACGGTTGAAGATAAATTTACATATGTCTATATATTCTAAAAGAAAATTAAATTCTTTACAACTTCTTTCGAATAAATTTTTTTCTTTGATGAATATTTTAGACGATATGAAGGAATGTTTGATGAAAAATGTGAGGTAAAATGATTTTTTTCGAAAATATCTACATTTGTGGAGCGAATAACTCGAAAATGGCTGGGATTTCGAAAATTACGTATAGAATAAAAGTTGTAGATAATTTTATCAGCTTTTACTTATTATCAAAAAATTTTCCTCTGCGGCGCACCGTTTTTGAGATATAAGCGGAAACCCGAAAATTGGGACCTCCCCCTCCCCCTCCCCCCCCTAGCTCACCACCTAGACGTCAGGATTTTTAGTATGTTCACATCCTAAGCACCCTAAACAAGTTTCTAAAGGAATCGCTTAGGTCCCTGCTCACGCACTCTACACCCCCTTCCTTGACTGGACTAAAGGTTTCTGTATATACTGGTGAGCTCTGGCATTATGAAATTTGTATATAAAATTGCAATTGGTGCCACGCAAACTGTTTGAAAACTGAATGTACCGGGAGTGAATGTATGGAATGCGGGAGGAGGTGGCGGATGGGAGAGGGGTGAAGGATGAGGGAGGGAAGGGGAGGGGGACAAGGGAGGGGAACTCGGGAGAGGGGTCCCGAGGGATGGGTTGGGGAGGGGAAACCGGGAGGTGGGAGGGGAACTCGGGAGGGGGGAGAGGAAAACGGGTGGGGGTTTAAGGGATAGGGGAAGCGGGCGAGGGGAGTGAGGAGAGGGGAAGGGGACGTCGGAGAGGAAGGGGAGGCAGAAGGGGAACGGGACGAATGGGAAAGGACACGAGCTCTGGCATCATGAAATTTGTATAATAAAATTGCAATAAGTGGCACACGAGCTGTATGAGAACTGAATGTATCGGGAATGAATGTATGGAATGCAGGAGGGGGGAGGGGAACCCGGGAGGGTGGAAGGGAACTCGGGAGGGGAGAGGGGAATTCGAGAGGGGGATCCGCGGGAGGGAGGAGGTGATTATGGGAGGGGGGAGGGGAACTCGGGAGGGGGGATCGCGGGACGGAAAAGGGGGGGAGTAGAGTGAGGAGAAGGAAGGTGGAGGAGGAGTGGGAACGCGAAAGGGGAAGGGGACGCGGGAGAGGAAGGGGAGGTGGAAGGTGAACGGGACGAATGGGAAAGGACGCGCAGGGAGAAACAATTTCGTTATTAAATGGCAAAGGTTGGTACCCGGCATATATATAAATGCTAATAAATGAAAATGAATCGCCGAAATGTATGTACGCGCATAACTTCCGAACGACTACACCAAATTGGATAATTCTTTTTTTGTTGTGTTTGTTATTGCCAGGACAAGGTTTGTATATAACTACTGGTGAGCTCTGGCATTATAAAATGTGTATACTAAAAATTCAATGGGTGGCACGTGAGCTGTTTGAAAACTAAATGTACCAGAACTGAATGTATGGAATGCGGGAGGGGGGATAGGAACTTGGGTATTGGTGCCGCGGGTGGAAAGGGACGGGAACCAGGAAGGGGGAGGGGAACCTGGGAGGGGGGAAGGGAATTCGTGAGGGGAGTTGGCGGGACGGGGGAAGAGGAGTGGAGTGGGGAGTCGGAAGGTGGAGGAGGCGGAGTGGGAACGTTTGAGGGGAAGGGGACGCGTGAGAGGAAGGGGAAGCGGAAGGTGAACGGGACGAATGGGAAAGGACACGCAGGGAGAAACAATTTTTTGTTGAACGGCATAGCAACGCATGCCGGGCACCAGCTAGTATATAAATGAAAATGAATCGCCGAAATGTATGTACGCGCATAACTTCCGAACGACTACACCAAATTGGATAATTATTTTTTTTGTGTTCATTATTGTCAGGACAAGATTTTGTATAAAACTACTGGTGAGCTCTGGCATAATGAAATTTGTATACAAAAAATTGCAATAGGTGGCACGCGAGCTGTTTGAAAACTGAATGTATCGGGACTGAATGTATGAAATGAGGGAGGGTGGAGGGGAACTCTGGTAAGGGGTTCACGGGAGGGGGGAGGGGGGAGGGGAACCCGGGAGGGGAACTCGGGAGGGAGGTCGCGGGGCGGGTGAAGGGGGGAAGCGGGGTGGGGAGAGGGAATGTAGAGAAGGCGGAGTGGGAACGCGGGAGAGAAAGGGGAACGGGAAGGGGTAGGGAAGAATGGGAAAGGACACGCAGGTAGAATTTCTGTATTAAATGGCATAGCAACGGGTGCCGGGAACCGGCTAGTTGACAATAATAAAAAAATAAAAAATTTGGAGCAGTTGTGACTCTTGTGCAACGTAGCAATAATTTACAATATATTTTTTTTAAATATATATTTTGGAACAGTTGGGACTCTTGTTCAGTATTCACATAACAATAAAAAAATATTCGAAATTTCAAAAATTTTAGTATGAAAGTATTCGGTCAACCTATAGATTTTACCAATACGAAACAAAGAAGACGTAGGTATTCAGAGTTCGTATTCAATTCATCATTTCAAACTGTTTGATTTAGAGCGGCGCGGACACGTCTTCTTCTGGCCGCTCTTCGGGCCGCAATGAGCTGTGATATTTCTGTTACGGCGCTCTGATAAAAATGGTGAATTGCGACGCTGTAAATATTAAATATTAAATACTTCCAAAAATTATTTTTCGATCAAAATTATTTATGATTTGTCAATAATGTCTTAGCAAAATAAGTATGTAAAAAATCAGAAATATATTAGTTTATTAGTCCGCAAATAAATACACAAACTGACTAATTTTCGTCAAGAAAAACATGTACGTATATATTTTTTAATGATTTTATTGAAACTAAAATTAAAATTCTAAGACATAACTTTGCTAGATAATGTAATGATTTATTTTACTGCATGGTTATATTATTTGAAATGGGTGTGGTATAATACAAAAACTTTTTTGAAAATTTAACAAATCTGCCAACGACCTATGGAATAACCTTATTATACTAAAAATTTTAAAAAAATCTAAAAATTTATTACATAACTATGCTAGATAAAAGAACAATCTTTCGAAATCCATTTATAATTTTTTGTGGAAAAGAGTCAATACGTCTAAAAACTTTTTTGAAAATGACATATTTCTGGTTTTCTCTACCTATGTCCTCTTAAACAGAACAAGACACAGAAATATAAAAAGATAACGGTTGCAAGTGGGATTCGAACCCAGAAACTGTCGTCTTACCGGGACGAACTTCTTACGCAATTAGGCCACTGCTATCACTTATTGGAAGATAATATTGTTAAAAAATTTCAAATACGTGATTGACAAATATGACGGTTTAATGAGAGGTGGCAGTGGCCTAATTAGATAAGGCGTTCGTCTCGGTAAGATAAGAGGTTCTGGGTTCGAGTCCCGTTGCGACCGCTATCATTTTATTTTTCTGTCTTTCATATTTTCGTTTAGATTATAAGTGTTATATTTTTCTTCGCAGAGATGTTGTGTACATTTTAATCCTTTTGTGTTTACCATTTAGATTTGCATATACTCATATAACGTGGTGTTTTTTTTTCAATACCGTTTAGATCATATTTTTTGATAGAAAGGGATACACAAAGATTTGTAGACGACCCATGTGAGTTGTTCCGAAAAACGAACAAATTAGCCTGAGGTTGAAATAGTTTTTTAATGTGGCGTGTGGATTATAGGTAATACGATAAGGCGTTCGTTCCGGTAAGACAAGTGGTTCTGGGTTCGAGTCCCGGTTGCGACCATTATCTTTTTATTTTTCTGTGTTTGTTCTCTTTCAATTTTCGTTTAGATTATTAGTGTTATCTATTTCTTCAACAATATATTTTTTTTATGTTTTTTAAAGTAAACTATTTTTCTTACGTTGTGCATTAAAGTCCATTCGATCAATAATAAAACCTCAAATTTAATAAAATAATTTGTTTCCACTGAATAAAATTAAATAGCATCCACGTCCCACCATTATTAACTTATGGTATTTTCTGTGTAACTTCGTCAGTTTGTGACATGTTAGGACAGGGATGGCGAACCAATGGCACGCGTGCCATTATTGGCACACGACACAATATTTTGGGCACGTCACTGATCAGTGATCACAAAATTTATTATACACTACGAAAAAAAGTGTCAAGCGTATTAGGCGAACGAGCGAACCCGAGTGATCCCTACGCTACAGAATGTTCGGGTGCGGTGCGCGGGCTTTGATACGCGGGGTGGCAGAGGGAAGCGCGGCTCTCACTCGTTTGTTTTCGCACCTACAATCTCAATCGCGAGTTTCTATTGCTAAATTGCTATATTTTCTTTATGCATAAATATAATGGTGTATTTCGTTGATATAATTTATTTAAAAGTTTATTTGAGTTTTTTCTATGATTTAAATGTTATTTAATATGGCTAGTTCAGCAAAAAAACAAAAAGTGCAAGATAGTAAGAGTATCAGAGAATTTCAAACTTGGTGGAGAGAGAAATATGCCATGATTAGTAAAGGTGACAAAGCGGGGTGTGTTTTATTTTCTGGAACAGTGGTATGTAGAACATCGTAACAAATGCAGCTAATTGATTTCCAGTTTAGTTCAATATGGATTCAAAAATTTGTTGAAATAAGGAGAGAGTTAGAATTAATTGAAATAGAAAGATTGATAGGGGTAATGTAAGTGAAAATGTTAATAACAAATTTTTGGAAACATGGAATGCGTTACCAGACACATTTAATTGTTTGTAGCTGGCTCATGCTATTTTAACAATATTTTCATCAACCTTTGCCTGCGAGTCATTATTTTCAGAGATGAATAACATTAAAGAGTCGGTTATTTACCGTTTTACAGATGATTCCAGTTCAGCATGCATTCTGCTAAAAGTAACATCTTACAACCCTAACATACGTTATTTGTCATCTAAGGGAACGTACCCATACTACGTGACCAACTTTTTGCAATTTTTAACCCCCCCCCGGTGACCAAAAACCTAAGGAACCCGCCGCTCATTTATACAAAGCGTGGTATTTTGAAGACCCCCCCTCCCCTGAATGGGTCACGTAGTATGGGTACGTTCCCTAACCAGCAACAACAGAAGACACACTAATTTTACTTTAATTTAAATTACGCATATAATGCTAAATGTTACTATTTAGTAGTAGTAAATAAAGAGTATTTAATTGATACAATAAGTATTTATTATTATTATTTTCCCAATAATCACAAAGTCAAAATTATTTGATGGTACGTCTGAGACATCATTAAACCTTTCTTTAGTAAAACGGCACGTTGATACGTAAAGGTTCGCCATCCCTGTGTTAGGATATATATCCTGTTTCCACAGATTTTTACATACAAAACAAAAAAATCTGATTTCCAACAGTCAATGAAAAAATATGCATGCCACTTGTAAACATAAAATTTGTTGTGTAATCATAAAATAAATAATTCTAAAAGCATTTGACATTTGGTCCTCAATTAATATTCATTCATTTGTCGATGCTCCAAACGACCGCAATAATCCAATAAATAATTGATGTGTAAGTTAAACTGTGTAATAAAAATCATAAAAAGAGGTGACCGCTAATGTAGATTTATAATATGAATAATTTTTATTTAATTTTTCGCTCAGCTGGGCTTTTTACATAGATTATAAAAACTGAATATAATGGAGCTATTAAAGAAATTAAACAAAAGTTTTTAGCACACAGTGATGTAAAATTGACGAACTAATTATATGTTGAACACCATATTTAAAACATGATCAATAACAACAAAGGGTTTGTTTTATTTTTTATAATAAAATATGTAGTAACACAATATTATAACCGGCTTTATTGGGTGAGGTTTGTCCGGGTCTTGTCTTGTCTTGGGGTTGTATCTGCATGCCAGCTGCGTTGCAGGCCTGATCGGAAGAGACTGGTTGACGGAGACCTTGTGACCTCTCAAGCAGAACTCTTTTGTAACAGAGTGGAAGATACTGTCAGTATCGCCCAGGTGTAAGACCACCATTCAGAATTGAAGCGTTGCTTGAAAATGGCTTTAGCCGTGTTTGGTGGTCAGATCTGAATAGCCAGGTACTTCCCAACCTTCCTCTTCCCCACGTCCTTCCCAACCTTCCTCTTCCCCACGTCCTTCCCCTCCCCACTACCTTCAGCCTCACAACATACCCCAATTGGGGATGCCATAGTCTCACTGGCTCCAGACGGGAGCAGTTGAGATTCTTGTGCGGTATTCAGTGTAAAAAAAAAAAAAACATCGTCTTGCACTGCAGTGGGAGGGATGGATTCATACACTGAGCCCCAGATTTCTACACACCCTTTATACCTTATCGTTCCCAGAACTTCTTCTCCTTCCTTTCCTCTAAAAGATCCTCCACACAGCATCCCCAAAGATGACATATGCCCTGAGGGAAAATATTTTCCTAATTGCCTCGTTTATATTCATAATAACGTAGTATTTATATAGCGCAGTTTTGTGTTATTTGGAGCTTTTGTAAAAAATAACGCAAATCACTAAAATTACATCACCTACGCTATAGTAATTTGTAGGATTCAACAAGCTGGTGTAGATTGAGCTTTATTCTACAATTTCATGTTACTATCCAGTTTTTTAAATGCGTTGACCACCACTAATCTATCGAATTCGAATTTGAGTAGATACTAATATATAGCAGGGGTTACGAGTTCGATTGACAACGCAACGATAAAAAAGTCATGTAAAAATGGCCTATGGAAAATTTATATAAATTATTCACCCGCAAGTTTATTTTTAAAGGCGAGAGAAGAGAAAAACTTAAACTGTGATGCGACGCGACGAGATGGCTTAAAACATAATATTATTTAACACATAATGTAAACATTATACCACATTAAACACATTTCCTATTCTTGGTAGGAAATTACGTCGAGAGAGGGTAGTAAAAAGTCGATAAAAGCTCAGTGCTTTAAAATTTCACAATTCACCTTTTTATGAGAGCAACTACCTGTGTATTTTCATAACCAATTAAACATTATTATTCCGGTTTCCATGGTAGTTCTTTTTGTTTCTATCTTTTTACTTTCGCAGCCCGTTCTTCGTTAAGGACTATAGAAGACCTAATTCAATTATATTTAAATTTTAAAAATCATATCCTAAAAAAAATTTATGAAAAAATTTAAATCTTAATTGATACGTGCATTTATAATAACTTTTTTGTTTTAGACTCTTGATTATTTATTGCTTGTTTTAAAAGTTTTCAGTACATTGATAAATAAAATTTTTACATAATATTTAAAAATTATTTTTGCACTTCATTTTATATAATTGTTTTTTTTTATACTTAACTAGCAGACCCGGCCACACGTTGCTGTGGCTAACGAAACACAACGCCATTACCCAATCTTTATAAAATCCACACCGCTTTCCAGCAGCCCGCTGCCCGCTGCCTGAATTGAATATTTGAATATATCGGCTTTTCTCTACTATAAACTAATTAACTCACCACTAATTATACAATGCTTGCAATGCAACACTGGATATTTGAAAAGGGAAATTCAAATACCTACTTTACTTACTCTAGGACATCTATTTTCCAATTTCTTCCGTAGAACATATTTCAAAAGTGACTATAGTACGGCCCGCCAGCCGTTTTAAATCGCACAAAAATATGTTTTCTTTGAATTTCTCGGCTTTTCTCTAATATAATTTACATGTATTATACATATAAACATTCCTCTTCAATCACTCTATCTATTGGTGACAACCGTATGAAAATCCGTTGCGTAGTTTAAAAGATTAACGCGCACATACATTTTGAGCGACTTCATTTTATACTACGTAATGATGATGATAATAATTAATCACCTCTTGCTATAATATTTTTTTTGTAGTTCTTATTTGTCCATACTTGTTTATCTTTTGTTGTTTTTATTAATGCTAATCTTCTTATCCAGATGAAGAAACCTTTGGTTTCGAAACATGTTGATAATTTTTATGTATTGGTGTGTTAGTGGTGTTTTACAAGGCTATTTGTTTTCATTTAAATAAAAATGACGTTACAATGTGAATTTGCAAAGATTGATGGAATAAATAAATAAAAAAAAAACTTGTGCTTTATTACCATCTAAAAGGTTCAATGCTAATTTGTATTCCTAAAACTTTTCCAAAACAAAGTAATTTGTTTGAACGAAACTCAACAAATCGGAATATGTTATATATAATTTAATGAGTTATTTATTTATTAAGAGGGCATTATCAGAGAAAACCAGAAATATGTCATTTTTAAATCAGATTTTAGACGTATTGACTCTTTTCCACAAAAATTATAAATGGATTTCGAAAGATTGTTCTTTTATCTAGCATTCGCATGTAATATTTTTTTTATTTTTAGTATAATAAGGTTATTCCATGGGTCGTTGGCAGATTTGTTAAATTTTCAAAAAAGATTTTGTATTATACCACACCCATTTCAAATAATATAGTCATGCAGTAAAATAAATCAATACATTATCTAGCAATCACATGTTTTAGAACTTTAATTTTAGTTTCAATAAAAATCATTAAAAAATATGTACGTACATGTGTTTCTTGACGAAAATTGGTCCATTTGTGTATTTATTTGCGCACTTACAAACTAATATATTTCAGATTTTTTTAACATTCTTATTAAATTTAGACATTATTGAAAAATGATAAATACTTATAATCAAAAAATAACTACAAAAAGTACTTTATTTTAATAGTTTTATCATCACGCCTTTCAGCATTTTTGGATGAAGGTATAAATTAAAGCTAATTTGAATTGAAATAAATTCGATATTGAGTTATAATTTTAAAAAGCTGGTACGGAGAATAATTAATCTTTCTCGTTGTAACCGCCCTGCATGATCGTAAGAACAACTTTCGACGAAATGACGGTTTTCGTCCGCTGGCTGGTTAAACGCTCTTAAATATTAATGCCCTTGTGGGCATTAATATTAAAATTTCACAATAAATTACAGTATTTATTAACTTTACTATTTTTAGTGTATTTATCTATTTTACTAATATTTATTTTACACGATAAATAATATAATTGTACCGATAAAAAATAATACAATTTAAATAATAAGACTGATAACAAAACTAGATTGAAGGTATAGGGAAACAATTATTTGTGTGTATTACAATCAATTAAAAAAATTATTTACTCGTAATGTAGGTATCGAAGATTAAAAGAAAAGATTTTTATAAAAAGATTAATATTGTTAAAATTAAGTTATTATTTTTATTATGTAAGAAAATAATGAAACATACACAATTATTTTCAAACATAATACAAAATTATTGACAAAAATTACGAAAAAAATTCTTAAACTTATTCTTAGCAAAAACATTTTTCTCCAATCCAATTTATGCAAAAACGCCCTTTATACTTTTGTGGCGATGGAATAATCTTAATTAGATAGGGTTAGTACCAGAGAAAACCAGAAATGTGTCATTTTTAAATCAGATTTTAGACGTATTGACTCTATTCCAAAAAAAATTATTAATAGACTTCGTAAGATTGTTCCTTTATCTAGCATTTGCATGTTTTAAATTTTGAGAAAATTTTTTTATTTTTAGTATAATAAGGTTATACCACAGGTCGTTGGCAGATTCGGTTAATTTTCAAAACAGATTTTGTATTATACCACACCCATTTCAAATCGTAATATAATCATGCAGTAAAATAAATCAATATTTTATCTAAGTATCGCATGTTTTAGAATTTTAATTTTAGTTTAAATAAAATCATAAAAAAAAATAAGTACATGTGTTTCTTGACGAAAATTGGTCTGTTTGTGTATTTATTTGCGCACTTACAAACTAATATATTTCAGATTTTTTTACATTCTTATATAACTTAGACATTATTGAAAAATGATAAATACTTATAATCAAAAAATAATTACATAAGGTACATTATTTTAATAGTTTTATCATCACGCCTTTCAGTATTTTTGGATGACGGTATAAATTAAAGCAAATTTGGAATGATATAAAATCGATATTGAGTTATAATTTTAAAAAGCTGGAACTGAGAATAATTAATCTTTCTCATTGTAACCGGCCTGCACGATCATAAGAACAACTTTCGACGAAATGTGGATTTTCGGCCACGTTTAGTCCAGTAAACGAATGGTCCAAAAGGAGGTGTAGAGTGCGTGAGCAGGAACCTAAGGGATTCTTTCAGGACTTGTTTAGGGTGCTTAGGGTGTGAACATACTAAAAGTCCTGACGTCTAGGTAGTGAGCTAGGGGGGAGGGGGGGGGGTGGTCCCGATTTTCGGGTTTCCGTTTATATCTCAAAAACGGTGCGTCGCAGAGGAAAACTTTTTTAGAATAAGTAAAAGTTCATAAAATTATCTACAACTTTTATTCTATCCGTAATTTTGGAAATCCCAGCCGTTTTTGAGTTATACGCTCCACAAATGTCAATATTTTCGAAAAAAATCATTTTACCTCACATTTTTCATCAAACATTTCTTCATATCGACTAAAATATTCATCCAAGAAAGAAATTTATTTAAAAGAAGTTGTAAATAATTTAATTACCTTTTAGAATATATATACATATGTTAATAAATCTCCAACCAGTAAATATTTACAGCAATTTAAAGTTTTTTCTTAAAATGTCGTCATTTTCAGAAAAAGCTGTTTTTTCTTACCAAATTATTAAGACGGGTTTTTTCTTCATGGGAAATTCCTTATTAATTTTTACACGCAAGAGAGCAAGTAAGTGTTTCTCGAACAGATGATTAGTGGAATTCATTTTATAATCATTATTATTGTGATGGGTGATTAGGTTAGTCGTCGGAGATGCTACAATAACGTGCTACGATGTCCCGCAAAGATCGGGCATTTCCAATGTCTTCTGTCAGCTCGTCGATAAAAATTCACGATGAAAAGGTTGCAGTTGACCCAACATTGCTGTTTCAGCGGATGTGTATAAGCAAACGATCAGATGAGGATTTGATGAAATTCTTTGAGTATGAGTTGGCCCCATTTCCCTTGGCACTTTTCAATGAAAGTGGGATGCGAAAGACAAATAAATCTGTTCTGTATAGCTTATTCGAGCCCACCAAAAAAACTGTTCTACTGTCTCAGATAAACATAGTTGTGGACGGAGGATTTCTATCATATTATACATATTATCTATATTATACAGAGTAATTTGACAAAAAGATGCCTCCGTTGCCGCAATTTGTGATCGTTATATCACCTATCTCAACCACCACTATCCTGGAATGACTCGCACTGTGGTATTTGATGGGTACGCAAATCCAGTCAATAGTACGAAATCACAAGAACAGATGCGACGATACAGACTGAGAAGGTCAGCCGACATCAATTTGACATGGAACAAATCAATACCCGTTAAACAGGAAGATTTTTTATCCAATCCTACCAACAAAAGTAACTTCATCTCCTTACTACAGACTAAGTTTCGGGAGAATGGGGTACAGACTCATCCGGCCACCGATGATGCTGACGTCCTTATTGTGAAGACTGCTGTGGAACTATCCTTTCACAACTCTGTGGCTGTCTTTGGTGAAGATGTGGACCTCACTGTCCTTTTGATTGCTTCCACTCCTCCCACTTAAGATATTCTGTTGCTGAAACCCGGACGAGGGAAAACCAAAACATTGGCACTGTCCACCCAAGAGATGCAGCATCGTGGATTTGAACATATCATTTTTTTTTTTTTTTTTTTTTTTTTTTTTTTTTTTTTTTTTTTTTTTTTTTTTTTTTTTTTTTTTTTTACATATAAAATATAATATACATTTAGATAATGTAGTAATTTGCGTACATGTTCATTTTAAAATACGTTAATACCACTCTTCCATGGAAGCATTAGCTTGTGTCTGGAAGAGTAGTGTACATTTTTAATGCTATATTTAAGTTCTTAAATTACAATGTGAATGTAAAAAACAATAAGTTGTAAGTTCGGTGATATGTAAATAGTTGCTAAAAACAATACAAAATTTAACTTATTTGAAGAACAGAGTATCACTTGGAAACTGAGTTATAAGTAGTTGTTCTTGAGATTAGATTAGTCTGAAACTTTTTTTTTAGTTTTTTTTTTTATATTATCTTTAAAATATTTTTTAACAGTGTTTATGAATTGGATTTTATCATTAATTTTTCTAATTTCATCCGGTAATCGGTTGAAAATAAGTCTTCCTTGATAAGTATAATAATTTTGTGCAAAGGAAGTGTTTAATTTTGGGCATGAGAAAATATATTTATGTCTAGTACGGTTTTCAGTTATAAATTGATATTTTTCTTTTTCTTTTATAGTTTGAATCAATGCATTTCTATTGTATAGATCTTTGAAAGATGGTACTTGGAATTCCTTAAATAATTGATCCGTTGGGTAGTCCGAAGGTTTTTTCAATATGATTTTAATTATTAGCCTCTGCACAACTTCAATTGGGGAAAGATTAGTTTTGTATGCGGATCCCCAGCTAATGATAGCATATTGTAAAGTTGATTGAACCAAAGCGTAATATATTAGATATAAGTTTTTTACAGGTAAAAAATTTCTGATTCTTAAAAATATATAAATCAATTTTCTATTTTTTTTTACAACTTGACAAATTTGTTCTTTCCATTTCAAATTTTTATCGATAATAACTCCTAAATATTTGATTGTGTTTGTTGTTTTTAATATTGTGCAGTTTTGGATACAATAATTTTTACTATGTGTTTTGGAATTATCATGGATGATGATATCAATGTTTTTAGGGGTATCATTTTTGTGTATTGCAAATGGAATTACAAATGTTTTATCACCATTTAGTGATAGTAAATTTACGTCGAAGAAATTCTTTAAAATATTTATGTCTTCGGTGGCTTTAAATGTTACTTTTTCCCAAGTTTTATCGCTAATTATTAATACCGTATCATCGGCATATGAAGTAATTTGGCCATGTAGTGGTTGAAAAAAAATGTCATTAACATATATGGTGAAAAGGATTGGTCCTATTACTGTACCTTGAGGGATTCCAAAGTCTGATATTTCTTTATCGCTATTAATCTGATTTATTTTTACGACTTGCGGTCGATTTTTTAGGTAGTTCGAAATCCATTTAATTGCATTGTCTTTTATACCTATATTGTTTAGTTTTTTTAGTAGAATCTCATGGGATATACTATCAAAAGCTTTTCTGAGATCAATAAATATACCGGCACATTTTTCACCTTTATCCAATGATTCGTTGATGTATGAGGTTACATTAGCAATAGCATCTTGTGTGCTGAGTGACTTTATAAAACCAAACTGGTTTTTGTGAAGAATTTTATTACTTTCTAGGAAACTGACTAATTGATTTTTCACAATTTTTTCAAAAATCTTTCCAATGTTTGAGATTAGACAAATTGGGCGATAGTTAGTTACTTGTTGAGGATCTCCAGATTTATAAATAGGTGAAATAATTGTATTTTTATAGTTTGTCGGAAATATTCCCTCTGTTAAACTTAAGTTTATCAAATGAGTAATTGGTTTCACCAAATGAATTTTCATGGATTTTAGAAAATGTACTGTAATAAGGTCAAATCCGGGAGACGAACCTCCTTTCATGCCTTCTATTATTTTTAAAACTTCACTTTCTGAGGTTTTTTAAAATTTTGATAAATTACTATGATTTTGTACATTTTCAATCGTTTGTGTTTTCGGGTTAAAAGATTTATTGATATTTTTCGCAAGATTTTTTCCTACATTAGCAAAAAAAGAATTAAAGATGTTTGCACATTGTTTAGGTTGATTATTAGCATCTATGATTTTATTTTCATGTTCAATGTATTTTATTTTTTGTGTTTTTTTAGTGTTATCCATGGCTAAGTTAACTGTTTTCCATATTTGTTTATTGTTATTGTCTGTAGAAAGTATTTTATTTTTGAAATAGTCTTCTTTATTTTGTTTGATACAGTTTGTTAATTTATTTTTAAATTTTTTGTAAAAAGTGTATGCTTTTTCATTTAGAGGATTTTTCAATGTTGTTTTGTAAAGTTTTTCTTTGTTTCTAATTGATATTATAAGTCCTTGTGTTATCCAAGGCTTTAAAATTCTTAGTTTAGATTTAATGCGGACTGTAGTTTCAGTAGTTGAATTTTTTATGTGTTGAGACAATATATTTTCAAAGTTTTTTGAGCAAGTCTCGGTATCATAACTATTTAATACGTTGTTCCATTGTTCATTTCTTAGTTTTTTGGATAAAATAGTCATATTTGTGTAGGATTTTGTCTTTGTTAGATTAAATTTTTTATGTTTAATTTTGTTATCATAGAAAAGAATGCATGCATGGTGGTCAGTTATATTCGTTTTCCAAACAATTGATTTCATTTTGTCGATATCTTTAATATTTATGTTAGTCCATATATGGTCTAAACAAGATGGAGTGTGATTTTTTATCTCTCTCGTATTTTTGTTAATGCACGATATGAAGTTAAATTCAGTCATACAATTAATATATTCATTTTTGAAATTATTTTCTACGTTTTCATTAATGTTTATATTAAAATCTCCTGCAACAAAGCAAAGTTTATTTCTAAATTTTAACAGTATGTGTTTAAATTCATTTATAAATGACGAGATATTCGAACCGTGTGTTCTGTAACAGCTATTATGTGGTAGTTTGTTTTGTCGAGTTTTAATTGTATTTCAATACAGTTTACTAGATGTATAGGATGTTCAGTTAGTTTGACAATACTAAATTTATCGTGAATGAATATGACGAGACCACTATTTTTATTGATGTTTATTTTGGTTGTAACATAATTATATTCTGGTAAATGATAGGTGGGTGATTCGTCATTAGTAAAAGTTTCTGATAATATTAGGATGTCAGGTTTTTTATTTAGATTGTTTAATTTTAGAATTAATTCATCCCAATTTCGTTCCATACTTCGTATGTTAATATGAAAAATGAAAATATTGTTGAGATTCTTTGAGATTATGTCATTACATGAATCGGTGTATACACACTCATATTCTTGTATTTTAAAATTATTTTCTAATTCATTAGCTATGAAGTCATCCATTTAGTAAAAATATTAATGTGATATTGATTTCTTTTAAATAATATTGTATAGAGTATTTTCAAAGTAGAGTGTGACATAGAGTTAGTAATACAAATACGGATTTTATAATGTGTAGATTGTTGAAGAATATTCCGGTTTTTATTGATCATATATTGATTGATCACATCTTTATCATTACTAGCATAGTCATTTACAATATTTAAATGCATGTCTCGTATAATAATATTATTTATATTTCTAAAATTCAATAAAATGTTTTTTGATTCTACTATAAATTGTTGTACTGTAGACTTATGTGTAGGATAAATAGCAATATAATGCGATAATTTATTTACGTCTTTAAATTTTATATTTAAAATATTAACATCGTAATCATTAAATACTTCATTAATATTGAGAACATTATACTGGTTGGAAATAGATATTCCAATATCAGAGTTTTTGTTTATACTTATTACTGTTACCTGGTACCCTGGTATGGAGTAATTAGTTTCACCAGTAGAGTAGGTCTTTGTAAACCCAATCAAGCCCGGGAAAAAAATTATTTCTTTTAAAGATATTATTAATTTTTCAAAAAAAATTTTTACACTTTTAATATTTTTATGAAATTGAGTAAATCCTTTTTCAGTGCATATAAAATAGAAATCTCTTATAGAGTGATGTAAGTTTTCTTCAATACATATTTTTTTACCTAATGCGTTACATAAAAAATCATTCATTGTTAATTTATAGATAAGAGTTTGAGGAAATGAAAATTTACAATATTTATTCGTAGTCAATGCGTTCTTTAGCAATTCGAATCATTTTTTGCCGGTAAAGGCATTTTATGCTATCGACTCTATGATCGGTGGAATAGTTCATATCAAACCTTTTGTTTTGGACACAGCAGTTGTTGCAGATTGGAGTTTGTTCTTTGTTTTCACATTTAGATAGTATATGTTCCTTAGTGCAATGAGGGCAAATGGGAGGCTGCGTCCTGGCGTGACATCTTTGGGCTGTGTGGCCGAACTTGAGGCAATGGTAACATTGTGTGATCGGGCTGCAGTCGTTGACGTACACTCTTTGGAATTTGATGTTTATTTTTTTTTTTCTATAAGTTTTTTCCTTAATTTTCCCGTTGTTTCGATAATGTAGTTAGTGGTGTCGTTTTCTTTTCCTTCATTGTACTTATTTTTTAATTCCTTGATAAGCTTAATGTCTTTTTTGTCTTCTAGGGTTAATCCTTCATTTTGTTGTACAATCCCGTCAATAATTTCTTCTTCAGTCAATTGGCATTGCAGGCTTTTCAACATTAAGCACGGTTTCCTTTTTTTTATTTCTTCGGCCGATACTTCTTTTCCAATTACTTTATTTATCTCTTCGGTTAATTTTTCTGCATCTTCTTTTTTTTGGCAAGAAATCACTAATTTTTGTTCTCCGATCTTTTTTACTCCATTTACTCCAACTTTTATTTTTGTTAAATTGATATTTTTTTGAATTTTTATTTTTATGTCCTCGGCCTTCAAGGTGTTTTTTGAGGTAATTAAAATGGCGTATTTCTGTTCTGCATTATATGAAGTTTCTACGAAGTTTTTATTGTTACTTAGCGCACTTGCGTATGATTTTTTGTTATTTTGATGAATTTCTTCAAGTTTCTGTGTGTAGTGATGATTATTTTTAATATTAATTTCTTGTAATTCTATGATCTTCTTTTGTAGACTTATTAGTTCGTGTTGAATTTTTTCTTCCAGTGATACAATATTTTGTTCCAGTGTTAATTTTATTTTTGAGTCTTTCACTGAAGTGATCTTATTAACTAAGTCTTTAATATTTTTAAAAATTTCTTCGGTTTCCATATTTAATTAATGGAATCGCCCAGGTGGGCGAGTTATTAATGTGAGTAACTATATTTATTGTTTTACTTCTTACAAAATAATGCGACTGTACTCGTTCGGTGCTGAGCGAGAATCGAATTTTTTTACATTCATTTACCGGATGCGATACAACGTCTGCAAATTTCAGGAGAAGCAAGGTGGGCTTTTCAAAATTGTAGTTGGAGTCAGAAATGATCAAGCAAGCGGCCATGATCTTTTACAACCCCTCCTCTACTCACGACGAGGTTGAAGAGGCTGGAAATAAATGCTTCCTGAAATGGTATGCGGCGCCAAAAAGACAGACTTCCCTTAACCAGTACCGCTTCCAGTCGTTCACAAGGTCCGTGGCAAATATGAAGCCTGACAACAGCTCCCTCCCTCCAACAGAGAGTGCAGCTAAACAGCATTCCCGGCGGACATACCACCAAGTTCAGCAGTGGCTCAGGATTGAGCTGTCCCCTGAAGAATGGGGGTGGAAACACGAAAGAGACATCCTGGCGCCAATCACAACAGAAGATCCTCCAGCACCGGAGGTCCTTCTGAAAATGATATTTTGCCGCTGCACCAAGGATTGTGCAATTGGCAAATGTGGATGCCGAAAGCAATACTGACCTGTTCTGCAGCATGCCTTCACTGCCAAGGGAGATGCCTCAATAGGGTGCCTGTTGCCGAGGACGACGATGAAGACGACGTAGAGCCCTTTCAGCAAGAACATCCACCACTGAGAATGACGATGCCATGGATGAACAACGCTTGCCAGGACCCTCACGTCCAAAGAGGGTATGAAAACGTGAATCCATATAAAGTTGAGAGTGTAACATAATGTTATTGAGAACAGTGCCAAGGGAAATGGGGCCAACTCATACTCAAATAATTTCATCAAATCCTCATCTGATCGTTTGCTTATACACATTCGCTGAAACAGCAATGTTGGGTCAACTGCAACCTTTTCATCGTGAATTTTTATCAACGAGCTGACAGAATACATTGGGAATGCCCGATCTTTGTGGGACAACTTGATGTCTGAGAATGTCAAGCCCACTATCGCCTTCATTATCGCCCACTTCATTGCCTTTTCACCAACTCGAACAGCATCGTAGCACGTTATTGTAGCATCTCCGACGACTAACCTAATCACCCATCACAATAATAATGATTATAAAATGAATTCCACTAATCATCTGTTCGAGAACAACTAACCTGCTTTCTTGCGTGCAAAAATTAATAAGGAATTTCCCATGAAGAAAAAACCCGTCTTAATAATTTGGTAAGAAAAAGCAGCTTTTTCTGAAAATGACGACATTTTACGAAAAAACTTTAAATTGCTGTAAATATTAACTGGTTGGAGATTTATTTACATATGTATATATATTCTAAAAGGTAATTAAATTATTTACAACTTCTTTCGGATAAATTTCTTTCTTAGATGAATATTTTAGACGATATGAAGGAATGTTTGATGAAAAATGTGAGGTAAAATGATTTTTTTCGAAAATATTGACATTTGTGGAGCGTATAACTCAAAAACGGCTGGGATTTTCAAAATTACGGATAGAATAAAAGTTGTAGATAATTTTATGAACTTTTACTTATTCTAAAAAAGTTTTCCTCTGCGACGCACCGTTTTTGAGATATAAACGGAAACCCAAAAATCGGGACCTTCCCCCCCCCCTCCCCCCCCCTAGCTCACCACCTAGACGTCAGGACTTTTAGTATGTTCACACCCTAAGCACCCTAAATAAGTCCTGAAAGAATCGCTTAGGTTCCTGCTCACGCACTCTACAACTCCTTCCTTTACTGGACTATGGTTGGAGATTTATTTACATATGTATATATATATATTCTAAAATGTAATTAAATTATTTACAACTTTTTTCAAATAAATTTCTTTCTTGGATGAATATTTTAGACGATATGAAGGAATGTTTGATGAAAAATGTGAGGTAAAAAGATTTTTTTCGAAAATATTGACATTTGTGGAGCGTATAACTCAAAAACGGCTGGGATTTCCAAAATTACGTATAGAATAAAAGTTGTAGGTAATCTTATGAGCTTTATTACTTATGTTAAAAAGTTTTCCTCTGCGACGCACCGTTTTTGAGATATAAACGGAAACCCGAAAATCGGGACCTTCCCCCCCCCCTCCTCCCTCTAGCTCACCACCTAGACGTCAGGACGTTTAGTATGTTCACACCCTAAGCACCCTAAACAAGTCCTGAAAGAATCGCTTAGGTTCCTGCTCACGCACTCTACAACTCCTTCCTTTACTGGACTAGTTGGTTAAACGCTCTTAAAAATATGAACAGTAAACTTTGTTTTGTCACTGAAAAAGTAGGTAAGCAACAACGTTGAATGAAGTAAAACTAAACCTCAACTTACCAATGAGCCAAATATGTTATCTATTTGAGAACTTTTATTATTACCGTTACGATTCACGATTACGGTACCGTAACAGCATAAAAAAGGCAATAAACATTCGTTACTTATCACGATAATGCTAAAAATGCTCTTTCAAAAGTTGAGATGCACAATTTGCGCAGGTCTGTTTAAATGAAAAAGTAATCATTTTCTTGCATCTCTCTCACACACCGCACCGTGACGTCTCCGTTAACCGCTATATACTATTAGCCGTGATAGTGATAGATAAATTTAAGTAAATTGAAGAGAATTCCAAAAATTCAAAAACGTCAATGGTTTTGATTTTATTCTTAAACATATTATTTTGACAATAAATAACAAGAGTTGAAAATGAGTCAAACAGTGAACGTATGTCTGCATTCCCCAAAAGGAAACATTCAATTATTATCTTGTACCTCCCCAACATGTAGGTATAAAGAAAATGAAGAGCAATTCCCGTCGCCGTAGCCGAGCCGTAATAAGATATATCTGTTTCCTCCAAAGGAAAAAAGTAGTACTTTGGAGAAAACAATCACACGTATTTTGCATGTTTCATCTTTGGTCTCACCATTCTTTTAATGTGTAAGATATTTTTATAAGGGCTGTTTAAGATATTTTTTTCGACAATGGCGCACTGCGGTGAGAATAGAACCATAACTGCCCGACCGAAGTCAAATATGTAGGCCACTTTACAGGTTACCAGGCACCAGGAAAAAATGATCTGAAATGAACGAGTGATATTTCGAAAAAAAAAATTTTTTTCGTGGCAAGCATTCACTTTGTGGTTGGACGTATTATCAAATGAATCGAACACTTTTAAAAGACTAAATTAATTATTGGTAAAAACAAAACTATTCTATCATTAAGAGGGCATTACCAGAGAAAACCAGAATTATGTCATTTTCAAATCAGATTTTAGACGTATTGACCCTTTTCCACAAAAAATTATAAATGGATTTCGAAAGATTGTTCTTTTATCTAGCATTCGCAATTCGCATGTAATAAATTTTGAGAAAAAAATTAAATTTTTAGTATAATAAGGTTATTCCATAGGTCGTTGGCAGATTTATTAAATTTTCAAAAAAGATTTTGTATTATACCACACCCATTTCAAATAATATAATCATGCAGTAAAATAAATCAATACATTATACAGCAAACGCATGTTTTAGAATTTTAATTTAGTTTCAATAAAATCATTAAAAAATATGTACGTACATGTGTTTCTTGGCGAAAATTGGTCCATTTGTGTATTTATTTGCGCACTTACAAACTAATATATTTCAGATTTTTTTAACATTCTTATTAAATTTAGACATTATTGAAAAATGATAAATACTTATAATCAAAAAATAATTACCAAAAGTACATTTTTGGATGAAGGTATAAATTAAAGCTAATTTGGATTGAAATAAATTCGATATTGAGTTATAATTTTAAAAAGCTGGTACTGAGAATAATTAATCTTTCTCATTGTAACCGCCCTGCACGATCGTAAGAACGACTTTCGACGAAATGTGGATTTTCGTCCGCTGGCTGGTTAAACGCTCTTAAATTCAGTAAGTTTCTACGGTTTTCCATTTTTTAAGGAGTGTATATGTCGATCGTCCAGTTGTTTAGTCGGACGTCTCCAAATACTAAGTTTCGAGATAACGAGAAAAGTAATACTGGAATGCTCATCGTAAAGCAAATATTATTAACGTATGTCTGTGTTTTACGTATTAAATATGCTATAAAATAAAATCGAGAGGCATAACTGTCGGGTATTTTAGTATAACATTTTGAAATTTCCAACATACAACCCAAAAACAATTTTTGTTTAAATTTTCTTCACTTCAAGTTTTTCTGAATTCTAATTGATGTAGTGGTGTTCATGAGTAATCCGAGTGTTGTACCAGATAGAGAATTTACTTTTACATATAACTGTATACTCAACTCAAATTTAGATTTTTCGGAGTTGTTTGACTAATCAACTGGACGATCGATGTACTTCTTTACCTGCATTTACGACATATGACTTTATAATTAAATTCTGGAAAAAAAGTGTGTTCTCCGCTCGATGATCCCAATTTTTAATTGAGCCAATAAACGTAGGTAGTCTGGAATTAAAAGAGATTTCTCCTCTAAAGTCCAATAGTCGGTTTTGCTGACAGGTCGAGTAGCTGAGTGACAATTATTATTCCCAGCAATTCCATTTTATTCTGCTCAGCCGGTAAGGGGCGAAATGGTTGCAGCGGGGATACTGGAAAGGGGGGGGGGGGGCGCACTCCCAACATTAGTCAATTAAACCGTAGGTAGGTCCAATTGAACGGGAAATAGCACCTACGTGGTTTACGTTGTTAAGTTGAGAGGAATTTTTATTTACGGGAGAGAATAAAATGGGTGAAAGAACTTTAGTAAATTGGAGCTGCTTCGTGAGCCAATAAAACGGGACGATTTCAAAAAATCACAGAAAACATCCAATAAACCATCTTTTGTAAAATATTGTGTAAGAGCATAATCTTTCATTTTTTTTAAATAATGTCCGAAAATTATCTTCCAATTTGTCGATCTAATTCTTGCAGCCCCTTTGCAAAGTTATTTTTAATATTGCGCAGCATTTCTAGCGGTATTGCGGCCACTTCTCATCGAATCCTTTCTTTTAAGGCTGTATAGTTCTTGGGGTGTTACTTTGAAATATCATTGTATTTAGGTACCCCTAAAGGAAAAAAATCGCATGCGGACGAGTCAGAAGAACGAGGTGGCCAAGGAATATCGCCGTTCTTGCTCATAATACGACAGGGGAATGCCTGTCTTAGTAAACCCATTGCACTCGTGCAGTGTGGAATGTCGCACCATCTTGTTGAAAAATCGTTATTTTATTTCTGTAGTTCTCTAATACCTACAGGAAGAAAAAAAAATCGAGCGCAGTTAACACGCGGTAGAAGCGAAACTTTACCAAAACAATCTCAACCAAGGAGCCTTGAAAAGTGAGGTCATAATCAAAGCAGCCAATGAGCGCAGACCCAGAGAAGAACCAAGGAACCTTGAAAAGTGAGGTCATAATCAAAGCAGCCAGTGAGCACAGACCCAGAGAAGAACCAAAGAGCCTTGAAAAGTGAGGTCATAATTAAAGCAGCCAATGAGTGTAGACCCAGAGAAGAACCAAGGAGCCTTGAAAAGTAAGGTCATAATCAAAGCAGCCAATGAGCACAGACCCTGATAAGAACCAAGGAGCCTTGAAAAGTGAGGTAATAATCAAAGCAGCCAATGAGTGCAGACCCAGAGAAGAACCAAGGAGCCTTGAAAAGTGAGGTCATAATCAAAGCAGCCAATGAGCACAGACCCAGAGAAGAACCAAGGAGCCTTGAAAAGTGAGGTAATAATCAAAGCAGCCAATGAGTGCAGACCCAGAGAAGAACCAAGGAGCCTTGAAAAGTGAGGTCATAATCAAAGCAGCCAATGAGCACAGACCCAGGGAAGAACCAAGGAGCCTTGAAAAGTGAGGTCATAATCAAAGCAGCCAATGAGCACAGACCCAGAGAAGAACCAAGGAGCCTTGAAAAGTGAGGTAATAATCAAAGCAGCCAATGAGTGCAGATCCAGAGAAGAACCAAGGAGCCTTGAAAAGTGAGGTCATTATCAAAGCAGCCAATGAGTGCAGACCCAGAGAAGAACCAAGGAACCTTGAAAAGTGAGGTAATAATCAAAGCAGCCAATGAGCACAGACCCAGAGAAGAACCAAGGAGCCTTGAAAAGTGAGGTCATAATCAAAGCAGCCAATGAGCACAGACCCAGAGAAGAACCAAGGAGCCTTGAAAAGTGAGGTCATAATCAAAGCAGCCAATGAGTGCAGACCCAGAGAAGAACCAAGGAGCCTTGAAAAGTGAGATTATAATCAAAGCAGTCAATGAGCTCAAACCTGGCGCCGTTTCCGTTTTATATCTCAGGAGCCTTGATAGGAGTTTTATGCTTCGCTGGTGCTTTCTGTTTCATCCGAATTCTTAATCACAACGGGGCTATGGAAGTTTTACTTCAAAAAATGTTCAATATATTAACGTAACGATCATAGTTCACAGTTAGTGCGTTCCCAGCCTCAATCTCAAAAAACTAAGGGACGATTATCCCTAACGAAGAGACCGCACACAACAAGCTTACTTTATCTGAATGTAGGGGTCTCTCACCTGACCAAGAATCCACGATAACTAACTTCCCGCTCTCTAGATTTACAACGTTGATGGCGCAAATCCGCCTCCCTTCTACTTTTTCTGCAATGACATTCCTAAATCGTCCCGTTACATTGGCTCACCTATATTTTGTGGTTTCAAATTATATTATTTGGAACAATGCATTTTTTTTTATACCTAAACCAATACCTAAACCCACTAATTTATTGAAATATTCTTAACCCACCAGGGGATCTAGCCCGATCAAATTGATAAATTAACAATACCGTACTGACACAAACAATTCCGCTTCAACGGTTTTATACCGATATCCCAAGCGCAGTGGCACTGTCGATAACCGAACCGATACTGACAGGGTATAAATAAGAAATCATTATATTGTGAAGGCAACGGTCTTTATGTATTGACATTCCTTAACTTCAAATGTCTACGTAAAAATTAAAAATACTGTTTAATGTACATTGGTAGTCCATAAGTACTATTGACACCGAAAAGGAGAGTTGATTAGTTATGTAATCAGTTGTTGTAACGAGTACTTTTCGTTTCTCCGTACTGGAACGAAATCAATTGTTCACATGATTAAAATAAGTTGGGTTTTTTTTATAAAAACTTTTAGACTTTTATCCTTTTAATTTGTAATTTGGAAACTTTTCATGTTGGAAAATTTCTGGTCCTGGAAAATTTTATTTTTCTGAAAACCATTTCGTTTGGGAAAATCGGAAAATTTGTCAGAAAGATGTTTTAAAGATATCTATTTGACATTTTTTTGAAAAAAATCTTCTCTGAAAATAAGAAAAATCAGCTCGGTAATGCTTCGGGAATGTTTTGTAAAAACGTTTTTACATTATTTATCTTCTTATATTATCTGAAGTTTTGAAACTTTTCATGTTGGGAAATTATTGGTCTTGGAAAATTTTATTTTTCTGAAACCATTTCGCTTGGAAAAATCGTAAAATTTGTCGGTATATTCTTTTAAATTTGTCAAAAATTGGGCGGGAATTTTTTTTTAAGGACAATTTCATTTAATCTTTCGTGTTGGAAAGGTTTTATTTTTTTGGAAATGGTAAAATTTCATCTCAGAAAATTTTCCAAAAAATGCATTGGAAATTTTTTCTATATGGCATTGGACATTTATCTTTTTGATTTTGTTATCGGAATTCTTCTGCGAAAATCGGTAAATAGTATGGGGAATTTTTAGAATTTTTATGGTAGAAAAATGAGTAGGAAATGCAACATGCGACGTTTGGAAAATTTTCTGTTTTAAACATATCTACTAAAAAAAATTGGGTTATGGAAATTGCCAAAAAAATGCTACGAAAATGGGTCCGGAAATTGTATAAAAGTTTTTGAAACTAAGAAATTCCAAATTTTGTACATTTTTTTATCTCATCCGGGATGCTTATTAAATCTTCAATGCACATATTCGTGCAAGATATCATACGAAATTGTGTTTTGAAAAATCGTGTTACTCAATATCTGTTAAAGTTCAAAAATAAAGCATTTTGTTCAAACCATTTTTTTTAAATTAGGCTATTCACCTAAAAAGAGTGCTTTGATATAGCGAGTCTTTAAAATTTGGCAAAAAATGAATTTCGTGTTCTTTATATATTTTAGGATGTCTTAAAATCCACAAATTTAAATTTGTTAGAAATATGATTAATGAATAATTTTAAAAAAATTGTAAAGGAGAAGAAAAAAAAATAGTCGAAGATAAAATTGTTATTTCCGAAATTTGAAATATGAGATGGACAAGTATGACGGTTTAATGAGAGGAGGCAGTGGCTTATTGGATAAGCGTCCCGGTATATGTTATATGATATTTATGTGATTTTTATGTTTTAGATTTGCATATAATGGCGTGGTGTTTTTTCTTTCCAATACCGTTTAGATCATATTATTTCTCACTATGATAGTAAGAGGGAAACAAATATTTCCATGAGACCTACATGAGTAGTTCCGAAAAGCGAACAAATTAGCCTGAGGGGTTATATAGTGTTTGAGTGTGGGGTTTAATTGTGAATTTTGTGAATAATTGTGGATTAAAGGTTATACGGGTTATTTGTGAATTTGAATGTCCCGTCGAGGGTACCTTTTCGACTAGTGCCTGGGGGCATAGACTGGTCGTTACGCCAATACGGCTGTCGAATTTTGGTTTGTTTTGACGTCAAATATATAAAGTCAATATTATATCGAAACTCTTCATGGAAGGCGATGGCACTGTGTTGGGAAATATTATAATTCAAAGTAACCTGTAATGTTTTTCACTTAAATTATTACAATTTGGAACCTACGGTATATTTCTTGCATTTCGATTTTTGTGACAGATTCGAAACCTAGACATTAGGTAGTAATTTTGAGGGCATGTACTTTAGATTGTACCTTCACTGAATTATATATTATTTCTTCAATCACAGCAAATTTATGTATTTTCTGACACCATTTTGTTTCAAAATCAATAAAATACTTCGATTCAACCATTTTTATTGTTTGAAAAACTCTTTATTGTTTAGAGGATTGCTAAAAAAACATGTTGGCTTATTAATCAATAAAAGTGGTTAAATCTAAGTATGTTTTTAATTTTGAATTATATATTATCATTTCCAACATACCTCCTCTCTAAAAATGTATTATAGAAACATTAATATCATATCAAAGAAGGTAATTATACTATATTTACACAAAAAGGGTGTGAAGTCACGAGAAAAAGTTAGCACCAAATTGCGAGCCAAATTCGATCACGTCAATTCACAATGATGAGAACTTTAACAAATTGGATTGGGATAGGATATAAAACATATTTTGATACGATGATAATTTGTTATCTTATGAATGGGAATCAATCATGCGAGGGGAACCTCACATGGTAAAAAGAAGTACCTACGCCATATTCACTAAAAACGGGATCTGAAAAATTGTGTGATGGAGAAATTCCTTTCATCGGAGAGATCTAGAGCTTCACTACATCATAAAGATCTGGCCGGAATCACACAAGCATACGCGGCATTCAAATCATTGGCTTACATGAAAAATTATTATTTTTATTCAAAATTTTAACACTCATAAATAAAAACTCTTGGCACAATGGTTTTGGTCATTTCACTTCCTCGGTTCATTGAATTCCTCTAGGACATAGGTTCTCAACGTGGGCGATAACGCCCCTTGTGGGCGTTTGAGACTTTCAGGGGGGCAGTAGTAGACCCAGAGAAACTTATGGGGTGTTTTTTTTTTCATGAGCTCCACACGGGAGACCCGGAGGAAAATAATTTCCCCCAGGGCCTATGACATCTTTGGGGATTCTATGTGGAGGGTTTTTTAAGGAAAGGAAGGAGAGTTCTGGGAAGGAAAAGGGTTTAAAGGGTGGGTAGGAGTCTGGGGTTCAGTGTGTCCCGGTCATCCGCCTCCAAGACCTAGGCAAGCCTTACCCCATGAACCCGGGCACCCTCTCAAAATCACCAAACGTAGCGAACCACTTGGAGTGTCCTATGGCAGAGGTGTTGGTTATCCAATAAAGGTTCCCGGGGCGGCGGTACCCATTCCCGCCTCCCAAATTAAAAATTGAGGAGAATCACAGTGAGGGCGTGGGCAGATAAAATATGTAGTTTAAAAAAGACAAATATACACGCTAATCACGTATTAATAAAGCAAAGTAAACTTTAATATTGTGAAACATGGTGTCACTACCGTACCAGCTCAATATAACGACTCCGGATCCAATACAATGATGCTTGCAGAATTATATTTGGATAGCAGCGCATCTTCAATGTTTACGGAGCTAGGACTACACGGATTCGCCGGTCTGATGAGACACCGGGTCACTGGAGCCAGGATGCGGCTAATGGCTTCCGATAACACAGTGGTGATCGCAGCCTTCCAGCAACAAGCGCCACTCCTGAGCGAGCGCTGGGCCCGAGCTCACTCCAGACCACGTCCTACATTATAATTGATTATTTATTTTATTTCTATTATCGCTTCTGTCTTTTATATTTGTTTGTTCTATTTCCTTTTTTTACTTTATCTGTTGTGTAAATATGTACAACTTTATGGGACGTGTGGGATTGCACTATCCTCCCCACATCCTGGAATAAACTTTATTATTAATATTGGTTCATTTTTGTTATTGTACGTATTGTAATAATTTTTATAACGAAAAATTCACATATTTCGGCAGATCGGGAAGTGGATGAAAATTGAAATCAAATATTCCATTACATTCAGATCTACATTCAATTGGATGATATGAAATGTTTAATTTTTTATTATATTACCATCTTACGTATATTATAAGAATCGACACTATATCATGAATACAAACAAGAAGGAAGGAGGTGGCAACACAGTACTTAAAATACCAAAGAACAGATTTTTTGACTTGCTATACTAAAAGTTATTAACAAATATTCTCAAAGTGGGCGGTGGGCAAAATAAGGTTGAGAACCTATGCTTTATTCAAAAATTGTGTTTTATATTAATTAACTTATTCACCATTGATTTTTGTTCGTACTTACATACAAATCAAAATTACGCTGAGAAATATACAAGTACACACATACATCAAAAAATGTGTGGATTTTCTGACTTGACGACAATTTGCTAAAATATCTAACAAAGATCCAATTTACGTAAAACAATTGTATAACTGAATGAGAAAAATAAAGTTGTTGAAAATGTGTTTATCCAAATACCAAAAAAGGATGATCATGCCGTGAATCAAAATTTTAAAGAGTCAGTGGGTCGACAGTTGACATGTGTATTTTGAATTAAGAGGGCATTACCAGAAAAGTTTTCAAAAAAGTTTTTAGACGTATTGACTCTTTTCCACAAAAAATTATAAATGGATTTCGAAAGATTGTTCTTTTATCTAGCATTCGTATGTAATAAATTTTGAGAATTTTTTTTTAATTTTTACTATAATAAGGTTATTCCATAGGTCGTTGGCAGATTTGTTAAATTTTCAAAAAAGTTTTTGTATTATACCACACCCATTTCAAATAATGTAATCATGCAGTAAAATAAATCAATACATTATCTAGCAGAGTTATGTATTAGAATTTTAATTTTAGTTTCAATAAAATCATTAAAAAATATGTACGTACATGTGTTTCTTGACGAAAATTGGTCCATTTGTGTATTTATTTGCGCACTTACAAACTAATATATTTCAGATTTTTTTAACATTCTTATAAAATTTTGACATTATTGAAAAATGATAAATACTTATAATCAAAAAATAACTACAAAAAGTACACTATTTTAATAGTTTTATCATCACGCCTTTCAGCATTTTTGGATGAAGGTATAAATTAAAGCTAATTTGGATTGAAATAAATTCGATATTGAGTTATAATTTAAAAAAGCTGGTACGGAGAATAATTAATCTTTCTCATTGTAACCGCCCTGCACGATCGAAAGAACAACTTTCGACGAAATGTGGATTTTCGTCCGCTGGCTGGTTAAACGCTCTTAATATTCACTTAAATTTTACGACAAATGTCCCTAACCTGCATAACAAATGAAATTTTAAATGAGAATAGGTATATGATGCAAATGTGAATGTGAATGGTAGAAGAAGTCGCGATCACCCGAGGAAGACATGACACAATCAAGTAAATCAGGTACTTGAGTCGGGCCATGTCAAGAGTCAGAATTATAGTAGAATATGAGACGATGTGTGAATTTGAATTAAGCAAAAAGTGGGCGCCGAAACCGAATTGATTGGCAGTCCGTTCTCGCTGCCCACCTCAACGGAGAAATGGAGCGATGGTGTTAGTTAGTTTATGAAATTTCAACACACAGTCACCCTATATGTTTACATTAGGTATATGCTATCATCTTTCTTTTGCTGAGTAGGTACCCATTATCTGTGAAACATTAATGTAACAATATTTTTCTTTCAATACCTTTAAGCGCCCTTGAGGTGATTTTTCACAAAAACGGCGCTATACAAATTATCCAATTATTATTTGAGTTATTTTTATGACCGAAGTTAAAAATTGAATTGTAAGCAGTAATACCAACCATGTAAATACACTAAATTAATGAATACGTAAATAAAATGTTTATTAAACTAGTAAACCTTATTAAAGATTTAAAATCGGTACCTACTTATTGTTTAAAAAACACAGAAACATAAAAAGAAAAATTATCATCTTAAAAATTACCGAAAGATATTAAACCAAATTAGCTACATTTTTGGCACTGGGGACATCCTTTAACTAGAACTGAAGCAACTTTAACATGTATCTATTTAGATCTGTCTAAACGGCACATTGTGGCCATTGCACCCCAGGTCGTCGAATAACTTAAGGTGTCCCCAAAAAGTTGGGCGTGCTCCCCACAGCACAAAGGTACTCATGTAGGCTTCAATAGTACCGGAGAGACAACTACCGCTGGCTCAACAAATCACAAGTGTTTTGGCAGCAGTCTCTTTTGGACTGCAGCCTGAAAACGAGCAGTCCCTGTATTAATTTATTCAGTTGGTATGGGGTAGGTTTTGCAACGAAGTTTTAATCGAATCGTTTCAGCTATTTGAAGTACATTCGAAAACTGCTGAAGCCTCAAGGGCCGGTTTTATAAACGAAGGACCAAATTTCAGTTATGTAACGAACCGTTTTTCATTAACGGACCACTATCCGTTTGTTATCTTATTTTACGTATTATAAACAAATGTGCATTACTGGCGGTCATCGGTTACATTTAGTCCGAAAGTTTTATTACTTGGGTCACTCTCGGTATAACAATGCACTATTTGCATTGTTATACGGATGCGTCGACTTGGAGATTCGTGTAAAATCGCCAGCTTCTTGCAGTATTGATACGTAGTGTTAATAATAACTTATTTATTGTTATTAAGTTTAATTTGAAGAACCCATTTTAATTTTTATTTCTAATATTATTGTTCAATTTATAAATAATATTTTTATTCAATTAAAAAAAAAAAGTTTATTTGTAAACAAGTTCTTCTATGTAATTATTGATTATTATTACGCGTGACAGCTATTTCGCCTTCTGAAGACATAATCAATATGGCGGAACAGCTGTCACGCGTAATAATAATTACACAGCAGAACTTGTTTATAAATAAACTGTTTTCATAAATTGAATAATAATATTATTGAATATATAAAAGAAATAAAGCTGGGCTGGCGTTTTTTTCTGACTGATTTCGATAATAGATATATAAATAACCGAGCGCCGAGAACAACTTCTTACAAAACTGTCAAACGTCAGCAAACGGATGGTTAACATTAATCGCTACATAACCGACCGGTAGCCTTGCGAATGTTTATAAAACGGCAAAATCAAGCTGTAGACCAAATATTAGTTTTAAAAATGGTATCAAGCGTGACGAACGGATGGTCATAAAACCGGCCCTTAAAAGAGTATTTTCATAGACAATTCTTTAGGAATGTTCATTTTTCTACATTTTTAAAGGAAGAAAGACAACAATTCCAGGCAATACCTGGAAATATTTGAAAATCTTCTACTTCGACTACCATCAATAAGGAATTACCATCGATATTGTCTTAGTAACCACCGATTTCTGAACCGAAACCTACCTTAAAATGATACAAACTTTTTTTTTGTAACAAAATCAAAATATTAGTTTTATTTATAACTTTATGAGTAAAACCTCTAATTGTAATATTTAATTAAATGTTAAATTAGTTCGGGTTTGAATCCTGCAATCATACGCGTTAAGAAAATTGAAGACTGTATTGGTAGTTCTTATTCGAAGTATGTTACAGTTAAAAATGACCGAATAAGATAGGGATTAGCTTAGTTTTAGCTTAGCTCAGTTGTTAGAGCTGCGGCCTGGAAAGCCGAAGGTCCTGGGTTCGAGTCCCAGAGGTGCAAATATCTTTTTTCTTATTTTTCTGTCTTCAGATTTTCGATTAAGTGTCTTCATTTAATTAGAATCTAAATGGTTCAGAAGTACTGAACTTTCCATTAATTGGGTTCCCATACTACCATTCTCGGGACAGTTAAACACTTTTTGCAATTCACGTGAAAATGCAACTATTTGTAAGAATTTTTCGTTTCCCACGAGCCTGGAAGCCGTACATTTTTTCCACAAATGGTCAAATAAGTTTGCGTTCTTTTATCTTGTATTATTTGAATACGGGTAGAATGTTCAACTCTCAACTTTGAAGTTTTGGGAACTCGCCATGTCACCGGGTGGAGAAGCAAAACAACCCATATGCCTTAGCGAATTCAAATATAACTTCGGTCACTGAACCAATATTAATATTTAGCAAATACTTCGCGAATGGTTGTGTAACTAGGGCCGTCGTCATAAAGACGAAGAAATGGAGCGAAAACGAATCAAGCCCTTGAAATACACGAACAAAGCCGAATCGATGGGACTCATTTCGAGAAAGAATTCCCATTCACATAACATAAAGCATGCCATTCGTCAATAGACATACACAGAAGAGGTCCATAATCCATATTACACCGGTGCCAGTAGAATTCATACATCCAGTAAGGATAGTTGGCGAAATATATATTATATTATATCACTACGACGCGACGCTTCGTTCACATAGTACATTTCGTAAGGACATATTTTATGAGACGGTTAATAACGGTTGCCTCCATATTATTATGTACTATTCCACAGATCTCCGTGGCAGAACCTAGCACCAACATATTGTGTGGAGGAGTGACGTTCATTTGGCGTGTACTGCATACGTGTATACAGTATTCAATCACGAAATATGGGATCGAAAGGGGAGTGAGCACATATTTATGCCCGAAATAGTTTTCCAAAAGAAGAACAAAAAGGTGATTCAAATTTGATTACTGTACTTATTTTCAGAAACTGCCGGTGTTTTACGAGAAAGGAATGGAAGCAACATTTTTTAATACTTACAAAGTACACTTAACATTGGCATTTATTTGTAGTTCTGGTGGAAGATGATTTTTTTATCTGATCTAAAAATAAAAATTCACCGAAAGTACCAATCATAACCTTCTTATTTTCTTTCTCCTCAACTTAACATACATCGTTCACACAACATTTTCTTAGTTTAGATGCCATAGCTCCACCAGTTTCTTATACTGTACGTAGAGATACAATAGGCCACTTGCATGGATTTCATAACGACTTGGAAAAAATCATGTGGATAGATCTTTTTACTAAGATTAAGAAAAAGTTTGTAAAATTGTTTAGAAATGTACAGCTTTTGTTAGTTTTAAATAAATAAATCCATTATTTAGGCTCGTGACGTCACTACATGAAAATGTCCCGTCTCCGAAAATGTTCCTATTATTTTTTTAAAATTCCACACTGATTTATTTTTTTATATGGCATCACTTTGATTTCAGGCGAATTTTTGAATTCGTTCACTAGATTTATTGTTTGTTCTCTGCGAACTTATCATTTGGTTTCACTTTTTGATAGATGCTCTGAAGAGAACCCCGTACTTTTAATGATCTACGGGGTTCTGCAGATGATGTCGGTACGTGTTTTAGAGGTATAATGATTATGGTGCTGATTTTAACAAAATTAAATTTTATAATATTCTTATTATTATTATAATTTACAAGTACAAGTATATTACATTGAATTTAGTAATATAAACGCTGTTCATTATAATGATTTATGGTCAATAAGATGGATCAAGGAAAAAAAATATTTATGAGATGTAATATTTTTGGTATGCCTCGTTATTCTCCTGTGCAATTCGTGTGGAAAACGTTATTTTTTTTAAAATGATTTTCGGCTATGTAATTATCGTTTTTTCACACCTATAAAATTATGTCCCGTCTTTCCGGTTTATAAAAAATGGTCTGATTTATCGGATTGAAATTTTCAAAAAATCCCCAGGGTATCAAAAATTTGATTAAAAAAAAAAAAATATGCAGAATGTCTTAGAATATTTGCCTAAACCGGGAAAAAATTTTAAAAAATGTGATGCAAGTGGCCTATTGCACAACTTTAAATGATAAGTGAGCTTGTAAATTGAACGAAGTAAAAATGTTTATTTTGTTTATCAATAGAATCTTGAGACCTTTGAAATGTAATTATTTTGTTTATCAATAGAATCTTGAGACCTTTGAAATGTAATTATTTTGTTTATCAATAGAATCTTGAGACCTTTGAAATGTAATTATTTTGTTTGTTCTAAGCTATTTTAAAACAAAATAATTATTTTACAACTCAATGTAATTTTATAATGGATTCGACTTATTTATCAAAATAGAATGGAATTTATTTATAATTAGCTTCGAGTTGCTTATATTGACTAAAAGTGAGAATTACCCTTTAACGAGAAAGTTCATAAATCAATGTACTAAAATTAGTAAGATCCACGCTAATTCTAATAAACAACGCAAAAATCTTCGTGGACTGGAAGAAACCGGAATAACTTTTGGGGTTTTAAGTTCCGATCAATGATACCTAAGCCATATTTAATACTTTTGAAATATTTATTATTGATAAATTTTATTAAAAAATTTTCGTGAATTCATAAAAATATAATCTTTAATAAGCTGAATATATAATTCAGAAAGCTCAACGCAATATTTGAATTAGTGTTAAGTCAAAATGAAAAGGTTAAAATATCTTTCATTTGAAAAATTAATACACGCTTGTGTAAAAAATATCGGACGAAGATGTCGAATATTCGAAGACCAAAATGAACTTTATCAGCGCCAGTATTTGCCACAATTCGTGAAATAAAGTTAAAAGTTATTGAACTCAAATAAAAAGTAGGATATATTTTTATATTATTTGACTGAAAGTCATATATTATTATTATGAAGGATGAAAACATATAATTAATCTGACCAGAGTAAAGTTAGCCTCCCAAAAACTGGGCGTACTGTACAGGGCCCGCAGATACTTTAATAGTACACAACTCCAAAATACCTGAAAAATACCCTCGACTCTATGCAGAAACGGGCGGTCCGTTTGATAGATTCTCCCATCTTAACAGACGGATTGCAATCTTTAGAGCACAGGCGTCGTGTGGGAATGCTATCCTTGTTCTACCGGTATTACAATGGAAGATGCTCCGAGGAACTAGCATCATTGATCCCTTCGGCACCGGTGCATAGTCGGGAAACACGCCAAACGCGTGCCCAACATTTGTACACGGTTGACATTTGTCACATGAGAACGGGTCGTTTCTTCGACTCGTTCTTGTGTTCAACAGCTCGGCTGTGGAATGATTTGCCAGCCTCTGTGTTTCTTCCTTCCTACAACATGGGTCTCTTCAAGACCAATGTTCATTCCTTCCTCTCCTCAAAAAGACCCTCCACACAGCATCCCAGATGACATAGGCCCTGAGGGAAATTATTTTCCTCAGGGCCTCCTGTGTGGAGTTAATGTAAAAAAAAAACCAAAGTATTTATTGATTCTAAAATCGCAGACAAAACGGGACAGGACGCGTATTATTTATGTTAGGCATACCTAATCTGAATTGGTATGCAGTGGGTCCTACAACACCCTACACAGGTACTTCCCCGTCACATTCCGTTTCCTGAACAAATATTATACAAACCGCTTCCCTTATCTAAGGAGAAATTCTCCCAACGGAATTCCAGCGGAATACCTGGCTACTGGCTACTGGCTACTTGGCTATTGCGAGGATCGCGCTAAGCATTATTGTGTAAAAAGGACTTTATTTTAAGAACATCCGTTAAAGCCATTCAACAACTATAAAATATCGTTAGGACTTCGGTTGGGCGTTCATCATTAATCATTAATTAAGATACCTAACGATATTGTGGAGGCGGGTACAAACGGAAGCATTATTTATTTTCGTCTTTAAAAGATCTTGTGGGTTTGTATTTATAAAGGAGTATTGAGCATTGTTTTCGAAAATACCTATATAGTTGATATGATGTTTACGATTTTAGATTTTCACGGCCAAAAGTATTTTTGTTATTAGTTTTTGGGGTATTATGCCGTGTTGCGCTACCTCCTTCTTTAGCCAACGTTTCGGACAGCGTTGGCTAAAGAAGGAGGAAGCGCAACACGGCATAATACCCCAAAAATTATAAAAAACGAAAAAAAAAGTTGATATGATGTCCAGAAGCTGAATTGCTGAAGATTTTATCAGTTCCTGTTTCTTAAAGAGTAACCATAATTAACCATAATTTTAACCATAATTTTCCTGATGGCTTTTTGGGCTCTTATGAGGGAAATAAGAATATTAGTGTGTGCCCTGCCCGTACGATAATACCGCTTAATAAAAATAATTGGCAGAGCCATTTTGATCATAATCAAATCTTTTTAGCTGATTGGTCATCCTAGGATTGATATACCTTCTAGGAATCACATCTGTAAGCCTGAGCAGCGCAGCCGGGTGAAAATAACCAATATCATCCTTGGCACTAGGGATTGCAATCCCGCAGCTAATTCAATCCCGCGGGATTGATATGCGGGATTGCTCAATCCCGCGCGGATCCCGCGGGATCCCGCATCTTTGAAATAATGTTATAAGTTTTAATTAGTTAATCTGTTTTCTTAGATTCATCTTTAAATAATTGGCATAATTTAATAGTTTTGTTTAATTTTACACTTACTCCTAACAGTTTTATATTTTTAATTCAGTCTTATTCATATAATGACTAATAATCAAATCACAACTTTCTCTTAGATGCTACTATTATTACTATAATCTGTACTACTATCCTTTTCCAACATAAACTTCACATTCCAAATGCAACCTCAATTAAAGTAAAACCAGGGCCTCCACACAAAAAAACATTAAACATACCGATAACTCATACTTCATACGGGCAAAGAAACTTTAATTACTACGCAACCAAACTATATAACTACATGCCCACCACACTGAAGCAACTACTAACTACAAAGACAATCACAAAAAATACATCAAAGACTAATCCTCTAGTGACCGGCGACTAGCGCCACTAGCGGTTGGCGGCAGGCGGGCTATCTTGTGCTAAACAGTGTTGCCAACTCGAATTTTCAATTAGAGCTAGGCGAAACCCAAAAAAGAGCCAAAAAGGAGCTAAAATTTTGAACATGATACTAAGCATGGGGGGGGGGGGTTGTTAGAGAATTTCAGAGAAGAAAAATTCCCAGTTTCCGGAGGGGGGACCTTTCGTCCTTCTTGTTGACTGCTTTTGAACAACTCATAACAAACACTCATAATTCATAATACACTTGTTTATTTTTATCATTTTCAATACACAATTATTTTTGACAACGTCGAACAGGATTTTTTTATGTTTTTATTAATATTTTTTTCGTTAGACAGCGACTAGTCATCTAAAAAATTTAAGAAGCCATCCGGTTCCAGTTCCTGTACCATCGCGCTACTAGGACCGGCTTCATCAGGATTTTTTTCGTATACAGCCATTGTTCCAATTTTTTTTTAATTCTAGGGGAAGTTCATAATCCTCGCAACATTTATTGTGTCGCCTGAGCCCCGATCGAATTGTTATAATCGAATTAACCATGTCATTGCCAAGTCTATTGCTAGTTTTATTTTTGACAATATTTAACTGGCAACACGATTAAACGGTAACATTGCGCTCGTGCTACTCTCGATTGACGCGAAAGTTTTAGCGCCAAATTATTAACTTGCGGGATTCGCGGATCCGCGCTTTGGAGGTGCGGGATTGCGGGATTAATAAAAGCTGCGGGATCCCGCGGGATTGCGGGATCCCGCTTTGCGGGATTGCAATCCCTACTTGGCACTAATTACATAGTAAGGAGAAAAGGCGATGAAAGTATTCGAGATCGAAAAACTAAACAATGTAGGTACTCACGGAAATTAGATTGTTTGTCACAGGTTAGCTTATGTTTATTTTATTATTCCTGCAGTCCACAGGTGAAAAGGACGCTCTCCTTCGCTTGTTATACTACCGTGTACATACCGCGAGCTCTGGGCCAATTTCAAAAAGAGAACCACGGAAAGGCTTTGGTTGTAATACAACAATGCATACCGGTTGTAATATAATGTTCGGACTTCCCGAGCGCTGCTGTGATTCCTCAATCCTCAATGTTGCGGAAGGGCTGGTTCCTGGATTTGCAGCTTTAATAAGGTTGTAGGACTGAATAGAAGGATTAACAACTCTAGAAATGTGATCATCATTGAATCCCGCCCGACACCAGTATAGACCATCGAAGAACACTTACCTCCCCACATTCTAGAATAAAGACCAATTTTATTATTATTAATTGTTATCAAAAGATGTTTAAAATTTAATTTTTCAGTTGAAATGATTAACTTTATTAACTTTAATTAATAATTAAAGTTAATAAAGTTAATCATTGATTTAATTGTTAAATTAAATCAATTGATTAATTTAACAATTAAATCAATGATTAATAATTGATTAACTTTACACTTGTGTAGATATAACGCCGTTAGATATTTACCTACATCGCCCCAAAGGCGATTTACGTAGGTTATTGTTTCATATTGTGTAAAATAATATTGCTCATAAATTTTCATATCGCTTTTAAAATCTATGGCGGATATTTTATTTGACTAATTTCTAATGAATATCATTATAAGGTTGCATGGGTCGGCAGGTTAGTGATTTTTGCGTGCTAGAATTACTCCGTGTAGGTAATATTATGCATTTTGCCTTCCTAGTTACGTGTCTTTGTTTGACATACTTGTAGTTTTTTTTCTTTCTTTTAAACTGTTTGTTTTTGTACAAATATGTAAACCAATAATTAATAAACTGTCATGAAAATCGACCCATTTACCATAATCTCTGAGGCCAGACGCCCACAAGCGACTTATCACGGTGACATCGACAGTTGGGCAACTATGTATTTCAAACTACGACGGGGTAGGCTGAAAAGTAATGCACATAATATTCTACACATAGTAATGCACATAATATTATGCACATAGTAATGCTCATAATATTCTTGCACAGTGCAAACAAAATGGCCCTCAGAAACGCGCCAGGTGGATTGTGGAAGTGACATTCCTGCCCTTATGGATGCGCAGGTTCGAGGTCGTTGAATTGATACAGTGTATTTTGAGAAGCGGAAGTATGGAGACGTGTTCTAGTGCATGTCAACGTGAGTTAAACAGCGTGCTGTTATAGAATTTTTAACTGTTGAAGTGACTCCTACTGATTTTCATCGTCGTTTAAAGGCATACATTGCGGTATAAATTATGGTGCGCACACTTGGCAACGCGACATGGGCGCTACTTTTTTTGAATTTGTATGGGTTTCTGAAAGAGTCACCCAAATAGCACTGCAACACTAGTCTCTCATGTGCCCCTGACCATACCTTTAAACATATCTCTTAAAGACCCTCTACTCACTCCACTCGATCCGACTTGCAGAAGCCAATACGTCACTTTCTGTAAATTGGATCGTGTGTAGGCAAAACCGTTGACCGAAATGTTTAAATTCCCTTTCCGTCACCGGGACGTCGAAATAATAATAACTAGGTTTTGCCCGTTGCAGCGGCAACTAACGGGTTAAAACACTATGCGATTTGACGTGTGAACGTGGATGAAGCGAGGAGCGGGTGTGTGTTAAATTAAATATATGAAGAAACCTGAGGTTACAGTGACCTTTCAACGCATGCCGGGTACCCGTTGTATATAATGTTATGTAGTGCAGCGCTTGCATTAAAATGTAATTTCCCAGGAATTTGAATGGAACCATTACAGTTAAGTTGACCCCGAGGTTACAGTGACCTTGCAACGCATGCCGAGTAACCGTTGTATATCATGTTATATATTGCAGGCACTTGCTTTAAAATGTTATTTCCCTGGAATTGGGATGGAACCATTACAGTTAAGTTGACCCCGAGGTTACAGTGACCTTGCAACGCATGCCAGGTACCCGTTGTATATAAGATTCTCCCAGCCAGATTCTCACAACCCTTCGCTTTGCACCGCAGTGTGAGGAATAGATTCATACGTCCGTTACTCCTGGCCACACTGACCCCCCAGATTCCTACCCACCCCTCATACCCTTTTCCTTCCCATATTTTCTTCTCCTTCCTTTCCCTTAAAAAACCCACTGCACAGCATCCTCAAAGATGACATAAGCCCTTAGGGAAATTGTTTTCCTCGGTTCCTCCTGCGTGGTTGTTAAAAAAAACTTCCATTTTTTCAAGTTAAGCTTAACGTTTTGTGAAAGTTCTGTTCAAATTCTATTCGAGTTCTGTAATTATTTATGATACCATAATTATTGGAAGGATGTTTATCTCTCCAGCCAGATTCTCTCAACCCTTCGCCTTGCACCGCAGTATGAGGAATAGATTCAAACGTCCGTCACTCCTGGCCACACTGACTACCAGATTCCTACCCACCCCTCATACCATTTTCCTTCCTACATCTTCTTCTCCTTCCTTTCCCTTAAAAAACCCTCCACACAGCATCCTCAAAGATGACATAGGCCCTTAGGGAAATTGTTTTCCTCGGTGCCTCCTGTGTGGAGCTAATGTAAAAAAAAAGTTTAGCAATGCATAATTTCATGATGCCAGAGCTCAATATTGTATATAGAAACCAATTAATGGTTCCCGGGGTGGCGATTCCAATTCCACGTTGAATGATTATCATTAAAATGCAAAATACAAAAAAAGCGCTATGTAAATTTCATATTTTTGAAAAAAATGATCCCATTCAACTTTTAGTAATTTCATCACATATTTTACAAAAAAAAAACATACGCAATATCATCAGAAGATTCTGAGTCGTTATGTGCAGTAGCCTACTCAGATTCTGAGTAGGTACCCACACATCAGTAAAAAAAAAGTAATTAAAAATTTGTAAAATTTAGTATGTATATCCGAATGTAAATGAAGCAATCTACGCTTTTTTCTGATGCGTAAAACAAAAACTTTAGCTATTCATTTGGACAGAAAATAAGATAAAAGTTCTCTCATACCTAGTACCTACCTACTAACACACATAATATATCTGTGTTCCTAGTTACCTACGTATTTTTACAAAACAAATAATTGCACCAACCAATTACCCATGTAATTTAATTTTAGTTAAATGTACAGAATAAATAGTTCCAATACACGTAGGTACTGAAGCATTTTTTAAAATTACATCTTTGATTACTTCCTTTTATTTTATATCATAATTTTAAAGTAAATAAGTTCCTACTCATAGTGAATATTGTCATTTGAATTAATAAGCAATAACATCTCTATGCGGCCACTCTGATTGGACATCGGAATAGAATTCCAATCTCTCTCCTGATTGGCTGAAAGCTAAAAAAGATAGGGTCCGCCAATATTTTCCTTACTCATTTTAAACAAACACAATTTGATGAACAAATTATTTTTTTTTTTTAAATCGACCCTTTGATTTTATTTTTTGAAAATGTCATCTATCAAGTGTCCACCTTTCAAATTTAGCCACGCCAATACTATTTTCGTAATAAATAGTTATTCAGAACGAAAAATGTATTGAAATTTAAAAAAAAACTACGTATCTCATTTTGAAAAAAAATTATACGCTGCGAAAATCTTTGTCGCAACGGCCCGACTCCATTTTCTAAAAACAAAAAAAAAATAAGAAAACATTATTAATAATATTACAAAATTAATCAATATATTTCCAACGGTATTTTTTTTACCACCCTGCACTTACATTCGTAAACACTGGCAAGCAACGAAAATCGGCATTATTTTAGTGAGAACGCATTAAGTACCTACCTATCCTATAATAAATAACATTCTATGGCGCCTTTATTTTCTAAGAACATTCTTCATAAGCCGGTAGGTACCTACCTCAAACATACCGGGAAAAATAATATTGGTGTAGGTAGGTACCTACGCTTATTCTCAATAAATACTTGGCGAATTTGCAATAATTCAATGGAATGGTAGGTACCTACCGCGTTATAAATTGTGTTGTTTTAAATTTTCATATGGCCAGCGATTTTTACACTCTCAAAGAATTTACGAACACGTTTTTGACATGAAAATGTGTAATTTTTGGCAGCATCTCCTGACATATTTTATATGAGAATCATATGTATTATTGTTATTAAAAGTTGCGGAATTTTTCCGGCTATCGTATTTAAAAAAAACATCTAGCCCGGAATCGGTTTTTCGGCGGCAATGACGTTTTCCGAAAAACAACGACCCAAACCGCCGAGAGTTCCGTTTTGTTAGGCTAAAAATTTGACATCTAAGATTTTGACCATAGTCTTAGCATTTTCCTTTGTGGAAATTAACGGGTTTTTTGGTCATTTTTTTTTTTGAAACGCTATCTGTCGGCGGGAAATACAACCCAGCCGAATCGAGTGATTCGAGTAGAGCTTCTAGTTTTCGCCGCCGATTCGTATCGGAGAATAAATCCCTGTATATATTTCATTTTGTCGAAAAAAATTTACTCCCAGCTTCTTGTCTGAATTTGCTTCAACCGAAAGTGAACCTTAAGGTGGGTGAAACGTAAAGGGCAGAGTGGTCGTTTTTCGCGTCAAGGAAAAAGTGCGCGGTCGATAAACTGTGTATTAATATATACTAGGTTTTGCCCGTTGCAGAAGCAACTGACGGGTTTAAACACTATGCGATTTGACGTGTGAACGTGGATGAAGCGAGGAAGAGTGTGTGTTAAATTAAATATATGAAGAAACCTGAGGTTACAGTGACCTTGCAACGCATGCCGGGTACCCGTTGTATATAATGTTAGGTAGTGCAGCGCTTGCATTAAAATGTAATTTCCCAGGAATTGGAATGGAACCATTACAGTTAAGTTGACCCCGAGGTTACAGTGACCTTGCAACGCATGCCGAGTAACCGTTGTATATTATGTTATAAATTGCAGGCGCTTGCATTAAAATTTTATTTCCCGGGAATCGGGATGAAACCATTACAGTAAAGTTGACCCCTAGGTTACAGTGACCTTGCAACGCATACCGGGTACCCGTTGTATATAATGTTATATAGTGCAGGCGCTTGCTTTAAAATGTTATTTCCCGGGAATTGGGATGGAACCATTACAGTTAAGTTGACCCCGAGGTTACAGTGACTTTGCAACGCATGCCGTGTACCCGTTGTATATTATGTTATAAATTGCAGGCGCTTGCATTAAAATTTTATTTCCCGGGAATCGGGATGAAACCATTACAGTAAAGTTGACCCCTAGGTTACAGTGACCTTGCAACGCATGCCGGGTACCCGTTGTATATAATGTTATATAGTGCAGGCGCTTGCATTATAATGTAGTTTCCCAGGACTTCGGATGGAAACATTACAGTTTTATTGACCCCGGGGTTAAAGCGGCCTTGCAACGCATGCCGGGTACCCGTTGTATATAATTTTATAAAGTGCATAATTTTATAATGTTGTTTCCCGGGACTTGGTAGGGAACCATTACGGTTTAGTTGACCCCGAAGTTAAAGTGGCCTCGCAACGCATGCCGGGTACCCGCTGTATATAATTAATTTATTTACGCACGAATAGTCCATTAACAATAACAATCGGTTGCACGGTTTAGCAGTGCAAAATTTCATTATGCCGGAGCTCACTATTGTAGTTGCATTGTATTTCATTTTGCAAGTGTAAGTACTAAGTAGGTACTTTGTTGTAATATTTCACCAAAACGACGCCATTATGCTGTTGAGCATAAAATAATTTTCACTACAAATAAATTCATTCAATATCATGTTTTGATTTTTAAATGAAAAAAGTCCCCGCAAGTAAGTACCTACCTAGAACACGCGTAATGTATATATATATATGCAATGTTCAAATAGAACACACTTAAAAATAAAAAAATAATTAATAAAAAAAAATGACAATTCTTTAAATTTTCAGTTCTATAAAGTTCCGTTCGAGTTCTGTAATTATTTCAGTTTTGTGATGTAACTGGTCTGTAATGATAAAACAATAGAATTTGAGTAGAACCATCACAGAACGTGAAAATTAACTTAAAAAAAGTTCAATAATTATTCAGTATCATCGAAACAACCTTACCTTAGTATTTATTGCATTAAAACCTAATTCGTTGTGTAGGTACCCATTCAGGTAGGTACCTGCGCATTTCCTTAGATTCCGGCAATCTTAGCTTTTTTCATCATATTTGCAAGACTACCGAAATAAGTAGGTACCTACCCCGAATGAATAGCGTGTTAATTTGAACTGGCCACCAATATTTAAACTTCCGATGGAATCTTTGAGCGCGTATTTTGATGATTATTTTTCGGAAAATTTCGAGTTTTGTCAGCATCTCCTGACTTTTTTTAAATGGGATGGGCATGTTATATTGGTGTTAAAAGTTGCGGAATCTATCCGGCTATCGTATTTTCAAAAAACATCTAGCCCGGAATCGGTTTTTCGGCGGTAATGTCGTTTTCCGAAAAACAACGACCGAAACCGCCGAGAGTTCCGTTTTGTTAGGCTAAAAATTTGACATCTGAGATCCTGACCTATGTCAATAGTCCTATATAGCATTTTCCTTTGTGAAATTAGCGGGTTTTTTCCTAAATTTTTTTTTTCAAACGCCATCTGTCGGCGGGAAATATAATCGGGTGATTCGAGTAGAGCTTCTAGTTTTCGCCGCCGATTCGTATCGGAGAATAAATCCCTGTATATATTTCATTTTGTCAGAAAAAAATTACCCCCAGTTTCCATTCGGAATTTGCTTCAACCGAAAGTGAACCTTGAGGTGGGTGAAACGCAAAGGGCGTACTGGTCGTTTTTGCGTCGACGAAAAAGTGAGCTTTTCCCGACCTACCCCAAAACCAAGCATTAATATATATACTAGCGGGGCCCGTTGCAAAAATGCAACTAACGGGTTAAAAAATTATGCGCTTTGCGTGTGAACGTGGATGAAGCGAGGAGGAGTGTGTGTTAAATTAAATATAAATCGGTTAAATATCAAATTTTCATTGCAATCGGTTAATTGGTTTAGCAATGCGTAATTTAATGATACCAGAGCTCACTGTTGTACACAAAAACCATTGCCGGCCTGCGCACATCAAATCCCCAAAGTTTCATCGCAATCGGATGAACGGTTTAGCAATGCATAATCTTATGATGCCCAAGCTCACTATTTTATACAGAAAGAATCGAAGGGATGCAGCAATCAAATCCCCAAAGTTTCATCGCAATCGGATGAACGGTTTAGCAATGCATAATTTCATGATGCCAGAGCTCACTATTTTATACAGAAAGAATTGAGGCGATGCGCACATGAAATCCCCAAAGTTTCATCGCGATCGAAGAAAAAATAACACAGAACGTGAAAATAAATTTAAAAAAGTGTGCTTTAGACCACACGACTGAAGTAAAACTTCACTTACTTATGCCAGATACCCGTTATATATAATGTTAAATAGTGCAGGCGCTTGCATTATAATGCAGTTTCCCGGGACTTGGGACGGAAACATTACAGTTTTATTGACCCCGAGGTTAAAGTGGCCTTGCAACGCACGCCGGGTACCCGTTGTATATAATTTTATATAGTGCAGGCGCTTGCATTATAATGTAGTTTCCCGGGACTTGGGATGGAACCATTATAATTAAGTTGACCCCGAGGTTACAGTGACCTTGCAACGCATGCCGGGTACCCGTTGTATATAATGTTATATAGTGCAGGCGCTTGCATTATAATGTAGTTTCCGGGGACTTGGGATGGAACCATTACAGTTTAGTTGACCCTGAGGTTAAAGTGGAGTTGCAACGCATGCCGGGTACCCGTAGTATATAATGTTACATAGTGCAGGCGCTTGCATTATAATGTAGTTTCCGGGGACTTGGGATGGAACCATTACAGTTTAGTTGACCCTGAGGTTAAAGTGGAGTTGCAACGCATGCCGGGTACCCGTAGTATATAATGTTACATAGTGCAGGCGCTTGCATTATAATGTAGTTTCCCAGGACTTCGGATGGAAACATTACAGTTTTATTGACCCCGAGGTTAAAGCGGCCTTGCAACGCATGCCGGGTACCCGTTGTATATAATTTTATAAAGTGCATAATTTTATAATGTTGTTTCCCGGGACTTGGTAGGGAACCATTACGGTTTAGTTGACCCCGAAGTTAAAGTGGCCTCGCAACGCATGCCGGGTACCGCAGTTTAGCAGTGCAAAATTTCATTATGCCGGAGCTCACTATTGTAGTTGTATTGTATTTTATTTTGCAAGTGTAAGTACTAAGTAGGTACTTTGTTGTAATATTTCACCAAAACGACGCCATTATGCTGTTGAGCATAAAATAATTTTCACTACAAATAAATTCATTCAATATCATGTTTTGATTTTTAAATGAAAAAAGTCCCCGCAAGTAAGTACCTACCTAGAACACGCGTAATGTATATATATATATATATACAATGTTCAAATAGAACACACTTAAAAATAAAAAAATAATTAATAAAAAAAATTGACAATTCTTTAAATTTTTCTAGTAAATTTTCAGTTCTATAAAGTTCCGTTCGAGTTCTGTAATTATTTCAGTTTTGTGATGTAACTGGTCTGTAATGATAAAACAATAGAATTTGAGTAGAACCATCACAGAACGTGAAAATTAACTTTAAAAAAGTTCAATTATTCTGTATCATCGAAACAACCTTACCTTAGTATTTATTGCATTAAAACCTAATTCGTTGTGTAGGTACCCATTCAGGTAGGTACCTGCGCATTTCCTTAGATTCCGGCAATCTTAGCTTTTTTCATCATATTTGCAATACTACCGAAATAAGTAGGTACCTACCCCGAATGAAAAACGTGTTAATTTGAACTGGCCAGCAAATATTTAAACTTCCGATGGAATCTGTGAGCGCGTATTTTGATGATTTTTTTTCGGAAAATTTCGAGTTTTGTCAGCATCTCCTGACGTATTTTATATGAGAATCATATGTTTTATTGGTGTTAAAAGTTGCGGAATCTATCCGGCTATCGTATTTTCAAAAAACATCTAGCCCGGAATCGGTTTTTCGGCGGTAATGTCGTTTTCCGAAAAACAACGACCGAAACCGCCGAGAGTTCCGTTTTGTTAGGCTAAAAATTTGACATGTGAGATCCTGACCTATGTCAATAGTCCTATATAGCATTTTCCTTTGTGAAATTAGCGGGTTTTTTCCTAAATTTTTTTTTTCAAACGCCGTCTGTCGGCGGGAAATATAATCGAGTGATTCGAGTAGAGCTTCTAGTTTTCGCCGCCGATTCGTATCGGAGAATAAATCCCTGTATATATTTCATTTTGTCGGAAAAAAATTACCCCCAGTTTCCATTCGGAATTTGCTTCAACCGAAAGTGAACCTTGAGGTGGGTGAAACGCAAAGGGCGTACTGGTCGTTTTTGCGTCGACGAAAAAGTGAGCTTTTCCCGACCTACCCCAAAACCAAGCATTAATATATATACTAGGTTTTGCCCGTTGCAGAAGCAACTGACGGGTTAAGACACTATGCGATTTGACGTGTGAACGTGGATGAAGCGAGGAGGAGTGTGTGTTAAATTAAATATATGAAGAAACCTGAGTTCACAGTGGCCTTGCAACGCATGCCGGGTACCCGTTGTATATAATGTTATGTAGTGCAGCGCTTGCATTAAAATGTAATTTCCCAGGAATTGGAATGGAACCATTACAGTTAAGTTGATCCCGAGGTTACAGTGACCTTGCAACGCATGCCGAGTAACCGTTGTATATCATGTTATATATTGCAGGCACTTGCTTTAAAATGTTATTTCCCGGGAATTGGGATGGAACCATTACAGTTAAGTTGACCCCGAAGTTACAGTGACCTTGCAACGCATGCCGTGTACCCGTTGTATATTATGTTATAAATTGCAGGCGCTTGCATTAAAATTTTATTTCCCGGGAATCGGGATGAAACCATTACAGTAAAGTTGACTCCTAGGTTACAGTGACCTTGCAACGCACGCCGGGTACCCGTTGTATATAATGTTACATAGTGCAGGCGCTTGCATTATTATGTAGTTTCCGGGGACTTGGGATGGAACCATTACAGTTTAGTTGACCCTTAGGTTAAAGTGGCCTTGCAACGCATGCCGGGTACCCGTTGTATATAATTTTATAAAGTGCATAATTTTATAATGTTGTTTCCCGGGACTTGGTAGGGAACCATTACGGTTTAGTTGACCCCGAAGTTAAAGTGGCCTCGCAACGCATGCCGGGTACCCGCTGTATATAATTAATTTATTTACGCACAAATAGTCCATTAATAATAACAATCGGTTGCACGGTTTAGCAGTGCAAAATTTCATTATGCCGGAGCTCACTATTGTAGTTGTATTGTATTTCATTTTGCAAGTGTAAGTACTAAGTAGGTACTTTGTTGTAATATTTCACCAAAACGACGCCATTATGCTGTTGAGCATAAAATAATTTTCACTATAAATAAATTCATTCAATATCATGTTTTGATTTTTAAATGAAAAAAGTCCCCGCAAGTAAGTACCTACCTAGAACACGCGTAATGTATATATATATATATATATATATTTTTTTTTTATTTAACAATGTTCAAATAGAACACACTTAAAAATAAAAAATAATAATTAATAAAAAAAATTGACAATTCTTTAAACTTTTCTAGTAAATTTTCAGTTCTATAAAGTTCCGTTCGAGTTCTGTAATTATTTCAGTTTTGTGATGTAACTGGTCTGTAATGATAAAACAATAGAATTTGAGTAGAACCATCACAGAACGTGAAAATTAACTTAAAAAAAGTTCCATTATTCTGTATCATCGAAACAACCTTACCGTAGTATTTATTGCATTAAAACCTAATTCGTTGTGTAGGTACCCATTCAGGTAGGTACCTGCGCATTTCCTTAGATTCCGGCAATCTTAGCTTTTTTCATCATATTTGCAATACTACCGAAATAAGTAGGTACCTACCCCGAATGAAAAACGTATTAATTTGAACTGGCCAGGAATATTTAAACTTCCGATGGAATCTGTGAGCGCGTATTTTGATGATTTTTTTTCGGAAAATTTCGTGTTTCGTCAGCATCTCCTGACGTATTTTATATGAGAATCATATGTTTTATTGGTGTTAAAAGTTGCGGAATCTATCCGGCTATCGTATTTTCAAAAAACATCTAGCCCGGAATCGGTTTTTCGGCGGTAATGTCGTTTTCCGAAAAACAACGACCGAAACCGCCGAGAGTTCCGTTTTGTTAGGCTAAAAATTTGACATCTAAGATTTTGACCATAGACCTAGCATTTTCCTTTGAGGAAAATGCTAAGTCTTTTTTTGTCATTTTTTTTTTGAAACGCTATCTGTCGGCGGGAAATACAACCGAGCCGAATCGAGTGATTCGAGTAGAGCTTCTAGTTTTCGCCGCCGATTCGTATCGGAGAATAAATCCCTGTATATATTTCATTTTGTCGAAAAAAATTTGCTTACAGTTTTCAGTCCCAATTTGCTTCGACCGAAAGTGAACCTTGAGGTGGGTGAAACGCAAAGGGCGTACTGGTCGTTTTTGCGTCAACCAAAAAGTGCGCGGAAAAAGACCTCTCCCAAAACCAAACAATACTATATATATATTCTGTTGGCGTTTCAACATGTTGGATTCTGCAAGTCGAATCGCATGTAGGCCATATAACAATAGAGTTTCACGGTCATCCCGCATAACTTAATGTAACGAAACCTCATAATCTACAAACAGCGTCCTCAAAGATCACGGAAGGAAATTCTCCTCCGGGCCTCCTGTGTAGAGTTGACGAAAATGTTTCATGGAAATCTTTCATGATAATGATAATTTAAGATAACAAAAAAAAATAGAGTGTGCAATTCACACTCGGTAGAAGTAAAGAAACCTTCAGAAAACTAAAGTCGACAAGAGTGGGGAGACTACCAAGCAATTTTTTTATTAATGTGAAGTTGATTTTTTCCATATTTTTGTCGTCAAATTCCAGAGCACCTTTTCTCATGCATTTGGTCATATTAGTATTTGTATTTTCTTCTTCGGAGTCGCCAGATGTCGCTTTCTTTTGTGCTTTCTTTTGCCTATTCATTTTGGAGTGGTTTGAAGATTAGATATTGATTTAAAAAAATAAAATTCTTTATTTATAGAGATTCGTCAGGCGCTTTAGACCACTACACCAAAGGAGACTTGCGTGGAATTAGGGTACTATATTGAAAACGAGTACCCGTGAATTAAATAAATATTTCATTGCTATCTCATTCTCTCGCATAAATCCTAAAGATAAATGTGTTTGTCTCTTTTTAGTGTTGCTCGTGTCCATTTCATCAAGGTTCAAATCACAACGGTGTTAAAGAAGTTTTCACTTCAAAAAATTTTTCAAACGGAGCAATAATTTATTGAAAACACTTCTTTAGATGTCGTTTTAGAATGTATAAATAAAGAATAGGAGTATAATATTCTTCACTTCCTAAGGTTACTTCCGTCAATCGTATTAGCTACATACATTCGAAATAAAGTGGTAGGTAGTAGGTACCCGCGAAAAAAAAAACGAAATGGTAAATCACATAATTATCTATTTTTCGGTTGTTAGTCTTTTATATAATGTATGTTTGTTCATATGAAGCGGATACTTTGTGGTGTGACATTATTAATTTAAAATAAAACAATAACTTTGTAAACTTTTAACTAACTTACTATTCGTGTTTATGGCTTTCCTAAGTTCAAGTGCCTCTAAATTGTCCAACCTTACACCGATATTGTTTTTATGAATAAGTTCGGCGCCGGAGTTTTTGTCAAATTTATGGTCTTAGCTAATAACCAACTAAATTTAAATAAAAGTCCCATACTAAGATTGTTCCCTATTGATAAAGAGCACGTCCGTTCCCTTCCCAATTCTCCATCTATGCCTTCTTCCTCTTTCACTTGAGGAGTCCAGCCAATTTTTGGTAAATTACATATTATTTATTTTATTTATTTATTGATTTATTGTGAAAAACAGTATAATCCATTTACATTTCACAAATGACAGTTTATAAATTACAGTTTATAATAAGTAAGTATATACATTTATTTGCATGAGTAATTACATCAATACTATCTGATTAGCCAGATTTGGTAAATAGTATGCTTATTGCTGTCTTAAATTCTCTTTGGTTCAAATTAAAAATGTCGATCACAGAAGAAATGTGATTTAACAAAGTAGTTATTCTCCCCAAAGGCATGATCATTGGTAGGTTGGTCCTGCCCCTTGGAAAAATAAATAATCTGTGCTGTCTAGCTCTGATGAAATTATCAGGGACATAAAAAGAAATTCGTTCCAGAATATCTGGATTGCAAGTGTGCCCATTTAGTAGCTTGTGCGCCACTAACACCATTGCAATATTTCTCCTGACGTCTAGACGTTCTATCCCCAGCATTCCAGCGAGAAAATCAGAAGGATACAATAAAGGGTAATATCCGAACTCTCGCATGTAGAGGTATCGCATAAATTATAACACACATGTAACCTAATGTTAGTAGAGTATTATGCTGCCCTGATGAAGCTACGGTTGTAGCGAAACCCGGTCGGCATAAAATATAAAAAATAAAAGTGGTGTTTACAAAGTTATTGTTTTATGTTAAAAGAAAAATAATGTTATGTTTTATATCTAAATCGTAATTTTTTGTGTGCTCTGAAAATTTAAATGCACCATCTAATCATGTATTTTAAAAGAACAAAATTTTTCACGCAAAATCAAAATTATAAGAAGAAGACCAAAAGTTACTACATCTTACTAACGTATGGTGTGTGACTGTCTGTAATTATTGAACTTACCCTGGTGACTCAGCCGCCCCGCACGAATTCTGCTCGGCAAATAAGGGAACGTACCCATACTACGTGACACACTTTTTGCAATTTTTTACCCCCCCCCCCCCCCCCCGGTGACCACGTGTAGTATATTCCAAGACCCCCCCCTACAGTTTTCACGTAGTATTTCATAAATATGGTTTCGAATCATTTTTTGCTAACATAAAATAAAAAATGCATTATTTGGCTTATATTTGTCTTTATTAATACGGCGCTTGCTGCGTAACAGCAAGAGTGCTTGCATTACAAGTGGAAAAAATATTATCAAGATAAAATTTATGTCAAAATATACTGAAACCGGAACGTAATTTATGGAAACGAGAGTCTTGTTATTTTTATAAACATTTTTCATCTCAATCATCTTCAACAAACACGTTCCCTGAACTTTTTCACTTATTTGAATGTACGAGGGTGGGTTTTTAAGTTTGCGGATTGGGTAAGGAGTGGAAATAAAAACCAAAATTAGTTTTCCTTTTCAACATATTCACCTACTACCCTAATACATTTTTCCGATCTTTAAATTAACTTAAAGGAACTTTATAACAGCGCGGAACTCAATTTTCTCCACATTTCACAATTTCTTCCCGATTGAAGTGTTTGGTCGATGATAGCTCAAAGACTAATGACCTAATTACGATAAAACCCGGTTTTTATCCTAAAAATGAGTTGTTCATTGATCAGTTGCTCGTAGCTCGAAAAAAAACGCGAGATTTCTAGATTGACTACGTGATAAAAACCTAAGCCCCCCCCCCGTTGTGACCAAGCGTGGTATTTTGATGACCCCCCCCCCCCAAAACAGGTCACGTAGTTTGGGTACGTTCCCTAAGCTAACTGAGATTGACAGCGTGTTACGTTTCGAAATAAAAAAGGAATACTTGTGTCTCGCTTACTTAGCAACGACGTAGATTATCTTTCTAGGTTAATTAACAATCATCCCCCAAAGTTTTGCGGTGTAAGCTTGAAACACGGTGTAGTCATGAATTTTTAACATTGCTTTTATTGCGGTATCAAATTACATAATTGATTTTTTGCTTCAAAATGCCCTATAAAAGTACTCCAAAAATAATGTTTTAAACTTTGATAATCTGTAAGTACAAGATTTAAGGCGTTTTGCTCTCCTGACCAAATACTAAAGACATCTCACCCAAAACAAAGGCGCTTTCGCTTGCCACGGGCGGCGAATCTTAAGTTATGCAGCCTCTAACCCCGGCGGTGATAATAATATAAGAAGTCCTCCTTAATATTCTGTGTGTATCGCGGGGGGGGGGGGGGGTGGGGGGGAGGAAGCACGGGGGGAGTCCCCCTGTCCAAAGCACCCTCACAGAGTTCCATAAATCATTTCCCGGTGTTAAACCGCGGAAGACTCGGATTGTGAACCCAGTGCACTAGTAAAGAATCTGTTAAATAAAGTAACATTTTGATATGTGACACCTCATAATATGATAATATGATAATATGATAACATATATGAGTGGCCTGACTATTACACCCATTTCCAATATTTTTATTTTTTTACACTCTTCATACGGGGGCCCTGGAGAAAACATTTTCCCTAGGGGCCTATGTCGTATTATAGAACTTTAAAAAGATGAGACATATCACAAAGCTTTAAAAATATGACGCCACATTATAAATAGATTATTATCTCACTACCACAATGTCACAGAAAATTCCATCTCTAAACTGTTACCACTTCCTGTACCATCAGGCCAAAATGCGATGGTTCTGTTTGCGCAGACTATCCCATTAATTCGAGGATCTCGGTGGCCAGTTCACGTCGCAGCCGCGAGAGATAACCACACCCTCAAATCGCTCGTGCAGAATATTCATCATGGCATATTGTCGGTATTCATATCATCCAATTTAGGCCACAAGAAGTTGCTTAACATCGATCTGTAACGCTCGCCGTTGACAGCAATGCAGTTTCGTTTTGGGAGAAAAAGATTATGCCATACCAAAATACTCACCAAACAGTGACTTTCTCGATATGTATTTGATGCCCCTTCCTTTGGGGCCATCTTAAATTGCAGGTCTATGTTAATAAACTGTAAAAAATTGATTCCCTCAAAGTCAACATTACGAACGCCATCGAGCAAATTCAGCCAGATTTATGCGAAAAAGTCATTTATAATTGGACCTCCCGAATACGTGCCACCAGCAAAGCCGCTGCTGACACACTTATTGCCATAAAATCCACTTACAAATTATAAAAAAAGTTAGGGATATCGGATATCTCACACACAACTTCTCTTATTTACAATTTAAAATCAAGCGTCCTTATTGAAAGACCCGTATGAATTTGTCTCTTTTTAGTGTCGCTTTTCATTTCATCGAGTTTTCAAATCACAACGGTGCTAAAGAAGCTTTTACTTCAATAAATGAGAGTAGTAATAATGAAGCAAAGTAAAAAACCAAACCAAAAATATTATTCACTCCGGCCAATAAAATAAGAGTTGTAGACGTCCACTGGGATCGGCTACCTCCTCGACCGTCGCATATCCATTCATGCGATGAGCAATGAATAACAGGATATTCTTTGTCCGGATATGTCCGGAGTTTGCATAAAGATCGATTTTTTATTTTTTACCACGCGGCATTGAAACAAAGGGAGAGAAGTAAAACAAAGGAGGATTGGGTGTTAAACATAAAGAAATACTCGTTCGTACCTTGACAAAATGAAATTGGACCTATAAAATGATAAGAATATTACAAACATGAAATTGGACCTGAATAACGATAAGAATATCACAATTTGTTTTTTCTCCGCAAAACTATATTTTACTTCGTTATATTATATGAAATTTAAAAATTTTCTGAATTTGAATTTATTACCCGTGTTCGTTCGATAGGAGAACTCGCATTCTAAATTTTTACAGATTTATATCGTAATTCCCACACATTAAGTTTTTAAGTTTAAAAAAATATATACGTTACTAGCTGGTTCCCGGCATGCGTTGAGATGCCATATTAAAAGAAATTAATTCCCTTCCCGCGTTTCCCTCCCGCCTTCAGCCATTACATTAAGTTTTCAAACAGCTCACGTGCCACTTATAACAATTTTTATTTTAAGTATTACAAATGTTTATTTTTGTATATTATGAGAACAATCAATCAAATTTACGATAATTTAAAACAATAAACGCCCGAGTTGCCGGCATAAATTTTTAAAAAATTGGTACCTAACACAAGTACCTATTTAAAATATCTATAATTCTTGATTCGATTCCTAGTAAGAGGCGAGTACTTCAAATAAATTCATTAATTTAAAGAATTTCGAAAATGGAATTTTGATTGTACATCATTGTTTTGCAAAATGTCATTCTCAAATTGTGTCATTTTTGAGAGTTTGACAAGAGTTTTTCCTTCCAAGAACTTCCTCTCCTTCCTTTCACTAAGAACACACTCTAGCTATTCGACTAGCGATTCGGAGGTCGCGGGTTCAAATCCTGGCGTGCGGAAGTAGATATTATTTGACGGATTTGCGTTATTTCAAAATAATATAAGGTATGTTTGCGGCAAGTTCCATAGAGGAAGATATTCTCAGTATTGTCCCGGTGTAAGACCACCATTCAGAATTGAAAAGTCGTTTGAAATGACTTTAGCCGTGTTTGGTGACCAGATTTGAATAGCCAGGTACTTCCCTACCATCCTCTTCTCCGTTTCCTTCCTCCACCACTAATTAAGCCTCATAACATCCCCATATCTTGGGGATAGCATAGTATCACTAGCTCCAATCGGTTGGGAGAATTTGGGACTCTTGTGCAGTATTCACTAAAAACATATATTTAAAAAAAAATTTATGGACTCTTTCCCTTCGTTTTCACAGCCTGACAGCAAGAAAACAGTCTACAAAACAGCAAAAACCTTACGTAAACAACGTAAGGTTTGCAGCAGTTGTCAGTTATAAGAAAAATATTAGTAATAATAAAAAAAATTGTATGTATAACAGTTAATTGTGGCGTTGCATTGGGAAGTGACATCAGAGATACATTTATGTGCAAAAATCTGATATTTAAAAAATGTGATAGCATAACTATCTTTACCTACCTTCCGTGCAGTTAAATATATCTATCACATCTGCATATCTATAAGTAATTTCATGCAACCTAGGTACAAGCGAGTGTTTCGTATACTCAGTCCGATTATTGTTAAATTTAAAAAGGATTTAAGAGCGTTTAACCAGCCAGCGGCCGAAAATCCACATTTGGTCGAAAGTTGTTCTTACGATCGTGCAGGGCGGTTACAACGAGAAAGATTAATTATTCTCCGTACCAGCTTTTTGAAATTATAACTCAGTATCGAATTTATTTAATTCAAATTAGCTTTAATTTATACCTTCATCCAAAAATGCTGAAAGGCGTGATGATAAAACTATTAAAATAATGTACTTTTTGTAGTTATTTTTTTATTATAAGTATTTATCATTTTTCAATAATGTCTATATTTAATAAGAATATTAAAAAAATCTGAAATATATTAGTTTGTAAGTGCGCAAATAAATACACAAATGGACCAATTATCGTCAAGAAATACAAGTACGTACATATTTTTTAATGATTTTATTAAAACTTGAACAATACTACCGCTGTACAGAAACACGCTGTCAAATTCGCTCCTGTTCAAAATTTAAAAAGTAAACAATCAAAACGTATTTTACAAAAATATAGTGCTTTCGTACATACAGAATTGCATTAGCAGTGCAGTGGAGAAGTTTTAAGCTGTTTTAGAACGTCAGTTTTAACCTAAATCTGATTTTTATAATCCATAGTTGCTGTCAAAACAATTATCATTATCACCAATCACTCAGTCCGAACTCTGTTTGTGTGTGTCGTGTGTGTGTTGTACGTGACAGCTGACTCTACCTTACACAGCGCAGGGCCGCTAAACCTTTTTCAAACCTCAAATCTCACATCTCGAAGCAGTAAAATGGACACCTGTGATACATATTCCTTTATCACTGCGGCAAACAACATTATTAACTCTTTACATACTACTATAATGGATCCAAGCAACAAGTTCACCAAAGAACAGATGGGAAAATTATCGCCAAAACTTTCCGAACTACTGGGCAATATAAGCCTTGTTGCAGCTAAAACGGGATTTTTAGAAGGTGAACTGAAGACATACCAACGCATCTCAGAAAACCAGCCGCTCCAGCCTCCGCCCCAGTCCCTGGCAAACGGGGCACAAATAGCCCAAATGTGCGAAGCAGCCGACGAGTTGGAAGAAAGAAAGGTGAGAGCCAAAAATTTAATTATCACAAATGTGCCCGAAAGCGTCATGGCGAATCAATTGGACCGAATTAAACAGGACAAAGTGGAAGTTTTAAAAATTCTCAACAAAATCGATACCACGCTCGTTGAAAACTCAGTCAACATCTTCCGTATTGGCGTAGTTAAACCAAATAAAATAAGGCCATTGAAAGTCATCCTTAACGATCCGTTGACAGCATTAAACGTATTGCGTAGAAAAAATATAGCTCTAACACACACCGATTGCAAAATTTATTCCGACCAAACCCCTCTACAAAGGCAATACCTAAATGATCTTAGACAATCCCTGGCAAACCGTACCCTGGAAGGCGAAGTCGGACTAACTATAAAATTTATAAATAATAAGCCAGCAATAGTAAATGTCTCAAAAAACCAAAATCCACCATTGGATACGGCCTAACTAACCGAAAATGCCGGACCAAATGCCCTGATAAAATCAAAATCTATTATCAAAATACACGAGGACTTCGTACAAAACTACATGACCTTAAAGTAACGGTACCTTTACACGGACATGATTTATTTATCCTTACTGAAACTTGGCTCGTTCCTGAAATAAAATCTCCTGAACTTGGATTTACAAACCACAAGATATTTCGGCGTGACAGAGACCCTAAATCTAGTACCAAATCCAGAGGAGGCGGAGTTTTGATTGCAATCAAGGAAAATATATCAGCGAAAAAACTAAAAACGCAAAATACCTCATTGGAGCAATTATTTGTACAAATTGTCACTCACATGGAAAAAATCATCATTGTAACCGTATACATACCACCAAACTCCGACATCCAAACCTACAAGAAACATTGTGAAGACATCGAATTTCTTATGTCAAAAAATCCTACATCGAAAATAATTATTGTCGGCGACTATAATCTTCCCAATTTGAAATGGAACTCTAGTGACAACGGTTATATTACTAACGAAAGTTCTAACGACCCAGCACGTGAAGTGATAGATACGATAAACTATTTAAATTTGCATCAACATAATTTTGTACCCAATATATGTGGTCGTCTTTTAGACCTTGCCCTTTCAAACTGCTCTAAACTGTGTGTTGAAATGTCAGACGATCAGCTCGTTCCGGTGGATAATTATCATCCCCCCCTACACATTATAGTAAATATGTACACAAACAATCCACCACTGAAACAAACAACACTCAACTTCAAAAACGCTGATTACGATTCTATTAACTACCAACTCACTAATACAGATTGGACTTTCTTGACCACTAACAGTGATATCGAACAAATACTAGAAAAACTCTATGAAACATTTTCTGAAAATATTAAATCTCATGTCCCCTCGTATACACCAAAATACAGAACATATCCAACTTGGTTCTCCACGGACCTTATACTCTTACTGAAACAAAAAAAACAGCTACACAAAATTTTTAAACTAACCCACCAAATCAACGAATACTTAAACTTCTCAGAAACAAGAAAGAAATGTAAAACACTATCGAAACTGTGCTATAAAGCACACATCACCTCCGTTGAGAAAACTGCACTAGGAACAAAGAATCTTTGGAATTTCGTTAAAAAATTAAACAATGAAAGTACATACTACCCTCCCACAATGCATTATGATGGCAAAATAGCCAATAGCACCTTCGATATTGTTAATTTGTTTGCGGATCATTTCCAAAGTGTATACGAAGGCGAAATATCAGATAACAACGTACCATCATACACATATCAAAACACAATACATCTACATAATTGCCTCATAACACAGGAATCATGCTTAAATAAAATAATTTCACTTGACCCTAACAAATCTGCAGGCCCAGATAACATCCCACCAATATTTTTCAAACAATGCACATCTGCAATATCAGGTCCACTCACCACATTATTTAACCACCTACTTTCTTCTGGACATTTTCCAACCCGTTGGAAATCTGGTTATATTACACCGATTCTCAAAAAAAGGGACGACACAGATATTAAAAACTACCGTCCTATATGCATACAATCAGCACTCCCGAAAATCTTTGAATCCTTTGTTCTCGATTTAATTTGTCCATCAGTATTAAAAGTAATTGATAAAAACCAACACGGATTCGTTTCTGGTAGGTCAACTGCTACTAACCTGTTACTTTACCATAACTATATTACAGAATCTTTTACAAAAAAAAAACAAGTTGACAGTATCTACACAGATTTTTCAAAAGCATTCGACAAAGTATCACATAAATTATTACTTAGGAAACTGTATGCCTTAGGACTGAGAGGCAAGTTGTTGGATTGGTTCTCAAGTTATTTGTCTAACAGAATCTTATTTGTTAAAATTAAACATTATAAATCTAAATTAATATATGCAACTAGTGGTCTACCGCAAGGGAGTCATCTCGGCCCCATCCTTTTCTTAATATTCATAAATGATATCATAAGTTGTTTCGACGATGTAGAAGTTCTGCTTTTTGCCGATGATATCAAATTATACAAAGAAATAGCCAATATAGGTGACTGCCTAATCCTACAGTCAAACATCGTCAAATTACAAAATTGGTGTGTCGCAAACAACTTATTCCTCAATATCGATAAATGTAAGACACTAACATTTTGTCGAACAAAGACTCCACTATCTTTCAAATACACAATAGATAATAAAATCTTAGAAAAAGTCAAAGAAATTTGGGATCTTGGAGTTGTGTTTGATACGCAATTAAACTTTATAAATCACATACAACAAATAACTAATAAAGGCATGAAAACACTAGGATTTATAATCAGAACAATTAAAGACTTCGATTCGCTGGAAGTTATAAAAATCGTATATTTGTCACTCGTACGCAGCTTGTTGGAATATAATTCCATAGTTTGGTCCCCATATTATCAAATTCATATAAGAAATATCGAAAGAGTGCAGCACAAATTTTTAAGATTTATTAACTTCAAGTTACACATACCTATTCAACACATTAACTACACATCTTTACTAAACATACTTAAATTGCATTCCCTAGAAAACAGAAGAAAAATAAACGATCTAACTTTTTTGTTTAAAATTATTCACTCAGAATTAGATTGTTGCGAACTTCTGCATCTCATTGATTTTAAAGTACCTACTCGAGAAACAAGGCAAAACATATTATTCTGCAACAATAATTCTGTAACCAACTACCACACACATGCACCAATTTCACGATTGCACACACTAGGGAACAAATTTACCTCAAATATCGATGTATTCAATACAAGTTTACCTTTGTTCAAGAAATATCTGAACAATATTTTTATGTAGAATATTTTGATATCTAAGGAGCATCACATAGGATCTATTGCATATATTTGTGTATTTCTATAAATCTACAATATAAAAACCTATTACCGTTTTCTTTCTATGTATCTTGCATTTTGTCATGTATTTTTCATCACATTTAATTAGTCACCTGTAAATTTTGTAATTACTAACATACCTACAAGTTTATTTCTATGCCTTAACTTTCTCTTTTATTGTAATGCACTATCTTTCCTTAAATTTATCTGTATACCTACCTTTCATATGATGTTTACTAGTTATATTTTTATAGTTTATCTTTTTTTATTTAAAAACTGTCTCTGTATTATAAACTTGTCATGGCCCATCAGGGCGTTGAAACTTAATAAATAAAAAAATAAAAAAACTAAAATTAAAATTCTAAAACATGCGTTTGCTAGATAATGTATTGATTTATTTTACTGCATGATTATATTATTTGAAATGGGTGTGGTATAATACAAAATCTTTTTTTTTTTAATTTAACAAATCTGCCAACGACCTATGGAATAATCTTATTATACTAAAAATTAAAAAAATTTCTCAAAATTTATTACATGCGAATGCTAGAAAAAAGAACAATCTTTCGAAATCCATTTATAATTTTTTGTGGAAAGGAGTCAATGCGTCTTAAATCTGATTTGAAAATGACATATTTCTGGTTTTCTCTGGTAATGCCCTCTTTTAAGGAAGAGTGATTCTCGTGGAAACACGAAATTCAATGAGCTTAATTTATTTTTTTATTATTATGTGCATCTATATAAAAAGGTTTACATATATTTTTTTTGGCCTTGCCTGTCTCACTAGGAAATCCTGTGTCGAGACAGACTAGTTTACAAATATTTTATAAATATTAAATAAAGTACATTTTTCAATAATATCAAAAATATTTGACCAAAATTTTCAGGTTCGTTGGTAGTGGTAACAATAATGAGATAGAGGATTATATTTGGGTGAGGTGACTAATTATTGCACGACCTTTTTCGATGATCTATTGTTTGATCAGGATTTTGTATTTGTTAATATTATTTAATTGTCTTGTTTTGTCAGGTAGATTATTGTATATTTTAGGCGCAATGTATTTGAAATTTCTTTGACCAAATGTTGTGTTTGTTTTAGGTGTTTGTATGAGTTCTTTGGTTTTGTTGCGCGTGTTTACAATATTTATATCAGGACTGTCTATTCTACCATTTACAATTTTGAACATAAATAATAACAATTATTATAAGCAATAATTATCAGCCTGAAACACTCATCTACATTGAAAAAATCTTCCGAGAAAAGATACATGCCGCCATTAGCACTAACAATGCCTCTATCACAAAAATAAAGTTTGTCGTTTTCAGGTGGAAAAATGTAATAAGCAGTAATTGTTGAATGAAACACTAGTATATATTGAATTATTTGGCGGGTATTAGATAAGTCGACATAGCTCAGTGGTAGAGCACCTGACCGGCAAATTAGAAGGACACGGGTTTGTGTCACGTTGGCGGTATGTATCTTTTCTCGCAAAATTTTTTCAAAAGAGAGTGTTTCAGGCTGATAAATAGGTCTACAAAAAAATAAAAATTGAGAGCTGTTTTAGTTTTTATACGTAATTCCTATGTTTTTGGGTGTGCTGAATCCGAAAATGACTTTCATTTTGTCACAGAACGTCACGTTTTCTGACAATGTAGGTATCTATGTTAAACAAGTTATCATCTTAAAATAAAAGATAAAATACAAAAAAAAAATTATTTAGAATTGCTTAACAAAACTTATTTTTTGTATCTAAAACACATTGATTAGTAAGCACTAAACACATTTCTTTTTCCCAGTGAGACTCCTTTTGGTACATTTTCGCTTGTAGGAAGCATCTGGAAGGCCTCTCTGAAGCGTCCAACAGTAGTCTGCAGATGCTCCATCTTCCCTGGTATCTTTTTTCCATCTCCTTAATATCTTGGTGTAATCGTTAATTTTGCTCTTCACTCACATATCCTAATTTTTTTGCAAAGTAGTCGAGGTGGGAATGAAGAAAATGTTCCTTTAAACTCATTAGGCAACGTAAAGCTTGAAATGCTTTTAACGATTTGTTTGTAGTTAGAGTCTTTGTTATTGCCAAAAAATTCAGGTTAAACCTCCCCGATCCATAGTTCCCCTCCCCCCCTCCCTCGAACCCCCTACCCGAGTTCCCCTCCCCCTCCCCCCTCCCGCATTCCATACATTCAGTCCCAGTACATTCAGTCTTCACAGCTCGCGTGCCACCTATTGCAATTTTTTTATACAAATTTCAAAATGCCAGAGCTCACCAGTTGTTTTATACAAACCTTGTCTTGACAATAACGAACACAAAAAAAAGAATTATCTAATTTGGTGGAGTCGTTCAAAAATTATGCACGTACATACATTTCTGCGATTCATTTTTATTTAATTAATTAATTTTTCATAATTTCATGATGCCAGAGCTCACTATTATATACAGAAACCATCGCGGGCATGCACACATCAAACCCCCAAAGTTTCATCGCAATCGGATGAATGGTTTAGCAATGAAATGTTTATTGCCAGAGCCCACTATTGTATATAATATCTATATCTATACATATTTGTATACCGTTTTGCAAAATAACCTGAAGTTCTGGAATTTTTTGAGTATTTTTCTAGTTTTCAGAACACCTAAATACATAGAAATTAGTTGAAAACATCCAGACAGCATTTTTGTTGTAGACCTGTGTAATTATTGCTTATAATAATTGTTACCCTTTGTGCTGTGCATAAAAATATTGTCTTAAACGTTAGTTTATCAATTAAAAATAATAATAAATAATAACGACTGTCTTAGTTTACGTGTGGCTAAGTATGAGGCAAAAACTTTTAAATGCAATTACAATAACTTCAATCTACTTTCAAAACAAAAAGAAGTATTAAGTATGCAATTTCTAACTATGGGTGATTAATGAAAAGAAATACTGACTTACACAACGGACTTTGTAATCGGAGAGGACACTCTTACACCGGAATTAAACACCCTTTTAACAAAATTATATTTAATTAATTAAAGAGTACATTGTATGCTACTTTGTCTAATAAAATAGGTAGAAGAAATTTGTCAAAATAATCTCCGGATGCCTTAAATCAAATTAAAAATAGCAAAAATTCAAGGTCAAACCTTAAAAAAAAGCAACACAAATGAAATTATATTTCCTAACAGTACCCAGTGCTCATTATCGGAGATGCTGCGTCACTCTGGTATTGGAGTTTGTTATTTTCCTTTTCTACCCCAGAAGCTGGCTCTCGGGAACAGAAACCACCCTTCGTATTCTTTGTCTTGTGTTTGAGACATATTTTGATGGCGTCCGTGGTCTAGGGGTAAGGCTCTTGACTCACAATTCGAAGGTCGCGAGATCGATTCCCGACCTGCGCAAATAAATTTTATTTAATTTATTTGTGTTATTTCACAATTCACTCATTTAAAATAATATATGATATATATTTGCGGCACGTTCCAGAGCGGAAGATACTCTCAGTATCGCCCTGGATTAAGACCACCATTCACAATTGAAACTTGAAATGGATTTAGTCGTATTTGTTGACCAGATTTGAACATTAAGGAACTTCCCCACCTTCGTCTTCCCCATCTCCTTCCCCTCCCCACTACCTTCAGCCTCCCGACACACCCCAATTGGGGATGTCATAGTATATTTGGCTCCAGACATGATCAGCTGGGACTCTTGTGAGATATTCAAATAAAAAATAAATAAATATGGGATCAAATCGCGCATTATAAACTATGTAGCACAGGCTCCACAACTCTTATCATTCCTTTTTAACCTTCGTATACTCGCGCCCAACGGCATAACATACTCGCGCACGGTGTTTCATTTCGCAATTTAATTTCGTCTGTATTATTTTAATTCTATACTTTGCATTATTGGTATTTATTATACAGAAGGAGTATAATTGAATTTAAAAAAAAGAAAAATATTAAAACTTTTAATATATTTTGTAGAAACAGACTTTTTACTCAAACTCTTAAAAAGAACATATTTTTTGGAATCTAACTTTAATAACGAAAATAATATTTTTCACGTGTGAATTAAAAAAAAACTCTGAAATCTAATAAATGAAAGTATCAAGAATAATATAATATTATAAAAATGAGAATCAATCATTAATACCGGGATTTTTGGGTAGTAATTGTTTCTTACCCAAAAGACCGATAACAGTAAATAAATGTCACTCGTCCACTCAGCACCAATCAGCACTAAACAATGCCTAACAACAATTTAAGAACCTACTTAAAATCTCAAAGTACCATTGTTGTTAATTTTTGATTTGTATTATTGATTTGTTGGTCTGAGAGACCAACGCGCGAGTATAGAAAGGTTAAACTAAATGATTGTATACTTCAATATGTTGCAGTTTTCGAGATCACTGACTTTTTTAATACCGAAAATTTTATGACAAAAATTGGAGTCAGGGTTCGAGGCCGGAAGTTACGCATCTATTCTTAGACCTGATATCAAAAACTGTATTCTGTGTTCAATATTTACGGCGGCTACCAACACACTGTTAGCTCCATAGAGGATACCTTCTTCATTTGGCATCAACGAAGGCTTGAAGACAGCTATTACAGCGAATTTTGTTTGGCTGATTTTGCTTAATTTTTGGCATGAATCGCGTATTCCTCGCTTCGATTCAGTCTTCCATACAAAGGAACTTTCCCAGTCAGCTCAACTCAGCTTAGCTCAATAGCTCTAAAGCTTAGACTCTAAGCCATTGGTGTACAATTCATTAGATTGTTAAAGAGATATATCCAGCATTCAATCTCTAATTTATTTTGGTAGTGTGGATGCCAAGCTATTTATTTACTTTTTATTTCTCAATAAAGAGAAAAGATCACCATAATCATCATCTTCTTTCACTTATCCTATTCGGGTCGGGGATCCACTGCATCGTCAAGGCGCCTCCATACGTCCCTGACTTGCGCTGATTGTGCGGCCTCCATCCATTGCAGTCCCATCATCACCTCCCACAGTTTCTGAAGTTGCCTCGCCCAACTGTTTCTGGGGCGGCCCACTGGACGTCTACACTCTGGAATCGCACTCAGTGTTTTCCTCGAAATTCTGTCATCAGACGTTCTTAGTACGTGCCCAAGCCACCTCAGTTGCGATTTTTCTATGAGGAGTAGCAGTGGTTCAATGTGTAGATCGTCTCGGATCGTCGAGTTTCTTATATGATCCCATTTCGTAACTCCTACCACTCCTCTCAAGTACCTCATTTCGGCAGCTTGGACTCTAGAGCGTGTTCGTTCGTTTGGCATCCATATCTTGTAACCATAGGTGAGCGTCGGGCGGTATATCGTTTTGAACACTCTTATCTTTGTCTTGATACTAAGCTCGGCTTTAAGAAGAAAAAAATTATCTGAAAGAGAAAAGATAAATAAAATTAATGTCCACTGGTGGTGGTCAAATGCACCTATCGGCTACATTGTCTTTTAGTCACTGAATAATGGGCAACATATTGGGGAAATATCATGAAATCATTTAAAACATATTACGTACATGTAAAAAAATTATATATAATATATCCCAATCAAATCGATTCAGAATGTATTTTTTTTTTTAATTTAATGTAAGTCCAATTTAATTATGTAAATCAAAATTTTATAGTGTTAACCCATTAATTATTTACGAGTATATAAAAATAAATGGAGCTCTACGAATTAAACATAAAAATAATTAATACGAAAGATAATGGACGATAATACGTATTTTTATTTTTATGTGGCGACGGCTATAACTTATATTAAGCGAAATTTGTGCAACAATCAATCTCGTCACTGCGAGATGTATCTACGGGTGACCGGACTCGGAATGAATTCTTTGAAAAGTTATTAACCCCTCAGGCTAATTTGTTCGCTTTTCGGAACAGCTGTTAGAAAGCTGTTCGGTTAGAAAGAGAAAACATCACGCTTTATATTAAAACTGGGCGTACTGTACAGGGCCCGCAGATACCTTAATAGTACACAACTGCTAACTCTGTACAAATCACAAGTGCGCCCCACGGTTGAATTTGGCAGCCATCTCTGGTCTGGAGCTCCAAAATACCTGAAAAATACCCTCGACTCTGTGCAGAAACGGGCGGTCCGTTTGATAGATTTTCCCATCTTAACAGACGGATTGGAATCTTTAGAGCACAGGCGTCGGGTAGGAATGCTATCCTTGTTCTACCGGTATTACAATGGAAGATGCTCCGAGGAACTAGCATCATTGATCCCTTCGGCACCGGTGCGTAGTCGGGAAACACGCCAAACGCGTGCCCAACATTTGTACACGGTTGACATTTGCCACATGAGAACGGGTCGTTTCTTCGACTCGTTCTTGTGTTCAACAGCTCGGCTGTGGAATGATTTGCCGGCCTCTGTGTTTCCTCCTTCCTACAACATGGGTCTCTTCAAGACCAATGTTCATTCCTTCCTCTCCTCAAAAAAACCCTCCACACAGCATCCCAGATGACATAGGCCCTGAGGGAAATTATTTTCCTCAGGGCCTTCTGTGTGGAGTTAACGTAAAAAAAAAAAATCGTTAAAGTTAAACGGAAAATAAGTAAAATTGAAAAAAAAACTTATGAAACTTGGAGAAATTGTTATTTATTATTTTTATGTGGAACGACAAAAAGTGAGATGACCGTAAAACATTTTTGTAATGTGTTTTTATTTTTTTCGTCAACATTAATTTTAGTTAAAAAACGTGAAAAAAACCATTATTAAAACTTTTTTACGTTTGCATGAAAAAAATTTATGCTTTAGAAATTATATGTTTATTTTGGTTTATTAAATTTGAGAGCGTATTTATCACCTTTCAAAAACAGTTTTCAGTATTCCAATATGTTCAGATATATTCCATTTATTTAGATTATTTACTTGAATATTTTGACCCTCTGACAAAATACGGTCGAGACGTAAGGGGTTAAAAGTGATGAAAAAAAATTATTGTTTAAATAGGTTAAATATTTAGGTTGGGTTATGGGTATTTTTCAATTTTTTTTAATGATATCAAAGAGGTGTTGAGTTGATTCTGAGGTGTCAAAGAACGGTATCTACGGGTACGTTAGAGCTGCATTTAAACTTTGCGATACCTCCGTTTAACATTATATTTCTGAACACCACTTATTTGTTCGTATTTTTACCTACGTAATTCTCATTAAGTGAATCCTGCACCGTGGAGGGCTCTTCTAGGAAGTTTTATATCAATGAACTTAGCACAATAAATCCCACAGATGGATACCGTCATTCCGTCATCAATGTTTATGGATACTTGCATTAATACCAGCAAAAATCCTCCAACAATAACTGGCGTGGGGGCAGAAAAGTAATATAATCTTGAGTCGATGTATTTCTTCGTCTATTATTTACTTTATTGCTTTTTTTGAAAGGGCGAGATGATATTGCATTTTTCTAGAGGCGTGTGACTGGCGCCTGAAGTGCGGAAAAATATAACTTGTTTATTTTCAATCAGTAGAAGTCAGATACCGCTGACAGTGTTAAGCCATTTTACCAAAAAGGCATTCTTATAAACAAGAGCATATTCAAGATCCCATATATATGAAGCTTTCCTTTTTTAGATCAAACAAATTTATTTTCTCCTATTATGAGGACATTGAGGTTCTTTTTGATGAAAGCCGAAAGTCAAATGATTCGTGATCTAATTTTGGACCACGGCAGAGAAACGCATATTCAAGATCAAAGATTTTATTTATACTGGCATACTAATGATTGTCCCTTTTTATGTATATATAGTTAAGCCTGTTGGAGTCAGTTTTTAAATTTGTAATTAGGATATTACTAAGGATTCTTTTGACGTTAGCCGACAGTTTCCTGTCCGCAGGTAAATATTCAGTTGAAGTCACCGTGAATGATTTAAAAAATTATCAAATTATCTTCCCTTTTTCATCCGACTTTATAATATTTTTATTATTTATTCATTTCCTGCTCATTTTATTTTATAGCGCAACATGCACTCCGCAGTCCGCGTGCAAGATTATTGAGACGTGCTAAGACGTAAAAATGGTACAGCTTCGAGAATAATTGAAAGTTTATGAACAAAATTAAACTTAAACAGCCTTACTCATCATCGCAAAATAAGATTACACCTCGGAGCAAGAGCGGGTTAGGTGAAATTGTTACTCAACATGGTGGGTTAATCGCGCGCATGCGCGTGTTTTTACCGAGTCGCTGTACCGGGAGATGTAGTAGCTGTCAGAATTTAAACCACCCGATCACCAGGGTTAACTCAGTACCCCGTGCGTTGTAACTGACGAAATGGTAAACTTTTATGAGAATCTTGACATTTTGAACGGAGCTTTGGCAAATATTGACCGTATTCGCAGCATTCGTGCACCACGGCCACGGAAAAGGTTTAAAAAAGGTACGATCCATTTGCGGCACTCACGGAAGGAGATTTTAGGTGTCTAAATATAGATTTACCAAAGTCAACGTTGTGTTGACGCGTGTTGACGTATGAATAAACGTGAAGTTGGCAACACGCCGCGAAATGCTAAATTGGTCGCGTTTTTGAGCTTTGGAGCAATGTTGCTACCGTAAAAAAATCATAACAGCTGTCGAGAAACATTATGATGATGAGTAGACATTTTTACCCTGAGCAGTGTAAGCTTACTCCACGGTGTAGCTACAGAGCCGCTACAGAGCCGTGGTACGGTTTTATGATGAGTAAGGCTGCTACTCTTAATAAATAAATTAATAATTCTTCCTCCCATACACCGGGTGGTTCACGAGGTGAGGTTTGTCCGGATCTTGGTGGCGGATGCCCACCAGCTGCATGGCAAGCCGGATCGGAAGAGAATGGTTGAGGGAGTCCCTTTGACTTCTCGGAACATCGCCCTGCACCGCAGTGGGAGAGATGGATTCATACGACTGTCACTCCTGGACACACTAACTCCCAGATTCCTACTTACCCCAAATACCCTTTTTTCGTGGAGATAATGTAAAAAAATATTACTGTGTTCCGTTGAAAATAAATAATAAAGTTTCGTGTTGAATTGTCAATCAGGAAGCCATAACACAACCATATGACCATTACAACCGCACCACTGTCACATATCCCCTTATTTCCGGTCAAAAGTACATACCTACATATAAGTACGTTCGTTAAAACAGTAAACGAATACCACACGATCTAGCGATAAAGGGGATATTTTTATAAATTTTTGGTCATTACCTAAGCATTGGCCTGATTTGAACCATTCAACATTTAAAACGTGTGCAACAGTGGCGTAACTATACCATCTGAGGCCCGTGGCAAATTCTTTGGATGGGGCACACAGTAAAAATCGTCACTTTGTAATTGAATTTTTATAAATCACTAAGGAAGTTACCTAACAGTATTACTAATATTGTGTGCATTTTTTCAAATAGCTAATAAATTTTATTTTCAAAAGCATTGGTATTTCATATTTATAATGAAATAACAATTTAATATTCACAAGATATTTATTAATAAAATTCCTTTCTCCGAGCTTAAGCTCACATAACGTAATTAAAGTTTAAAGATCGGATCACAGAATTTTCAATACACAGAATAGCCAAGTTACGTAGCCTGTCTTGTCCCATTGAGTTTGTTAAATTAGTTTTTATTCATTTTAGTTTCGAAAATGATCTTTCGGCACTAGCTGTAGTCACAGGAATTGTAACAAATAACATTAATGCAATACATAACAAAGCTGCACGACATAAAATAATTATTTATTATTAAAAAATCAGCAAGTTCTCTAATATGTGAAGCCTTTTCTATTTCGTCTCTGAAGATGGACCGAAAACTGAAAATTTTCCTGGCAAATGGTTCAGATACGTCTTTTTTATATATATCAACAAATTTGGGAGCTTTTTTTAAGAGATCAGTGTCATTTAAAATTTGCAAAGTGGCAGGCTGCAAAACACTGAAATTGCAAACAATATCATTCATTGGAAGGAAACGCGATTTCAATTGATTAATAATGATGTCCAATATTCGATGTAATATGTTCGCTTTAAACAAACTTTCCGGATCTTGGAGACACTCATCTTCGCAAAGTTTGTCAAAATGGCGTTAAATTTTGTTAAAAATGTTAGGTTACTTCTGAGCTCACGGCCTCTCCGGCCGGTGCCCCGGCCCCCGCGGGGCCCCTGGCATTTTGCCAGCCCTGACACCTTATAGTTACGCCACTTGTGTGCGAACCGAAGTGCGAGCCGAACGAAGAATTATATGAAAGGAACTAAGCAACCGCAAACGTGTGAAGTGCCACTTGCCGTAGCTTCGCTCCAATCCAATATTTCGTGATTCAGCTCGCACTTCGGTTCGCAGGTTTATAAGCAGCATTCGTCTGGATTCATTCATCTGTCACTCTTGGATACACTGACCCCAAGATTCCTACCCACCCCTTATATCTATTTCCTTCCCAGAACCTCCTCTTTCCCTTTGCTTAAAAAAACCCTCCACATAGCATCCCCTAAGATGACATAGGTCTTGAAGGAAAATATTTTGCTCAGAACCTCCTGTGTGGAGCTAATTTAAAAAAAAATCATTATGGAATTCCCTTCTATCTTTTTATACGAGTACCGCCGCTCCCAACTCACGGGAGCCAATGAGAAAAAAGTATTACCAATTGGGGTATGTTGTGAGGCTGAAGGTAGCGGGAAGGGAAGAAAATGGAAAAGATAAAGGCGGAGAAGTACCTGGCTATTCAGATCGGGTCGCAAAACACTGTAAAAGCCGTTTAAAGCAACGTTTCATTTCTGAATGAAGCCTTTCACCAAGGCGATGCTGAGTGTCTTCTATAATGTCGGTACTTACTATTCATAATTTTTTAATGAAATAACAGTGAAATTAATTAACAACACAAATTAATTTTAGTTACTCACTCCGTTATTTGAACCCGCGGCATCCGAATTCGTAGTCAAAGAACCGCGAAGAGATCCCTACTCGACCTAAGTACGTATCATAAGAGTAAACGAAAATAAGAATAGAAGATACACTCATTATCGCGCATGTGAAAGAATACCATTCTGAATATTGATTTGCCTTATATTTTTACACATCGGATATGACAAAACTCCGAAAACACGACAGGAGCTAAAAAAATGTTGCTTTGAAACCATTTCATTAATTTTCGGATCTCTTCAAAAATAATGAGAGAAAAATGTACGAATGTGAATTATTGTACATCCTAAAATGCTAACATTAAAATTATATTGGCATGGTTTTCGGTTTAGATTGCATGGACAAATTATGTGTAACGAACTTAACTTAAAATATTATTTTCTTTATTTGTTTTTGGGGTGTTATGCCGTGTTGCGCTACCTCCTTCTTTAGCCAACGTTTCGGACATCGTTGCAGTGTCCATCATCAGGGCAGATCCGGCAGATCCGGTAGATGTGATCACACATCACACATCTACCGGATCTGCCCTGATGATGGACACTGCAACGATGTCCGAAACATTGGCTAAAGAAGGAGGTAGCACAACACGGCATAACTCCCCAAAAATAAATAAAGAAAATGCTTTTGGCAGTGAAAATCTTAAAACTTATCTTAAAATATTATTATTATTTACTTACATTATAATGCGCATGCTTTATCGATGTGTCAAAAATACAACATTATTCTATGACAATATTCAATGAACCGAAAAAAATCAATAAAATTAACTTTCAGTGAGCAATTGCTTTCTTTGTACTGTAAATTATTACAGAATGATTCAAATTAGAACAATATTCAGAACCTAGGTGTTCCAATAAAAAATAAATCAATGAAAACACATAAATTTGTTATAGACCACTTTTATTTTATTCAGTCTCTACTGGTTTCGGAAGCACCCTTCCTCCAGGAGAATACTTCCTCTTCGTCAGGAGAATATTAGGACTTATTTTACATTTAAAGAATATTAGGACTTATTTTACATTTAAAGAATATGAAAACTTATTTTACAGTTCTAATATTCTCCTGACGAAGGAAGGGTGCTTCCGAAACCTATAATGCTATGCTATAACTTTGTGGTTATCCATTATAGAAAAATGAAACAATTCAACTTTGTGTAAACCACTTATATAATGCGTAAATCCGACCGGTTTCAGAACAAACGTTCCTTCTTCAGGGAAAGCTTATACTAATTTGACAGTTTCGAACAATGTTTTATTATGGTACCCTACCCACCCACTCTACATTATTAACTAGCAACGGCTCCACCCCTAACATAATAAAACATAAGCTTTCCCTGAAGAAGGAACGTTTGTTCCGAAACCGGTCGGATTTACGCATTATATAAGTGGTTTGTACAATCTTGAATTGTTTCATTTTTCTAAAATAAAAGTAGTCTATAGCAAATTTATTGTTTTTATTGTAAATAATGGCGAGCCAAAAGGTTAAATCAATAAAAACACTTACATTTGTTACAGACCACTTTTATTTTATTCACACTCTACAGGTTTCGGAAGTACCCTTCCTTCGTCAGGAGAATATTAAAACTTATTTTTCATTTACATTTCTAATACTGACGAAACCGATAGGGTGTGAATAAAATAAAAGTAGTCTCAGTAGTAGCAAATTTATGTGTTTTTATTGTAAATTATGGCGAACCACAAAGTTAATGCTTTTCACAAATAGAATGTAAAACCATAAATCTCTCCATGTCCTTCTCCATAAAACTAAATCCAAATTTCTTGAATCAAGTGTCATGATTATAATTGCTTAGGTACCTACTATAATGTGAAATATTTTCAGACGCCATTACATATGTATGTAATTCATAATTTAATCTGTAAAACATATCTGTCGGATGCCCCATCGTTTGCTTTATTTATTGCAAAGTCACAAAGCAAAAAGGCCCTTGCTCGTTATCCTTATACCCATAAGTCATGTGCTATACATGTAACTGTACACGCCACTTACCATTTGATTACAAACTCATATAAGTCCATTAGGGTGAGCCCTCAGAGCTTTTTTAGAATTAATAAGTCAGGGGTCTCACAAGTTGCGAATTCATGATTCATTTTGAATAATGCTTTTTTTATTCCACATTATCTACTTTTGCCATTGACGTAAGACTTTTGCCCAGGTCCCAGAGTCTAAAGTTTGAAAAATCAAACTGGTTGTGTTTTGGATCTTTCAAGTTTAGTTATATTTTTCGGACAAAGCTACATAAATAACACTCTTTGCAAACACCATGTAGCTACAATATGTTAAAATTTAAAATGAAACAATAACTTTGTTACGTAATATCACTTTTGTTTTTTACACAAATTGCCGACCAGGTTTTACTACTACCGTATCTTCTTTAGGGCAACAGAGTGCTTTTATTATGAAATATATTTGAACTTTATATTCAATATATTAGAACAGCTTCGCACGAAAATCTAAAATGCATTAGTTTTTTGGTCTTTTTGGGTACCTTTCTACTTTATCACTCATTTTCGTATGACTTTTAGCATTTGCAATCGATTAGATCACATGGTTGCATGAACTAGCGAAGTTTCCGCAAAAATTCGTAGTAGGTATATGCATATAAAAAAAACATAGATTTAAACATTAAAGCAAACATAAAGTGGTAGAAAAAGAAAAATAAATATTTAACAAAGAAATTAAAAAGCACAGATTTTCATCTGTAAACAGATGTTCATCTATAAACGCAATCGAGGACTGTCAGAAGCTGCAAGATGTTTTGCAACGTTTGAATACGTATTGCAATGCTCACTGTCAGGAAATAAATACTTCGTTATGCGCTTTCCCACAAATAAAAACAAATGTATCCATTGATACTTAACTAATCATCTACCAAATCAGAAGTAAGGAACTTAAGGTTATACTCGATGGTAAACTAAATTTCAATAAACAAATCGACCACATCTTCTGCGCTTGGTTTCGTAATCCGTTCCAGTTACGATTCAAAGATCTTATTACTCTCAAGATACTGAATTTCTCATACGTTCGTAGTATTCTTCGATATGCATCTCATATGTGGAACCCAGGCAATGCACCACACAAAAACAGGATTGAAAGCGTTAAAAATAGATTTTTAAGTTCCGTTCTCTTCGATCTCATGTTAGCAATGAAGTTTCTGCGAAGTTCTTCAATATACAGACATTAATTTACCGAAAAAATATACCGAATTCAGTAATGTTAATCACACAAATGATATTGGGCCAAAAATAGGTGCTGTTGAATCTGAAAAAAGAGGAAATACTAGCGGCGTTTTTCCATACAAACGTATTCCCCGTTTATCTCTCTGGATTTTGACCCTAGAGCAAAATTTTTTTACATAATATAGATATCGACCACTAGCGTGTCGGTACGTTTTGCTTTTTTTGATAATTTACTTCTTATAGAAGTTAGGACCTTCCAAAAATGAATAAAATTGCCTAATTTAAACGCCGTCAAAAAACGTTCAGTATACAAACTAAACAATGTATTTTGAAAAAAAGCAAAACGTACCGACATAGAATATTTTCTTTTAATACAGTTAGTGAAAAAAAAATTTAAAATCGGTCCAGTTTTGGAGAAGAAAAATGGGGAATACAAAACATCGATTTCGAAGATTTTATTTAGGTATTTTCGGCCCGGCGTGCAGGTGTCCCTTTCGCTCAGTTCTCCTGGGGGGGCCGGGGAACGGGGGTTTTGACAAATACATATAAAGCGAAGTAGTGATGTAACGAATTTTATCGGTAGACTAGTGTTGTCCTTGCCCGAGTAATAGATATTTTTATTCGTTTTTTTCTGTTTAGTGACTCATCGCGGTATACCAATACTGACCGAGCTTTCATACTAAAATTGTGCAAAATTAAAATTGTTTATGTCAAGTACTATAATAAATTTTCAATTTGGGAGGCGTTATAGGTACCATCGCCCCGGGAACCATTTATTGGATAAACAACACCCCCGCCACTTGGTCACCCCAAGTGGTCCGCTATGTTTGGTGACTGAGCATGGGTTCCCGGGTTCACGGGTGAGGTCTGCATGGGTTTTGGTGGCGGATGATTTTGTCCACTTACTCCGTGGCGGGCCGGATTGGGAGAAACTGGAAGAGGGAGATCTTTTGATCTCTACAGCCGGACTCTCTCCACCATCATTTCATATTTTTACTTACCCAGAAATTCCTCTCCTTCCTTTCATTAAAAATAACCTCCACACAGCTTCTCCGATGACTTTGCTATACTATAAGGGTATTTAACTTAAAAATAATTTTTATATTTCATTTTATATAATTGCATTTTGTGATATTTTTAAGTAATTAATCACCTCTCCCTTTATTATTTTGTCTATAATTCTCATATGCCTATACTTGTTTGTCTTTTAATATTAATCTTATCATGACGAAGAACACTCTGTTTTCGAAATATGTTGATAATATTGATTACATAAAGCTGTTTTTACCAAGTTATTTGTTCTCATTTAATTAAAAATGACGCCACAAAGATTGGACCCATTTGCAGCATTTCAAGCTGGGTCGCCATAACCAATTCGTTTGTGCAATTTCAATCAATGCATTTCTGTGTTTCTCGAGAACCCTTCTATGGGCTTACACGTCATTAGTACTTTTACGCCAGTTTTTTAAACATTTGTGGTCAGAAACATCCAAGTAGTGTAGTTTTGTAGCTCTAGCACATATGAAGCTATATGACTTTTGCACTCCCAGAAATAAAACCTTTTTAGTATAATTATCATTATGCATATATCCAATTGTATATCCGCATGTACATTATTTGGCTTAATATAGTAACTATGTTATTTTCCACATCAAGTATATAATAAAATAGATGCAAGAATGTTATTTTTTTGATAAATTAATAACGTAAAAAAAAATATATCTATATATTTATTCTCAAAACTCTTGAGAACATATCGTCGTTGCATTCACAAATTATCCCATGTGAGGTTTTCGACCAATTTTTTTTTGTTTACACCATTTGATTCACCACGGTTTCCTAAATAATCTGACAAATATATCCCATTTTTCAAACTCATCTTTTTAATCATATTAGAGGCAACTCTGACCATTACTTGTAATTAATGGTAATTATTTAAAAAAAATATACTACATATACTACAGAAATAAAAAAAAATATAAACCGAAGATACATTTCATCAGGAATAATTAACTAAATAATTACCTGTTTTTCTCATTCTTTCTATTTATTATTAATCTATATTCATCTCTATTTTATTTAGATTTTTCGAATTTCTCCCAAGTGCACAATATTTTAGTATGTAACCGTATCCTATGTATGTACACCATATGTAATTTATATAACTCCATTGAACAATTATATATCTATATTAAATATTAAAAAAAAAATATATATATATATATATATATATATATATATATTTCTTCAATATTAACTCAGTAGGTAAAGCAAAAATATTTTTTTATAATTTATATTTAACTCTCAAAAAATTACCAAAAAATTAAGTTGCATCCAAAATCATACGAAACTAATTTTTTTAAGACCAATATTTCGTAATTTGAAACAAAAATAAATAAAATAAAACATATTTATCCACACAAGATATTTTCTCTACCTTTTGATAAAAAAATACATTTTCAGTTTATTTGGGTGTTTTGGTCACAAATCCAAATTTAACCCCCCCCCCCCCCCCCCCGGCTATTTGTTAGCTTTGGGAACAACTCATATCGATCTTGTGTCTCCCTTACTATTATTTATTTATTAATTTTCGGGAAATCGACAGTTTATATTTATTTCAGTTTGTACATAGTATTAAATAGCCAAAATAAAACCAATTACGGATTTCCTCCTTGTGACTTTACTTCTACTGAGACAGCATAATAAGAATAAGTAAATTAATTTTATAAAAAGGAATATGAATCTAAAATTATATAAAACAAAAAATATATATATGTATACTCAAAACATTTTTTTTAATATAAAATGAAAAATTACAAAACAAAAAATCTATCAAAACATTGGTAGCCATGGAGAGAGGTTGTACATATAAATCAAATCATAACAGAAATATAAACAATAAAAACATAACATTATTCAAGAGCCATTAGAGAAGCACTCTTTTTATGGACCTTTTATATTCAGTAAGTTTGCAATTGAAAATGTCCACATTGGAAAATACGCTATTATAACTATTGTGAGTATTATGTTGAGAAATAAGTTTTAAACGGTGTTCGAAAGAGAAAGAGAAAATATCAAACTTTATATTCAAATTCAAAAGTTAACCACAAAATATTGTAATTGTACACCTTTATAAAACCAAAGTTTATTTCATCGCCTTTCAAAAACAGTTTTTAGTTTTCGGATACTATCAGAAATATTCCATTTATTTGGATTTTATTGCAAAGCGGAAATATTTCGACCTTATGAAAAAATATGCCCGAGGCCCTACGTTTGCTACACAAAATATCATATGTGCATAAAAAGTGCGCACAAAAATCCTGAATGCAAAATTTAAGAAAAAATTGTCGGTTTTATTAAAAAAATATATATTAAGCCCACTTGTTTTCACCCAAACATGGTATCACAAATAACTCTACAATTAATAAAAATAAATAAAAATATGGGTCCCTATTTTTTTATTTATTATTTCTCCTAATATTCTAAAATACCCACAGGATATTTTGTGCGCGCAACAACGATATAAAGTAGCTATAATAGCATATTCATAGGACGCTTACAATGGGACGCTCCTGTGAGCGGGGAGAGAAATTGAATGTTTAGTCTTGTCTCTACACGTTTGCAGATTGGAACATGCGTGGTCGGCAGAAATAATAATTCGGCTTATTACGGGTGAAGCGCGTAGCCCACACACACAAGGCCTGCATTCACTCACACATCTATAGCGCGATTCTGACTAAGCATGCGATGAGATTCGCGGAAGACGGTAGGAAGGAAGCGCAGAGGGGGAGAGAGAACACTCACGTGGTCTCACCCACACATCTATAGCTAGTTCTTTTGTGAGCGCGGTGCGATAACGATAATTTTTGAAAATACCTACCGTCGAGATTTCTCACCGATGGTATTACCTCTTAAAGATGAGGTTATAATGTAAAGATTGGGGCGAAATTTTGCGACCATTAAGAGACCGACATTTAAAAAAACCTACATAATATATTGATGGACCAACCTAACACACATGCATGTACTGGCTTAGGTTCTTCTTGATTACACACGTTGGTGAATACTTTGTGATACAGTAGTATGATGAATTTATGTACTGAACAGAAAATGCCTGGAAGGGAGACCTACACCAAGTTGCCCTTCAGAATTTTGGCTTATTTTTCAGATGGTCAAAATATTTCCGCTGTTCAATAAAACTCGAAGTAATGGAATATTTCTGAACATTGCGAAAACTAAAAACTGTTTTTGAAAGGTGATAAAATACGCTTTTAAATTTTATAATTTAAAATAAACATAATTTTTGAAATAGGCCGCCCCAGACACAGTTTGGCGAGGCAACTCCAGAAACTGTGTGAGGAGAGGATGGGTCTGCCATGGACGGAGGCCGAACAAACAGCGCAAGACAGGGACGTATGGAGAAGCCTTATTGATTCAATGGGACCCCGACCCGAATAGGACAATGGGAAGAAGATGATGATGATGATTTTTGAAATATAAAAATTTTGCATTCAATCATAAGTAAGTTTTAAAAATGGCTCACCTTACGTTTTTTATAACTAAAATTACTGATGACAATAAAAAACACATACATATTTTATTAGACAAATGTATTATAAACGCTATTATTACCTCACTTTTTGTCGTTTCATGTAAAAATAATTAATTAAACAATTCCAATTCGAATTTTTTTCATAACTTTGATTTCATATGAAGGTGTGCATTTTACATTTATGGTGGTTATTTTATAGATTTGAATATATATATTTTTTTTTATGTCATGTATATTATCGAGGCTTCTGACTCACCCAATGTTGCCATTTTTGCCTCATCGGTTTTTAAATTATAATATTATCATTATAATCTCTAATGATCTTTAAAAGGTACTTAGAGTCCTTTTATATTCATTTCATATAAAAAAATCACTTTCAAATATTTTCCAGTTTATATGATCTAATAAATTTCATTATTCTCGATATGGCATGAAACTCAGTTGAGGCTATTAAATTCTGAACTTCCGATGACTTCGAAGTCATTAGTATTGTAACTCTCTGTCGTTCATATTTAATGCACTTCAATAATGTGTGCTCGACATCTTCAATTTGTTCACATATCGAGCACATTGGAGAATCAGAGAGGCCTATCAAACACAATATTCTTCCCATTGTGATAATTCTCCTATTTCTCCCCTTTTACCTTTTAACTTGTCTTAAATATATAAAACTCTCCTGGTCATCGGCAAGACAGTTGTGATATTTCTATCTTTTGATGCTGATTTATTTTATTTTTGGAATTCTTTCATCCCTTCAAGTTTTCTTGAACTTTTCTTTTGGCTCTGATCGATATTTAAATTTTTAAGGCTTTGCATGTGTGTAGTAGGTATGGAAAATTCCTTCCCTACGTCACACAAGCCTTCATGAAAATTGGACCCTTATTTTCTTTGATACCTACAGAAAGCTACTTAAAGCTCCCTTGTACTACATACCTTTAGAGATATATGTACTTAACTAATTAATACGTTATTTACGACCTTGAACGTAAATATTTTCGTATTTATGTTGTAATTAAACTCCATCAAACGTTGTGTAATTTTTTTGATTTATGATATGGGACTTTAATTACTTTCATTTTTGTGGTAACTTCTTGATTCTAGACAGAGCGTTGAGTTTCAAACTGTATTGGTCTCTCTCTTGCAAATCTAACTTTAAATACTTTCTCTAAATGAGCTAACTTTCCTCCGTCGCTTATTATGTTTTCCTACATCCTAACGAACTCGTAAATAACCTGTACTAATCGAATTACGCATGTTTAATTGAACAAATAATTAAATATGACTCAAATGGTTAATTGTTAGTAAATTTGATTATGATTGTTTTGTATCTGCTTGTCATCTCTCCAATCCGATTCAGCTGCTATAAGGTACATATAAAGATGGGTTTAGTAGGTTAATGTAATTAATAGATTGCATATTAGACGAACTCAGAATACCCTTTTTCTGCCGAAAATTTGGCTCCTATCCTCCTACAAGTAAACCAGGTGATCAGATTCTTACTAGAAATTCGCACAATCTTCTGGCGCGGATCGGTTAATTGATACCTAAGTTATCGCGTCCTAACCGTCCTTCCTTTTGCCATCATGCACTGCCTCCAGGTCGTCATCCGAGCCTAGATACCCCCAAATTCCTACTCCTCCAAGGTCTACTATTTACTTAGGGCGAACCGGTTTCGTCCTATATGCAATCATATACTCACGGTGTTTTGCAGAGTTACGGGTCGTGAATCCTCCCTCCACGTACAAGAAATGATGTGAGAGTAACTCTGTCGAGTCTAAAACGCTAGCTGTAAGCGAGTCCACATTATCCAATGTACAGTACATACAAAGATATATATATAAACATACGTTTGGGTAGGATTATAACTCGCAATTTTGAGGCTAGCTAGTCTCAAATCCCGAGCTCGGATTTCGTGAGAAGGAATTCTCCACAAAACCTTAACCGATGACCGAATATATACATACCAAGAGTGGGAAATATTAATAGATACTAATAGATTAAGAAATTATCTCGGTTTGTTCTGGAGTGCCGAAAATTCCAAGCTTTTTGATTTGTTTGGTTGACAATTTTATTTAAGAGATTGCCATCTCTATTATGTGTTTGGTTAATGGTCCTTGTTTTTTAAGGAGCGACCACTGCCTCCTATTGTTGAACTGTTTTCTAAATTTTCCCCCAAGGTTCAACTTTTGGTAAAATTTTTACTATCCCGTGATTTTTCAGTTGTCTCATGTAAATGATTGATACTTTTTATTAGGCTATCCCGTGATTTTTCAACTGCTTCTTGTAAATGATTGATGCTTTTTATTAGGCTATCCCGTGATTTTTCAACTGCTTCTTGTAAATGATTGATACTTTTTATTAGGCTATCCCGTGATTTTTCAACTGCTTCTTGTAAGTGATTGATACCTACGAGAGTAATCGTTCTATAAATTTCTCCTCGAATATTCCATGTAATTCTTCAATACACTCCTAAACTAACCCGTGATTTTCCAAATGTTTGATGTACCTATTATTTGACTAGCTTATAATAAATCTATTTATTTTCAATTGTTCAGTTCAAAATTTATCTCCTCATGTTCAAATTAAAGATTGTGTTTAAAACTTTTTCTATAATCGCGCAATTTCATGGCTTTGTCCCATTCTAAAGTTAATATTAATACCTGTCAACTACCTAATAAATATATTATAACCTATATAATAACCTAACCTACTATAATACTAATACCTGTCAACCACCTATTAAAGACCCAGGTACATCTTCCTTTAAAAGCATCTGACCCAGTGCCCCAGTGACCGAGTTGTTTTATAAACAATTTTAATTATGTAAACATTCCCGCTGGCTTCATGACCTAGATTCCAAACGTGAGATTTGTTTGGTCTTAAAACATTCCCGAATGTGAGATTTATGGTCCTAAATTTTTCTTTTGAATTTAATAGTCGTAATTTCTTTTTCGCAATTGCCCTAACCTGATCCCCGATAAATATAATTATAATGCATACATATATATACATATATATTTTGTCTCAATAAATAAATATACTGATATATATACAATTATATTATAATTGAAATAAATTCTAATATCATAACTCATTTTTTTGATCATTTTATATTAGCTGAAGTTATAATAAATAGTACATATACTAAAATAAATACAAAACTTTGACTTGGAAATTTGTCAAACACATAACTATTTTAAATAGTTACGGATAAATGCAAAGATAGGTATTCGAGATCGATACCTTTACTTTTTAATATAAGTGTGTTTCTTTTTGATTAAACTTTCTTGGAATATATATATATACATATATATATAAATATATCTATTTTATATATAATATTTTAATATAGGTACATATCACATATTAAGCAAGTAATCCTTTGTTATAAATTAATTCAAATACCAACTGTCTGCTGCATACCGCTCTCACCTTGGAACCTGAAATTTTTTTATTTTAATTTTTAATAAAACTTACCCCAAAAGGTCTACTCCGTCGGGTTCTACACGACCGACCCTTTTGTGTTTCCTTACCTAATACCTACTCCTATGTTATCAACTAAATTCAAATAAATTTTTTTTTCGACTTCAATTTTATTTTATTCCCGTTTAATCTATCTAAATTAAATGATGTTTATCGTTCTAACTGCATTTTATTTCAAAACCCGTTGATTAAATAACTTTTTTAATGATAGTTTCTTCACGATTAATTCCGAAATGGTAAATCGTTACTTTCATTTAGCAATAAAATATTATTATGTATTATCATTCATTTTTATTTTTATTTAATTTTCTTTTCAAATTTTTTTTGAATCTAATAATAGATTAACACTTTGTGGTAGGAATGTGCTGCCCAATTGTAAATTATTTAGCCGAATTATTCTGAGGTAAAATTTTATCCATTTAATTAAATCGGAAATTATTATTAAACACTGTTTTTTTTTATATTTTATTTTTATCCTGCTACATCAACTACACTTTGACTATAGCACAAAATTATTTCGACTACACTATTTTTTAAATTAATAAAAGACTGATACTTAATTTAAAACACTCAATTTAATTAAAGATTTTCGTTGAACGTTTCCGTTTAACTGGATGCACTTATTTATTTATTATCTCTTTTCAATTTGCACTGTTTTTTTTAAATAAATAATTTAAATATTTGATATTTAATAGAACTCTTTCCGTTTAAACTGAACGCACATAAATTTTTATAACTTCTTTTTAATTTGCACTATTTTAAAATTAATTGATTTAAATATTTGATATTTAATAGAACTCTTTCCGTTTAAACTGAACGCACATAAATTTTTTATAACTTCTTTTAATTTGCACTATTTTTAAATCATTAATATAAATATTTGATATTTAGTAGAACTCTCTCCGTTTAAACTGAACGCACATAATTTTTTATAACTTCTTTTTACTTTTTATTATTATTACATCACTTTATTTAATTACCACACCGACACTTGTCGCGACATTACTAAGTCTCCAAATATGATATTTATTGATTATAAAAACCGAATTTTCCACTAATCAAATTGTATTTATTACAGAACTTTTAACTTTTCACAATTAAATAAAACGATTCCCACTGATTTTAATTTCTCAAATATTTATAAGACACTGGCTCGAATATGAAATTTTTCTAAGTCCTGTGATTCTAACTAATTAGAATTTTTCCACCAGTAAATTACCGAACGTATCGTCACGTCACCCCAACTTCCGCTTTTCAAAAACCCCTGACTCCCGAAAAATCACTAAGTCCTGTCTTTTAAACCCCTCTCAGGTCCAAAAGATTGTATCTGAATTTCCTGTTACAAAACAATCTCATGTCTATCAACGCGCAAACTCTTGAAATTCTTTCACTATTATCGAGTAATGTTCCTTAAGCCCTATTTCCATTGTCTCATTGCTTTCTGTCTCTTATTTTCATACTTACAAGGTACGGATTCAGTTACTTTGTTTTAAATTGCCCTATCGTTTTTTGTGCCGTTGGTCATACAAAATTAGCTTGAATTTCATAATTTTTTTGTTATTTTTTTTCTCAATTCGTAAAAGGTCCGTCTTCGATAACTATATTTACGTCTCGATTTTTCCGTACCTATCACAAATCATGATTATCTCCATATCGAAATGTTTACTATGCAATTTCGAGTTGCAATTTTTATAAATTCTACTCTATCTCACTGCTACTTGTATGAATTTTTCCATTAAAACCCGTATTTCCTCTATTTACGTAGTATATCTGAATTTTCCCCTTTCCCCTAGAATTTTCTTGTATTCACAACACTCTTCCTACGAATTTCCTCTTTTATCCTTATGTTATTGTCCACATCTATATGATTAGTTACATTCCAAGCCAAATTTATTGTTTTCATCGATACTTCTGAATTTTCATGAGTTTTCCTTACGGAATCATCTTTTAATTGTTTTTATTTTCTTTTTTACTACCCCCCGTTTCGTCTTCGATGTATGTCACCTCATAGAAAATTTCATTTTCTATATGCTACTACTTTTTATGTTATTTTCCACATTTTTTCATAGGAGAAACTTCCACTTCGGCCCTTAAATATATGTCAATTTTTATTACTTCATATGGTTCATCCTACAATTCCGTCTCTTTCTTACCTAAATCTACATTAATTTAAAATTTGACATTTGTTTATGTCTGGACTTCGATGTACCGACCGATAACTCAGCGTTTATTCGAGGGTAATAAAATATAATGATTTTTACTTTGAATAAACAGTCCCTATGTCCAATGATAATTTTTATCGTCCAAAAAGCCATTAAAATGGTTTTAATCGTCTAAAACCATGTTCGTTTTCTGGTTGTTTTAATAACAGAACCATGTGTGAGATCGTCAACCCAAATAATGTCTCATTTTTCCTTCATTAGATTATCTTTACCAATCGTTTTTCCTGACTCTATTGCTTCATCTAAAAGTGACATTCCTAATTTTCCAGTGTTTCTCTTCCTTTTAAATGTTTAATGCACGCTTTCCTCTTAATCTGGCCTCCTTGACTTTCTATGTACTCGTTATACAACTAAATATCCCTACAGTAGCTTTTCTTATGTTTTGCACGTCTTTTCTTTAATTTTCCTCTTATTAAAATTTTCTTGTTATTTTCTTGCATAGTTTTTCCAACATAATATGGATTAATTTGCTCGTTAACGGCGGTCGTCAACCCCTTCATTGCACTGATTGTATATCTTAAATCTAGGGTCATCGTACCCGATGCACCGGGCGTGAGACCCTGTTTACATTATAGTGTATTGATCTTTCGGTCGATGACGATATTTTTTTCCATAAATCTCTGATTAATTACCTAGTTCAAAGTCCATTTCTTTGTTCAAAATATGAATACGCCCTCCACTTTTGTGATTGGTTAATCATTCTTTGTGTTTATTATTGCGCCTAAGAAAGGGTCTTTCCCTGTCTCGTGACGATTTTTAATACCATCTGTGGTTTTTTTATTAATACTCATCTCAATCTACTTAATTGTAGATCCCTATCGTCAACAAGAATTCAATTTACTTTGAACCGGTAGATGTCGCAGGTGTGTCTGTTTCATAATTAATTGGTATTTTCTTTTTGAATTAAAGTGGGAAGCTACGATATTTTCTTATTTTCACTGTTGATTAATGCAATTCATCACACCATTAGTGCATGTCCGGATCTTAATCTAAAAATGATTCTCATTTCCGATCTTTTCAGATTAACCTCAGTGAACCATGGTCTTTTAAACGGTTCGTTTTTGAGCTTTCTGTACCATATTCCTTTATTGGTAGACAACATTTCAAAATGATTATTCCACATATTATTACAAATGGAATTGATTTGAATATAATGCACGGTGTTTTGCCTTTCTAACAGCTTTTTTATGTACTCTTATTTCTCACTATGAGAGTAAGGGAGTTACAAAGATTTATATGAGACCTATGTGAGCTGGGACAAATTTGGTCTCCTGTGATTAAAAGGGTTAAATAAGCTGTCTTTTCATATTTTTTATTTTATTTAAAAAAATACAATTTTTCCAAGGTTAAAAATAACCTGACAAGCTTTATATTCTTCCAACTAACATCATAATAAGTCAAAAATGTGCAATGATGGAGGACTTAGCGAGCCGGGGAATGAACCCATTACGTGGGTGGAAATCCGATGCATTGAACAGTTCGAACAACTAACTGATAAAATGTTGCCAATGAACATAAGACCGTTTCATGGACAATTAATCGGAATCAGAAATTATTAGTGTCTTTTCAAAAATAGTATTTATACCTACTCGAAAATTTTTGATCAATATCACCCGTAGTAAGATAAAATTGACCACACATACACGCCCTCAATACACTCCTGTCGGATTACCTCTTTAGTGTTTGTAGGTATGTATGTATGTATGTTGTGATGCCTTATGCCTTCATTACGCGACTTCCAATGTCATTTAGAATCGGGGGTAGCGGGGCACAAAGGACCGGGGAAAAAAATAAATAAATTATTATTTGGGGCCGTGCCACGCTCGACTGATTCGTGACAAATTCTTTATTCCTACTCCATTTTTTATCACACGGCCGGCGGCCGCCAGGTTCACAGACATCGCGTTTTATTGGAGGCCGGATTGGACCGCCTAATTTATTTGAATTATTACCTAAAACAAGTTAACGATAATGTGTATTTTTTTTAGGTTATAAATTTGTATTGATGTTATCTAACCGAGATACTAATTGCTTTTATTGCTATTCATTGCCGAGCTATCAAGGTAAACTGTATATTTGCCGAATTTAGGAGGCCCGGGAACCATTTTTTTGGATAACCAACACCTCTGCCATAGGTTACCCCAAGTGGTTCGCTACGTTTGTTGACTTAGCAGGGGTGCCCGGGTTCATGGGGTGAGATTTGTCTATGTCTTGGCAACGGATGTGTTTGCCCACCTGATGCGAGGAGGTACTGATCGTGAGAGACTGGTTAAGGGAGACATTTTGAACTTTCCAACCGGACTCTCTCAACCCATCGCCTTGCACCGCAGTGGGATGGGTTTATGCGTACGTCATTCCTGGACACGTTGAACTCCAGATTCCTGCCCACCCCTCATACCTTATTCCTTCCCAGAACTTTTCCTTTCCTTCCTTTCCTTAAAAAGACCCTCCACACAGCATCCCTAAAGACGACATGGGGCCTGAGAAGAATGTTGTTTTCCTCAGTGCTTCCTGTGTGGAGCAAAAGAAAAAAAAAATTAGGCAAAAATGAATTTTTATTGTAATATTATTAGCATTTAGCCACGAACGTATTATTAATGCAAAAAAGAAGATTAGCGCTTTTTCAGTACAAATTAATGAAGGTAAAAAATAAGGTAGTGTCGATTAGTTAGACGAACTGTCCAAAGCGTCAGCTTCCCATCTAGGTGTCGTAATTAGGAAAGAAGACCTTCAAATGTGGCCAAGTTAATAATAATTACTACGTAACCTAAAAATGTTAGTGTTTATTTTTAAAATACTAAATAAAGACAAAAATAACAACGAGAATCGATTTGCAAGAAAAACGAACTCTAATATAATGTCTAATTTTAATTAAACTCGCGTATTCACTGTCGTGCCCCATCTTACGTATTCAGACACTCAATTATTTTAGACTGTATCAAGGTGGAGCTTTCCTATCATCGCTGTTACTTATTTGTACCTGCACCACATTAAAAAATGTTCACGTAACGAGTGAATAATCACCATTTTTATGAATCAATGGTGAGTAATCTTAATAAAATTGGCGGTCCTGGCGAGTTAGAACCCGTTTGGCCTCGTCACGTCACGTCATCATCAGTCACTGTTCCAACAGACCCCACCTGTTCTCTGCACGGTCCGTCGCCTCTGGAGGCGGCTTATTTGGCCCCTCTCCCCTCCGGCCGCTCGACTGCATAGTGCATAGCGAACAATACCGGCGAACAGCAACTACGGCAGCAACTGTATGGTGCACGGGGCGCATTCCACCCCTGATTAATGCGCCCCGAACATGAACGGGGTCGTTAACAAATTACCACAATGAGAACAAAGAATACGGATAATATTGGGTAATACGTTTATTCAATTTTTATGGACGCTCCTTACATTTTTAATGTTGTGTTGAGGGATGTTTATTGTTTAACCTTAAAACTTCTGCATGCTGAACTACAGTATTTTCAAATTTAATTTACGTGAAAATGAATAATGTTATAATATCAAGTTCTGAAAGTATTTTAGTATTTATTTTTGTTATAGCTGTTTCGGTTCACAAGACAGTTTGAAAATAGCCTTGTAAATCAAAACAGCTCTAACAAAAATACTTGCAGAACTTTATTAGAAATAACAGTATTAAATTTAATTAAAAAAAATTTTTTTTTTAAAAAATATGATTTAAAAAAAAAATTAATACGGTGTTTTACGTTCGTGTTTGGTTCTGAATAATCAGATACTTACTATTGCACTCATCTCATCTCTTTGCACTCCCCACTCTCTTCAGTTTCACAACATACCCCCATTTGTGTATGCCAGGGGTTCCCAACCTTTTTGTACTCTAGAGTACATTCTAAAATATCGGTAGGGTGGCGGGCACCACCTATTTTTTATCGACAAACTCCTTCCATAACTTCTCATTTTCCCATAATTTCTTATATTTAAAATTTATTAATAAATAATAAACAAAAATGTTTCGAAACAATAAAATTATTATTCTAATTGCATACACACAAAGAAATGTATTTACAAAACAAAACAAAAACAAAAAACACAAATACAAAGAAAACATTTTATAAAAAATGTATAATATCAATATTATGTCAATGTGATCTTTGGCATTGCATATTATTGGCCAGTGCCACATAATTAGGAGAGTATGATGATAATCATGTTAGCAAACAATCATAAAGATGCTCATCGGTGAGTCGAGATCTATATCTTGATTTCATTAAGTTAATGTTTGAACACAATGATTCGCATAAATACGTCGAACCGAAAAATGATTCAATTTTATTTGCCGCTTTTTTCAAAAATGGGAACTTTTCTCTGTCCACTGTATTCCAAAAGTCCTCTGATATTAAAGATTTTAGCAAAATATCATCCTTAAGGTCCAAAATAGTCCAAACTCTAGTTCTTCTGTCTTACCTTGAACAAAATCTGCAATACATGCGGCCAATTCCATTACATTTACGAGTATTTGGCAAGTAAAAGGATTGATACATAAGGAAACAATTGGCTCGATATATGTAAACTGCAAAAATCTCTGTTTTTTTAACACTTGAAGATGCTTAATAAATAATGACCCGTTTAATTCATTGTTACCTAGCAGTAAATAAAAATAATTCACATTTTTAATTAATGTTTATGAAAAAATTCTGTCTCTGTCAAATAGCGGCGGGCACATACGAATCGTTCCGCGGGCGCCATGGTTGGTAACCCCTGGTGTATGCCATAATTCCAGCTCCATGACAGTTGATCCCCCGACAGTTGGCTCCCCGACATACTTATATACAATATGCGGTCGGTTTAGAGAAATACGGTATACCTACAAACACAAAATAAAACTAACTGTCCCCGAAGGAGAGTGCAAAGAGGATGTTCCGCCGAATAACAAAAATATAAAACATGTTTCTTTCAAATGCATCAAGGAAAAAACTACTTGTTTATATACAGTATATGTATGTACACCAGCGTGTGAGTTACAAAGTCGATACTGTAAATAAATTCGTTTTATATCCGTACAAACTTAATTGATAAAGGTATATTTAAAGACAATATTAGGTTTGAAATTGCTAAATAATGCTCAAATAATAATAATTTTATAATATCGGGAGGTAAACTGTCGGGGGGTTAATTGTCGGGTAACCCATAATTCCACACTGATTCGGATAATTGGGAGCTGTTAGTTCATTTGTTCGGTATTCACACAAAATAGGCATGTAAGCCAAAGAGATTTTTGGGTGTTCCATTATTGTTGCCTACCCTTGTGGAAAAAGATGGTAAGAGTTTCTTTTGATTCCAGCAGCTAGAGAATTGTCACGATTTGATAATAAGAGCAGAAACGGATAGATTCACAACGTGATTTCTATTCCCTTCCATATTATTGTACTTGGTTATAACCATCGCTTTGCCATTTTATTGTATGTCTAGAAAAAAATTGTTAATTCCACGCATTAAAAATTAGTATACTCAACCTTCGGAGCTTGTGTCGCTTTTTCCATGTACGTATTCATAATAATCGACTTAACTTAATGTTCGATCAACTATTTTTTCAGTTCGCACACAGATTTGTGTTTTGAAGAACCTGCTCTATATCACTACCAAGGAGTACAAGGTTTTATCGATGATGTGTGAATTCTCGCGTTGATACGAAGCATAAACAACGCTCAATCATTGAGCATATTCCTCCCTAAGCTTGAAATGTTGTGACGGTAAAAACAGTATAAAAAACGATAAAGGTTTTTTCTAAATATACTTCGGGTGGTGCGTTTGATGTGTGCACGGATCACATTTTCAAATTATTAACTCATTTAGGATTTCATGGGTGAACCTTTAGAATTTTTTTATTCATAATATACCCTAACGATAAAATTCTCCTAATGATTCTTCGGCGAGACGGAATTCAATAAATCTATAGTCAAGAGAAAAATTAATTGAAATTATGAATGGTGAACATTTATGCAACTTGCATATTAAGCCGAAAATGAGGTAGAATATGAAGGTACTATATCAATGTTTGATATAGTACTAATAAAAATAATTACTGCAAAAGAGCGTTGTATTTTGTTGAGCAATAATAAAAAAGATAAACTGCTTATAGATCGGTACTTTGGTAAGATTTTATTGCCATCAATATGTATTGATATACCACGTCAAGGTTATTTTAATACCATGGTATTATTTGTGGGGTGCAATTCTAAGGTGGTCCAATGAAATCCGATTTGTGAATTCTGGTATCAAACCGATAAAACTGTCTTAATGGGTATTAAAGATTTTCACTATTTTATCATATTATTATATATTTGTAGGTAAGTGAAAAGTGAAATCTTTTGGTCTCGTTATTTCAAAATCAACTTTGATGGAAATGATTTTTGATGGAATATGGATTTTAATGTGTCAATTTATTTACGCCCATATTAAGCTTCATTCAAATAACATTTTTGTCAGTAAATTAGGAATGCACCTTTAAATTGTTATGGTTTGAAACACGCCGTCTCGGCCTGTAGACTAGTTTTAAGATTGCTAGTGAATGACACGGATGTGTCGAAATCGGTAGCAGATAAATAAAAATTAAGTAACAAACGTACATGTAAAAAGAAACTATTTAACAAACTGTTTAGATGATGAGTGATGAGGCAGCCTAAACTGCTTACGAATCCCAGCTTCAGGTGCACTTGGAAATGGACTGTAAATACTAACAATGAAACTAAACGAAATGGTGTTTCCTGGAATTGGACGATAATATGTGTAGGTAAAATAGTGAATGCAGGGAAGGATAACCAATCACTTACCCTGTACCTCTGCGAAGGTGCATACATCACAAACACATTACAATATAGTTTATATAGTTCCACCGCGTTACCTCGAGGTAATTAACTATATTGACTACTAAAACTTTATTGTTTACTTTCGAGATGGTCAAATACCTTCTTTTTATTTCAAAAACGTTCCATTCATTGGATAACCAACACCTCTGCCATGGGTCACCACAATTGGTTCGCTACGTTTGGTGACTTAGCCGGGGCGCCCGGGTTCATGGGGTGAGGTTTGTCCGCATCTTGGGGGCGGATGCGTATGCCCACCAGTTTGCACGGCGGGCCGGATCGAGAGAGAATGGTTGGAGAGTCACTTTGACTTCTCCAGCCGTTCTCTCTCGGAACATCGCCTTGCACCGTAGAGGGTCATACGTCCGTATGACCCACTACGCACACACTCCTGGACATAATGACCCCCAGATACCTACCCATACCCTTTTCCTTCCCAGAACTTCCTCTCCTTCCTTTCCTAAAAAGACCCTTTCCACAGCATCCCCAAAGATGACCCAGGCTCTGAGGGGAATTATTTTCCTCAGGGCCTATCTCATCTTTCGAAACGAAACGGGATATGCAAACATTTTTTTCAATATTTAAAACATCTTCAGTTACGTTTATTTAGAACCTGTGAAAAATTAATAAACCCGGTATGTATGATACTATTAAAAGCTCTTCGATTTGTTGACTACCAGAAACCTGTTATCAAAAATTCAAAATTCAAACAGCATTTTTAATGTCAACATTTTCGGAGCATAAAATAATGCATTATGTATGTGTCAACATTTCATTCAATAAATACTTCGCTTTAATAGCGACAGGCGCAATGCAAAAATATCTGTAAAGAATTGACTTGAAAGAGAAAATATAAATGAGGGAGGGGTTTCATTTTTTATTCATTATTTAAACTTATTTGAATATGGACGGAAGCTCATTTGAATAGTCCATTACACGAACGGGGGTTCTCTGTCTCCCTCATTGTCCTTTTGATAAAAACGGGACATATAACGTTGGGCATATTACATTTATTTACAGGGCGGTTTTTGAATGACAACATGATTTTAAATAATGGTCTCATGTCTTCGTTTAAAGTTTCAATATAGTATTGCTCAACGGTTCTATGTTAATGTCTATTCCTGTGGTACTCAAATAGGCCACTTGCATCACATTTTTTTAAAAAAAATTTCCGGTTTAGGCAAATATTCTAAGACATTCTGCATTTTTATTTTTTTTTAATCAAATTTTTGAAACCCTGGGGATTTTTTGAAAATTTCAATCCGATAAATCAGACCATTTTTTATAAACCGGAAAGACAGGACATAATTTTATAGGTGTGAAAAAACGATAATTACATAGCCGAAAATCATTTAAAAGAAAAATAACGTTTTCCACACGAATTGCATAGGAGAATAACGAGGCATACCAAAAATATTACATCTCATAAATATTTTTTTTCCTTGATCCATCTTATTGACCATAAATCATTATAATGAACAGCGTTTATATTACTAAATTCAATGTAATATACTTGTACTTGTAAATTATAATAATAATAAGAATATTATAAAATTTAATTTTGTTAAAATCAGCACCATAATCATTATACCTCTAAAACACGTACCGACATCATCTGCACGTTCTGAAGAGAACCCCGTAGATCATTAAAAGTACGGGGTTCTCTTCAGAGCATCTGTCAAAAAGTGAAACCAAATGATAAGTTCGCAGAGAACAAACAATAAATCTAGTGAACGAATTCAAAAATTCGCCTGAAATCAAAGTGATGCCATATTAAAAAATAAATCAGTGTGGAATTTTAAAAAAATAATAGGAACATTTTCGGAGTCGGGACATTTTCATGTAGTGACGTCACGAGCCTAAATAATGGATTTATTTATTTAAAAATAACAAAAACTGTACATTTCTAAACAATTTTACTAACTTTTTCTTAATCTTAGTAAAAAGATCTATCCACATGATTTTTTCCAAGTCGTTATGAAATCCATGCAAGTGGCCTATTGTGGCCTGCGGCAGATATTTGTGCGGCCCGCACTTTTTTTTAAATATATTTTTCTTTCATGTACAATTATATTAACCTGCTTCTTCTATTTTTTCCAATATTTTGTTTTTATTGTATGATTTTAAAATGTTGATTTTAATTGATTCACATTTGATTTTAAAACGTCCAGTTGGTTTTTGAATACATCCTATGTCGATTTTGAACACGCGAATGGTGTACGTCGAAGGTTTGAGACCCAGAGAAAATTAGAGGGCGCTGAGATGGTACAATGAAGGCGTTAGCAAATTAAAAAAATGTGGTCTAAAAAAGACAAAAAAACCACGCTTAACATGTACTAATAAAGCAAAGCAAACTTTAATGTTGGTTATTTTTTGTTATTGTATGTATTGTAGGTAGGTACTTGATCATTTTTATCACACGTGCGAAAATTCACATATTTCGGTAGTTCAGGAAGTGGATGAAAATTGAACTGAAAGACTCCATTAAATTCAGGTGTAATTAAATTGGATCATATGAAACTTTTTATTTTAATATAACATTATTATTATTATTATTAAGTACCTATTACTATGATGAATACAAGTAGTGGTAGCAACAAGAAGGTATAAAAATAATTTAATGCATTTTTAATCGAATTATTGATTCCGTGACAGTTCCCCTTCCCCTCCCCTCCCCCAATTCGTACTCCCCCGCGGTGATTCCTCACATTGTCCTATGTGGGCCTTGACCAGAAAAGTCTGGCAACCACTGGTGTATACAGTCTTTATAAGCAATTATTTAAATACACACATACTTGTACGTACGTGGTAACTACCTGATTTTCACTGGGTTTAGACTATTTGATAGGTAAGTTTAATGCGTTTTCGACCAGCACGACAGCTCTTTTCAAGACCCGTAATTATGGTATTAGGTCGACATACCTACCAACAGCGACTTTTTTATAATGGACTGCTGCGTCAGCCTTGAACTAAAATATTGGAACACTTGGTACGATATAATAATATACATAATTTGTCATAATATGTCATAATATGTCATCTTTGAGGAGCTGTATCTTTTTTAGAAAAGAGAGAAGGGGAGGTTCAAGGAAGGAAAAATGTATGAGGGGTGAATGAAGCTGGGGGCAGTGTAACTATAGTGACACATGAATCCATCGTCCAACTGCGGTGTAGGGCGATGTGCTGAGAGAGTGCGGCCAAAGTCTCTCTCAACCAGTCTCTCCCGATACAGATCCGCCAAACCAATACAGGACAAACCTCAATTCATGAATCTGGATACCCCTGCTAAGTCACAAAACGAATCGCTTTGACCTATGGCAGAGGTGTTGGTTATCCAATAAATGGTTCCCGGTGCGGAGGTATCCATACCCGCCTCCAAAATTGGAACTGAAATTATTGTGAGTAATGTTTTTTTTATATTTCCAAATAATATGAAACATTGACAAAGATATTTAATAACATAGAACTGACATCTTCAAAAAACTAAAGCAGACCAGAGTGGGGAAGCTTCAAAGCACCGCATAATGAGGAGACCGATAGGCTGCGAAGCACCGCACAAAGAGGATACTGATTATACTATCTCATTCTCTCGCAGGGTAAATCTCATAGATGTATGTGTCTCTCTTTAGTGTCGCTATTTTTCATTTCATGGAGTTTCCAATCACAACGGTGCTAAACAAGTTTTCACTTCGAAAACGTTACAAATTAAACTGTACCTACCTACCTGTAGTTAGGACTCTTGTGCGGTATTCACATTATTTATTTTTTTAATGATGTTCGAGAATGTGTATTTAAGTGTTGAAAGAAACGATAGGTGGTAGGCACGTGGAAAAAAACCGGCAGGTACGAAAGACGGTTGTGTTTATCCTAATGACAGATATGAAAGGACCTTTATTCTTCCACCACGAAATATAATTTTCAAAGACCAAACAAAGGAATTATGGTCGTGGAGTTTAATTGTCTCCGTTTTGCAGGGCAATAAGTCGGCAATTTTATCGGTCTGTATTTCAGTTCAGAAAAATGTCATTTCCGGACATTTTTGTCGCGAGCACCGGAGCGTTTCATCTTTCGATTTCTACGTAAAAAATGTGTTTATACAATTAGTCGCATGAGTTCTCGTTTGACGCATGTTCACTATAATCATATGATATGTTTTGATTCAGAAATAAATCATCTAGAAATTGATTTTTTCCTCTTTATTTTTGTACTGTTACGATACAAAAAGATATCATTCAATTCAATGATGAGGAAATGATTAAGAGATTATTCATCCTGGAAACTCTTCGTTTTTCTATTATTTTTTCATAACACTACCCCCACATGGTTTTCAAACAATGTTTTTGTTCCAAATATTAAAAAGTTAAAAAGATTTATTTGACATTGTGTAGTATTATTACTCGTAAGCGCTATTTTTATAATCCTGCGACACACCTCGTATTCGGTAATCAATTCTAGTTTGAATTCTTGTAAATATTTTTATTTCGTGGAAAATCAGATGGATTGCGTGCAATTAATTGCATTGCCATAATTTCCCTTAATTATTATATTTATTATTTTTTAACGTCCTCTTTAGGGGCTTTTGCATGAGAATAGTAAAAATTACACAGTATTTATTATGCATTACTTAAAACTGAACTGCTCAGTAACAACATTTTGTATTTTTTAATGATAAATTTGAATATGTCCTCTGATTTGGTATAATTATTTCACAGCATAAGTATTCATTTAATAGTTAGTATCAGAATTTCTGCACTGAAATAATTCCCGACTTCTAAGCATTTCGTAGTGGAATGCGAAAGCTTGTAAGCTTGTCTATCCACTATATCATTTAAAATTTTACACAGACATACCAAGTCAGTGAAAATTCTTCTATCTCACAATTTAGGCATATTAATATAATTTCGCACATCCGATAGAAAAGTGTTGTAAGTCAAAAATTTCCATTTTTTACGTTTTATCTTATTATTTTTTTTATTTATTTTATGATTATCTTTGCCCCACGAAAAGCGTATTTAAATTAAATCACTCCATCTCCGCAAGAAGTCGCTAGAATCTATTTTCATTCATTCACGTGTTTTTGCTCTCCTGTAAAATTAACTTTTTTGACTTACAACACTTTTCTACATACGTGATTGAGGATGTATATTATTATTAAATTATTGTATAAATTATCACTATCTGGTTGAAACCGGTTGGCATGCATTTAAATAGATTTATCTGCAAAGCATCATTATGTCCCAATGCATCATTATAAGTGTGTTTTCACAAATGTACCAAAATCAATTATTTAAATGCTAATCGAATTTACATAGTTCACTATTCAGAACTTATTTTATCTGACTTTTTTGTGGAACGATAGATAATAGGAGGTAGAAAACTATAAATACAAAGAAGAATGGGTTTTCCCATTGAAAATCTTATAAATGAAGCAATATTATTAGCTAGTGGAAAAGTGACCATACCGATTCTTCGTCGACAAATCATAATAACATCTTGCGGTTATCCTTAGCGGGCTGGATAATGGTTGGTTGAGATGGACAAAAAATAAATAAGACAAAACGCATTCGCTCGTGACCGGAGACAGACTGTGTAACAATATTTATAATAATACTCGGTATAATGTCTTCCTAGAATATCTGGGTTTGTTTCGTGAATTCGTGTCGGTAATTTGTAATTTAGGTAAAAGCCGCTTGAGCGGAATACAAGCGTATTGGACCACAATTAATATAATATTTTCCTCCAATATTTAATTGCTAGGTAACCGATGACTCTGAGAAAATGACACATAAGGTAAGAATTAAATGATACTTAGCAGGTACACAAGTTTTGTTACTGTTTTATCTGCCGGCTTGCAGAACTGGGTATGTCAGTCGGGAGAGCGGTCTTGTTGTTAAATAGAATCACTTCGAATATATTTAACATCAATGAAGCATAAATTCAACCTGGTTGACAACGTATTAAACTAATATAAAACTATACATCCGATTTGCTTGTACCAAGTCTTAAACTGTTCAAAACTCAAGTGTCCGTTGTCCGTGGCACCACGTAGGGGAATTTTGGTATATAAAAAAAAATGTCGATTTTTATTGTAAAATTTTCATTCTTCATAAAATAAATAGAATGGGGCACTTTATAAAAAATCCCTACATGGTGCCATAGTTACTGAATTTTCGAATAGTTTCAGACTTTGTGCATGCAAATCGGATGTATAGTTTTTCTAATGTAGTGTCAACCAGGTTGAAAAACGTAGTTTCGAGAAAAACGCGATCAAAGTTTTGCTGAAGGATAATTCAACATACAATCTGTTTATAATGGTTTCATATAAAATACGGTATCTCCGCCAATTTTACGAATTTCATTAAAAAATGGTGAGAGCATTATTAACAAATGCATCTTTCAGAAAATGAAATAGAAAAATGACTTTTTTTACGGTGTCCTGGTGCCTTAAAGCCTTGTTAAGGATTTGATCAAGGGATTACAGAGACGATTGGAGGCTCCCAAAACTGGATAAAAAGCTTGTAAAATTACATCAACTTCTTAAACTAGGGGAGGGGGGGGGGGTTGGGGCTTATTCAGCTTTGCCGCCCGGGCCTCTGACGGGCTTAGTCCGCCACTGGAGGTAAGCGAAAATCGATCGATATACATAACGAAGTGCAAAGTACCTACGGTTGTTTATTTTTGAGTTTGTTGAAATGCGTTGGTGCATTATCTTTTAACTTCAGAAAACACGGGTCTAAAAACAGAAAATAACGGCAAGAAAAATGTTTGAAAACATTGCCTTCTTTCGGCGATTTAGAAAAATTATAAGCTTCGTTCACTTACACTGTCCAACCCCGGGCAATCCATTGCTTCGTTCTGTCGTTAAAACCCATTTCTAAGGCCTATAGACTATAGACTATGATATTTCCAGAATTCAACCCAAATGTGATTGACGAAATTGGGGGTGTTTTCGACTCTAATCACTTTGGCGAAAGTTAAAACAAAGTTGGCATTATCGGATTAAAGTGAAAGGAGACGCTTAGTTAACTTCAGCCTTCGTTTTACGTGTTGTTTAATATATATCTCCGATAATAAAGTAGGAGGTGTGTGAAACATAATTACGGAGAAGCCTAAAATGAGTAATCAGTAATCTCGTTTCTAACTAAATGGTGGTACAGAAACTTAATTTTGTTTGCAATTAAACTTAGGAACGTGTTTGGTACGTTTAACGGCAAAAACGAAAGAATAAACATAAACCCGTTATTTTTTGTAAAAATACAAGTGTACATATGGTGGATGGAAATTTTATTGAATAAAATTAGTCAATTTTTTGCGTTATTCATGCTACAAAATACAGAATGGTAGATACTTTTAGTTAGTGCCCGGGTAAGACACCACCACTCATAATCTAAACGTTGCTTGAAATGGATTTATCCATGTTTGATGACAGGAGTTTCTAGTTAAAACTAGTATTTTTCGGTTCCATGCCAACTCAGAATCAGGTTAACCAAACACTTCTTTGAAAAGTTATTAAGGAGCGAGAAACACTGTGATTCTTTTCATACATATAACTCGTAAAATAACTTTTTTTTTTACACGAATACCGCACAAGAGTCCCAACTGCTCCCGTCTGGAGCCAGTGGTACTATGGCATCCCCAATTGGGGTATGTTGTGAGGCTGAAGGTAGTGGGGAGGGGAAGGAGATAGGGAAGAGGAAGGTGGGAAAGTACCTGGCTATCCAGATCTGGTCACTAAACACGGCTAAAGCCATTTCAAGCAACGTTTCAATTCTGAATGGTGGTCTTACACCAGGGCGATACTGAGAGTATCTTCCACAAATATACTATATATTTTAAATGAATAAATTGTGAAATAATACAAATTAATCAAATAAAATTTATTTACCACGCCGGGATTCGATCCCGCGATCTTTGGAGTGCTAGTCAAGAGCCTTACCACTGAACTACGCCGAAACAAAAACAAAAACAACTGAAATAAACGTGTTTACATTAATTTTTGGAGCATACTTTGCGATTTTTTTCTCTCGAGGAAATTTCATATAGTTGCCGTTTCGGCAGAGGGAATGTATAGACATTATATTCAAAAATAACATATATTTTTTTTAGAGCATTATAACTTAAAGTATTTGAAAAATATGTAATAAATCGGTAGAAACGCGGGAAGCCAGGCCTTAAAAGCTGTGATAGAAATAATTCTTAAAAACCCCATCACCCTAACCTAACGTAACCTATGTTTTTCACCACTTTCAGTGACTTTTCAAATGAGGTTCTGAGTTGATTTCATTCTGAGTTGTCCGGTCACCGTATTTTTCATGTAGTTCCTAAAAACTACATAAAAAATGCTAGAAAAATAATATAAACTGCGAGTTTTTTAGTAGCACAATATAATATTATGATAATACAAGTACCTGAAGGTAAAAACAAGGACAGTTGATATATGTTTATCGAATAAGATATTTCATAATAATAAAACCCTAAAAGTTCGCGCAACACAATCAGCTCTCGCGGCAAACGAGCGTATGTTCCTGGCCATAAAAACATCTCACAATAAAAGAAATAAACTAATATGGGGTGGATTAGAACAATGGGAGTTGTTGTGAAACTGACAGTCATGGCCGTAATAACGTTACCGGTAGCCTTCCCTTAACAGTTGTCCGACGGCCACGACAGATGGGGTTGTTTGTATGGGTACGGCAATAATAATAAAAATTCGACAATGCAAAATACAGCACAGGTATGCAATAAAAAAGGGGATAATTTAGCGGCGGCAGACAGTAAACGGCCATTTTTTGTCCTGCGTAGAACCTTTTACCTTTACTGGGCACCGCGATGTTTTTACCTGCCCTGTGACCACACTAATATTTTAGTCATTTCACAGTCACGCTAGCTGGTAGTGAGACAGAATACCGCTTCAAGCAAGAATATTAATTGAAGTCTCTACTTTTTCTACTATTTTACGTAATGAGATCGTCTCTACAATGAAATCTCTTGTTTTTACAAAAGTATATTTAGGCCCGTTTTGAATTTGTTGAATAATTCTGAAAATAAGCCTTCCAGATGTCGTAGGTATATTTAGTTCAATGATATTGCAATATAAGCTGGGACCATAGACATCCAAATTTAATAGACGAGAACATACAGATGAGGGGAAAATCAACTATGGCGGTACGAAGAGGGGGAAGATGACTGTGATTCGTTAAAAAATCAATCTGACAGTATATATAGGCATCCCGCATTATAATATCACCATTTAGTTCTAAAAGTAAAATCTGCTTTTGAATGAATAGACCTTTTTACATGGGAGCGCGAATTGCTCGCCACGTTATTAACATATTTGCGAAGTCCAAATACGGCAAAGTAAAGTTCGCATCTTTTCACATACGAATATTTTGTTGCCGTATTTAGTTAAGACACTTTTACAAATGTTTCATATTTTACTTACTCCCTGTAACCAGCGACGAGCACACTGGAGAACCGCCCACATTCGTTATGATCGACATATTTTAGGGAGTAATGTATAGCACAAGCTAGCATTTTGCCGTGTTATTTCGTAAAATGTACGATGCGAGCTCGACGCTTATCCGGACAAGAATGATGACGTCACATTTTTTAGATTCAGACGAGGCTCTCGTAAACCCAGCCGGTTCCAAGGAACCGGTATGAGGAGGGGGAAATAAGACGCTTTTATCACTTAGGGCAGGTCTATATATATTCATATGTCTATGGCTGGGACGTTTTTTTTCATCGAATAGAGCTGATTTATATATTGAAATTGTTTAACGCTGGATGTGCAAAATAACGTTGGTTGACTGCATAAGGCTACGTCCGCATAGGCAGGCGGCTGGCTTAGCGCCTAGTGCCTAGTGGCTTGCTCTCTGGCTACTTGCTGGGATACATGGTGGCCGCACTGAAGGTGGTTTGTGTGGTGGGTCGCTAGGTGCCTTGATCATTTGCTTGTCGGCACGTTGACGAGATGTCTATTTCAAAAATAGTCTAAAACTGCTACAGAAAATTCATATTTAAAAATATTTCACGGTCTTATCCATCACGTTGGGTTCATAAATACAGAAGGCGTTGGTTCATGACATAAATAAGTCACGGTCAAGTCATGGGGAGTTAAATGTTCTGTATAAACGATGTAGATTTTTAAACAGTACATTACAAACCAGAGAAATTTTGTTGAATTATTTCAACGGAATTGGATTGATTACCTGGCAGAACAACTCATTGCCTGAAAACATAATCCAACGCCATAACCATAATAAACATTCATAACCATGTACGTTTTTAGATTTTCACGGCCAAAAGTATTTTCGTTATTTGTTTTTGGGGTGTTATGCAGTGTTACGCCATCTCCTTATTTAGTCAACGTTTCGGGCAGCGTTACAGTGTCCATCATCAGGGCAGGTGAGCTGCAACACGGCATAACACCCCAAAAAACAAATAACGAAAATTCATAACCATAATTAACTTCTCAATTTAAAAAAAAATTCTTCATAAGTAAATCACTTTTCAGTACAAACCATCTTTTTCTACTTCGATTGCTACCTCTTCTTTTAGTTTGCATTTTTATGGAGCTTTTTTATTAGCTGGACTCCACAGCAAAGACAAGGTTCTCTTTTTAAAACTGATGCAATTAATATTTCATACATTTTTTATTTCTAAAATGCCTCGCGCCTAGTGGCAAAAACCAACACGTTGGTTTACTTCGATACACGCTAGGCGACTGTCTAGGCACCAAGCGCGCAGTGCGGCCGGTCGCGAAAATTCTAGAACGTTCGTTTTCCTAAGCTACTCGCTATTATCATACTTGCTAGGCTCTAGGCGCTAAGCAAGCCGCCTGTCTGTGCGGACGTAGCCTAACAGATTTTTAAAAATCTATCTTTCTTTTTCGTTTGGGTTAATAAATATATATTGTAACACTTCTATTGAATCGTCTATTGGTCTAAGTCTTCTTAACCAAAGTAAAAAGATACATTAATAAAATTATACTCTTGTTGAATTACGTTGTGCAAATGTATACGATAACGTAAAAAGTATTTATTTTACCCACTAATATTTATTATACTAAATTTATGAATCAAATTTTAACTTGTAACACGTTTGTGAAAGACCAATGGATGTTAATTAAAAAGGTAAATTGATAAATAAATATTTAGATAAGATACGAATGGAAACAAATTATTCCACTTGTTTGCCTCCATTTGACCTTCAACACTCTAACGCAGAACCACCGGAAACTACCGAATCCAGTCCCACTCATTGCTACTCGCGTTTAGACGAGATTTTTAGTACGCAATACCTGCGCTAGTTAAGATGAAGCCATGCGAAATAATGCAAAATCATACAAAATCATGTATTTTTGTTTTGAAAATTTGATCGCTTAGAAGTATTATAGATGCTTCAATTAAAAACTACGTGTTGAACACATCTTTGGCCTTTTGAAATATCGGTATATAAGTCTTTTAAAAATATAGTATTAGGTCCATAAAAAAACATTTTCAAGTGTAAGCTCTCCTACTTATAAACCTACATATAAAGTGGCAAATTTGTTTTTTATATAATATCTAGGGAATCGAAAAACAAATTGATATTTACGCCCGAACTTTACAAAATAAAATATTCATTTTCACGTTGTTATTTTTTATATCGATCAATACGGCTGGCAATAGACAAACTTGGATTTTTAAAGTGAACCTTATGTCATCGACATAAGAACTATGCACTTGTCCAACCTGTTTTGTTTCAGGTCCGCCCCGTCTGCGATGGGAAATAGAGGTCCGTAGACTCTGCGATGCTTGGTTCCGGGAAATCAATTTTAAATTTTTTTGTTATTACTAAAAATAATGCGTAAGAATGCGCTAATGTTTTTTACAGGCCTTTACGAAATCAACCTGTAAAAAACAACTCTCAAATACCTTTTCCAGCCTTTCCAAAAGCTTTTTCTCAAGACTTGTCAAGTATTTTTAAATCCTTCCCAAAGAGACGTGGATTTACCATTACTATTGGATCACCTTGAGTGTAAAATAAATCTGTTTAAACTCGATGTGTTTTCTTTCGCAAGATTTATTAATACTCTACTAGTCGGGCCTGGTTTATGCATAAGACCTGTCGAGATTTTAAACAATCATACTAGAGCATTGAGGTATTACTAGAGAGTTGTATGATTAAAAAAATTGCGAACAAAATATTTTACATGTTTGATCCATTGATATTAATGTAATCCATTTTATTTACTAATTATTTAAAAGCTTACAAATGCAGTTATGAAAACTATTAAATGACGTTTTTTGTTTCTTCTATAAAATTGTCCAGTCACAGATAACCAAAGTATTAAACTTTGAGGACTCGAAGCGGTAAAATGCGCTCATTTCGGTTTTTCTGGCCGTATGGTTCTAGTCACTGGGCCGCACGTAGTTCGGCGTAACTAGCGACATCTGTCGGCCGTTCGTGCGAGTCAGGCCGGGATGTTAACCCTAATATTCTGAACACAGCCGCGAGACAACTTTGCCTCCTAATGCTGTGTGTACATTTGCGAACCGAAAGGAACGAAGCAACAGCAAGCGGCGTTTCGCGCCGTTTGCAGTTGGTTCGTTCCTTTCTGTAATTCGTGACTCGGCTTACGGTAATACGTACCTGTTTATATGCAGCATTAGACACCGGCAATTCGCAGAAAGAAAGGAAGACATTCTTTTGTCAGGAATAAATCAAAATTATTGAATTTGACCTTTTCATGAATGACTTTTGCCTTTGAACTTGATCTGGAGGGGGATAATATTGTGAAGTAAACGAAACGACAACAAACATTGGCTGAAGGTAAACATTTATAACGGTTTTTGAAGTGAAAACTTCTTTAGCACCGTTGTGATTCAAAACTCGATGAAATGAAAAAGCGACGCTATAAAGAGATAAATAAGTGCATCTATAGAATTTAGCTAGCGAGAGAATTTGATGGAATAATCGGCCTCCTTTTTGTGCGGTGCTTCGTAGCCACCACACTCTTGTCTACTTTAGTTTTCTGAAGGTTTCACTTGTGCCGCGTGTGAACTGCACACTTGTAACGAAGATACCTACTCAACAAAATTATTTTGTCGGGAGTAAATTCGTGAGGGTTCCACAACAACTCAAAAAACTGGCATTTCAACACCCCTTTGAAAAGTCATTAAAAGTGAAGAAAAAAATTTAAAAATGGCCCATAATCTAACCTAACGTAACCTATTTAACCGAGTTTTATTTTACTATTAATTTTTTATTACATTTGAAAGGAGTGATACGGTGGCACATTGTTGAATTGTCCGGCCACTGCCTCTTTACCTCACAGATAACTAATTATTTTAAAAGAATAAAATTGAATTATGATGAACAATAATTATTTTAACTTTTGAATGTAGATATAACTTTGTGGTTATCCATTATAGATAAATGAAACAATTTAACTTTTTTTGAACCACTTTTATATTTGAGTAAATCCGACCGGTTTCAGAACGACCGTTCCTTCTTCAGGGCAAATAAAAAAATTAAAAAAAAAAACCCTTAAAATAATGAATCTATTATCAACAATCAAAAAATATTGTCTTATAACCCAATCATGGATATGTTACCCTACCCACCCACTCTTCATTAATACCTAGCAACGGCTCCACCCCTACCACAATAAGGAGGCGTAAACTAATATCTATGGGAATTCCATAAACTGGAAAAATCGAACTAATATCTATGAGAACCAAAGTGCGTACGAATATCTACAGCTCAAACAATATGTCATTATGATCGCAGTTTTCCCTGTGTCTTTGTCTGCCTACAAGACGAGGAACACTCATCTCCATGTCTAACTCTTCCATAACTGCATTAATACGAGCAAAGTGGCTATCAGCATTATGTCTCATGCCGTCATACACCTTGAGCGCTGAATCTAATTTTGCTTTTGCCATCGCGACGTCCAAGCTAGGGCTAAGCTAGGGTCGATTTTTTGGGAGGCGTCTACTAATATCTACAGGAATTCCAAAAACGGAAAAAATCGAACTAATATCTATGAGAAGGAAAGTGTTGACGAATATCTACAGCTCAAACTGTTGACGAATATCTATGAGAACCAAAGTGTTGACGAATATCTACAGCACTGGCAGAGGTTGGATTTGCAATTATGTATAGCATATTGGAATAACGTAATATTGCGTATGCAGTTTAAAAAACTGAATTTATGTATGTATGTAAAAATCCCTAATATCTAACTATTGGACACATTTAGCTGAATATTAAGGATTTGGGTTTTTGTTTAAACAGCTTTCTTTATTTCGAGTGCTTCTAAATTATTTAATCTGTTACCATGACCATTTCTATGTCAGTTAGGTTTGGTTAGGTTAGGTTAGGTTGTGAGGCCGTGTATTTCGAAATAAATAAATATCTTTGTATTATGACCTCCATGTTTGTTCAATAAATTATTGTCCTCGGAAACAGCAAAATACGTAATATTAGGCTAAAACTTCATTTACGTACTTTAAACGTTTAAGCATTTGAAGTAATTTATACTTTTCCGTACCTCTTGCTCAGCTGCCCTCTGTAGACATTAGTTCAACCTACGCTCTGTAGATATTAGTCAACACTGGGACCGTCGTAGATATTCGTCCGACCTTAGCTCTGTAGATATTAGTCATCACTCTGAAGTTCGTAGATATTAGTCCGACATATGAGCTGTAGATATTCGTCCGACATACAGGCTGTAGATATTGGTATCTGGAGTCCCATAAGAATTTTATACATTGTACATATAAATGTATAATCTTGTACTAAATGAATAAATAAAATAATAATAAATAATTCCCATCAACATCTAAATATCATTATTTTTTTTATTAGCGGCAAGGTGAAATCCAATTAAATTCTAAAAGCCTAACAACACAAAAGTTAGAGCGGCGTTAGAAGGGTCCAATACGAAAATGAATAATCCATGCGTTGAAGAGTCGATAATTTTCGAGTTTCATTCCCACCGCCCGCAAAATATTTTGACGTCAACTTTTTTATTTGATGGGGTGCGGTTTTTGTACACAAATTTGATAGAACGTTCAGGGATGGACCATTCAAGAGCCCACATCAATGTTTACTCAGATTTGATGTGACGTCGTACAAAAATCTCGACATTTCTAAGTCGGTGGATCAATTGCATCCATTAATTTTCAATTAATGTTTTGGGGCTGAAGGAAGTGGGGGAGATGAAATATAATGGGAAGAGAATGATTGAGAAGTATCTGTTAACTAAGCATCGCTTAATCCGTTTGATCATTTCATGCACCCTTTATAATCTTGATAGTGGAGATTCCCAGGGCGATACTGAGAGGATTTCCCATTGCTAACAGCTCTGCCACGGAGGCCGTTGAAACTTTTACTGGCTTTTTTTGGTTTTTTGGTCTGGTTTTTCTGAATATATATATATATATACAGAAAAATCAGATAAACATATTGACACCCCTGGGACTCGAACCCAGGACCTCTTGCTTTCCAGATTTTCGATTGAGTTTCGCTTATATTGTCTTCATTTATTTAAATATTACAATTTGAGGTTTTACTCATAAAGTTAAAATAAAAAATCTGTGTTCAGTTTATTTAGTTTTTTTTTTGTTGTTTTTTTAGTGGTAACTTTTCAGTTACCACTAAAAAAACTAATACAATTTAGCAAAAAATATGTATTTACACAGAATTTAAATAATAAGATCTGACATAAAGCAAAGTGTAATATATAAAAGCTAGTAAGTATGTACAATTATTTGTGTATATTACAACAAATAAAACAAAAACAAAAAAGATTAAAATAAGGACAAGCATAAAAAAATAAGGATAACATTCCTGAGCTGCACATAACCTGTTTTCGTGAATTATTGTTGAATTTTATGGTTGCGAGCAGGAATTTCATACAATTTTATATATTATGCATCGCTTTGTGTTCGCACGTTTTGCATAATAAATATTAACTTGCACGCATTTCTCTCTATGAAAGAACTTAGCCATGAGAAAACAACGATTCTTTGACTTAAAAATATAATATTTTTAATAATTTCCGTCAACGCAATTCACTAGTTTATTCACAATGCTAACAAATAATCAGGGCACCGAATGGAAACATGTTTCGTGGATTTATTCGATGCACTTCAATCTCCATAAATTTTAACAGGTTTCGAAACACAAAACTTCATTTGTGGCCGGAAGTTGGATTTCATGTGAACACTGTGATCCAGACATTTATTTATTTATTTATTTATTTATATCTATCCTTGAACATACATTTTACAAATGATTGCATTGGTTTATATAGTAGTACAAAAAATGTTAATATTCAGTAGCTGTACATAAAAAGGTTAGTTTTAGCATTTGTGAACACCTCAAAATGAAGAGAGAACCTAAGCTGAGGCGTTTTGCATGATTAGGATTGAGTGCTATTCTGTCTATCTTCCACTCTTCAATTCCAATCCGCAAATATGCTGTAGATATATTATTTGTAATTAATTAATGTAGATTAACACAATAAGAAGCTTAATTGAGTTTAAATAATTAGGTGTATGTATAAAGCACCGTAGAAATCAAGTAAAAATATAATATAAATTTGAACAGACCCCTTGAGGTGATTTTTCACAAAAACGACGCTATACAAATCATCCAAATTATACGCACCAGATTTGAATGTCCGGGATAAATTTTCCCCACAGGAAAAACTAAACCCTTTCACACACTTCCCCAAATGATCATCTTGTGAATCCACGCTATGCAATTGCACTATATAAGTATTATAAATACAAAACAATACAAGAACAACATGTCAACCTACCACGCAGAGACCAAATGGAAAATAATTCACCGACTCCAGATATTTTCATTTCAGAGGGTTCGGCTCTGTGGAATTCCTAATTTGACCTATAAATCCTACTGATCCCTCAATATAAATATTTTAAAAATCTTTTGTAATCCTACATGTATTTAAAATGACTGATTTTTGCATTTTTATATACAAATCTAATATGCCTAAATTTTGAATGAGAGACCTAGGTATAATGCCAGTAGCCGAAATGACAAATGGTAATAATTTTATAGTCTGAGAATGTCAAATTCTTTTGATCTCATTTCCTAAATCTGTATATTTTCTTATTTTTCAGAAACAGATTTTTGAATATTACAGGAATTTGGAATAGCTGCATCAATGATATGTTTTTTTTTTTAATTTTTCATGTAAAACTATATCAGGTCTATTATAACTAATTGTTCTGTCTGTTGGTTTAGTTTTTATCATAATATATTTTTAAAAAATCATTTTCTAAAAATGAATTTGGTTCATATTCATAATATAGTACTATATTACGGCAGTCAATCAAATTATGTTTAATTACCAAACTTGGGTTGATTATTTTTAAAACCTGATTGTGCCTAAATGTATACTTTGACGGCGCTAATATAGAACATCCCGATATAAAATGTTCTACAGTTTCCGGAAAAGCCAAACATTTTCTACATAAATCATCAATTTGATTTATATCTTTGATTATATGCTTCCTATAATTTTTAGTATTATTGACTCTATCTTGAATGGCAAGCATAAATCCTTCTATTTCTGCGCTCAACTCTCCAATACTCAACCATTTGTTTGACGAAAGTTTGTCAACGTACGTTTGGTTGATATAATTGAAGTGTTTTGCGTGAATAATTTTATTTGACCAGGAATTTAATAATTCCTGGTTAGTATTTATAAGAATGTTGGCATTCAATTCGTATTATTATTATGCAAATTATTGTTAAAATTAATTTTAACCGATTTTCTCACGACTTTATTTTGCACCTGCTGTGAAACGTAAAATTAAAAAAAATATATATCTTGCCTTCTCTCGAATATGTGGAGAGTGGGTATATGTAAGTAGGTAGAATGGATTTTATGCACGCTTAAAATGGGTTTGAATTACTTCGATTATCGGTCCGATTTTGAGAAAAGAAAGAACGATATCTAAACTTAAATCCCCGATAAGATATTACACACTACTTTCTACATTTATCCGGGATTGCACAGTCAAGAACGAATCAAGTGTTTGCTAAATTCTTACGGCTCTGAAGATCTCTGCTTGTATTACGAGACTGTCGAAATCTATTTAAAACCATTTTCGCCATTCTCTGCAGTAAACTCAATTTTACTCAACATGCCTGTAGGTTTACGCGCCCTTCCTCTTTTCGAGTTTACTGTTTTTTTTTCGATCGGTTTATTAAGCGATCCCCGTTCGATCCTTCGTCAAACCTCCCCCATCCAATCTATCTGCCACGCGACTCGCCACGTGTCGCGAGTGCGCGGCATCTGCAACTGACTTCCTCTCTATCGATGGTTGCGTGCGATTTTTTATCTCCGTACTTCCCCCTAGGGTCCCATGACAAAGATTATACCCAAGTATATTGTGACGTTATATTATCTGGGAACTTTCTCAGTTCAAGCGTCCAAAAGCGTATTTAACTTGGAAATATATTACATCAATATAATAATATCAATGGAATTTTTGGTAATGGTACGACCAGGCTTATATAGCCAGGGAGAAACTTGACTAACATGAATATCAATAATAATAATAATTGGATAAGTTGTACGGCGAATAGAATTTTAAGTTAGAGAGTAAAATCTTAAATTGTAATATTGAAAATCTGAAACAGAAAAATTAGAAAAAGATACGGTCACATCTGGGACTAGTGAAAAATAAAAATAAATATTTATTATCTTCAAATACAAATTTATTACTGACATTATACCTAGGTCTCTCATTCAAAATTTAGGCATATTAGATTTGTCAAAGAATTTATATATAAAAATGCAAAAATCAGTCATTTTAAATACATGTAGGATTACAAAAGATTTTTTAAATATTTATATTGAGGAATCTGTAGAATTTATAGGTTCAATTAGGAATTCCACAGAGCCGAACCCTCTGAAATGAAAATATCTGGAGTCGGTGAATTATTTTCCCATTTGGTCTCTGGTAGGTTGACATGTTGTTCTTATATTGTTTTGTATTTATAATACTTATATAGTGCAATTGCATAGCGTGGATTGACCAGATGATCATTTGGGAAGTGTTTGACAGGGTTTAGTTTTTCCTGTGGGGAAAATTAAACCCGGACATTTAAATCTGGTGCGTAAAAAATAAAAATAAATAAATGATTAAATATACCTACTTTGGCATTGTTAGCGCATACGTTATATTACATTATACATTTTAATTCGTAATAAAATTAACATTTTATACATATCTAGTTTTTTACATTTTAAACCTACCCTAACAATATAAATATGTATTACCTTTCTACTAAGATGTGGACTTCACAACATTGCGATATAACTCCTGAAAAATTGGTCATCGTTAAGTGCTTATTTTATCATTGAAGGGGTATACTGCCATTTTCACACGACATTAATAATCCGATGCCTACTTATCAGCCTTATCACAAATGGAAGATAGGTTTAACCCGCTTAGCTACGAAATCGGAAAAATAACACATAAGCTTGCAGAAATAGATATAATTTATTTCAAAATTTCATAATTACTGAAATTTGGTCCTGAACGCCTCAATTACGAAAATCGTGAGAAATTGTTAAATTCCATGAATACTACAGTGATGAACAGGCATTGAAAGATTCTGCGGACCTTGAGACGGCGATGAATACACGAACTCGAATAATAAATACAACCTAACACGCAAATGCAAATAATTCCGACATTATTTCGAACAAAAATATTTTGATTAACTTCGACCAGACACCCCACACAACGCACGTGATCCGTCCCCAACTACTAGAAAATAAGTTAATAAATACTTGAACATTAATGGGAAGGTCCGAACACATTATTTTAGGGCCGTCTGTTTCAAAGCTCACTAAAGTAAAAGTAAAACAAAATGCCGTTACTATAGTTAAATTTCACCAAAATGCGTTTTTCAATCAATTTGACTGCATGTTTTATGTTACTTTTAACTTTTGTATTTACTTTCCGAAAACCGATAGTTACTCTAGAGTTACTGCGCCATATTGGCATATTTGACAGTTCTGGTCGATGTAAAGTACGGAAATGGGTGCTTCAACATTGATTACTAATATACTAATCAGTACCTAATGATGATAAATATTGTAGAAGAGTATGATAATGACGATGAATTCCTCATCCAATATATCTTGCAGCGAAAACCAAAACATTTCGTCCCCGCGTCAATAATATGGTTATCTGGGATGATTTCGAATTATTTTTGGCGCGGCACCGCATGTCGAAAAAATCTTGCTGTTGAACATAATCAATTCTTTATCGACATATTTAGCGTTGCCTTTTAGAGACAATCTATATTAAATGGATGTTTCGCAAATTTTACAAGATCTTCAAATCAATATACCTATTGTATCATAAACATTACAAAAATATAACATGAGTAGTAGGTTAGAATCGTTTCGTATATCGACAATAGCGATTGAAGCTGCATTTAAAAGACTCTATTAATGCTAGTATAGTTTGTACACGTACACCTACTACTTACGTTTTATGTAATACTCTTACAAACGGATTTTCAAAAAGCTACAAAATGTATGTTTTTCTAATGTTTTCGATACCATAAATAAGATCTCGTAAAATATGTGACACTTCAAATTCAAGGAGATATCACAACCACTGGAAAGTAAATTACATTCATATTGTATATTATATGTTTTATAATAATTATGTAGGTCGTCATTTATTTGTAAATATTCATACAAATACTTTTATCGGAACAAAGCCGTCAGATCTTACGACGCGAAACAAAATACAACCGGATATTTTGACAGTTTTTTCTGATTTAGTATACGGTGTTGCCGCATCGTAAAATATTTCGATGCGTTTTTTGACATAATTCCGAGGAATATTCTGCTTTTTAGACTGGCCACACTGACAACTATTACTTTGGCGAAAATACACTTGAAACAGCGCGCGGTCCTATTTAACGTACTCGTTACTTTAACTGACAGTTAAAATTTAACTTTAGGACACGATTTAACTTTCTGTTGAAACAGACGGCCCTTAGTCTCAATTGATTTGATATAGCTACTTTATTTTGCCCTTTAGTTGGGAACGGCTCACGTGCGTTGTATGGAGTGTATAAACAAAGCTATGAGTCACTTATAACAATAATAATAATATTTGAATGACTTGAATAATAGCGTGTCGCTCTCCATAGAGAGAAAAAAATGGCCTTATTTTTAAACGCCCGGGGTCTCAAAAGTTTCGTATGATCTGTAGCTATTCGAACATGTAAAAGTAAATGAAATTATTGTTCACTATTAGCCCGCTAAAATAGCCGGAAATGTTGAAAAAAAAATAGATTTCGTGATTTGGAAAAAAAAATAAAACAAAGGTTTCATACTTTATATTTTATACCAAACTTATTTTTTATTCCATAACTGCACTACAAAGAACGCAAAAAACATATTTTTTTGAAACATTTGTGATGTGTTTGTTAAAAATATGAACGGGGAAAATAACACTTTTTCTGGATACAATCAATATTCTTGTTGACTTACTTGTATTCATTAAGTTGATTTTTTTTTTAATTTTTGTAATTTTTTGAATAAAAAACAAACGTTAAAAGGTAAAATTTTTGAAAAAAAAAATCATTAAATAATTTTTAAAAAATGTATGAGGTTTTTTTTCTGATTTTCAAACCATTTTAGCGGGCTAATAACCATTGTTTAAAAAATAAATTTAAATGCAGTTCTCATTTTCTTTGAATGTCATTCTCAGTTTCTCAATTCAAAAGTTGAAATAATTGACACACCCTATTGAATAACGCCATTTTTGTGAAAAATCACTTCAAACCTTAAATTGTAAAATTATTTAATTAATGTATACAATATTATCGACATTCAATCTAAAATCTGAAATAGAAAGATCAGAAAAAGATACTGTCACATCTAGGAAATGAACCCAGGACCTTTACCTTGCCGGGGTAGAGTGGAGTTCAAATACTATTATTTGATTTATGCCTACATTGATTTTATGTGTTTGATTGATGATCAGGGGTCTTAGCATGGTCGATCGATAAGGATTGATAGGATAACTTTCGTTAACTTCTCATCGTTCTCTAGGACAACTGCAGATCGATAAGGTACAAACAACAGTTGATGTCGAATATATTAAGTACACTTAGTCATAGTGGACTATTACTTATTAGTTGACGATCTGCAGTCATGCTAGGGAACGATGAGAAGTAACCGATAAGTATCCTATCAATCCTTAAAGATGGACGGGTCTAGGTAAATTGACCGAATTGCAATTTTACGAAATCAACTTTTCGAACACCAATTTTTCGAAAACATATTTTTCGAGCATTAATTGACCCAAACACTAGTTTTTCGATTTTTTTTTTTAAATTTATTTATTATAAAGACAAAGTAATACAATATGACAGGAAAAATTATAAATATTTTACAGAAAAAAGAAAAGTCCCAATAAACTACCTTTTATTAGTTTGTCAATGGGTGCTTTTACTTTGAAGATATACATAAATAAACTTATTTTACTTTATTTTGAGGTTAGAATTTTGTGTTAGTGTCTAATACAATTTTTTTCTTTCGGCGAGTCAATTCTTCAACATAATATGTATGTATACAGTACGTACAAGATTATTATAGGATGGACAATATCAACTATTCAATCTCACCTAACCTAACAGCAGTGGCGCCTCGAGCACAATTTCGATGGTGGGGACCGATATTTTTAATGTGTATAAATAAATATTTTAAAGACCAATAGGGCGAAGGAGCCTGGGAAGGCCAAGACTAAGATGGAGCGACAACGTCCTCAAAGACATATCTATCTTGGAGCTTCCAAACTGGAGAGAGCTGGCACAAAACCGAGATGAGTGGAGGAAGACTCTTGAGGAGGCCAAGACCCACCAGGGGTTGAAGAGCCAATAGTGATGATGATGATGATAAATAAATATACTTACATGACAATTTACCTCAGTATAATTGAGAACATTCAAAATACCTACTCTTTTATATTCATGTACCTGCACGAGTAGGTATATTTTTTATGTTTTCAATTCTAATGTCTAAAGTCTAATTAAATAATTCATAATTTTTTTCGAATAAATATTTATTTTTCTCACAAAAATATTATTGGATAAGTTACGCACCTTACCAGAATTACAAAATAGGTACATATATGAATATAAAGCTTAATAAAAAATAACAAATATAATTCAACCAACTTAGGTTTAGAACGCCTTTGAGGTAAATTTTCCACCAGAACGGCGCTTTAGAAATAATCCGACCTATATTATTATTTTAATAACAAAATAAGTACAACAATAATACCACTAACGCGAATCCCGGTCCGTGCTTAGCTCACATCTTTCAATTTGAACGAAAAAGAACGCCCAATTATCCACGAGGGGATCCTAGAGTTTATCCCCACGAGAATGAGACCGTGACTCAAATGCGCATGCGCGAATTCGCAAGATCTCTAAGAAACGTATTCAGTACGAATGAAAGAAATAAATTTCAAGGAAAAAATCCCGTGATGTCCCCCAAGTGCGCAGAACGGTTTGCGCAGTGCGCATGGCGGATGGCAACTGCTAGTTTCGAGCCAGAGTCGCGAGTCGCGATCGTCGTTCGTCTAATCGCTATAGATTATGTTCCTGCAAATGTTAATAATTAACTTTATGTTAAGAATTAATTTTTGTGAACATAAAGCATCGAAAAAATTTTCAATAGGTTTATACAATATGAAGTGGGGTCTGTCCCCACCGTCCCCTTGAGAAGAACCGCCACTGCCTAACAGTATCTCGTTAGTCATAAGCAAGTGAATTTTTTTAAATTTTTTTATTAGTAATAGAAGGTACATAAATTACAAATAAATTTTATATAGTAATTAATTACATAGTAGAATATTTGATGTACCCCCATAATTAAGCAAGGCTTGTGTGTATGGGTATATATATTTTAAAAGTTGATTAATCGAAAAATATGTCGTTCGGCCAATTGCTTTTCGAAAAATTAGTCTTTTGAAAAACTGAAATTCGAACAACTGATTTCGAAAAACGTGTCTGCTCCCAAGATGGACTGTGTTAGGGAGCCACGTCTTGTTTTTAGCCAATGAAAGCGCTGTAAAGCAAATAATTAAAGAACTAAACTACACGACAGCGACGTTAATATAATTCCCTTGTAAATTTAGCCCCGGTGGCGGTGACTAAAAACTAAAGTTCTTATGTACTATCTCTGCCATTTGTAAATGCAACTAATATGCATTTTGGATCGCCGCGAGTCAGGGTTGGAGCGGGTGGGGGCCTAACGGTTCAAATAGCTGCAGGCGGGCCGACTACCGCTTTCAATTTCGAGCCTTTGTGTTTATGACGCGAGCACTATACACACTACATAGGCCCTTTTTAAAATTTCTCGACTATAATGCGGTGCCGCGACAAAGAAAGACTCTTTATAAATATAATTTCTCGAATAAGGTATGCAAATTTTGAAGTCACTAGCAGAAGAGGTTGGAAAATGAGTTTTTGTTCTCAAAGGGCTTTCAGAAGTAGCGTGACTATTATATATAATCGTATAACATCATGAATCATTAATTAAATTATCATCATGAACAATTTTTTAACGCTTTTAATTTTTTGACTGCTATCTTTATGTATGATGCAAGATCGGGTTTGAATCACAGTTAAAAATGTCAAGTGGTCAGCGAATTTGCCCGGAGAGCGAAAGGTCCTGGGTTCGAGTCCCAGAGGTGCAAAATATCTTTTTCTGATTTTTCTGTTTCGATGGAGTTTCGCTAATATTGTCTTCATTTAATTAACGAGTCATAAATATTGATTGATTATAAACTGCCTGAAATACCTACAAGCAATAAAATATGTACCTTGGAACAATTATTGACCAAAACTTAAATTGGAACTCCCGAGTAGCAAATGAAAACAATAAATTTTTAAAAAACTAACCTATTTTTTCAAAAAAAAAAGAAACATTTTAGATAAAGAACAAGTAATTAAAATTTATTACACATTCGCCCAATCTCATCTACAATATAGTCTTATCGGATGAGGAAGCTCATGCGATTCAACCATAAAACCAGTCATCATAGCACAAAAGGCAATTTTAAAAATTAGAACTCATCAGAACTCCTGCAAACTATGTTTTAAAATCCCCGATTTTTAATATCAATGAGGCAATTATATAAAAAAGATATTTTAATTTACGCAATTAAAAAACCGGGAAAACTTGAACCAAGGGCCGATTCACAAGATCCACATTATAACATCCATTCCACCAACCTTCAAGAAAAACGAATTTTGGACAAAGAGTTATGCAATATTTCTCTATAAAATTATTTAATTCACTCCCTCTTGTTCATATATGTGTCAATAAAAACCACATCTATATAACCGACTATACATAACCATAATACATATATAATAAGTTGAGAGGTTTAATTCCTTTCTATTAATTTATAAATAAAACACTTGTGTTGCAAAGTTTTTTAACAAAGAAACGACATTTATGTTTATTTATATCACTTTCCTTTGATTGGTTTCTTCTAACCAAAATTCATATTTTACAATCAAATAATAGAAAAACAAAACAAGTGACAATTGATGATTCTAACTGACACCATAGAATTCAAATTTAAAGGGAATATATTTCCTTTACATATATATAATATAATTATAACAACCGACTTCTAAGGAAGCATTAAGAGGGAATCTAGCGGCGTTTTGTCCATACAAAGGTATTTCCGAATTTCCTCTCTGAATTTTGAGACTACTGCAATTTAAAAAAAATAATATAGATATCGAACACTAGCATGTCGGTACGTTTTGCTTTTTTTGATAAGTTACTTCCTGTATGAGTTAGGACCCTCCAAAAATCGTTAAAATTGCCTGGTCAAAAATCTAAACAATGTATTTTCTACAAAATCAAAACGTTCGATAGTAGAGTATTTTCTTCTAATACAATCAGTAAAAATTCATAAAAATCGGTCCAGTTTTGGAGAACGAAAATGGAGAATACAAAATGACTAGATTTTAATGATTTTAATTATGTAGGTATTATCAGCCTGAGGTACAGTTGTCCCTTTTGCTCGGTATTCGGGGGAATAAGATTGACAGTGACAGTAACAGTTTGGTAAAACACATATTGTTCGAATTTCTCGGCGACCGGGTTTCCTCTGAAGATATGGATTATGTCCATGGGAAAGAAGAATATAGTTAACATTTTGCAACTTAACAAAGATTAATAATTGATTTGTGTTTTTTTTCTAGGTATAACTTAAGAATATTCCTCTCGTAATATTTTAACATACTTGTATATACTACGGTACATACATACTTATAATTCAAACACGTAACCTTGTACAATGTGACCTTAGAACGGGGTACCCCAGTAAGGACACATTCTTTTCTAAAAAATGGTAAAAAAAGTAAATAAGTCACCCCAAGTGGTTTGCTACGTTTGGTGACTTAAAAGGGGTGCTCGGGTTCATGAAATAACAATTCGCTTTTAACTCCTGTTCTCCTGTTTTTTTTTTAAGCTGTGAAATCAGTACATGTGAATGGTTAGTTCGTTCAAAATTCAACCATATATATTATTCTTTTACTTATAGATAGATTGAACCTTGTATTTTTTTTTAAATAATTATAAGAATTAGTTTGTAATAAAGGAAACAAAATTTTTTTTTAAGCTTCAAAACTTTTATTTTTAAATAGGAGTTTTTGTGGACATAGTGCAAACCAATCCTAAACAAGTGATTTATCTGGATCTTGGCGGCAAATGCGTTTGCTCACCTACTGCGTGGCGGACCGGATTGGGAGAGACTGATTGAGGGAGACCTAATCTAGACCTCTGCAGCCGGACTCTCCATCAAAAATACCCTCCATACAGCATCCCCAAAGATGACACAGGCCATGAGGATTTTTTTTCTTCAGGGCCTCGCGTGTGGAACTAATGTTAAAAAAGAATGCTCTCTAAAACAAAATCAGTTATTTTTATTTTTTTAACTGTCTTAAAAATAAATCGCCATGACAATGAAGTAAAATCCTTTTCCAATGTATGGTACATTGAGGAAACCTCTTGGGTAGCCAAAATGCTGAAAAGATTCGATTTGATAGACCCTTTTCAGTGACGAAGGAATTTTGCTTGCAAAAAAAGAACGGCGAATTATTTTTAAACAAGATTTAATCCTGAGGAACACGATTGAGTTGGCAGGATAAGAAGGTAGTTACCACGAAATAAAATTTTCCTCGTAATGTGGATAAGAATGGAAAAAAATGGAGGGCTATTTATATCTTTCCTTAACCTTGGTTCAAAGTGCGTTATTCCAATTTGAAAACTTGCAGGTATCATTATAAACGTAACCCTGTATAAATCATAACATACAAGCGATAAAGTAGATACCAACATTATTGTGGAAGTCTAAAGATCCGCCTTTGCAGGAAGACGTTCGCTTACAGGTTGGTGTCGTTTTGCATTTAGGCAATTCGGACCTCCATTTTTGATTTTATTTCATATTTTTTCCGCGAAGTAAGTTCACACTTCATTATTTTTAAGAGTATAACGACCGCTTAATTTGGGGCTATTTATACGCCCCAGGCTTACGCATATTTTAAATTTGTATTTTTTATTATTTAAATGTTTGACAGATGTCCACATTTTTCAAGCTTACTTACATTCGAAATATAATTTTCTTCTTTTGAAAGGCAATGGTCCTGATGTATTTTTTTTTTCGTTCAATTTCACAAATTTTACAACCATAATAAATACCCCATGATTTTTCACTGAAATGCGCTAGAATTATTTATGAATTTTTGAAACCAACATTATTACCTTATTCCGACATTACCTAAAAAAATAAGCATCAACAGACTACCGGTGGGATAAGTGGCGTCCAGCGAATGGTGTCATCAAAATGTGTTTGTTGAAATAGAGACCACGTGTGATCAGAGCTATAAACAGCGCACGACCTGTTTCTCTGGGTAGGAAAACCTATCTTCTGTGTGGATTTTTAACCCTAACAGCACATCTCTTACTACCCACACTCCACAGTACTCCGCACTATCAATTTTTCAAGGTCAATGATAATATAACTGTTCTAAAATGCAGCATTTAGATTGACATTCCTTTATTTTTACATTGGCTTTACACAGGACGCCCTGAGGAAAATATTTTCCCTCATGGTCTGTGTTGACGGCCTCCGTGGTCGGGGGTTAGCCATCAGGTTCCGGCATGCGCAAGTAAATTTTATTTGTTTTTGAATGAAGCTATAACTTTGTGGTTATCTATATAAATAAAAACGAATCGCCGAAATGTATGTACGCGCATAACTTCCGAACGAGTGCACCAAATTGGATAATTCTTTTTTTTTGGTTCGTTTTAGTCAGGACAAGGTTTGTATAAAACTACCGGTGAACTCTGGCATTATGAAATTTGTATAAAAAAATTGCAATAGATGGCACGCGAGCTGTTTGAAAACTGAATGTACTGGGACTGAAAATATGGATGCGGGAGGGGAATTCGGGTAGGGGGATCGCAGGAAGGGGGAGGAGGGGAACAAGGGAGGGGGGAGGAGGGGAACAAGGGAGAGAGGAAGGGAAACTTGGAGGGGGAAGGGGAACTCTTGAGGGGTTCACAGGATGGGGGAAGGGGGGGAGTGGAGTGGGGAGAGGGAAGGTGGAGGAGGCGGAGAGGGAACGCGAGAGGGGAACGGGACGCGGGAGAGGAACCGGACGAATGGGAAAGGACACACACCAAGAAACAATTTGTTTATTAAATGGCAGGTACCAGCTAGTCCATTATAAATGACTCTATATTTCTATATTAGAACCACTATTTAATTTACGCCGAACGGTTTCAGAATGACCGTTCCTCCCTCAAGACAAAAATATATTAACTTTTCATTACAAAACAGTTGGTGAGCACAATATATTTCTAAATATAATTGTGGGGGTGTGACTAGGGATTAGTGAAGGGGGCGGGAGGAGGGAGAACGGACAATGACAGGGAACATGTCCAAGATGGGACTTACTCGAACCGATCGGCGTAAATAAAAAATATGGTGGTTCTAACAAAGATATATTGGTTAGTTAATTTCAATTTTTTTTTTCATATTGTGTTATTCCACAATTTAATCATTTAATATAATATATGGTATATTTGCGGCACCTTCCAGAGTGGAAGATTTTTTTGTTTTTACATTAACTCTACACAGGAGGCCCTGAGGAAAATAATTTCCCTCAGTGTTGCCGTTGTGTAAGACCACCATTCAGAATTAAAACGTTGATTGATGGCTTTAGCCGTGTTTAGTGACTAGATCTGAATAGCCAGGTACTTCCCCACCTTTTTCCTTCCCATCTTCTTCCCCTCCCCACTATCTTCAGCCTCACAATATACCCCAATTGGGTGTGTCATAGTCTTATTGGCACCAGGTTGTTAGGAGCAATTGAGAGTCTTGTTCGGTATTCACTTAAAACCATAATAAAATGTCGTCTTTTGAGATGCCAAAATATTTCGAACCAGTTTGAACCATTAAAGGTGTGCACTATCATGATTTGCTTGTAGTTAGGTACCTACTCATTTACTTTAAACGAGGCCACACATAAATAAATTAGAAATTTAGACAAACCCTGCTTGAAATAAACCATTCAAAACCTGGGATGTATATCTAATTAATGATTAACACGCAGCTTTCGCAGTAATAAATTAGAAAATTAGACCAATTGTCGGATGATTTCCAATATGTCAAAGAGCACACATAAAAAAAACTCATCCCACATCTATCAGGAGTTCATAAAATTTTGTTTATAAATTTTTGGTGTAAGATAACATATCCATAAGAATCTTGGTTTAATGCCAGTGTCCGGTCTGCTGGCCACTGGAATTGACTTTTATCAATCGTGACAGTTTCACAATTCCTTTCTCAATCATCGTAACGCAAAGATAATAACTTTCCTGTCGTTGGCTCCATGAGAGGGAGTGGAACTCCAAATGGTAATGTCAAAACGTCAAGATGAAAGGGTTCGGACATTAGCACGCAATCATGATGATTCTCGGCGCATGATTGGGTACCCTTTGTTGAAACTAGTTTTGATATCATTCGACATTTTTTCTCATTTTAACATCGACAAAGACGCACAATGTCGATTATACCTCAATCTGTCTCTTACCGAGGTGCGAACTACTTTTAGGAAGACAAATATTCTAATCAAATCCTTGTAGAGACTATTGTAAAAATCATTATATTTTTTTTCTTTTGCTTTTCTATCATATTATTCTATTGTTTTATATTAACATATATACCAGGATGAGATAATGGAATTTCCAATAGCTTGTGTTCCCTATTATGTCCTCTGGGTGCAATTGTGTCTAAATTTGGTAAGTATGATCTTGTATATTTTCTGCCTAGGCAGAGTATAAATAAAACGGTGACCGGCCAACTCAGAATGCAACCAACTCAGAACCACCTCAGAAAGGTCATAAAGAGTGATGAGGTTACGTTAGGTTAGGGTAACCGGCTATTTTAAAATATATTTTTTTCATAGCTTTTAATGACTTTTCAAAGAGTTGTTGAGTTGACTTGATTCTGAGTTGGCATGGTACGAAATGAAACAATATAATATTATGTAGTTGGCATGGTACGAAATGAAACAATATAATATTATGTAGTTGGCATGGTACGAAATGAAACAATATAATATTATGTAGTTGGCATGGTACGAAATGAAACAATATAATATTATGTAATTGGCATGGTACGAAATGAAACAATATAATATTATGTAACCTACATTTAACACAGCGTCGCGATCATTGGTTAAATGCATTATAGTTTTGTATTAGTGATCGACGAACCGGTGGATGCAATCTGTTAGACATAAGCTGTTATAATGGTTGGTCTAGTCTTTGTTAGAAGTGATTCTAGAAATACGTAATAAAATAGTACATCGCCCTTGAGGTGATATTTCACAAAAAAATACTATACTATCTATCAATATTTCTAATACTTCGAGTCTGAGTAAATAAAAATGTAGTTTAATGAAATAATTTTACTTTGTATAAACCACTTATTTGATGTGCAAATCCGACCGGTTTCGGAACAAACGTTCCTTCGTCAGGGAAAGCTTATAGTATTATATATTTAAAGCTTATATATTATAAGCTTTCCCTGACGAAGGAACGTTTGTTCCGAAACCGGTCGGATTTGCACATCAAATAAGTGGTTTATACAAAGTAAAATTATTTCATTATTCTATAATGGATAACCACAAAGTAATAGCTACATTCAAAAATATAAAAATGTAGTTCTTGGAATTAACTCTTTCTTAGTTCTTTTATAATGGTCATAGATATTAGATATTGCTAAAACTAGGCATACAGTCGGTAAAGAACGAAAAGTCGCATAAATAACTGTATTTTTAGGTATTTTGTCCATTTAACATATCTATTCCGAGAAACTAGATTATCAATGCGCTAAAATGTTTGTATGGACACAATGGAGATAAATATGATTCAATTTACGTACAAAATTTGCAAACCTCTATCATAAAACAAATTGTATCACCAAATATATATTACCATTAAGGAATATACCTGTTATTGAGAGCAGGTCCTCAGCACAATATAAGAGTTGCACATTGTGTCTTTGTCTAGTGGGAGAAAATACTTATAAAAGACCACTGGTACATAGTCACAGCACACGTTTCACAGAAAAAAAGGCCTGCAAATACCTAAAATAATTGTTCGCGCGTTTTTATATGGGATTGATTGGGTATTGCATTCGCAGACTTGGTGGGTAGGTATGTCAAAATCCTGAATTTATCCCACCTACCTTATCTTTCCTTCCCAAATGTCACCATAAAAATTGTTGCAAGAAGTACTCAACTTTGGAGGGGTGACAGTGTGCTTTCCTGCTCAGTACAAAATAACATCTCAGACAGGGCGCATGTATCGTAACCTCTTACTGTAAGAATATTGCGATTTTTAAATAAAACAGTGAGAAGTGTGCACCAAAACTGGAGATCAGCGAGGCCCCATCTGTAACGGTGAGTCCTATTTTCCTTATTCCAATCTGTGCTTATCTAATTTTCCAAAAGCACAGATCTGAACTATCGACTGACTATCCATCAGGTTTTGCGAGTGTATGCTATTTAATCGTCCCATATAACTTAGCGATTTCACGTAGTTTCGGGACTGGTCCTTCGAGGGCTGCGTGGGCTTTGCTCTGCAGCATTTACCGCCAATTAACAGTGGAGTCGCAGTTTCGCGACACCAATAATATCCAATAAGTGTGGAAACCGAACGCTGGAGTACTGTGTACCAGTGATTTTTAAAAAGCTCAAAAATAATTTTGCTTTAAAGGAAAATGAGAATTTAAACGTGAAAACTGTAAAAATGTGGCTTATCAGTGAAAAATCTAAGTAGCTGTAAAAAAAATAAATAAACAAAGACAAAGAAAAAAAAAACAGAAAGATTGGTGATGTTATGGCAGTTAATTTTTTTTAAATATTTGTACCTTTTTCGATACCAAATCTGCTTTTTTATTAAATTCTTCGGGAAGTTTTTTAAAATATTGTATCCCATTGTTTTGGTTGTTATGTTATTGTATTATCCCATTGGTTGTTATGTTATTTTTTTATTACATTTTCTTTAAATATTTGTAATATTAGATATTTTTACAGAGGTCTTCAATCTAATTTACATTTTTGAAATCACACATATTATTTTTTTACTTCTAATATTAACGAGTGTGTATTGAGGTAGAACCTGCAGACAAGCAGCCATGGGGCAGCTTCGCGAGACTACCGATAAATTGTTTAAATTATATGTATATATGTAAACTACGTTTTTGTTGGAATAATAAAAAAATTTAAAAAAATGTATGTAATTATTATCAATTCAATATAATTCAACCGTGCACACAAAAGTGTCGCCAACATCGTTTAACCATTCCCCTGCAAATCGCGAATACGCACAGCGGCGGCTGGACTTTGTTTCTACCTACACCACAACGAATATTTGTGTGTTGTCATAGCTCAGCGACAATCTGCACGCGTCCATATCTCACTTGGAATCCATTGTGTATCTGATAGTATTTATACGCTAACTCCTGTACGGTTGAAATTTAAGAAACCAACTTCGAGTACATCTCTGATGCCGCGCCTTACGCAAAACCATCTTCGTACTTGAAGTTTGTTACAAAGCTAGTGAGTTTTCGGCCGCCGCCCGCAGAGTCCGGATGGCAAGGTCAAAAGGTCTTCCTCAACCAGTCTTTCCCAAACCGAACCGCCACGTAATAGGTCAGCAAACGTATCCGCCGCCAAGACCTAGACAAACCTCACCCCATTTACATTCTTCCACATAAATCACTCATCACATTTCGAGATCTCACAAACGAATGAAGCCTTTAAACTGTATTGATTTAGTCTGTGTTTTAAACTCTATTCATGTTTATTTTTCATAATCTTTGTCTCAGGTGTGGTAAGATACAAAATGAATGTATAAAATATTCTGAGCACAAAATACAATGCAAAGACACAAATGAAAAAAATACAAAGATAGTAGGCGAATATGTCTAAGTAGAAGAACTGAGCCCATGACAACTGCGGAATAAGAGGATCCAGGTGGGCGGTTCCGTTGTGCCTAATAACGTACTCCGTCCACCAAACGGCCCTCTCCAGGGGAGTTAAAGGAGAATCATACAACTGTGATGAGATCTTGCGGACGTTGTCTCTGTATCTAAAAAAGAAATCATTTTTCATGAAAATACAACTATAATTCTTTGAACGATTCCTGAGCTTATTTGGATTAAAAATATATAGGTATGCTATTTTGTTGAACGGTGGAATTTTATTTCAAGTGAAAACAAAGAAAAAACTTTTTACCCCGATTCTCAGTTAATGTAGGATATTTTTAATTCAAACAGTTAGATTTTGGTTATTTGTTTTTGGGGTGTTATACCGTGTTGCGCTACCTCCTTTTTTAGCCATCATCAGGGCAGATCCGGCAGATCCGTATTTATTTTAGTAATTTTTAGTGGTGAAATGTGTGCTTATTTACTTGGAAGCGATACCGTCAAAGCTCCGGTAGATGTGTAATTTTTAGTAGCGAAATGTGTGCTTATTTACTTGGAAGCGATACCGCTCCACGGCAATGATGCCACTGCTTGTCATGGTTATTTTGTACCGGTGACTGTAGTGGAGCTAGCTGGCGACACGGTATCGCTTCCAAGTAAATAAGCACACATTTCACCACTAAAAATTACATATCTACCAGAGCTGCCGGATCTGCCCTGATGATGAACACTGCAACGCTGACCGAACGTTGGCTAAAGAAGGAGGTAGCGCAGCGCGGCATAATACCCCAAAAACAAATAACGAAAATACTTTTGGTCGTGAAAATCTTAAAACGGAACCTGTTAGATTTTGCTTTATTATTGCGAAAAGTGAGTATTTATGTCGGGGGAGACGAAAAATATGAATTTTAATTTTGTTAAAATTAATTTACTTACGCGATGTATGAACTACGCCATATCATTATTTTACATTTCATTGACAATCAATGCTGCCAATTATACAAAAATTATTATTGCCATATAAAATAATAATTTTGTTCATGTATGAAATGAATGCAATATTGACAAGTTTGAACCTGTATTTAAAACAAAAGAAATTGGGAAGAAAGTTATTAAAATATTGACACACCCGGTAGGTAAACCAGATAAACCATTCAAAACCTGGGATGTACATCCATAGATATGATGACGTCACGCAGTTTCCGCAGTTTTAACCTCAACCCAGTATCTACTAGTAGTACCGGAAATAAGTCGGGTTAGGTTTTTTTGGTTTTTATTTTGACATGAATTTATTTTATAAGGTCGGTACTTCCAATTGTCATATTTGATTGTCTTTTAATTAAAAAAAAGGAATATTTCGTATCATCCGTGTATCGAACTTCAACAGTAATATTTTGTGAAGCGGACTTATACATTTTTAACCAAAAAAAAAATATTTTTCTGTCACACGTCGCCAATGGTTGCACTCTAATGAATCACGTGGTAAGCGCTCCATCTCATATGACGATATGACCAATGCTCAGTATATTGTTGCTCTAGGCCAATGCTAGGGAAGCAAAAAGACGAGCGTATTATGCGTTAGGTTGTAACTGGCCGTAGTGAGAGAAAAATATGTCCTTGATATTTTTATTTTTAAAAATAACACCAGACAGAAAAATGGCATCTGCATATTTACTTACTTACTCCAAATAAGCTCAGGAATCGCTGGTAAAAATCTGCCGGTACGTCCTGGCCTATATAGTAACAAGGTATATTGAAAAAATATTTATATCAATATCAACCCTGCGCTAAAGTGTTACGGTATTTAGGTACCTCAGTCTAAAAACGGCCCAGACGGCCTCCGTGCTCGAGAGTTAAGACTCTCGACTTAAGATCCGAAGGTGCGGCGTGCGCAAAAAAATGATTAATTTGTGGTATTTCACAATTAATTAATTAAAAATAATATGTAATATATTTGGGGCACGTTCCTGAGTGGAAGATTCTCTCACTATCGCCCTGGTGTAAGACCATCATTCAGAATTGAAACGTTGTTTGAAATGGCTTTAGCCGTGTTTGGTGCCCGGATCTGAATAACCAGATACTTCCCCACCTTCCTCTTCCCCATCTCTTTGCCAGATTTTTGTTTTAATTACTGTGTGTTAATTTCAATGCTTTACGGTAAGCTTTATGTTAGGAACAAAGATTTTGTGAGATTTTTGCTCACTGATTATTTGAACATTTTTTGCAATGGCTAGTTTGTGTTTTAATTATTGTGTAGGTATATTCAATACAAGCCTTATATTTTGGTATGGAACTATAAAAATATTGGTAAATGTTTCCCTGAATGTCGCGCGTCGCACTTTTAACAGGCCCAGATTATGAAAATTATTATATTTCGTTTCGACTTCATTTTACTAGAAACAACTTATTACTTTTGGATAGATGGCAAATGATTCATTAAAATTCAAGTTAAAAGTCAATTCATTTAAAGTTCAAAATTTCCCGTGTATAAATATCCCTTGCCGCCATTTTGGATTTTTTTTCATGGGTTGACATTTGCGTCAGTTTCGTTAATACGTATGAACTAAGAATCTAATAACTTATTTTGTGCATGTAAATAGTTGTTTCTTGTAGTAATTGTTGAAATTCATAATCTCTGCCTGAAAAGTGCAAAAATTAAACAGTACGATGACCAGATTATCACACGTGTGCGCATAAAAATGGAAGGGTTTTTTTTGTTTTTTCTAGGTTTGAAAATCATTGTAGACTATCGTTATCATGAATACGGGGAGATTAACAGAAACATCAAACTACTTACTTGTTAGCAGTTATAACAGAAGTGATACTTTGCTTTAAAATATCCTTGCTGAGCCTTGTCAAATCCCATTTTAAACCAATCTCATAGTGAAGAATCTTCTCCACATTGAGAAACTGGTCTCCGATGAACGGTACTCCAATCATTGGCACAGCATGAGTAACAGACTCAACAAAGGATTGGTATCCTCCTTGGAATATGAACAATTTAACGTTTGGATGACCTACGAAAAGTAAAATAATAAATTGTATCTTATTGCAGCGCATCAACAATGTTTACGGAATTAGGACTCCATGGATTCGCCAGACTGATAAGACACTGATACGGGTCACTGGAGCCACACGGTCGATGGCCTTCGTCAACACTGCAGCCTTGCAGCACCAACGCCACTCCTGAGTGAGCGTTGGACCCGAGCTCAATCACGACCACGCCCTGCATGATAATGGATTTTTTTCTATATATGTACTTATTTCTTTACTGCGTAAAAATATCAATATGTATGACTATAATAATAATATTGGATGACATGTATAGCGCCATTTTCGTGAAAAATCACCTCAAGAGCGCTGTACAAACTTATAATATATTTCTACAATCTTACCACACGTCGCAACTATGTACAAACTATGTGCGACGTGTGGGACTATATGCGACGTGTGAAATTACACTATCCTCACCACATCCTGGAATAAAGAATTATTATTATTGTTATTTGCGACACTGGATATTTGCTCAAACTTTCGATTAAAAAAATTATTACTCTATTTGGTAGGGTATTTTGGCCTCAAATTCAATTTTATTAGATGTTGGTCCGATGTTCATGATAAATAACCTTAATGATCTCTGAAAAATAAAAATAAATGAATACGTTCTTACTTAAAATATCGTTTTGTGGCACCCACGATAATGTTCTCACGTTGTCATATGAAACCATTGACTCATCTGAGTCCAATTTCCAAATGAATTTATATGGTAATTCAGAAAACCCTTCTAGAAATATCCTTTTGATATCTTGTGCAAGAAGTGAGCTCTTGACATTGCTTCCCAAACTAAGCAAAACTGCGCCATTTGTCGCCTCATCAAGGTAAGTCTTAATTTCCTGCAATGATTTTTTCGGTATCAAAATGGATAAACATAACACACACACACATATATATATATAATAAGACGGGGTGGGGGCAAGATGGAGTTTTTGCTATATTGCTTTGTCCAAACCTACTACGATCCTGATAATTTGTCGATATGTGCCTCAACCGCACCCCGTGCCTTTAGTTGCGACTGCAATCATTCCGTGTTGATGTCATAAGCGTTGAGCGAATTTTGTTTTTTCACGTCTTTGATGTGATATTACGAGTGCACCTTAAGCGTGATACATTGAAGATTATTTGATTGATTAGACTGGCTGGCGGATATCCGACAATGACTACTTATTGAACCCGTCTGGGGACATGACGGGGTAATGCCATCATGCCCTCTCTCTCCATCATGCCCTCTCTTCCTTACGATTATTTTATCAGCAAGAAATCTTTGGTATCGAAACATGTTGATAATTTTGATTAAATAATGGTATTTTTCAAAGTTATTTGTTTTCACTAAATTAAAAATGACGCCAAAAATTTAATTTGAAAAAATTGAAAAGGAAAAATATTTTTTTTTATGAGTTTCTAAGATCTAATTTTATTATTTACAATCAGAAATATTTTTGAACTTCCATGGGACACTCATTACATAGACATCTATTCAGTTTCCGGTATCCTTCCAATCACAATCCTTCCTAAACATGAAATCACAAGCACCATCCTACAAATTACTCAACAATCAACAGCACACTAACATCAATCTATGCCACAACAATCAAGACATCCACAGCCTCAATACTCGAAATATCAATAAAATCCACGTTCCTCAAATACACCACAAAATATTGGATAAAATCTTTGAACTGTATTCCCTGCACACTCTATAATTCGCTTTCAAATTGTTTAAAAACATCCAGCGTAATAAAAAATTTCAAAAGATTGCTTGTCCTAGAACGGGAGACCTTCCCATTTGGACAGTCAAAACTTCTTTGTACCGATGTATTCTTTATAACAAAATAAAATAAATAAATAAAAAAAATTTTAAAAAATAAATTTAAAAATAAAAATGTGTAATTTTCCTGTCATTTTTTGTTCCGTCTTGTTTCTTTTTATCTCCTTTCCTTTTCCTTTTATTTGTAATCATCCATATTTGCGTATTGTCGTTTGTTCCTTTATTTATTTTCTCTTGTTGTTTGTTCTACTAAACCTGTTATTTCTATTTTTTGCGGAACTGCATGTAAAACTATATTTTGTGACAAAATACCTATAAAAATTGTACCAATTACACCTCATTTATGAATTGTAATTTCCTCCCTTTTTAAGAAGTGCCAGTTACTTCCCCTCCTTTCTCCTCCCCATCTCCTGCTTCTTCCTACTTCCTTAACGAAATAAACGAGTAATATTTCCACAAAAAATTGTTACAATGTAATATCTAATTAAAAATACTAACTGGTGCGTCTGTGTGTGGTTTTAACCCTGGTCCAATAACTCCTTTCCTGGTCATTTTCTGTGAAATTAAGTGTCGTTTTCAAAATTGGAACTGATTGTGTGAATAATTCAGACAAGAAATAATCCTTCCTACTTTTTAATATTTTAACATATTTTTTAGACATATTTTTACCTTCCTCACAACGCTGTCCAGCTGGGTGGCGACACAGTTCCTCTGTAAACTATACCTACAGGCAAATGCGCAAATACTTGAGGGGTGACTCATAAAAAATAGATATTTTAACTTACTCAGCACGGGGAGGCCACCCAGTGAGGTCAACATTATTGGATTGTATTATGAAATGTAAAATGTTGTAAAAAAAACGAATGTGCTTTAGACCACACGACTGAAGTAAAACTTCACTAACTTATATATCTCCCTCTCAACTTCCGTTCGCCTCGCCCGATCGTTCTCCTCGCCCGACCACGCATTCACCAGCTTACTCCTCAAGTCAAGCGTGCGTAAAGGCCCGACCGTTCGCCTCGCCCGATGACACTTTTCGTAATGCTCTCGTTACGCATTCACCAGCTTACTCCGCAAGTCAAGTGTGCGTAAAGAAGTTGTACTTAAAAAATACCATTTTCGAAATTCGAACTGATGCACAATGCATTGTCCCTTTGACAAAAATACGAAAATCGGCATTCGAATTCATGAACTTTTTTTTCCTTTTGTAAACATGATGAGTCAAAACTCCCAGGACATTAGTATTTTATCTTGGAAGACGGTCATTGGCTAATTACACGCCCTCAACTTAGAGATTACCGCCGGTCATTCGCATATCACATTATTATTTGCATTTTGTCACTTACGCAAGATGTGTCTTTTACCCAAAAATATTGAGTTTTTACCATCAAACTACAATAGAATCTACTGACACAGGTATGTATTTTAAAATTAATTTTAAATTATGTCAATATTTTCATTGGTTGGTCTGCATGATGTCCTCAAAGTGGTCCCCTAAATTTCACGCCTGATTAACGCATTACTCAACTTTGAAGGCGTTTTAAAAAATATCTCCTCGTAGTTTTTGCATTTTATTGTAGGTCTATTAATAAATTTTTATTTCCCAAAAAATTGGTTGCGTCTGTCGGCGACTAAGGATTTTATGATTTTTTTCAGATGGAGGTAATTCTATCAAAAATGCGAACTCGCAGAAGTGTGCTTTGAAAGCTAAAAACACAATAAACATCAGGTTGTTTTTCATAAATTATGTTCACTTTAAAATTTTTTGACGTCGTTGATGAACATCGGGACCAGGTTATGTCTTTTAGAAGACTTTTTTGTTAAAATTTAACGAAAAGCTGGAGAAAGTTAATTACAATCGCCAGAAATTTCAACTACGCAATGAGACGGGGCTAAACCAAGAAATACAGTTCCCATTTGGTGTGACAGCTCTACCAATCAGCCTGAACCAAGTCGTACTCGCGGAAGACCCTCCAAGTCATTCGAAGAAGCTTCGGTCAGGACGAAGAAGAGGCGCGTATCGGAGCTCGTATCTGGAAGAACATCGATGCAGTTTGGCTGAGACGTCCACCTAATATTGAGAACTTTCGATTCGGTTTGTCCACCCTGCACTGTAAAAAATTATTGCTATATTATAGCCCACAGGCTACCTGTCAAATCTTGGCAAGTTAGGGGGTATGAACAAAATAAAATCGTCGAAAACAATTAACAAAAAAATTCAAATCAAATGATGGCAACACAAGCAAGGCGTTTCTTTTTTAATCCCGATCTTAGCGCAGAAATTACGGAATTGAAAAGGAGCATTGTGAAATTTTTCATAATTATCAGAATGCTCGCAAGCGGCTATCGCATCGATCTAGATAAATTCAAAATATTGTTAAACGATACGAAAAATGTTCATGAGTCTGTATGGTTGGTATTATATGCCTAGCAGTTTTCACAAACTCCTAATTCACGGGTGTGGAATGCTTGACAGTCGGACATTTATCTGAAGATGCGCTAGATGCGAAACATAAGGAGGTTAGAAAAAATCGACTAACTAATACCCGAGAGAGTAAGAAGACTGTGTTGGAGCAACAACACAGACTCCATTAGAATATTTCTTTTGGCTTCTGAACCTCTCTTATCATCCAAAAGGAATATTACCACAAATAAAGACATGAGAATGGACGGAGAGTTTCAGAAATACATTAAACAAGAAGAAAAACCTTCTGCCATATTCAGCCTAAAACTTGATCTAGATTTAGAACTTAGTACCAACCAAGAATCTTCGGATTCGGATTACTTTTTGATTAAAAACTAACTAACTAACCATCATGCAGTTTCCCCGCAGGGGTAGGTAGAGAGGATGGACGGCCAAACAATTCGGTCTTGGCACACACTCTTTGCTAGATTATTAGTTTTTTTATCAGATCAGTAAAATAAAGTAAGGACGAATGCTGTTTGGTTTGGAGTGAGTTTCATATGAATTAGAATATATAACTTTGTAAATAATGCTTACTAACGATGTTGTTATGTGAACTGCTGCTATAGTACTAACTGTACATACCTCACATTTTTGTTAAATAGGTACAATAATTATTATAATATGTTTAAAGTTATATTTCGAAAATTATACTATTTCAATATTTACGAATTTAACGTTTAATTGAACCCTCAGATTTTTTTTTAATATACGTGAACAAACTACGAAGCTAATGACTTAGATCTATGAAACTGCAAAAAAATTTTTTTTTATTCCATCGTAACCGGAGTTATGATTTTTGCCGTCTCCCCCATACAACTCAATGCACTGTGTGATGTGTCAAGAATTCAGACAATTTCAGGGTTAAGCGATATATTAATATAATAATATCATCTAAGCAACCTACTTTGAAAATAAAAATATTTAAAAACATTACCTCCGGTAAGGGCTGAACGGGCTGAATGTGTATTCCTGTAATATCTATAAAAGTGGGTACAACTGGTCTACTAAACCCGAGAGCAGGGTGTGCATTTGCCAAAACTAGATCTGGTTTATCATTCTTGTCCCGTAGATTTCCATGTCGGTCTCCGAAGTTTTTCTTCACAATCTTCTCGTGGTCACGAATCACGGTATTTTTGTAATAATATCTTAACCAAGCTCCGTAATTGGCACGATCCAATCGATCGTGAAATGATCTTGGAATAAGCGTTTTGCCAAAATGAGAATCGGGATATAATACAAAATGTGGAGTATTCCCAATAGCATCATGATTCAAAAACACCTGGTCCATAGAAGAAATACCAATCATGGGAACATTTAACAATCGACCGAGTGCGTTAATAGAAGGAAATGCGAAGTATTCGATTATCAATAAGTCGAACTTCTCGGTCCTGTTATTAATGATGTTTTGCATCTCCAGCGTAGAAAAAACCGTGTCTGAAATAACATAGATCAGGCCAAAGAACATTTTCACAATATCTTCAACTTCAAATTTTCGTTCGCCAAATTTGTAGAAACTTAATTCGTCGTTCCATTTTTGGTAGAGGTATTTCCAATCGTGTTCCGTTACATTGGGATGTTGCGTGTAGGTTGGATCTGTGGTGCCTATTACGAGCTGGTGTCCCCTCCGGGCCAACTCTTGTGTCAAAGATCGGTAAACCACCTGATGGCTGAAGGATGGTGTTGGAAACACACACAAAATCCTTGCACATGTTGATGAATGAACAGCCAAGAAAATAACTAGAACGCAGCACGTAAGTCTGAACGAAACCATTGTCGATAAATGAATAAATGCGCGTTGTAGCGACATAAATATGACAGTCGTTATCAGATTATTACTTCAAAAAGTTCGTAGAACTGATTAGTTAAATGTTAGTATTATTATTATTTTATAATGTTAACCCCCTTTAGTTACAGAGTTTGTTTGGATTTTTTTTTACTAAATGGATGAAACTAAAAATTGCGAATATTTATTATATATTTTAATGTTTAACTTTATGAGTAAAACCTCATATTGTAAAATTTTATTAAATGAGGACAATATTAGCAAAAAAATGTGTGGAGACAGAAAAATCAGAAAAAAATATTGGCACCTCTGGGACTCGAACCCAGGACCTTCGACTTTCCGGTCCACAGCTCTAACAACTGAACTAAGGTTTCTCTATCCGATTCGGTCATTTTTAACTATATCACACTTCGACTAAGAACTATTAACATTATCTTCATTTTCTAAACGCATATTTTATTGGCTGCTATCTTTATGTATGATTGCAAGATTCAAACCCGAACCAAATGCTATCCAGATAGAGTCTGGATAAATTTTTATCCATTTTATTTAAATATTCCAATTTGAGGTTTTACTCATAAAGTTAATAATAAAAATAAATATTCATCCTAGACTTGCAGAAAAGTCAATAGATGTCGCATATTAAAAATTAACCACTGAAACAAAAAAATGCCTTTCGTCGTCTCGGTTCTTATTTGTCCAATTGACCATTTTCGTTTTTGTTTTATCTCCACTTTAAAATTAAAAATAAAGGAAAAAAATGTTAACAAATAAATGTTAAACAAAAAAAATGTTTATTATTAATTTTTTAAACTTTTATGAGTAAAATCTCAAATTATAATATTTAATTAAATGAAGACAATATTAGCGAAACTCAATCGAAATCTCGAGACAGAAAAATCAGAAAAGATATTGGCTCCGCTGGGACTCGAACCCAGAACTCTTTTCTTACATGGAAACAGCTCTACCGATTAAGCTACGGAACCTATCTTTTCTATCTTTATATCTTTTCTGATTTTTCTGTCTCCAGATTTCGATTGAGTTTCGCTAATATTGTCTTCAGTTAAAAAAAATGTTAGTTCATCACTTAACTAAGGATTATTTTAAACTAATGAGACCTTTAACTTTACGGAAATAGCTTTATCTTAAACACCTATCATAATGTTTCATTGAAATAATGAAAGAAAACCTTCTCCTCCTGCATAATAACTCCCGCGACAATAACCTGTCAATAACAGCTGTCGAGTTTTTGTTTTGCTCTCGAATAACTAATATTTTTAAACAAGTTTTAGTAGTTTTTGCAGCATTTTGTCTGCTCGGGCGCAGAATCGAATTGCATGTGCCGCCGCAGTTTACGAAAACAACATGAATAACACGAAAAAATGTGAAAAACTGATTATTAACGAACTTTTAACGTTTCTTCAAAATAAAATTGATGTCTTAGATGAACTAACTGCTGTGCAAATATGCTCCACACATTTCTCCGAAGACGATGTGGAGGCAGCGAAAGATATTCTGTGCAGTGAAACAGTTGAGCGCAGAATTATGAGAAAAGGCGAAGGTAAGAAGTGCAAGAATCTATACGACATTATTAAAATACTGAAGGAAACAGAAAATGAAGCCCTACCAACCTTTGTGGCTCAGAATCTGCACAAATTACCGCCTGTAAATTTCGATCACATAGACGTAACATGTCTATTAAAAGATATCATGGGACTAAAGGGTGAACTTTTTACAATCCAATCGCAAATGTCCAAACAAAGCGATCTGGAAGTTTTGCGCTCTGAAATGGCCCTTTTAAGAGAAGAACTGAAAACAAACAATCACAACCATGTTCGAAATCAAGACGGAAATACATCGCCGTCCTTGAATTCATTAAAGGTCACCATACCAGTAGCACTAGAGAAGAACCGCTCGATCCCAAGCCTGCCACTTAAAGAATTACAATTTGACGATGCCCACTGCAGTAATGTGATAACACAGCACACGCCGCCTCTCTTGCATACCCCTAAACAATGGAATAAAATAGCTGCATCTAACTCTCATGCACAACAGAAACTATCACAGGTACAACATCCTGAATTAGCTCAAAATATACGCACACAATATGATAAAAATGCGTACAAATCAGTGACAACGAATTCTAATACGGAAGGTTTTAAAACTGTTACCAGAAAACCACGTAGATCGAGAAATATAACAGGCACAGCAACGGATAACTCACTTAAAATAGCCGAACTAAAAACAACGCTCTACGTATCGAGGTTCGACAATAGTGTAACTGAGAATAATATTCGAAACTTTATTGATAGTAAAATAACAGCGAATAACATCCAAGTGGAAAAAATTACTCAACGAAACCCCACACAGTTTGGATCCTTTAAGTTGACTATACCGAATAAGGATTTCAAAACCTACATGAACAAAGAATTTTGGCCAACAGGTACCGTTTTCAGAAAATTTATTGAAAAAAAATACAATGGAAAGGAACAAAATTAAAATAATCTCGATAAACTGCAAAAGCTTTAAAAGAAACATTAATTTCATTATAGATATGTGCGATATATACGATGTAATACTTTTGCAAGAAACGTGGCTATTACAAAACGAAACATCTAATCTATCCAAAATTCATCCAAACTTTCAGGGATGGGGCACACCTGCCGTAGATTTAGCTAACGGGCCGCTGAGGGGACGACCCTATGGAGGTGTCGCCGCACTTTGGAGGAATGAGTTGCAAGCTTCCGTAATACCATGTGGAGATGACCGCATCGCTGGTATTCAGATAACCACCAAAGGAGGGACAATATGTGTACTGACTGTCTACATGCCGGTATGTCATGCGGACAACCTTACTGACTTCACCAACTACCTGTCCAAAATACATACGATCATTCAAGACAATGAATACTCTGAAACTATCGTGATGGGAGATTTCAACGCTCACCCATCTTCTGTATTTGGGAAAGAACTATCATTTTTCTACACTGAAAATAACTACAGTTGTATCGACATGGAAAGACTACCCAACGACACATATACATATGTTAGCGATGCACACAATACCACTTCCTGGCTCGATCATTGTATATGCACTAATAATCTCAAGGACAAAATACATAATCTGCATATACACTACGATACTGACTGGTCCGATCACCGGCCGACATCTTGCATAATCGCTGCTGAAAACCTACCTACTACCATCTTTAATGCCCCGAAACAGCCTAATAATATAATATGGCGAAGGACTAACAACAAGAAAATCAATGAATATACGTCTGTGGTGGAAGCATTACTCCATGTAATATATCAAAGACACTCCGAATCCATATGTAATTCTGAGTCTACATGTGATAAATGCGATCATATGCAAAGCATGGACAATATGTACACAGATATCGTGGAAGCCCTAAGAAAGGCTGCCGACATTGTATTCTATCGGGAGAGCAATCAAAGTGAACCAAAAACATATCATCACATTTCCGGGTGGAATCAAAAAGTCAAGGAACAATACGAAAAATCCAGATCGGCATTGATGACGTGGATTCAAAACGGGAGACCATCACAAGGCCCCATTGCGGATGAAAGAAAACAGAAAAGGAAGGAGTTTAAAAGAGCCCTCAAACACTGCCAAAGCTCTGCCGAACAAACAAAGATGGATGAAATCGTAAAATCGCTTGACACAAAACAGTTTGCTCAATTCTGGAAGAAAAGCAACAATCTGATCAAACCAAACGCTCGAATCGCCAGCCAAATTGACGGGTCCACAAATACGGAGGAAATCGCCAGGACATTTAGAAGAACCTTTGCAGATATTTCTGGAAACGAAGCACCTACTGCTCCTGATATTATGGAACATGATGGACAAAACGTCTTCCTCTCTGAAAATAATATAATGAAGGCTATCAAAGCTACTAAGGCCGGTAAATCTCCGGAACTTGATAGTTTAAGTATTGAACACATAAGGTACGGAGGTAGATACATACCTAAACTACTAAACATTCTGTTCAATGCAATCCTCAAACACAACCATTTACCGTGTGCAATGACGAAAACCATTATAACCCCGATCCTGAAATCAGGAAAGCCCGATATGACCAACTCCAGCAATTACCGGCCAATATCCCTGGCAACTATAATTGCAAGACTATTTGAAAGGGTAATTCTGATTGAAATAGAAGGTAAACTCTATTCTAAACACAATCAGATGGGCTTTAAGTACAGATTATCCACTAATATGGCAATATACTCCGCTAAGCAAATAATAGAATATTACAAGAAACGAAAAACTACTGTATACGGATTCTTCTTAGATCTGAGCAAAGCGTTCGACAGGGTCTGTCATAAAACCTTATGGGAGAAATTGAAAGCTAGAAATGTACCTACTATGTATATCAACACACTATCCCGATGGCACTCTCAGCAGGAAAACGTTGTACGGTGGGCAAGTACGTACTCCCAACCGATATATTTGCGATCAGGAGTAAGGCAAGGAGGGTGTATATCCCCAATCCTGTTCAATGTATACATGGACGAATTATCAAATCGCCTGGACACCAGGGCGGGCTGTCGTATTAATAATTTATGCCTAAATCACATAAGTTATGCGGACGAAATGATTCTCCTAGCTCCGTCGATCAAGGGGTTGAGAACATTATTAAAAATCTGTGAAGAATATGCAAATGACCACAACATGATGTACAACCCCAAGAAGACGGAACTAATCGCATTCCACCATGGAAAAAATCCCGAGAAAATGCTCCCTGTAAAACTTAATGAGGAAAACATAAACGCATCTAAGAATGTAAAATACTTGGGACACATTATTACTGAAGACCTCTCGGATGACGGTGATATTGAACGACAGCGGAGAAGTATCAGTATACTGTCTAATATGATTGCCCGAAGATTCTTCAAATGCAGTAACAATGTAAAAAAAACATTGTTCAATGCATTTTGCACTAACCTATATACATGTGAAACATGGTGTCACTACCGTACCAGCTCAATAGAACGACTCCGGATCCAATACAATGATGCTTGCAGAATTATATTTGGATACAGAAGATACAGCAGCGCATCTTCAATGTTTACGGAGCTAGGACTACACGGATTCGCCGGTCTGATGAGACACCGGGTCACTGGAGCCAGGGTGCGGCTAATGGCTTCCGATAACACAGTGGTGATCGCAGCCTTTCAGCACCAACCGCCACTCCTGAGCGAGCGCTGGGCCCGAGCTCACTCCAGACCACGTCCTACATAATAATTGATTATTTATTTTATTTCTATTATCGCTTATGTCTTTTATATTTGTTTGTTCTATTTACTTTTTTTACTTTATCTGTTGTGTAAATATGTACAACTTTATGGGACGTGTGGGATTGCACTATCCTCCCCACATCCTGGAATAAACATTATTATTATTATTATTATAATTTTCTAATGGTCTATTGGACAAATGAGAACTACGGCAACGCTCTAATAACTTAGATTCATTATTAGTAAATAAAGTTCAAAAAGCAATTAAAACATAGGGATGGACAAGAGGATTAGTCACAATATTTTTCTGCAAATCAATTCATATTTTTTACACTTGTAAAAAGTAACACAACTACGGAAATAGCGTGGTGAACAGTTGAAATTGGGAATGAACCTGATTTAACTTATTTTGTACATTGCAAGTTCTGGTGAGAAAAGGTATCATGGCACTGAGGAATATCTGGATTGATCACTGCACAAGTGTCCGTAATAGAACGACTTTGAATGAGGGAACATATTATCGTCTCTCATGGAATAACTCACCAAATGGATTTTTGTCAAAATGCACCCATAGGTACAAGTGCGTGAAACTCGACGGACATGAGCGGAACAACTATTCACAGTTAATTTTGGCATCATGAGAACGGGAAATTTCTTCGACACGTTTTGTGTAAGGCCCTCCGTTCATGGAGATACTTACAATCTACGTAATTGTGACGAAACCACAAACACCCTGCTGATATACCACTTTTTAATGCTAGTCTCCGTACACGGCGCTATCCGAAATATACCGAACTTGATCATTTTTCACGTGCAGCCGTGGAGTGAACACGCTGTCATGCGATGTCATATGATTTTTTTCCAACATCAATCCATGCCTTCTCCACTACATCGTTTCTTACGTATTCTGGTAAAGTATAGTTATGTAAACATGCAGTTTTTCCACTTCCAGAACAAATCTAACATTACTTTCATGTTCCGACGCCATTTCTGTCAAACGTCAAACGAATAAGTATCAGACAAAAATGATGCGACCGTCGCGTGCGATCAGCACTGTCGGTATCGTGATACTGATTGGAAACCGACGGCCACCGCGTAGCGCCGTGAACGGGGACCAGCTAAATCGTACGCGGGGTACTTACGATCGGCGCGTATGATACGCGCACGAGGATTGAGTATCTTGTAAGTATCTCCGTGAACGGAGGCACTAAGTCAGCTGGTATTTGGAACCAGCTACCGGCATCTGTTTTTTCCTCCCTTATTTAATCTAGGCATCTTCAAATCCCCTTTCACCCGCCTCACAACGCTGATCAATCGGTTACAGACAGTGTAAAGACAGAAAAGAAATAATAAAATAAAAATAATTATTACTCCTCGCCCTCGGTACGAAATATTTTGAATATCATATGTTTGCAACCCACGTGTAATAAAAACATATCAAATAAAACGTACAACAGTTTGTATACCCTTGAAATGAAAACATTAAACAATAATAATGACATAATTGTTGGCTTGATTTGCATTTATTTTTATGATTTTAAGTCTACGAGCAAATGTGGACATAACACCGTAAATTTAAATGCACTATCTTAACGATACAACTAGATACGCGGAAACTAAAATATAATAATGGTTTGTCATTGTGATAAGAACTGCTTACTTTATGGATTATTTCGCATCATTTTAGTACTATTTCTGGGAAGGCATACACTGTTATATTTTATTTGTTTATTTGCGTAAGAATGTGTATAATAATATTTGCCTTATTCATTCTTATTTGCTAGCGATCATTATAAGATCAAAAAAATAAAATAAAAATATACCACAGTTATACATTTATGATAGATTTGCGAGTGGATGGACAGTAGATAGCTAAATAAAAAAGATTCGGTAAATTGGTGAGTTGATAAATCTTAAGTAGATGTTGCACATATAAGTATGTCGTATTTTGCTATTCGTCAGTATTCATTCATAATTGTAACGTTATTTGAAATGGCTTTAGCCGTGTTTGATGACTAGATCTGAATAGCTGTAATGTCTGTGTGAATTGTATGAGTGCAAGCGAGATAGCATGCTTGCGCGAATCTATATAAGGCGATGCGTGCTAGATCCGTCCTCTTTTGTGTTAGGCAGCTCCACAATAAATACTAGTACAGTATTCCGTTACTCTCTCTTCTTTGCGTACTACCTACCAATATTCGTCTAATGTAAGTCCGCTGGACCTTACAACAGACTCACCTGTAGAGCTGAACACAACATATCGCAACCGATATTACAATAGCCAGCTACATTTTCCACATCTCCTTCCCCTCCCCACTACCCTCAGTATCACACCATACCAAAATTGGGGATGCCATAGTCTCAATGGCTCGAGACGGTTGGGAGCAGTTGGGACTCTTGTGTTATATTCAGATATTGAAGTTACATTATACGCAAGTAGGCATCTTTAGCGTATTTTTCGCTAAGCCGACTGCACGTATAAGTATGTCGTATTTTGTGATTGCCGCATGCTACTTCGGAGAGTCGAAATTATTAGTAAAAATATTTTTATAGCGGATTTTTACTCAAGATGCCTTCAGATATAAGTATATCGACTTTGGTTGTACGGCCGTATATCCTCTTTGCATACTTACTTGAAGAAAACATATTCTAAACCTTCGGCCGGACCAATTGTCGCCGGAATAACTGTCGGCCGGATGAACTGTCGGCCGGACAAACTGTCGGCTTGACCAACTGTCGGCTTGACCAACTGTCGCCGGACCAATTGCCGGTCACCATATGGGGTAGAGGTAAAACTGGGTATACCCTAAAGAGATATAACATAATAATGTAACTAAATAAATATGTAGGTACTGTTAGAAAAACTTTGTATTGGAGAGTCTAACCCAAATTATTTCTTTCAGCGAGCCAAATTTACATTTGTACTTTTATAAATTTAAGCACATGATACATACGATTTCGTATCTATCATGCAGTCCAGCCTTCTTTGCCCAAATTTATTTATACGCTTAGGTACGATTAGTCCTTCATTTAACGTATAACGAGTATTGTAAGTGTGCTCCAGTCTATTATATCCAGATGGCTAGTTATGTGTTCTGATAAAAGTATGGAATATTAAACCTCTGTTCATATACACTTTTTACTTATATGAACTAATAATAATTTATGTAATGAATTTTAAACTAATTGAATATGATGGATATTTGTTTTACAGCAAATTCCCCAAGCTGTATTTCCATACGTTATAATTGATTCAGCGGGTGAAAAATAAATTATACGAAGCGTGCCTATTAGAACATACAATATTATTTTATGTTGTCTTCTAGCAATTGATCTCTGTCGTTCCCAGTTCACCGTTTGGAAAATAAATAAAATAGCTGGGAAGAATTGTTAGTAGCTTAGGTACATGAATTAAAATTAGCAATAAAATTACTTTTGATATCGATTCAAGTGTATTCAGTTTTGATTGCAAGTTTGACGAGTTCATGCAACATTAATGACATTATTAAGTAATTTAAAGATGTAGAAGTCCTACTATTTTTAGACTACCTAAATATACTAATATAATAATACGAAATGCGCGTGATTGCCAAATTTTACAGGCAAACTTTTATCAATGACATGAATCGTGTGAACAAAATACATCATTTTTGAACATTCAGAAATGTCAAGTAGTACAATTTTTCCAAATTGTCACGTCTTACATAAACATACGATAAATATCTAATATTAAATTAATACCAGTGTCACAAATTCATGACTTTGGAGAAATGTTCGATGAAAATATTCCTTCCACTCATTAGCGTTGTAACTAATAAGGTTAAGATATTTATTTATTTTGATTACTTTTTGAAGTAAAACTTCTTCGCGAACGCTTGACTTGAGGAGTAAGCTGGTGAATGCGTGACGAGAGCGATACGAAATGTGTGATCGGGCGAGGCCAACAGTCGGGCCTTTACGCACGCTTGACTTGGGGAGTAAGCTGGTGAATGCGTGACGAGAGTGTTATGAAAAGTGTGATCGGGTGAGGCGAACGGTCGGGCGAGGCGAACGGAAGTTGAGAGGGAGATATAAGATAGTGAAGTTTTACTTCAGTCGTTGGGTCTAAAGCACACTCGTTTTTTATGATTATGTTTTACATATGATTTGATTTTATTTTGAATTTGATTTGATTAGAATTGATTATATGTATTTTATTTGAGCTTTAATATTAAGATTATTGACTATTGTGAATACCGATTTACATTATTAATTTTTTTTTTTTTTTAATTAAATATTTAATTTTTATATTTTAATTTCTATTATTCATATTGTATTATATTGTATGAGTTGAATTAGAGATAAAAAATACATTTATTTTTGTGTCCTATAGCGCATTTGTAAAATTTTTGGCATTGCATATACACTGCATAGATTTTTATAAATAAATGTACAAATTATATATAAATAAATAAATATGATTTAATTATTTTTTATGGAATTTAATTTAATTGTATTTTATGGATTTTTTTATTTTTATTTGATATAATTTTTTAAATTCATTTTTATTTCATTTCATTTCATTTTCTGCTGTATATTGGAGGCACTGCTGAAAACCAGCTGCTTTCCAAGAGAAATCCTGAATTGTAGCTGAGCAATGACCTTTTCATCAACAGAATCAATGATAAAAAGGAAAAAAATGTATGTCGTAAAAAATCTATTGATGAATAAACGTTTTATTATTATTATTTTTATTAAGATGCGTTTGCAGAAATTTAATTGTTTTCAAGTCCTTAGATTGTACGAGAACGCTCCATATTTCAATCATTTGCATCCAATTACGTTATCTGACAGGAGAATTATTTCAGACCCTGTTGTATTACACTTAATTAGCATCAGCAACTTAATTGACAGCCCTGCCATCGTCGCCACTATTAAATTACATTTACCGACTGGGAACACAAGACAAAATGTAACATTCTTCTGCAACACATACTATCCGACACAATCCCTAACCGATAGGATGCACGATCTAGATCAAATTTGGCGGTAGGTACTATTGATATATTTAAACGAACTTAATGTATAGAATTTGGCGTAATTTATGCCAGGGCTTTGCTGAATCCTACACATTATATATAGTAGCGTAGGTAATGTAATCTTAGTTATTTGTCTTACAGAAGTGTTTTAGTTTCTATTTTATTTGATATTACTGTTGCATGTTTTGCCAATATTGTTTCATATTTAGTTTATCAGTTTTACATTACTTCATACTTTAAAAACGTATTCTGTTCTTATAATCTGCAAAAGCCCAGCTGGGCATAAAATCAAATAAAATAAGATAAAACACAAAGTATTGAGACTTCTGTTTATAAATAATACATCGCAAGACTCGCATTATTGAGTAAACCCCAGTTTTTGCAGCGTTATTTTTCTTCAGGCTCACCGTTTACGTGAAAATGTGTATGCCAACCGGTGGTTTGTTTCCTCTGAATGACATAGCCTCATTGCGACATTCTTAAATTGTCCAGATTATTAATTTTCTCACACAATATGTGTATTAATGTTCTCATCGATACATCACATAGTTACCTAACAGTCACAGGTTGAAAGTGAATTCCTGTGATATGTATAAACACGGAACTGGTCAACTAGTGAACATTTGACAAAACCAAATCTGATTTATCACTCTTGTCCCGTAGATTTCCATGTAGGTCTCCCAAGCGTTTTTTCACAAGTTTTTCATGTTAAAGAACCATTTCATTTCTGAAATAATATCTGAACAATGCACCAAACGTAATAAGTCTTAAAATGTGCGTGGAATAAGCATTTGGCTATAATAAGAATCGGTCTCTAATTCAAAGTACGAGTAAGTCATGATTCACGAAAAACTGGTCAGTTGAAGAAATACTAATCATGGAAACGTTCAACAATCGACCTACTGCGTTTAATGCAAGCACTGAGTATATTGAAGAATCGGAAAGTCTAACTGCTCCGTCCCGTTATTGGAAATGCTTTCCATCCCCGACGTGCAATAAACCGTGTCTGTTAGCAGTGTCAACGGAAAATTTCGCAATATCTTCGACTTCAAATTTTCGTTTGCCCATATTTTAGAAACTATATACTTCATTCAATTTTTGGTACAGGAAATTCCAGTTGTGTTCTGTTACATTGAGATGCTGTGTATAGGTTGGTTATGTGGTGCATAATACCAGCTGGTGTTCCCCTCGGGCCAATATTTGTTTCAAAGATTTTAAACCACCTGATGACTGAAGGGTGGTGTTGAAAATAAACATGTTGATAAATGACCAGCCAAGAAAAATCCGCAAAGCAGCTAGTCTAGACGCAATAACAACAATGAATCGAATGAATAATAAAATATGATTTTCTTTTGATTAACATATTATTACAAATCATCTCAAATAGTCATTTTTTTCGGAATCATGAAAAACTTTTTTACATGTATTAACATTGTATATATCGTTTTAAAAACACATTCTAAAGACAAAATTACAATGTTTGTAACCTGGACGCAAAGTCATTTTTATGTGAGCATAAGTTATGCATTATTTTTCTTAAAGATAACACTACTTGTTATTAGACATGTGAATACATTATTGCCGTTATGTCATTGTCATAAGAACTGCACTTTAATAATTGCTTTCTATATTTTCGTTACTATTACTCCGGGGTGTAAGACATATTTAGGTCCTTACATATGAAATTGGCGTTTTGTATGGGAGGAACATAAAGTCGATTTTTTTTAATATAATATATTTATTTCAGTCAGTGCCCAAGAAATACAAAAAATAATATATTTATTTAATCAAAGTATGTACCGTTGCTATCTACGCCCTTGTGCCATCTCACAGTTCATCGATCATTTTACTAAAAAACTATTCGGACGGGAATCAATAAAATCTTTGCATGCGCTTTGGACTGCCCCATCGGAGTTGAATTTTTTCCCTTGCAAGAAGTTATCCAAATTTCGAAAAAAATGGTAATCTCTTGGGGTAAGGTCCGGAGAGTACGGTGGATTTCCAATTGAAGCTCCTCTAATTTGGTAGCCGTCTATTGTGCAATTTGTGCAGCGTGTGGTCTAGCGTTGTCATGAAGCAGCAGTGGCCTAGAGCAATTAACCAGCCTCGGTTGTTTAGCAGCTAGCTTTTCCATCATGGTTTGCAGTTGCTGACAATAGACATCTGCCGTAATCGTCTGTCCAGATTTGAGAAAGTTGTAGTGAACGACACAAAAAAAAAAGAAAACACAACTGTGTTTTCTTTTGCGGCACCGTCGCCATACACATCATTAATCCTTCGAGCCGTTTCTGCAGCACTGGTGCCACGGTGGAACTCGTACTCGTAAATAACGCGATATTTCAAGTTTTCCATTTTGCAAATTAAGTGACGCAAAGAAAAAAAAAACAATTAAGGCAAAATAGCTGAGCATGAGTAAATAGCTGTATAAATTTGAATGTGGAATTCCTAACCAAAGAGAAGATATTTGAGATCAAAGTTGCCAGTACGGCAACGCCAATTTCATATGTAAGGACCTAATATTATTTTAAATGATTGAATTGTGAAAACACAAATCAAACAAATAAAATTTAATGGCGCACGCCGGGATTTAGACTTCCGGATCGCTGGTCGAGAAACTTGTCCCTTGAAACATGACCACGAAGGCCGCCGGGAATCATGTCAGTAATCACTGGTTAAGTACGTCTCTCATCACCCTTTATACATTATGAATTATAACATAAAATAGAAAAACAAAAAAGAAAATAATTATTGATAAACACGGAACACGTATTTTTGACCGGTCAGTGGTTGAGTGGGCATCGCGTTTGGGTCCTACCCGTTCGATTCGAGGCTTTCCGTGTTCGATTCCTCGACTAGCTAGGAGTTTTGAAGATACAAAGCAAAGGTAATAAATAGATTACAGTATAGTTGGGTGGATTGGGGGACGATTATGCCAAAAAAAAAATTAAGAAATCTGTGTCGAAAAATGGGGTTTTATAAAAATCGTTTTCCCAGAGAAAATACGTTTATGGCTCTTTCAAAACTTTTTTGTTTTGTTTGTTTGTTTTTTTATTTTTTTAATCACTCTCCTAATAAAGCAGCTGCTTGTGTTTAGGATAGGACAACTAAAAAAAATTACATTTGTTTAAATTAAAACAAAAAATATTAGTTATTTAACAAAAAATATTAGTGATTTTATGAGAAAATACAGATAAAAGTAATAAAAATATAGGTTAGTTAATAAATGATTTACAGTATTGATAAGGCAAAAACATATTTCTAAACAATAAGTTAAGTTACGAGGTGGTACTAGAATATTTTAATTTAATTTTTTTTTTATATTTTTCGTAGCTTTCTTCCGATCGTATATCAAGGGGTAATTTATTAAATATTTTATCCGCTTATAGTTTAGGGAAGGTATTAATGAAGAAAATACTGAATGATCGCGCAGATGTATGCTATGCGTTTTTTTTGGAATCCATAAAGGTGTGCCAATTTGATAAAGGGTGGTCTGCTACCCGCCATATGTTGCTCTGCTCACGAGACCCCAGTCACCTGCCGGGCTCTTGGTATTGTTCAACGGAGGGGCTTCTTATTACGATACCGCGTGCAAAACAAAATACTTAAAAAAACTATTACTTAAAGTAAATTAGGAAAAAGGCTACAAAATAAAGTACAAGTCTAGGTAATCAATGACATACAATCAAAATAACCGGTCGACAAAATCTCTGAAAGTACTATCATCTATGTACCTGTCCTGTCAGCTTAAGTAGAGAATTTTATTTATTGTTTTGGTATTTCATGTGTTCCGACAAATCCTATAAATATGGCTTTATACCTGAAGTTAAAATGAGTGGGGTATCTCAGTGACCCCTTTTGGATTTGCACTGCTTTTGTTTTGCATCTTATTCATACTGTGTGTGCCTAGGGAAATATTTTCTAGACAATATCAACGACTTGTATGATCTTTTGTATTCAAATCTATTTTCAATGGCCATAAAAAAAACATTCGCGTGTTTAAAAATACACGACAGTTATAAGTTGGCGAAAAATGAGGTTGCTGCAGTCTATTACATTAACGGATTAAAACAGTCCGCCCTCCGGTAACCCGACGCTCATCTTTTCCTTCAAAAAGGTCTTCAAAAACTTCCCCTTCTCTCCCAAGTACATTTCTTCGAGGCAAAATCGGGGAACCGGCTAAAGGGCGCGGACTTCGAGCATCGTCTGCGGTTGGGCCGATAGCTATACGCATTCTCATTGGAATTGCCCAGTGGTCTATGGAATACTTTCTCTGGCTTTTATTTTTATATATTTTACTTTCTTTCTGCTATTATAGTAATTACTTACATTGTAACATAATCATGTAACTATTTTTTCCTCATTATTTATTTTATTTACAGAAGGTTCCTTCGACTGGTCATAGCCGTTATTTTTATTTTTCTTTTTCTTTTACTAACACTATTATCTCTTTTTGATGTTACCTATTTCAGAAGAATTATTCCACGGGCTGCTACTTCTATTTATCTTTTGTATAATGTTAATGTAAGTACTTGCATACTGCTTACTAACCCCGTATGCATGGACATTGGAGGGTCTAGAGTCGTTCAAATAAATGTAGCTTCGTTAAAAAGAAGTAGAGTCTTGACGTGTGCGGTGAAGGAGGAAACCATATGTTTCCTTATAACGCCGTTAGGAAAGTGGTGGATTAAAACATTAAGGATAATGCCATAATATTAATGTTTACGCCACCACCAAGTAACATTTATAGCTCTGTAAGCATTTTGATATAAATATTTTGATTACCTCGGCAGTATTCATACAAATAGGTATGCGATCGTATTCTTCTGAAAATTTAAATCCGCTTTATCTTTGATTTCAGGGTATTTATTTCAGCAATACTTTCGTGAAATTAATCATTCGAACAACCTTTTGATCGGTTGGTGAATAATATATTTTTATTAGAATATGAAAATGAATTTGTTAATGAGATATTACTGATATATTGCTTTTATCGATATGAATCACTATTGTATGCTTACAGTATTGATATTAAATAAAATAATAAATTCCAGCAGTCTGACAACAGTTTCAGCGTATCTGCCTAAAAAATTATTACACTACAGCACAAATTTGACGACGATGACATCATGAATCGAATAAATGGAATATTTAAACGATTCCGTCGATCTTTGATCTCAGCCCGTTTAGCTTTAAATAAAATGTTTAATTTGTTTTGGAGAGTTTTACTTTCCTTGTACATTTGTCATTTTTTTTCTGCTATCGTTTTCCACACAACTTTATCATTTACAAGCAAACATAAAAATAATATATATATACAAGTACAGAAATTAAGTCAAAAGTACAGAATACCAACAAAATGTTTAAATATGTGTCTGCTGATCAGTCAATAAGATCGGATAGGTAACTAACACTCATCTTTAAGAAGTACTGAAGTCTGACTTATTACACAAGTAGAGTATATATATCAAAATGAAATGAAATGAAATGAAGTGACTATTTTAATTGTAGAGATTATAATAACGTACAAGATATTGAAAAAAATATAAACAGTAGTTCATTATTAACACCTCAGACCAATTTTTTCGGTTTTCGGAATAACTCATATAAATCGTTGTGTCTCCCTTACTATCATGGTGAGTAATATTATATAAACGGTGTTAGAAAAAAAAACGAGTGTGCTTTAGACTTAGACCACACGACTGAAGTAAAACTTCACTAACTTATAAAAGAACATATGACATTGACATTGACATTGGGGTGACATATGACATTGGGGTGACATATGACCATGGGGTGACCTATGACCCAGGGGTAACTTATACCCGTGGGGTGTCCTACGACCTTGGGGTGACCTACAACCTTGGGGTGACTATCCTTATCCTTATCACTCCCCAAGTCAAGCGTGCGTAAGGGCCCGACTGTTCGCCACGCCATCGATCACCGTTCGCATCGATTACCGTTCCCATTACACTTTTCGTAACATCACACTTTTCGTAACACATCACCACTTTTTGTAAAACATCTCCACTTTTCATAACGCATTCGCCAGCTGTTACGTTACAAAAGATAAAGAATAGACCCCCTTATTCCTGTTGCGAGGAGCTAGTGAATTGGCCCCCAGTGCACAGCTCGCCGTACCGCCCCCTCTCCGCCCCCCTCTCCGTACGCGGAGGTCCGTGGCCCCAGTGCCGAACGGCACCCGGCATTCATTCCCCGGCTGGTCGCGGGCTTGACAACAGTGATTGCGCTAGTGCGCTGTTCGAGAACCTAAAAACTCGTGATTGTTTCTATAATGTGTATTGTGTACGAGAAGGCTCCAGCCCAACGGTAGCCTGTCGGACGGCTACCTCATTTCCTGCTTTGTGAGTAAAATGAACCTTTGCCTCCTTTTGTGTGCTACATCCTGCGTTTAAATTCACTAATACGTATTGAGAGTTGAGTAGAGAGAAGTTCCGCGCCATGTTAGAATTCTATACTTAGCAAGTACCCATGTGTAGTTTGCCGAGGCTGGCAATTGTAAAACCCTGTCTCCTTCTAAATGAATAAACCCTTTACGTGCAAAACTGTGTTCTGATTGAGGAAAGAGACCTGGAGATTGTGAGGAAAGAAGGAGGAGGAATTCACAAGCGAACCACAACACTCGCCTTGGTTTTAAGAGGAACCATGCTTGCGCCGGCTTCCTGAGCTAGTTCTGTTGGCCTATGTATTGCGTGTCCTTTCCAGGTTTTGGTTTAGCAAATGGCCATATAAGCGGCAATGCTAACACTGGCTTCCAACTTTGGCGCAAATTTTTTCCTCCCTCTTCACGGTCCCACAGTCTCGTTCTTCAATCAGCAATTGTTAAAACTTTATAATGTATAATGTTTTGTCTTGTTATTCCCAATTTGTCTAGCATTTTCAACAGGAACCCCGGCGCGAACGTAACTTCGAATCGCAATTTAAATTATCACGGGCACGATCCCTTCATTTTTGAGTCGTCACTCGACAAAACATTGTCACCGGTATTCCTACGTAAAGTGCTCAACCAAGAAAGTTTTCGCCGTGAATAATATAGTGTTTACAAGTGTCGACCGACTAAATTTGCTAGTTTCAAATACAAGTTAATAGTGGAAATGAACACAAATATTTAAAACAAAGTTATTCAACAATTAAAATCCTGTATATGATAAACCAATTACCCGCTTCGTTTCCCGAGAGTTAATAAACCTATTATATTATAATTAACATATTTCGCAAAGTACTGGTCTGTATTCATATCGACATATTTTGCAGCTTAAGGGAAACAAGTGGATTAAATTCTTTCTGCCATTTGACAATTGGGCATTTTTTTTACTTCTGCCGTACGTTTCTTCTTCTTTTTTCTTTTCCTACTATTATAAAGAAACATACGACATAATTCGAAAAATGCCTAGTTCGCGTTGACGTCGATTCCTCGAAAGCTAACATTACAACCATATGCATACTTCTGCATATAATCCTTGTTATGACGAAAGGAAGTTGGCGTGTAAATACCAATAATTGGTGATGCTCAAATCAGGCTACAGTTTAGCCACGTAAATAAAAAAAACTATTCCCCAAGACATTGTTGAATTTTCGAACAAATACTTCCACGAAAACTTGTATAAAAGAAAAAATATTTCTTTCTTTTTCTGAAGAACCCTCCTTTGGAAAGTTAATGAAAAATATTCTAAAAACATGTTCGTTTAAGGCGAACCTCGCTTCCGTTTTTCATTTCCGAACTTTTGCAAATTTCCAAACCTTTTTCAAAAAACATCGGAATAAATTCTAAAAACGTGTTCCATTAAGGTGAACCCTGGCCCGTGAAATTTTCATATCCGGACTTTGAAAATTTTCAACAAATTTCCAAAATATCTGGATTTTTTCACAACAACACGTTTTTTGAGGCAAACCGCTGCGCAATTTTTTTTTTCATTTTATGGACTTCGAAAATTTTCAACAAATTTCCAAAACATCTGGATTTTTTCACAAAAACACGTTTTTTGAGGCAAACCGCTGCTCAAATTTTCAAATAATCCAAACACTTATAAAAAACGCGTTTTTTGCAAAAAAACTTTTTGTAAAAAATACGTCCCCAGTGATCAGTCTCTGCCCAATTTCTTTCCAATTGCGAGTCTAGTTCTCACTTTTTCCAACATAAGGTCACTCTGACACGATCCTATACACCATGGAAGTTCCTCAAGTTACGCTGGGTATAATACCGCACATTTTTACTTCAAGAAAGGAAGAACTACTACAGGCCCTGAGAAATAGAAAGATTTCTCCTAGGAATAGATCCAAAAAATGCCTTACTCTATATGCTTCTTTCTACAACAAAAAATACATCAGGAGGTTGCAATTTCAACCGGAAGTCACCTCGGAAATCATCCCTACCCCCTCATAGTCTCCGAAGCAAAACCATTGGTGGTGCAAGCCCAGGAACCAACAAAAATATACGATCTGACATCCTGGAAAACAAAATACAACGGACTCACGGATGTGGAGGATTTCATCAACAGAATAGAAGAAACAGCTCAAGTCAGAGGAATTCCCGAAAATATCCTACACAAAAATTTCATAGACGTCATCGCTCCTGAAATGCTTACCTGGCACAGGATACATAAGAGAAAAACAAACTCATGGAAGGAACTCAGGGCGGCACTTTTAACAAGTTTCGGAGAAAAAAAGGCCCAACATAGAATCAGGCTATCCTTACTCGCTATCAAGCAGCACTCCGGAGAGCCTGTCGCTAGATTCACGCAAAGGGCAGAGGCCATCAATATTAAGCTTGCCCAACCCGTCCCTGAAATGGAACTCCTCCCAGTTTTGATCGACGGACTCCTGCCCAGATACGAAAATATCATCACTTCCCAGAAAATTTCCACGCTAGAGCAACTTAAAGATGTCTGCCAGCTACTGGAGGCATACCAGGATTGAAAGAGGAACGAAAGGTTCCCCAAGGAAAACTTTCACCCCAGCACTTCGTCCGGCATAAAACCAAAGCACAACGAAAAGAAATCCTGCTCTTTTTGCCACAAGGTTCGTCACTCCCAAGCCTCCTGCTTCAAGCAAGCTAAACTTTTATCTTCAAGAGACCCCCATTCTAACAAAAGGCGATCCGTTGATCGTTCTCCAAGAAGAGACGAAGGGAGGAAGTTTGGCAAAAGACCACGCCAAGACAATACTGAGACACCCATCCCGGACCTCAGATTCATCAAACCCCCTACAGACTTCTCCAGACCCCCGCCCAATTGGACAGCCAAGAGGACAAAAAACTAGAACCCAACCACCCGGGCCATCCTCCCCATAGGCCGAAGGAATGGTCGGAATGGTTGGAACACGTCAAATTCTTCAAACAGGCCTTACCCCTCTCTACAGTTTGCTGCAAACAGGCAATAGACGGTAGACCCTTCGCGTATTTTTCTATAAACAATGTGGTTTTTTCTGGTCTCCTTGACAGCGGCGCGTCTGTCAGCTGCCTGGGCGACAACGCTCACACCTTATTCACAAACTGTGGTTTTAAAATGGAAGAACATTCTTCACATGTCACTACGGCAGACAACACTTCACAACGTGTCATTGGTTCTCTTACCCTGCCGATCAATTGCGACACAAAAACAGTTCGGATCAAATTTCTGGTTGTACCTACAATCTCACAAAAATTTATCCTGGGAGTGGACTTTTGGATGGCTTTCAAAATTGCTCCACAGTTGTTTAACAACCCCTCCGTTCCCCCCCAAGTGAACGAAATCCGTACAGTAATACCGTACGAAAATTTGAACCCCCTACAAACATATCAGTTGGATCAGATGATCAACAAGTTTGAATCAATCTACTTCGAAAGGTGCGGTTTAGGCTTAACCAACTTAGTAGAACACCACATAAAAACAACAGGCCCCCCAATCAAACAAAGGTATTATAACCTCGCTCCACAAAAATTAAAAATTCTAGAAAAAGAATTGGACGATATGTTAAGAATGGGAGAGGTGGTACCCAGCCGTAGTGCATGGACCAACCCCACCTTAATAGTTTCAAAGAAAGACGGCTCGGCCCGTTTCTGCCTCGATAGCAGACGCCTCAACGCATGTACAGTGTTAGACGCCTACCCCCTCCCCTTGGTCAACTCCATCCTCGACAGACTTCGAAACGCTAAATACATCTCATCTATAGATTTAAGCAAAGCCTTTTGGCAAATACCTTTGGATCCCAGCTCCTGCGAAAAAACTGCCTTCGTAGTGCCTGGCAGGGGTATGTTTCACTTTAAAAGGCTACCCTTCGGTTTAAAAAACAGCCCAGCAGAGCTACAAAGGCTCATGGATAAATTGTTTGGCCCAGAGTTCTGTAGCAATTGAACGTGCTACGTAAACACAGTTAAAAGAAAGCTCTAGAATCATCGGTTGATAGTTTTTTATGTGCCATTAAAATTTTCACAATGTTATCAACATATGGAGTGTGACAGTTAAAAAAAATAAACAGTACAATTTGTTTCAGCTTGCTGTTCAAAAGAATTGGAATTTGAATTGCTTGAATTTGAATTCTTAAGTAAGTACTTCTCACAGCGCAGGTAGCTACAGTATGCGTGGTTGCTACAGGACTCCCTCCCCAGACAACGCAGACATGGCTGCGGTGGAAAGAGGAATAGTCAGATACCGAGGTGATCGGGAAATCGAACCCGCCTTCCAGAACGAGTGGTTGTGTGTGTCCGATCCTTACTGCCATCGAACAACGGAAGGGTTGGTTGTGATGTGGCGGCTGGTGACTCTGATGCGGTTTGCGAGTGTGATGTGAAACTCTCAAGATCTTGAGCAACGTATGCTGGTTTGAGGCGGTCGATGCTCACGGTGATTTCCTTCCCTTTTACCAGTATGGTATATGTTCGTTCGTGCCGACGAACGACTTTATGAGGGCCACTGTAGGGTTGTTGAAGCGGGCTCTTGACTGTGTCGTCCCTCAAAAAGACGTGAGAAGCTGTGGGAAGATTTTGGAAGACGAAACGATGTCCATAACCATGGCGGGTACCTTCAACTGGTCTCAGCTCGTTGAAATGTTTCCGTAGTTCCTTGAGGAAGCTTCCGGTGTCGTCGTTAACATTAGGTCGTGCTGTACATAGAAATTCGCCGGGTAAGCGGAGCGGCTCGCCGTATACTAGCTCGGCTGAGGTTGTCGCGAGGTCATCTCTCCAAGCTGCTCTGATTCCCATGAGTACGGTGGGAAGTGTTTCCGTCCAACGGTTATTCTGATGGCACTTGATCGCTGCTTTCAGTTGACGATGAAATCGTTCCACCATGCCATTTGCTGCGGGGTGGTATGCAGTTGTATGGATTTGCGTCGTGCCTGCCAGGAAATTCAACTGCCTGAACAGCCTCGACTCAAATTGTCTCCCTTGGTCCGTAGTAATGCGGAGTGGAGTGCCGAATCTTGTTATCCAGCCCTTGTAGAAAGCACGCGCCACTGTTTCAGCCTCTTGGTCTGGGATCGGGAATGCCTCTGGCCATCTCGTGAATCTGTCTACGCACGTGAAACAGTATCGGCATCCTTCTGAAGAAGGCATGACGATTATGTCGATGTGGACGTGCTCGAATCTAGCGGAGGGTCTGGGAAAGGCTCCCAGGGGTGCTGACACGTGCCGTGTAATCTTGCTTCGTTGGCATTGAAGGCAATTGCGTGCGAGCTTAATAGTTTCAGCTTTAATGGCCGGCCAGACATAACGTTGAGTTATGAGCTTAACCGTGGCCTTAATTCCAGGGTGAGCCAGCTGATGGACCGCATTGAATGCCGCAGTTCTGAACTTCTTCGTGACGAAGGGTCTGGCTATGGTAGTTGAGACGTCACAGTAGAGATGCGCGTCAGTACCCGGAATATTACACCGGCACCGGCTGTAGTATCAGACGCGTCGCTGACGATAGAGAGTGGGGCGTCGCACTTCGGGTGAACGAGCAGGGTTGCCTGGGCCAGAGCTTCCTTGCACTTGCTGAAAGCTTCTACTGTTTCGGCAGTCCAAGACACGAGTTGTTTGCCTTTTTGGTTCCCTTTTAGGAGGTCATTGAGTGGAGCTTGTGTCCTCGCGGCGTTGGGAATGAATCTTCTGTAAAAATTTATTGCTCCCAGGAAACGGCGGAGATCCTTGATGGAAGCTGGTAGGCTGTAGTTGTTGATGGCCTCCACTTTATCTGGGAGGGGTAAAGTGCCAGCGTCGGACACCGAGTATCCTAGGAATTTGACCTTAGTCAGGCTGAAATGGCATTTGGCGGTGTTGATGACAACACCATATTCCTGCAGGCGCTGGAATAATATCTTGAGGTGGGCTAGGTGCTCTTCCTCTGACGTTGAGGCAATAAGGATGTCGTCTATGTAGGCGTAACAGAAATCTAAGCCTCTGGTAACCTCGTCCATGAAGCGTTGGAAGGTCTGGGCTGCATTGCGGAGGCCGAAAGACATCACCGGAAATTCGAAGAGTCCGAATGGCGTAGTGATTGCTGTTTTCGGAATGTCCTCGGGAGCCACAGGGATTTGATTATATGCCCGCACCAGATCAATCGTTGAGAAGATCTTGGTGCCGCTCAGTGCCTGTGCAAAATCTTGGATGTGGCGTACGGGGTATCTGTCCGGAATAGTTCTGGCGTTCAATCTTCTATAATCGCCACATGGTCTCCACTGGTCGTCCTTCTTGGGTACCATGTGCAAGGGAGATGCCCAAGAGCTCTCGGAAGGTCGAGCGATTCCGAGACGGACCATGGCCTCGAACTCCTTCTTGGCGCGTTTTAACTTGTCAGGAGCAAGGCGTCGTGGGCGTTCGACTGTTGGAGGTCCTGGCGTGGTGTTAATATGGTGCAGTGTTGCGTGACGAACTTCCCTCCTGACGCCATCAGGGCGAGTGATGTCAGGAAACTGTTGAAGAAGCTTATGATACGGGGACGTTCCTGTGACCGTCTTAATGGAAGCGATCTTGTTGTCGCTTCGTTTTCCCGTGATGGTCAAATTCGTCACCTGGTCCAGCAGCCGTTTATTTCGGACATCCACCAGTAGCTCGTACTTGGCGAGAAAGTCTGCCCCGATGATTGGCCTGGAGACGTCTGCAATGACGAAGCTCCAAGTAAAGTCGCGTCGCAATCCCAGATCCAGGTTGAGCGTTAGGCTGCCATAAGTAGCGATTGTGCTGCCATTTGCTGCTGCCAGTTCGTATGTCGCTTTAGTGGGGCGTCCCTGGACAAGGCGTCGTGGGAAAACGCAGAGATCTGCGCCGGTGTCTATAAGAAATTGGGTACGGGTTACCCTGTCGGTAACAAAAAGGCGACTGACTTGGTTGGGGCTGGCGCTGGTCGCCATCAGTTTGGGCCCCGCGCGTTTTCCTGCTGGAAGTTGCAGGGTTTGGTGCACTTGCTTGCCTTCGTCCCATACTTCCAGTGGTACCAGCATGTTCCCTCGGGCTGATGACCTCTGGACCGACTGCGGGAACGATTGCTCCAACGATGCGGGGTGGCGCTCCTCCTATGCTGGCCAGAGCGTAGTGTCGAAACTTCGCGCCTCAAAGTAGCGAGCTCTTGTTGGAGAGGCTGCATCAACCGCGCCATCTGTGTAACCAATGAATCTTCGGACGATGGAACAGCCACTGAGTTAACTGCCGGTCTACCAGCATAGTCTGCTATGGCGTCGGCCAAGCTGGCCACCTTGTCAAGCGGAGTGTCTTGCTGCGTAGCCAGAACCACCTGCATACTTCTAGGAAGACGACCCATCCATAGGGTTCTCAAAACCTCATCGGGCACAGCGCTGCCGGCGAGGGTGCGCAGGTGTCTCAAGAATTGGGAGGGTTTACGGTCTCCGATCTCTTCATGTTCCAGAAGTCTCCTTGTCTTCTGCTCCTGCGTGGAGCTGAGGCGTCTGGTTAATTCGTATTTTAATAGTGCATATGCACCGACCTCAGGGGGCTTCACAATGATGTCCCGGACTTCTTGGGCGTGGGCGGGATCCAAGGCTCCGAGAATGAAACCAAATTTTGTGGCATCCACGGTCACTCCTGCTGCCTCGAAGCTGCGCTCCACCATAGCGAACCATAATTCTGGGTCATTAGGGCAAAAAGGCGGAATGCGTACTGCCACTCGGTTGACCTCAGGCGGTGGATTCCTGATGTTGGGTTGCTGGTTACTTGTCGTTGGTTGCTTGTTGCTGGTTATTGGTTGCTGGCTGTCCTCAGATGTTCCGCTCACAAGAGACATGATGATGATTGGTGCGCGAAATTTATCACCGAAGAGTTTATTTCGTGCGCGACGTGCTCGCGGTAGACGTACTTGCACGCGTCGTGTTCACTGTCGGATTCACAAATGTAAACTTCGTGGTCACTAATGTGAACGTCGGTGTCACCAATGTAGCAATTGAACGTGCTACGTAAACACAGTTAAAAGAAAGCTCTAGAATCATCGGTTGATAGTTTTTTATGTGCCATTAAAATTTTCACAATGTTATCAACATATGGAGTGTGACAGTTAAAAAAAATAAACAGTACAATTTGTTTCAGCTTGCTGTTCAAAAGAATTGGAATTTGAATTGCTTGAATTTGAATTCTTAAGTAAGTACTTCTCACAGCGCAGGTAGCTACAGTATGCGTGGTTGCTACAGTTCAATAACAACTTATTTTGCTACCTGGATGACTTGATCATCATCAGCGATACTTTTGAAAAACATATACTCATACTAGAAAAGGTTTTTCAACAACTCAAACAAGCCGGTTTGACTATCAACCTAAAGAAATCGGAATTCTGCAAACATCGCCTACGATACTTGGGCTTCATAGTAGATGAAGAAGGCCTAAGAACCGACCCCGCAAAAATTGCGGCTATGACAAACTTTCCCCGGCCCACGAATGCAAAAGAGGTAAAGGCTTTCCTCGGACTCACCAGTTATTACAGAAGATTCATAAAAAACTTCTCAACACTCGCGGCGCCGCTCAACAAAATCACGGGCGTCCGTAAAGGTACCAGTAACTTTGCCTGGTCCGCAGAGACCGAGTCAGCATTCAACTCCCTGAAGGAAGCCCTTCAATCAGCCCCGGTACTGAATTGTCCTGACTTCAACCTCCCCTTTACGATCCATTCGGACGCATCAAACGTCGGAATCGGAGGAGTCCTCACTCAGAATTTTACGGACGGCGAACACCCCGTGGCATACTTCTCTCGCACCCTAAATAAGCACGAAAAGAACTACGGAATCACCGAGAGAGAATTATTAGCAGTCATGGAATCCATTCAACATTTCCGCGGATACATTGAGGGCAGTAAGTTTACCGTGGTTACAGACCATAGCAGCCTAAAATGGCTGATCTCGCTAGACAATCCCTCTGGAAGATTGGCTCGCTGGTCGTCCCGCCTATCTCAATATACCTTCGACGTCATCCACCGTAAAGGTGCAGATAATATCGTCCCGGATGCCCTTTCTAGAATCGAGATTGCAATACTAAATGCCGAATTATCCAATTCTAGTCTTCCCACAAAAGATTTATGGTATCAAAAAATCTTCAAAGGATGCAGTGACAACCCACAAAAGTTTCCGAATTTTACAATTAAAAACGGACAATTATACCGCAACTGCAAGCCACCACTGTCAATCTTAGAGGATTATGCCTGGAAAATGGTAGTCCCCCTCGAAAATAGAGAACAGGTTATTATCAATAACCACAGTGCCGTAGACTCCATACACCCTGGAACTTTTAAAACATACAAAAAATATCTTTAAGATATTATTGGCCTGGTTTATTCAAACAAGTACGTTTATACATCTCCAAATGCGACATCTGTAAGGCATACAAGCACAGTACGGCACCACCGTCTGGTCTAATGGGCAACCCCAAACGTGCCGATAGACCACTTCAATCCTTCTCAATGGACCTCATCGGACCTTTCCCTAGAAGCTACGCCGGTTACATGCATATACTCAGTGTGGTAGACGTCTTTTCCAAATATTGCTGGTTGTTTCCTCTGAAAAGGGCGACCGCGGCAGCAATAACCAATCTGTTAGAAAAGCATATTTTCATACCCTACGGTATTCCTTGTACTATAATATGCGACAATGGCAAACAATTTATAACTCTAGAATTTAAAGAGTTTTTGTCTAAATATGGTATAAAGGATGTATTCTACAATACCCTTTACACCCCACAGAACAACACCGTCGAACGTTACAACCAGACCATAAACACGGCTCTGGCAATTCTGGTTGGCAAGGACCAACGTACATGGTGCAAAAAATTAGACAAAATACAAGCAGCATTGAACAACACGGTGAACCTCGCTACAGGCTGTACACCATTTTTTCTCAAACACGACATGGAGCAAGTAGTTCACGGTTCATTACACCCTGACATTTGCCTTCCACCCACCCCTTCCTCCACAGCAGACCCCGCAGCAAATTACGCCCACCGCTTGGAGGAACTCTCCGCTATCTATAATGAAGTAATAGACGCTCTACTATTGGCCCACCAAAAGAGCGCCGACAGGTATAACCTTCGCAGAAAGCACGTCACGTTCAAGGAAGAAGACATCGTTTGGAGAAGAAACAACACTTTGTCGCAAGGTGCGCTGTACTTCTCTGCCAAATTGGCACCCCGCTTTGTAAAAACGAAAGTTCTAAAAAAGATCTCAGACCTTGTTTATCGATTGTCTGACATCTCTGGTAAACACATCGGAAATTACCATGTGAAAGACATTGTCAAAATTGGGAATACGGAATCAGTAAATTCCATCACATCAAGTACTCAGGCGTTATCAAATTGGCAAAACATGCATCTTGTTAACCCTGACCATTATTACGCCCCTGACCTCTCTTGGCCAGTCGTCAATCAGTGCGATGTGGTCTCTTTAGAAGTCTTATAATTCTTGTCATAAATGACGTGAGTTACTTGTAATTATTAAATGTAAATAATCACCCATATGGGCATTCGTAAGGTAATCCTTACACCCGAAGGCACATCAATGTCAACGGTAGCCTAACTCCTGTACATTCTTTTTCTTTTTGCATAATTTTATATGTTCTTGTTCATCCTGCGTGCCTTGCCTGCTGTACCACAAGAGCACCTCTTGGGGCACCGTTTTCATACTTGTATGCATCCTCTTCCTGAAATTGATCACTTCGGGAAAGGGCCTCCTTTTCCTCCTACCATCAACGGTTCCGGAAAACTCTTGCTCCGAGACGTCGCTCTCCTCTTCACAATTCTTGCAGCATCCGCGCGTTTTTTTTCTCACCTCATCGTCTCATCTTGTCATATCACCTTTTTTTAATTGTTTTGTGTCGGGTTTTTGTCGTACCAGTACGTCCCTACCCTAATGTTGTAAATATAAAATCATAAGTGCAAGTCTGTATAATAACCATTGGTTTCAGACCATTGCCGCAGCTCGCTACTATGGTCACAGCACCATATTGTAAGAATGTCGCGACGATTTCTGTTATAATAGGAAATCCTCCCGTTTTTTCTTTTTTCTTTTTCCATTTCACCCCATCCTACACATTCATAGTAATGTTGTATATTGGGGATCGTTTCGAATACACCAAATGAACACACCTATCAGGTCACATTCGCTGGATTCGAAACAATTCAAGAGCAACCTTGTTGCTACTTGTGGTTTTTTCTTCTTTTTCCAAAAATTAGAATGGCGCTCAGCCCAATTGCTCTATTTTTTTTCCAGAATCGTATTTTGTCGGATTCTGAGAATTTTTTTTTTTTTTTATAAAAGTGACAATACGTTTCGTCCCTTCATTAACATTGTTCTTTGTACATATACAACTTCATTATGAGGTACAATATTTTATCATGACATCAGTTTCTTTTGTCCTTTATTGTACCATTATTCTTGTTTGAAGTTTAAAATCTTGGCCAGATCTTCAATAAAATTTGTGTTTATCGCCTTTTGGCAAGTCTTGTAACGTATGCTAATATGAATTTATTAAGCTACACCAGTGCCGTATTAATTACATCATTGCAACCCGCCGTCTGTTTTGAATGGGGACCCACCTTTTTGAACGTAAACTTTTGTAACATTATAGGCGCGAGCCTTACAATATCTACTATTATAGGTGTGAACCTTACAATATCCACTGCTATAGATGCGAATTTCATAATATCTTTGTGTTTTTACACGTCACGGGGAGTCCGTCATAACTACTCATTGTTTGCTCGTCAACACAGGGTTGTTGATCGAGAGGGTGATTTATCTCATTAAATTGTTTTAAATACCTATTGGGTTACTGTCTTTCAATACTGGGCAAAATTTGTTATAAATCGTTCATTCCTGTCACGTGAGACGTGAAAACGTGACAATATTCACCATGAGTCGTGCGAACGAAATAATATCTACCCCCATGTTTGTGTGACCTACCAAGTGTAGATCACACGCCTTTTATTTTCTGTTATCAGAAAATTATTGCTTTTGCAGCAGAGTACTCATTAACATGCCCGTGGACTTCCTGTCACAAGAACCCAGGAACTATCCACTATCTCAAAAGGACTAATCATAAGCTTCACTCATGATTATGGGGCATCGTGTCGTAGGAGTTAAGTTGATGGACACAAAAAACACCTAACTCGTTGTCTGGGAGACGAACAAGAAAACCCCCCAGGTTTGTGAGATTTGAGCAAGGGTCTGTCATTTCTCGCAAACAAGTAGGAGAATAAAACGACCCTCTAATCTTCTACCCAATACACGTAGAGGATTAGACTCTTTTATGTCAGTGTATTCCTTTTGTCCTACACTACCAAATGGTATTGTAATGTGCCAAGATAACTGCTGTAGACCTTGTTTCACCTTCCACTCAGAGGTCGAATTTCGGAAATAGCCGAGTCCTCAGCAGTTTTCTTCGTTCAAATGTTCCCAATTGTCACCCTTTCCCTTCCTCGAAATTATCCGTGAATGGGGATATATGCGTTACGCACTTGGCGTTTCGTTTGTCAAATGGGACAACCTTCATACACGGATCCTTTCAACTTCCTACTCCTTTCCCACTTTTCATAACTTATTTGTACTCAATGTTTTTGTTCTTCGAAAGTAGAAAAAATGCTACCGTATAGACGTAAGCATAGGTCATGGAAGACCAACTTCTTTCGAACGGGGCATTTTGTCATACGTACAAACCCTTACCCACGTGTTCTTGGAAATGTATTTAGCTTTAAAAAAAAAACTAAATGGGTTAAACAGAGCCTTCCTTGAATACGTACCTTTGTAATATGTATAAGTCTGTAGTTGCATTTAGTTAACTCTCTCTCCGTCTCTCTCTCTCTACACGTCAAACAAATCCAATCTTTCTCAACATGCACACCTTGTTTCTCTCCAAACCTTTTCATCATTGGTCTACCAGGCAGGTAAAACTTCAAGAATTTTGTTCTAATAATAATTTTTCGCCGGATTAATAAGAAGACCAGCAACTCTTCATCCTATCTACACCTGTGCCTCTCTTCATTCTGCCTTCACTACCGTCACGGAGGTCCCATGCCTTCAAACCCTGCGTACTAAAAGCGCCCGACCGCACCTAACTTAACCTAGTGTGAGTCGTGCGTGTAGTTGCGAATTGTATCATCACAAAACCATCACTCAAACAAACCCGAGCACGTCAGCTCTAGGTTGGTTCATGTTCCTGTTGCATCATGCAAATATTCCTGCGGCACCTTGTAATGTTCCTGTTGCCATTGTACAAATGTCCCTGCGGCATCTTGCAAATGTTCCTGTTGCCATTGTACAAATGTCCCTGCGGCATCTTGCAAATGTTCCGGTTGCCATCGTGCAAATGTTCCTGCGGCATCTCGCAAATGTTCCTGTTGCCATTGTACAAATGTTCCTGCTGCATCTTGCAAATGTTCCAGCTGCACCTTGCAAATGCTCTGTTGCCATCATGCCAATGCTCCTGTGCCCTTGCGCAAATAACAATACCAACGATTGTTCATACAACAATCCCACTGTATACAAACCAGTGTACCAACCACCATCACAACAACGGCTGTCATGCACACAAACCACCTCCTCTATAAAGGACCAACCACCAATCACAATTCCACTCTCCAGTACCTCAATGATGTCATACTGGCCCACCCACAGGATCCGGAAGCAGCTACCTTTTTGACCTCTGTGACAGGTAGAACCCTCTCCACCACCAAGAAGCCTCATCCTGCGTTCTCTTCTTCGTGTTTTCTTTAAGGCCCTAGTGTTCCTTGAGTGTAATCTCAAACGGGCCAGGTTACTGTGACAAAGTAACCTTGTAACTTCAGTGTAACGTTCAAACACCCCAGACATCCTACGCAAACCACGCTACGCAAACATAGCTCACAGACCAATGATACAATTTAGAGTTATTTTTTTTTCTATCACTGCATAACCCTTGTACCTTTCTCCAGCAGGTCCTTCTTTATATTTATGTATGTCACTGCTCTTTCATGTACATTCATAGGTAATTCTTTGTTCACCATGCTTTTTCTCTTTTGTTTTTGTTTTCTACTATTTTGTAGCTAGCAACTTTTTTCTCTCTCTCTCCTTTTTCTCTTAAATGTTTTTTTTGCATAAGTGCTGGAAGGGTAAGAGGATTTCTTAGCCCTACTGCTCCATTACCACGTCGCTTTTATTGCGGCGAGGGGGGAAGTGTTACGTTACAAAAGATAAAGAATAGACCCCCTTATTCCTGTTGCGAGGAGCTAGTGAATTGGCCCCCAGTGCACAGCTCGCCGTACCGCCCCCTCTCCGCCCCCCTCTCCGCACGCGGAGGTCCGTGGCCCCAGTGCCGAACGGCACCCGGCATTCATTCCCCGGCTGGTCGCGGGCTTGACAACAGTGATTGCGCTAGTGCGCTGTTCGAGAACCTAAAAACTCGTGATTGTTTCTATAATGTGTATTGTGTACGAGAAGGCTCCAGCCCAACGGTAGCCTGTCGGACGGCTACCTCATTTCCTGCTTTGTGAGTAAAATGAACCTTTGCCTCCTTTTGTGTGCTACATCCTGCGTTTAAATTCACTAATACGTATTGAGAGTTGAGTAGAGAGAAGTTCCCCGCCATGTTAGAATTCTATACTTAGCAAGTACCCATGTGTAGTTTGCCGAGGCTGGCAATTGTAAAACCCTGTCTCCTTCTAAATGAATAAACCCTTTACGTGCAAAACTGTGTTCTGATTGAGGAAAGAGACCTGGAGATTGTGAGGAAAGAAGGAGGAGGAATTCACAAGCGAACCACAACACTCGCCTTGGTTTTAAGAGGAACCATGCTTGCGCCGGCTTCCTGAGCTAGTTCTGTTGGCCTATGTATTGCGTGTCCTTTCCAGGTTTTGGTTTAGCAAATGGCCATATAAGCGGCAATGCTAACACAGCTTACCCCCCAAGACGAGCGTGCGTAAAGAAGTTTTACCATAAAACACGCTTTACATTGAAATCTAAAAGCTAACCGCAAAATAATTAAAATGTATAACTTTATGAATCCAACGTTTCCGTTCGCAGTTTGAAAAAAAAATTTACTTTGGGATTTTTTTATTAATTACTACCTGACAGGCAAACGTTGTTCTGTCATATAAATTATTTCTAGTGAATATTTTGGGTGTTAAATAAAAAATAACGAATGTATTTTAAGTGTATTGGGATGGGATCTATGACAGAAAGAGGAATGGAGCGCTGTAGACGATGACCGCCGATAAAACCATAAAAACACCAACCATTCGTTTTCACAATTCAATGTATTTCATTAAAGTAACGGAAACATTCAAGGTTTGATCTCTTAAGAGTTAAATGTAAAGTGAAAAAAATGTCTTGCGCATGTGTGGATGAATATTCGATGAGTAGGATATAGCGCCATCTGACATTCAACGGCATAAATAATTTCGTTTTATTTGAAATACGATTTACGATCTATTTTAACGACGGACGATTAAATTTGTTCATACAAAAGTACTAAAATCTCGATTAAAAAATGGAAGGGTCGCGATTAAAAATGGGAGGCTGAGGATATAAAAAAATCGCTTCCTTCAAAAAGCGTATATGTATGCAGATGCAAAAATCCTTAAATGTTCCAGATTGTTAAAAGTAACAAATTTAATACCCATTGCTATGTAACTACTTTCGTAGTACCTACTTACTTCTTTATACATATATGTAATTGCTGTGTATCATTTATTTTATTTTTTTCCTGATAATAACAAACTAACGTAAAAATCTTTAAATGTTTCACATTGTTAACAGTAACAAACTTAATACCCACTGCTCTGTAACTACATTCATGAAACTACATTCATAGTACCTACTTACTTATTTACATATGTAATTACTGTGTACCTTTACTTTTTTTTCTTTTTCATAAAAATAACAAACATACGTACATTTATGATAGCAAAAAAAATAATCATTAAAAAATAAAAAATTAAAAATAATTAATTACAAGAAAATTACCTACTTTTATACTCGTATTATTCGTTAAAAATGTTTTACACCACTGCAATACCGGTATGCTTCGAGTATATTTGGAATCACATTTTGTGTGATATTGTGACAATAATTATCGAATATAATGTAGCGTGAGCCCAAATACGAATCCGCTGGTTGAACTCCTTTGTAAACAATTATTCGAATATTGATACCTACTTATATCTTTCTAGCTCTGTTTATCATTTTATGTACTATATACTTATGATACTGCATACTTGTTATAATGCTCCTGTACAATTTATTTTATATGTAAAAGCCATCAAGGCGTAAACAAACAAATAAATAAATAAATAGGAGGGTGAAAATTTGGGGTTATATGTATTTTTTGAAGCCAAATATAAAATAAATAAAAAATAGAAAAAAAATCTGGATAGAGACACCCTTATCACCTAGCGGTATGAAATATACTTTACGACCTATTCTCATACCTACCAAATATACATAAAAAATTTCATAAAAATCGATCGAGCCGTTTCGAAGGAGTGCGACCACAAACACCGTGACACGGGATTTATATACATATGTATATATATATTTATTTATTTATTTATTTATTGTAAGAAAAAAACAGCAGTTTTATACAGGATGTTAAAAATGAAGCGGTTAAAAATGAGGTAAGCCAAAACAGTTTCTTATGCTAATGGTTATTATGATATAATACAAAATTTTGATTGGTTATAACCATTACATGAAAATTAAATTAACAAAAATATATTAATGTAAGTATGTGGCGACACATCATTATAAATTTCGCCACCAAAAGAGGAATCGAGAAACATCTAATATCCGCGCCCATCGGCAAACCTACTTGCCTAGGTACCTTCGTACCTATACTAGCCGCGATGTACATTCTCGCCTGCCGTGCCAGCCCGACGTTAATAATATCGCCCTCGCCTAGAAAGGTCTCGAGACAGCACCGTACAATATCTGTACGGCGCCGAATATTCTCGAAGTGGCTCGTATTACCTACCGCGAGGTAGTTACTCTACCGCGGCTATATAAGCAGCCGATCGCTCGCCCGCTGCAGTTCAGTCCAGTTCAGTCTCACACTAACAGTCGGCCAACATCTCAGCATGTAACAGATTTCCGCATAAGTGCTCCTGCATGGCACCGCTACGCATCCAGGGCAGCTTCCTCGAGGTCTATCACCACGTCTCAGCCACAAGGCCCATCGTGCCTTCAGCCCCGCAGAACAGCAACATCCCGCGACTTACAAGGCTTGCGTCACCTTCAGTCCGGGGATCAGCTCACCACTTCATGGCACCCCGAAGCCTCACCGTACTTCGCTGCCATGGAAACACGCTCCGCCTCGCCAGGACTACCTGCTGGTGGCTCAGCTCACCGAGCCACACACCGTTTACCTCCGCGACTTAAAACGTCGAGCAACGGCCTGGAATATAGGTCATCTCCACCGCCATGGTGTCGAGCAACTCGCTGACCTTCACCACACCATCTCTATCACTCCGTGCGCCTGCAGAATCTCATCACAGCACCCCGCCTTACATCATGTTACCGACCACCGACCATCTGCTACGTAGCCCAATAAACGACTGACTCACCACTTCGACATGACGACTTTCATTTCTGTCTCCCGCTCCCTCAAGTATATTAGAAGGAAGAAGGAATAGGAAACGGCAAGAGGCAGAGGAAGATGGGATGGGGACAGGAGATGCTCATGCTGTACCTTTTCTATAGCTGTGCATTAATTTAATTCACATTTGTGGTCGTACGCTTGACTTCGTATCGGTATTTCACAAGAGTATTATTAAGAATATCGATATTGTTAAATTGCGTGTTATATTGCGCGTATATGCGGCGGATTGGAGAATTTTTTCTAAGGTTGGTACTGTACGCGGGCAAATGAAAAAAATGGTTTAGTCTGGTTGGTCTTGCAGGTATGTGAATTCTTAAATAATTTACGAGTTCAGGAGAGTCCAGGCCGTTATTCAGAATTTTGTATAAAAATATTTGATCAGATATTAATCTACGCGTTTGAAGTGGAGTAAAGTTGTGAAATTTTAAGGATTCGGTGTTATTTGCAAAGATTAATTTGAATTTATAATTTATGTGTTTAAAAAATTTGTTTTGCACACTTTCGATTCTGTCAATATGGCATTGGTAGAATGGTGCCCAAATTAGTGTGCAGTATTCTAAGTGGGGGCGGATATACGTGGTGTAAAGGCAATGCACGTTTTAATATTGCGAAAAGGTTTAGATATGTGAATTATAAATCCCAATATCTTATTTGCTTTGTTGATTACTTCGTCAATATGTTTGATAAAATTTAGTTTTACATCTAGTACTACCCCAAGGTCACGGATTGATTCTATTTCATTGATATGTTTATCATGAAAGCTATAATTAAAAGAAATTTTATTTTTGTTACGCGTAAAAGATAATTTGTTGCACTTAGAAATGCTTATGATTAATTTGTTTTATTTACAGTATGCAAAAAGACGATTTAGGTCTTCTTGAAGTTTTATGCAGTCATTGATAGATTTGATTACTAAGTATATTTTTTTGTCATCTGCATATGCAAGGTAGTTAGCATGTAAAAAACATTTATAAATATCAAATATATATACATTAAATATAAACATACATATATAGATTTGTACACAAAACGACAAAAAAATTAAAGTATTGGTTTTGCATTAAAAACTTATTTTATGTTTATTTCTAATTATACAATTTAAAAGCGTATTTCATAACCTTTCAAAAACAGTTTTTGGTTTTCGGATGCGCTAAGAAATATTCCATTTTTTTAGAATTTATCGTATAGCGGAAATATTTGTGTTTCAAAATGCGTATATGTATTTGTGCCTCGTCTTGGTAAATGCTGAACATAATTTTATGACTTCATGTACTCGTATTTCTCGTTTTTTCCCCATGGTTTTGAATGGTTTGCAATTTTCCATTTTATATGGTAGACTTGGCACTGCATCAAACGATGCTAGTTTTATTAATAATTATAAGTTATTTCTAGTACTGTTAATGGCAATCCAGCGCAACCTATGTCAATGTTTGACAGTAATTTTCACAGATTTCGAAAACAAGCTTTGGTACAGTTTGCGGAATGATTTCCCATGTGTACCCAGAACTAATCGAAATTCGTTATAATTTCATCCAGCCGACATTTTACGTCACCAGATAATTATCTTAATTTATTTCCCAGAGCATTACATATAATTAGCCAAGACAACGTGTTAGTATTTTAGTACATTAAATAATGTTTCAGATATTCTGTGTTGGTAATTCGTTATTGCTATAAAATAATGAGTAACTACCAAATTGAGAAAACAAAAAACGATAAAATTTCCGCAGACTTAATTATGTTTCACAGGAGTGCTTTTATTTTAGGTTTCAAGTTTAAAGTAATCGAAACATAATACCGGATTAAAGAGAAAAAAAAACCACTTTTACGGTACGTACATTCGAGAGGGTACCCAAAAGAAATCGAACTGCTGGGGTTTAGTTTTCATAGTACCGGGTTCCGCCGGTAGGTGCATGTACATTTACTTTTCTCAGTCAGTAGGTTTGCCAAGAATATAAATTTAAAATATATATAATTTAAATATATATTTTTTAAATATATAATTTGGAAGGCGGGAATGGGTACCGCCGCCCCGGGAACCTTTATTGGATAACCAACACCTCTGCCATAGGTCACCCCAAGTGGTTCGCTACGTTTGGTGATTTAGCAGGGGTGCCCGGGTTCATGGGGTGAGGTTTGTCTAGGTCTTGGAGGCGGATGACCAGGACACACTGAACCCCCATCCTACCCACCCCTTAAACCCTTTTCCTTCCCAGAACTCTCCTCTCCTTCCTTTCCTTAAAAAAAACCCTCCACACAGCATCCTCAAAGATGACATAGACCCTGAGGGAAATTATTTTCCTCAGGGCCTCCTGTGTGGAGCTCATGTAAAAAAAAAATAAAAAAAAAATATGGAAAAAAGACACATTTAAAATGATTCGGCTAAAGGTGTGTATTGAAAATTATTAATATCTTCTTCTTCGATGGCGCTACTGCCCATATCGAGCTTTGGCCTCCTGCAACAGTCGCCTCCAACTCCTCCTGTCCTCAGCGGCTGACTTCCAATTTGGTATACTCTCGAGTATTCTCTTCCGCATTTATCTTCAAAAGCACACCCTTCAGGTAAAAATGGGAACCTTCTTCATAGGGATAGAGGGCTACGAGTACGATCAGGTACAAAGCGGGTTTCGGTTTTCTGATTAGTCGGCGCATGGGCGGCCGACTGGCGCAGGCGTGCTGACAAGAATGTTTGTATGTCAACGTTTCAGGCCGAACATAGTGAAGGCAGGTTCAGATTTATGTCCGCGCGAGGCGGCGCCGATAAGCTTTACCGGAATGAATTCTTAATTCCTGCTCGCCGGTGACGCCGGTCAGAATCTGATATCAAAATGAGCGACCTGTTAATTGCCGCTATTTTCAATCAATCGCCAATCTGGGATAAAAGAAATACATTCCATACCACCAGAAATGTTGTTGACAAGTGATGGAATGAAATCAAAAAGATAAAATTTTGAAATAACCTCAAATGTCACAAGTGAATTTTTTTCAGGCACGTACTTAACATATTATCATGTTCTCCTGAGGTTTTTTTTTCATATTTAAAGATACCAATTACCAAATACCATTGTTTTATTCCTTAATTTTAAGAAAGGATTCTCCAAGAGTAAATAATCGTCGTCTACGAACTCGACATTTTGTAAAAACTGACAGCTGCTGTCAGGCTACCGCGCAGGTAGCGCAAGTTTTATCCGCGTTCTGTTTGTCCACATCTCGGCGTCAACTGCCGCCGGTGGAACAGGGCACTGAACGCCGTTAATCTGAAAACCGAAACCCGCTTTGTACCTGATCGTACCCTACTACATCATATAACTCCCTCGATCGCACCGGCACTCGTTTCTAAGTTTAGATATAGAACCAGGCTCATATTATATTCAATTTTATTAACCGTTTTAGCATTTTACTAATTTTGTACAAAATTTTATTATTGTAAGTACTATAACTATACATATCTATCTTCTATATTAATAAAAATGAATCGTCGAAATGTATGTACGCGCATAACTTCCGAATGACTGCACCAAATTGGATAATTCTTTTTTTGTTGTGTTTGTTATTGTCATGGACAAAGTTTGTATGAAAGAAAATTTAAAAAAAATCAAACAATTTTTTTTTTAAATGCCATAATATGAAAAGTTGGTACGTGAATGAGATAGAAGACTATGAGAGATCTTCAGTATGTTGACAAAAGGTTTGTATTTAAAAAACAAAAATAAAAAAAATCGAACAGAATTTTTTTTATTTGTAAAAAGCATTAACTTTGTGACTCGCCATAATTTACAATAAAAAAACACATAAATTTGATTAAGACCACTTTTATTTTAAAACACTACCGGTTTCAGAAGCACCCTTCCTTCGTCAGGAGAATATTATAACAAAACTATGATACAGAATGTTGACCGATATACAAATTTTAGGCGTTTGAGTGGGAGTGAGCAAAGGGGTGGGGGTAATTGCGGGATTTCCGGAAAGAACAGAGAATTTTTTTTTCCAATTAACCGTCTGTTCTTTCCGGAAATCCCGCAATTACCCCCACCCCTTTGCTCACTCCCACTCAAACGCCTAAAATTTGTATATCGGTCAACATTCTGTATCATAGTTTTGTTATAATATTCTCCTGACGAAGGAAGGGTGCTTCTGAAACCGGTAGTGTTTTAAAATAAAAGTGGTCTTAATCAAATTTATGTGTTTTTTTATTGTAAATTATGGCGAGTCACAAAGTTAATGCTTTTTACAAATAAAAAAAATTCTGTTCGATTTTTTTTATTTTTGTTTTTTAAATACAAACCTTTTGTCAACATACTGAAGATCTCTCATAGTCTTCTATCTCATTCACGTACCAACCACCTCCCACTCAAACACCTAAAATTTGTACATCGGTCAACATTCACGATTCAAAATGTCACGCTTGGTACAAATGAGCGGCGGCGGCCATAGGTTTTTGGTCACGGGGGGGAGGGGGGGGGGGGGGGGGGGTTAAAAATTTCAAAAAGTTGGTCACGTAGTATGGGTACGTTCCCTTAGTTATAATATTCTCCTGACGAAGGAAGAGTGCTTCTGAAACCTGTAGAGCAGTGGTTCCCAACCTTTCTCTGACCCGGGACCACTTGTACGTTTATTTTTTCGACATGGACCACAAGCAGTGGCGTAGCGAGGGGAGGGGCGGCGCCCCGGGTTCACAATTCTCTAGCCAGCCACCCCCCCCCCCCCCCCCAGAACGGACCAATTTTTATGGAGTCTAAGTTTGTGTTTGTCAGCTTTAAAGGGGGAGGGGGGTGACACCACGTTGTCCGCCCTATCCGTCCCAGGTGCCATGCTAGCCTAAGCCACTGCGATGGTGTAGGCTAGCATGGGTGCCACCAGGGACGGATAGCACAACAGGAGGGACGTAATGGGATAGGGTAGGACGGGTTCTAGCAGAATATTTACCACAACGGTGGAGGTGAAACGGAATATCATAATGGCCACTGACCACAAGATATAATAGTGATAAACGGAATATTGTCCCGATTTTTTTTCCTACTTCTCGACCAGGGACCGCCCGCGCGCTTGCTCGCTTATTGACCGGCGGACCATCCCTAGCCTCTTGCGGACCACTAGTGGTCCGCGTACCACTGGTTGGGAAACCCTGCTGTAGAGTGTTTTAAAATAAAAGTGGTCTTAAACAAATTTATGTGTTTTTCTATTGAGAATTTTTTTATAATCTCAGTTTATTTTTTTTAATATCATAAAATATGAAAAGTGAATGAGTGAATGAGACGGAAGAATGTGAGAGATCTTCAATATATTGACAAAAGGTTCTATGAAATAAAATTTTAAAAAATCAAACAGATTTTTTTCTATAATCTCATAATATGAGAAGTGAGCGAGTGAATGAGAAGGAAGACTGTGGGAGATCTTCAATATATTGACACTGTTAATATGGTGATTATTAATTCATATACAACAAATACCGCTTCTTTAGCAACAGCAAAAAAAATGCCACCAGTGAGGCGTCAAAATATCGGTCAGCACACGCATAACGCAAGTCGAATTCACAATCTTCGAGGTAATGAGACTGAAGAGAGTTGGCAGCGGTTGGAGGCAAATAGAATGAGAATTTCTCAAGCGAGATCTTTCGCGACTCCTGAAGAACCCGTACCATCGACTTCAAGCGAGAGACAACAAAACGTAACAATTACCTACGAACGTTTGGCTTTCAGATATTATGATACAACAGTAGATTACGCCGGCGATACCTCGGTCGATTTTGGAACAATGAGCACTATTAGTCAATATTGTAATGCTTTGAAGTTTCAACTCGAATCGCCAGGATTATGTTGTGCGAATGGAAAGGTCAAATTAACAAAACTGACGACGCCACCTGAACCACTGAATTCATTACTTTCAGGGCAAGAACCTCTATCAAAGAATTTCTTGCAGAATATTCAAAATTACAACAGTGTGTTCCAAATGACATCATTTGGTGCAAATATAATTGAAGAACGTGGTTTCAATCCAACTTTTAATGTATTTTTTTATTCGGTGATACACATTATTTGCATCCATTGCAATATATACCTATATAATATATGAAAATTCTATTGAGGCTCATAAATGAAGATTTTTTAACCCAAGAAAAATAATCATATTTTGATGTACGGTAAAATTGACGCATGAGTTTTAACTCGTTGTAATATTTTATTTAGGGCCATTAACCACCCAGCCGGCTTTTTTTTTAAATGACTGAGTATCGATTTTATTTCATTCAAAATTTACTTTAATTATATCTACATTAAAAAATTCTGAAAGACGTGATGATAAAACTATTGAAATTATGTACTTTTTTTAATTATTTTTCGATCATACGACCTAGGTTATAACCTTATTATACAAAAAATAAACATACTTTCTCATAATTTAAAACATAACTTTACCAGATAAAATAATAATCTGTCGAAATCAATTTATACGTTTTTGTGGAGAGAGTCAACACGGGCAAATTTTATTTAAAAATGACGCATTTCCCGTTTTATCTGGTTATTCCCTCTTAAATTAATTGATTTGAATAAATCAATCGGTATTAAATTATTTTAAACAAATGAAATAAGAAATACGACGTTTTGTGAATATTATATTTATTTGTTTTACGGAAAAAAAACAAAAAGTGAAATTTCTTCGATAATCAACCGTACTTGAAATATTTTTTTTTCTCAAATCACTTACTTTTTTCAAATAATCAGCCATTTTGACTAATGTACTAAATAATTAATATATATTATATTAAATAATAGCATATAGTTGTACAAAAATATATCAGATACATCTTTGGAACGTATCAATATTATGCTTTTTGACTCATGCGGTCGTCATATCTCAAAATTGGTGACAGCTACCTCAGCCACGCGCGCGCCTCAGAAAGCCCCAAGCAGCAAGTGAGATGTCTGAAAAGCACAGCGATGGAATCGCACTAATTTGAACGAGAGTGCAATAATTCTAACACGCATGCGTAAATTTTACGTAGACTATCTTTCCAGGGTTAAAAATATTTTCTTATGTTCAATATTACATATTCAAGACAAAATTCACCATCGTGCAGGAGCATTGTTGCCATCAATTGATGGTGAATACAAATTTCTTCAAATTTATTTTGTGAGAAATTCTAAAGCTGAAGTAAATCAACGCTGTGCTACAAATCGTTCAGCTAGGAGAGAGATCATCATAGAGCTGCAACAACTGTTACATGAACATAATCAGTTGATCCAATTGTTCAAAGCAGCCTTAGATATCACGCCATCGGACGATCATAAAATAGTGATCAGAGCAGACAAAAGACCCGCAGGAGAGCGTGAGAGATGCTTCAACGCACATATGTTAAACGAAGTTGCCATTGTGGTTGTTGGAGAGAATATTATGGAGTCTCGCGACATTGTAATTAAACGACGTGATGGTGGCAACCTTCAGCGTATTAGCGAAACAAATTGGCGCACAAACGAGCATTAGAGGCACTCGATCGAACATTAAGAGATTTGCGTGGCAATCAGAACCTCTTCGGAGCGCGATGATTCTACTGGAGGCTGGAGATTTTCGCCAAACGCTGCCAGTCATTTCCAGATCATCAACTGCTGATGAAATAAATGCTTGCTTGATGGCATCAAATTTATGAGACACGTGAAAAATCTTAAGTTAGGATTGCGGAAGTGTTTGCTAATGCATTATTAGACATTGGCAATGGGAAAATTCCTGTTGACACTTCTACTGTTTTTTGTCGTTTCCACCAAATGTTTGTCAATTCACAACGTCACAGGAAGAATTAATATCGAAAGTGTTCGCAAATATTGGTGTGAATTATAAAAACCATGCATGGTTGAGCGAACGAGCCATTTTAGCAGCGAAAAATAAGGATGTGGAAGATTTAAATATGAAATTCAGAGTCAAATTGATGAACAAATGCATTCATTTAAGTTGACCGATTCCATTATCGATCCAAATGAAGTAGTCAATTATGCTACTGAATTCCTAAATTCATTGAATTTGCCAGGATTACTGCCACACAATTTACAACTCAAGGTTGGCTTTGTGATAATTATGTTACGCAATCTAAATCAGCCAAAATTGTGCAATGGAACAAGACTCACAGTTAAAAAAATTATGAAAAATTTGATTGAAGTTACTATAATCATAGGAAAATTCAAACGCGAGAATGTGCTTATTCCCGGAATACCACTAATGCCAACTGACTTTCCCTTTGAATTTAAACGCGTCCAGTTTTCAGTGCGCCTTGCATTCGCAATGACAATTAATAAATCCCAAGGCCAATCGTTAGAAGTGTGTGGAATAAACCTTGAATTGCGGTGTTTTTCGCATGGGCAGTTAGTTGAACGTTGCGTTTTCGAGTGTCGGCAATCCATCGGCGCTATTTGTTTTCTCTCTAGAAGGAAAAACTAAAAATATTGTATATTACAAGGCATTGCAATAGTAGTTATGATCGAATTATTTCATTGTAATTTTATTTCATTTTATGGTCGTATTGTAAACGGAAGATTTTGACATATTTTTTTGTGATTAAGTATGTAAATCTTTCAAAATATGGAATTATTGATAATTCAACTGATTTGAATTTACCGGAAGTGTTACATTTCTTTAGTCCGCGACTGTACACCACCCGTGTGAAGCCGAGGCGGGCATGAATAGTACAAGTCTTTTGGGAATTTCTAATAAAATAACGAAAATCAATATATGGCAGTACGAAGTTCGCCGGGTCAGCTTGTCATGATATACTTAAATACTGTAATCAAAGGTAAAATTTTCAGATAAAAGCCCTCTAGGGAGTTAATAAAAAATAAATTAAAAACGAAGATGATGTTTTTCAGTACAATTATTTTCATCGTATTTGATGTATGTAATATTTTTCGATTTTGTGCAGGCCATATACATCCGGTGCTTATTCACCAATCACAATAATACCAATTTCGGAGACCGGGCTTTTGCAGTAGCAGCCCAACAGCTTGGAACAAACTCACTTCACATTTGCGAAAGATCAACAACACACCTGAGTTCAGATCAAAACTAAAGACTCACCTTTTCAAATCATCCTATCCAGAAAAATAACCGCATTCCTTCAGTAGTATTTCATTACTCAGTCCCTGGGGTATTCTTAGATCGATTTATCTTTCTCTTGACTACCCACTTTTATGTTCTACAATTTATTACGTGTAAACTTTCTTTTTGGTAATATTTTTCATATCTTACCTGTGTCGGACGTTTTTAGCATATGTATTTGAATTGTATTTAGCTTTGTAAAATATTGTGTTCAATAAATAAATTGTCTGGGTGAAGCGAACGAGCAGAGGGAATTTTGTTGCCATCGGGCGCTTTCACTGGATTCTTGGAATCCGGACCCGATGGCCAACGTCTTTTAATGGGTTCTACGAATCCTCCCTACGGCCCAACAATGAAATAACAACGGCAGAGTGCTACCTTGCTACCGTGGCTTAATAAATAGGGGCTAGAAGCCCTTCCAAACCAGTACTCAACTAACCATCTTCGCGTCAACATCTCTCTCTCTCTGCCTGCCCGCCCTGGCTCTGACCTGCTTCCACTCTCCTCTTTTCTTTTCTGACCATCGCCTTACCCCTGGACCTCGGACACTCTACGCTCTACGGATCAGACCCGGCTAGTTAGAAGGAACTACACGCCCTTGGATCACCTTCAGACAAGCTTTCCAAGCGGACAGCCCTGAGACGCTCTCCCGACTTCTTAACGCCTCCGTGGACTGCGATCAGCAACCTGATTTCTATAGTATTGTGTGCTTCAGCGGTACATTACCATTGACAGCACGGGCAGTAATCATAACAATATGTGTTTGTAAATGTAAATACGTATATTAGTCGGAAATATCTAGTTTTAATAGGAGTAAAGCAGTATTTTGTAAATACCAATTAAGTCACTAGCTATAAAAGTCTTAGTTGTAAGTCACAAGTTATAATCTTGTAGTTATAAGCCACTTGTAATACATATGTATAGGTTAAATGTACTATAAATGAATTTTATTAAACGCCCTTGAGGTGATTTTCACACAAAATGGCGCCGTAGAAATCGTCCAAACATTATTATTATTACAACTAGGAACACTATGCATAAATAATTATTATTTTAATCCTTTTTAAGAGCGTTTAACCAGCCAGCGGCCGAAAATCCACATTTCGTCGAAAGTTGTTCTTACGATCGTGCAAGGCGGTTACAATGAGAAAGATTAATTATTATCCGTACCAGCTTTTTAAAATAATAACTCAATATCGATTTTATTTCATTCCAAATTTGCTTTAATTCATACCTACATCCAAAAATGCTGAAAGGCGTGATGATAAAACTATTAAAATAATGTACTTTTTGTAATTATTTTTTGATTATAAGTATTTATCATTTTTCAATAATGTCTAAATTAAATAAAAATGTTAAAAAAAGCTGTAATATATTAGTTTGTAACTGCGCAAATAAATACACAAACGGACCAATTTTCGTCAAGAAACACATGTTTTTTATTTTAGCCTTTTTTTAAAGAAAGACAAACATTCTCGGGTTACGAATATCCCAACAATGTTTGAAAATCTCCTACTACCACCACAGAAAGCCGAAAATGTTGCTTGTGTTGTGATGCAGGAGCCAGCCGAGGAATCGAACAAGCGACGCTCGGGAGGGACCCAAGCGCTATGCCCACTCAATCACTGACTGGTCATCACATGTACGTATATATTTTTAATGGTTTTATTTAAACTAAAATTAAAATTCTAAGACATGCGATACCCAGATAATGAATTGATTTATATTGCTGCAAGATTATATGATTTGAAATGGGTGTGGTATAATACAAAATCTTTTTTGAAAATTTAACAAATCTGCCAACGACTTATTATACTAAAAATAAAAAAAATCTCAAAATTTAAAACATGCGAATGCTAGATAAACGAACAATCTTTCTGAATCCATTTATAATTTTGTTGTGGAAAAGTGTCAATACGTCCAAAATTTGATTTAAAAATGACATATATCTGTTTTTCTCTGGTAATACCCCCTTAAGTAGTTTTTTATAACTTTTGAAGGTTATTCCAATCAATGTAATGTATCATTGAAGAATAAGATAACAACAATAATCTAAACGAAAATATGAAAGAGAACAAGACACACTACAATATTATCCTCATCTAATTTTTTACCCAGACGAGAAGTTTTGGGTTCAGAGTCCCAGTTGCGACCATTATCTTTTTTCTGTGTCTTGTTCTCTTTCATATTTTCGTTTAGTTTATTATTGTTATCTTTTTCTTCAATGGATTTTTTTTTTCGTTCGTGTCTATTCAACGATCTAACATTTAGCATGACTATAAAAGAATTTATCATTTACAGTGTTTCAGCAAATCTTTAAATTTGGCACCCAAAAAACCTTTTTTCACGAAAATTGTATACCTCCATAAAAAAGTTGCATAAACAATTTTTTCGAGAACGTTTTGTGTCTTAAGTTCATTCCGGGGATCTTATTTAAAATGGGGAATGTGGAAGTATCGATTATTTTTTATGACATCTCACAAGCTCGCCCCTGTATGTATAATACAAAGACAGTGGAACTATGTCGCTACCCGGTTGGGAAGCTTTATAAGCCGGGTTAAGGTGAGCTGTGCGAAGGTATTGAAGAGGCCCGGATTACACGAAGGCGGAAAAACAGATGCCGGTAGCTCGTTATCTTTGAGTGCATTATTACTCTAAACTATTTCCACTCGTCTTCCGAACAGACTTACACAAAAATGAGCCGAAGAAACGACCTACTCTCATCAACTGTGAACGGGTGTACGTCGAGCTTCACCAAGTCCACCTATGGACAGGGGAACAATGCTGTTCCTTAGAGCAGGCTCCATTATTTTAAAACCTGTAAAACAGACTCATTTATGATTCAGGTTTATTATATAAGAGAAATATGTGATCTAAATTTGAAAAATGCATTGAATAATCGAATGTTTTCTCTGTGGAATTTGTGGCTCAGAAGTAAAAAAAAACCCGGTACCTACAGACAATAGAAAAATCATGAAATTTAATGGTATTTCATAGGGTGGATTGTTTTAAAAATGAATTGTAAATCGAGTATCAACTAAGAAAACACTTCGCGTTTAAAATGCATATTTTTAAAGCCCACCGCATTCCATATATCATTAAAAACATATTCCACAATTTTAGAGACGGAGTGGTTAAAACCTTTTCAGAATTTTTATTTAAAAAAATGACGTGACGAACATTGGTTAATATATATATATTTTTAATTTAAATACCTCAAAAGAGTCCCAGCCGCTTCCATCTAAAGACAGTGAGACTAAGGCACCCCCAATTGAGGTATGTTGTGAGGCTGAAGATAGTGGGGAGGGGAAGGAGACGGGGAAGAGGAATGTGGGGAAGTACCTGGTTATTCAAATCTAGTCACCAAACACGGCTAAAGCCATTTCAAGCAACGTTTCAATTCTGAATGGTGATCTTATACCAGGGCGATACTGACAGTATATTCCACTCTGGAACGTACCGCAAATATGCTATATATTATTTTAAATGAATTAATGATGGCCTCTGTGGTCGAGGGGTAAGGCTCTTGACTCACAATCCGAAGGTCGCGGGATCGGCGTGTGCAAAGAAACTTTATTTGAATAGTTTGTGTTTTTTCACTACTAATTCATTTAAAAATAATATATAGTATATTTACGACACGTTCCAGAGTAGAAGACACTCTCAGCATCGCCCTGGTATAAGACCACCATTAAGAATTGAAATGTTACTTGAAATGACTTTAGCCGTGTTTGGTAACCAGATCTGAATAGCCAATTACTTGCCCACCTTCCTATTCCCCATCTCCTTCCCCTCCCCACTAACTCCAGTCTCAAAAAATACTCCTATTGGGGATACCATAGTCTCTAGGCGGGAGCAGCTGGGACTCTGAAGAGGTATTCACGTAAAAAAAATATATTATTTGTGCACGCCGGGATTCGATCCCGCGACCTTCGGATTGCGAGTCAAGAGCGTTACCCCTAAACCACGGAGGGCGTCAATATGCATAAAATTATACCATAAGGTAGAATATATCCTTATTTTTAAACAAAATATGTCTTTATGGTAGATATCGTACGAAAACGTTTATACAACAAAATGCATTATACAGAAAAGGGAAGCACCTGAAAATTTCTCGTCTTTTTGGAATATAATTTTTCTCGGATATGATTTTAGATTTTCCCGGCCAAAAGTATTTTTGTTATTTGTTTTTGGGGTGTTATGCCGTGTTGCGCTACCTCCTCCTTTAGCCAGGAGGCTACCGGCTACCTGCGCTACATCCTCCTTTAGCCCCCTAAAGGAGGATGTAGCGCACAACACGGCATAACACCCCAAAAATAAATAACAAAAATAATTTTTCTCCTCTAAAAGTAAGATTATTTAGAGTTTGTAATTTCTGGCTTGTAAGGTAGTCACCCTATTTAATGTGTCAATGCCTCATACGTGTAACCTTAGAAGGGCGATTTAAAATAAGAAAGTGTTCCCTTTTAAAAAGGCTGAATGACTCATTTTGTAAAGGGTCGTTTAGTATTACCGAGGGACGTAATCCAAAGTTTACCTACCTTTAAGCGCGTAATTCTATATCTTAGACGCGTGTACTTCACTAAAACATGAATGGAATCGTTACCCCTGTGATGGAATGGGGCGAAATGATAGTAAGGAATACACTGCATAATATGGAACTGGCAGCGGCAAAATAAACATAAAAAACCTTTCAGTTTGCATCTGCCGCCGCTGTATTATTTGCATAATTTCTGTGTCTTTCTTTGATTTATTATACCACCAGTAAAGATATTAGCGGTGGCGTATGCACGACCTCAGCGGCGTACTAGTTATTTAATTTTGTTTGAATAATATATATATCGGATGCAAAGAGCTACGTAATATTATAACAATTATTATGCTTCTTAAACTATTCGATAGAAGAGTGTTAACTGATGTGTTATTTTTATTTTAAACTAGCTTTTACCCGCGGCTTAGCTCGCATTTATTATGTGGAAATTACTGTGTAAAGAATTTTACAATGAAATGTTTTTTTCCGGGATAAAAAGTAACTTATGTCATTTCCAAGTCCTCCAATTATCTCTGTTTAAAAAATTACGTCGATCGGTCGCCCCATTTAAATTATTATAGCGGGTTCCATTTATGTTTCAATTCTTAATAAAGATTTTTTTCTCCCTGCGTGTCCTTTCCCGTCATTTGTCCCGTTCCCCTTCCGTCTCCCCTTCCTCTCCCGTGTCCCCTTCCCCTCTCGTGTTCCCACTCCGCCTTCCCTCTCCCCACTCCCCACTCCCCTCGCCCGCTTCCCCCATCCTGCGAACTCTCCTCACGAATTTTCCTCCTCCCTCCTGAGTTCCCCTCCTCCCTCCCGGGTTCCCCTCTTCTTTTAGTTTTGCGTATGTCTCTGAAATAGTGAGAGCTACCGAAAAAATATGTAGGAAAAGTTTGTAGATCGTAAAATTCTCCACAATTTTTTTTTCATTCTTTTTTTGCTTACAAAGCACCGTTCTCGAGTTATCGCGATTTCAGACCGTATTATGCACACATTTTCGCACCACCTCGAGGGTACTGTAATCAGCGTTTTATTTTTATGTGGTTTCCCCATAAGTGTGTATTCGTATTTTCTAGGTTTGAAATCGCGATACCTCGAGAACGGTGCTTTTTAGGGAAAAAATATTCACACCTTTTTTGTGGAGAATTTTACGATCTACAAACTTTTCTTACAATTTTTTTCGGTAGCTCTCACCGTTTCAGAGATATACTCAAAACAAAAATGTGTAACCTTTGACCTCGGACAAAAAACAACGCACAAGCGGGATCGATGGGGACTTTTGACATAGTATTTGTACTGATATATTCAAAACCTGTACAAAAATCTAGCCTTTTTTCTGAACTTTTTTTAATAAGTTTGAGTCGAGAGGCCAGGAAATAAGTTATACATATAAATTAAATTATATCATAACCTACATGGATTTATAAGGTTAGTTGTAAACATTGACACACAATATAAAATGGCTAGAACCATTAATAAATATATAGGTATAAGCAGTGGCCCATTAAACAACGCTCCAATTTAGAGATTATGTTTGTGATGATTTTTTCTGAATCTGCGCAATTAAAATGATTAAAAACTTAGATACGTTTTTTAAGATTTTCACGGCCAAAAGCAGTTTCGTTATTTGTGTTTGGGGTGTTATGCCCTGTTGCGCTACCTCCTTCTTTAGCCAACGTTTCGGACAACGTTGTGGTGTCCATCATCAGGGCAGTGCCACACATCCACCGGATCTACCGGATCGCAAGAAGGAAGTAGCGCAACATGGCATAACACTCCAAAAACAAATAACGAAAATGATTAAAAACTTGTTTTTAAAGATCAAAGGCCTTCGTAAGGTAACTATACAAAATCGTATTCATATGTCACAGAAACTAGGTGCGCGAACATGCTTGTAAAAAATTGTTTATATTTGAAAAAAAGGAGCTTTTTGTATTCTTTCAAAAGCAATAATTTAAATCACAACGCTCAAACCTTGCATCGCCCATATACGAGTATTTTAATATATTGAAAAAAAATCAAGGAAAATTTATTTTTTTATCTAACCCCAATTCTCTTTTCTTAGATGTATCTTAAATCCTTGTAACTTTATTAAATGTGCCGAAACGATAGTGAGACTTATTGCGAGGTTTGAAACAATTACAATATTCTCATTAATTTATACAATCAAAACATACTATGTGTTGTTAACGTGTTATTTTCACAAAATTGAGGTTGTTTCCACAAATCTGCTAAGTGCTCGTCGAGCACCGTTTTGGTTCAAGTTTAATTACTTAAACTCGTGATTTTAATTGCAAAGTATCGCCGCAATGCAATTATGGCAGCCATAAATGTGCCGGAATGCGAGCAGAAGGTTCGCCACCCCTGCGAGCGGCATATGGCAGATGAACGCTCAGTGGGCCAAAAGCGGCAGATGCATTTCAGGGTCAGGTGTGGCGAACCCCAGGTGTTTTGACCGAGTTTTAAATGTTATATTCAATAATCTACAAAATAATACTTACTTACTAAAATTCAAATGTTGAATGAAGTGATAAGTCTTCATAGAGTACCTTATAAGATCATTGTGAATCGGTCACAACCCCTTGAAAGGAGATTGTATGTGAAAATTCTGACGATATGCCAAGAATATAATTTTTTTTAATTTAATGTGTCATGTGCCTAAGTTTTATGGGATTTTCGGTTGTGGGTGCTGCAATGGTATTGATTTTAAAAAGTTTACAAAACTGACTTTTTATACGAGGAAGCATATTTTTTAAAACAGCTTTTATCAAGAAAAGCACTTCGAGAAAAGGATAATTTCTTCGGGGACTGCTTTTTAGGTACTACTCACATGTACTATAAAAAAATTATGTATTTATTTATCGCTTTAAATGTGTGATTGTTGAGATTCCCCCACAATTATTTAGAAAAAAAAACTTGAATAATAATTTATTTTAAACGGATAAAGGCAGTATTAGGAAACAGGTATGAGGGATTGGTTGGAATCTGGAGGTCAATGTGTTCAGGAGTGACGAACGTATGAATCTTCCTCTCCCACTGCGGTGCAAGATAATGGGTCGAGAGATTCCGGCTGGAGAGATAATAATAATAATAATAATATGTTTTTATTAATTTCTTACACATTACAAATTTAGTTTTAATACATATAAGAAATTACGTTATTCATATAAATAGTATACAAAAAAAATATTTTTTTTTACAAATATTTATACATAAAAAAGAAACATCAAGAAAAAAATCAATTTCAAAAAAAATTCAGGCAGTGGTGAAAGATCTCGTCAATGTGGAGAGACTCTTTCAAGAATCAAAAGAATTTCACTTTTGAACCTCTCCTCACTGACGCCAAACATATCAATCTCGGAGGAGATTTGGTTCAGGAGCAATATACTCCTTCCTACCGGGAGAACCATTGGCAGGTTAGTTCTACAGGCAGGACGATAGAATAATCTATGCTGGCGTTGTCTAAGATAGTCATCCGGAACATAGAGACTCACGCGCTCCAGAATGGCTGAATTCTCAATATAGCCACGCAGCAGTCTGAATAAGTGGGTAGCAGCGTACCCCTCCCTTCTGAGCTGCAGGGAGTGGAGTTTCAGCATACCCAGAAGAAAGTTCGTCGGGTAGAGCCATGGATAGTGGCCGTACTCCCTCATGTAGAGAAATCTTAGAAACTTTTTTTGAACCCTCTCCAACATGAGGGAGCATCCCACCTCATGAGGATTCCAGATAAGCGAACCACTCTCCAGCCTACTGCGGACTAGGGAGAAGTATAAAATCCTCAGAGCACGGGTATCCCGAAAAACTCTGACGGTTCGGAGAACAAACCCTAACATTTTTAAGGCCGACTGGCAAACCCATTCGATATGAGGACGAAATGTCAGCTTATTTTCATACATAATCAAAAGGATCAAAAGGTCTCCCTCAACCAATCTCTTCAGATCCGGCCCGCCACGAAGCAGATGGGCAAAAGCATCTCTCGCCAAGACCTAAGCAATTCTCACACCAAGAACCCGCGCACCCCTTCAAAATCACCAAATGAAGCCTATGGCAGGGATGTTGGTTATCCAATAAATAGTTGCCGAGGCGGCGGCACCTACACCCGCCTCCTAAATTGAGATCTGTTGAGTTACCAAAGTTGAGATCTCAAAGTAATTCAGAAGACTAACTAACTAACTAAAAAACCATCAGGCCGTTTCACCGCAAGATTAGGCAGAGAGGACGGACCGCCAAACAACTCGGTATTGGCACACACTCTCTGCCTCATTAATATTCATACATCGTCTCATACATACTCTTATATTACTCTGACTTTTGACACGGTCCGACTCAAGTATCTGATTCAATTGATAGTGCATGTCTTCGTTGGGCGTCCCCGACTTCTTCCACCACTCACATTTGCGTCATATATTCTTCTTACACTACTTTCTTCGTTCATTCGTTCTACATGCCCAAACCATCTGGGGGTCCCTTTCTTAATTTTACTCATTTTGCTTACATCAGCTTTACATTCTTTGCGGATATCCACGAGTATATAGTTTTACTGGATTCAGAAGACCAACAAGTAAAATTTTCTACAAATATATTTTCATCACAATGTTGACGACTTCACAGCCAAATTCCTCAGCAAAATCACCCACCGGGCAACCAAAGTGCATACATAGCATAATACGACAGAGGATTCCTTCGGTAATTCGATATGCCCACGCCCGCGCCCGACCGCCGGCCGCCCTGCACGAATTCTCTTACACCGCGCACAGTTTAGCGGATGTAGGAACTACTTATTATACATAATAATCTAGTGTTAAGATTAACCCGAGGGCGCCCCTGCTTCTGTCTGGCGTGTGTCAGGAAGCGAAGGTTAAATTATGTGCCTTAACTTGTTGACTAAAAACATGGTAATTTAAATAATGTAGTATTCCAAGTGTTCACAATTTTGAGCTATTTAAGCCCTCAGGCTAATTTGGTCTCATAGAAATCGTTGTGTCTCCCTTACTATCATAGTGAGAAATATGACCTAAACGGTATTGGAAAGAGAAAATACCACGCTTTTTATTTAAGTAAACCATAAAATAATTAAAATGTATCTAAACCTTCAAAAAACCAAAGTTTCCGAACGCAATTTGAAAAAAATTATGAAAAACATGAATCGATAAAAAAGTGAGTTGATGATAACGTTTGTAATACATTGTCCAATAAAATGTGTATGTGTTTTTATTACCAGTAATTTTAGTTAGTAATAACATAGGGAGAGCCATTTTTAAAAGGTTTTCATGTTTGATGTTGAAAATTTTGATTTAAAATTTAATTTAAAATTTAAAATCAAAAATTTAAAATTCATAATTTTAAATTTAAATTTTTAATTTTTTATTAGAAATAATCACGTAAGTTTTAAATAAAAATTTAAAATTTAAAATTTACGTGATTGTTTCTAATAAAAAAATTTAAAGCGTATTTTATTTAACCTTTCAAAGACAGTTTTTAGTTTTCGGATACATTCGCATATACATTTATGATGATTTTAATTTTAATTTTAAAGCGGATATATTCTGACCTACTGCGGAATACGGTCGAGGCCGGAGCTATTCAAATAAAATGATTTTTTTGGTGCTTAAAGACACATATTTGTGTAATATTTTCCATTGTCTGTGTTAACACGTCACGCTAATAGAAACAAAAAATGGTTAAAAAAATTTATCAGTTCCTTCGGAAACAACAACAAAAAATTATTGAGTGGAGATGAAACACCACATCAAAACGTGATGAAAACAATGAATTGGATTGTCCACCACAACACGGGCATGTACATAGCATAGTGGTCGAAAAATCTCCAATTCATGTAACAAACAATTCAATGAATAAAGCAAACTTGAAAAAAAATTATGCCCGTGTTCGTGTAGTTCGTGGCGGACTAAGCCCATCAGAGGCCCGGGCGGCAAAGCTTAATGAGTCCCCCCCCTTAGTTTAAAAAGTTGAAGTAATTTTGCAAGCTTTTGATTTAGTTCACATTTGTATGCATAAGGGTTTATGATTATTTAGTTAAAATCTTGCAAGTGAAGTTTAAATATGGATATGGTTGAGGAAAATAAAATATGAATCGATCGGCAAAAAACCAATTGGTAAAAATATTGTAATGGGTAGTTTTTATTTTCAGTAAGTATGTAGCTATTACAGCATATTATATGTGTATTCGTGCCTTCATTTTACTGAACGCCTCAATAACTTCAGTGAAATTAATTTATTTTGAAATATTTCTTTCAATTCATTCCTTTAATCTCTCTCATTTCATAGTTTCTATTATCTTTAAGTCCACTATTGTATAAATCTTGCGTTCTTTCTTTACACATCCTTTACTTACTAATTACAGTATTTTTTGTTACCAACTTACATGATTCATTAATTTATAATGATTTTTTTTATTTATTTTCTAATTTTTTAAACACACCACGATTTTTATTTTTAAATTTATACATGATTTTCTAACCTTACATATTATTTTCAATAGCCGTTATTACTAACTTACACGATCTTTTAATTTAGCAATTGAGCTAGAATTCCCTCACCGAACATAACAGCATTGTCTCTTAATGGTGAGGAAAGGCCATTTTTTGTTTCTTTGTTAAAAACTTATTTAACTATGTAACCGATGTAACTTTATGTGTATTTTTAATTATTATTGCCTAATATATATAAAAAAAATAAAGCACGGAAAGATTAACGAATCGCTCTTTATTCATTCTATTGGAAGATAATTTTTAATTGGTTTGATTTTGGAAAAAGTCCTCTTGCATGATGTAATTGAGATGCAAATGGTCACGAAGTATTGAAGTATAAGCAATGTTATACCTGTTATAAGGTTAACGATTTACTAAAGATCCATTTTATTATCCCAGTTATATGGAAATCCGCGTTTGTGTCTCCTGTCTCTGTGTAAAAAAACTGATGTCAAAAACTACAGGCCAATCTCCAAACTTTGCATATTTCCCTTAAAAATTTCGCATTTTTTTCAAATGGTCAAAATATTTTCGCTTTACAATAAAATGAAAATATTTGGAATATTTCTGAGCATATTCAAAAACTGTTTTAGAAAGTTGATGAAGTACGCTTTCAAATTATAGAATTCGAAATAAACATATTTTTTTTTACTGTAAAAATTTTGAATACAATCATGAAAATGTTTTCAAAATGGCTCAGCGTACATTTTTTCTAACTATAATTGTTACTGATAATAATAACAAAATAAAAACACATACATATTTTACTAGACAAATGTACAACAAACACATTGCAACCTCACTTTTTTGTCGCTCTATGGAAAAATAATTTTTAAAAAATTCCCGAAGTTTAAAATTTTTTTTCAATTTGCGATTCAAAACTTTGTCTACATAAAAGTGTACGTTTTCCTTTTTTGGTGGCTAATTTTAAATTGGATAAATTGTGGGGGTTTTCCTTTCTAACACCGATTAGAACATATTTCTAACTGTGATAGTAAGGAAGTTACAGCAGTTGCAGTTTATATATATATATATATATATATATTTTTTTTTATTATTTCATACAATTCTTGAAAGTACACTTTTATATTTTTTTACTACCATACTAGGCTAATGCCCGTGTTAAGGTCATTTATCTACAGATCCACACACTCATTTAACTTAAATTGTTACCACATTGACATTTTTAACTCGGCTTTAGGTGACATGAAACGAAAACTCACTAAGCAACATGACTCAAACTAGAAAATTCAATCCCTATATATTCCCATCCTTTGCTCCTTAATCCTATTCCTATGTTCCTCCTCCCCCCCTATCTTTTTTCACATATTGTAACTTAAAAATAAATTAATTAAGAAAACACCCTTACAATGTCACACTTTATCAAATAATAGTAATTATTATTATTGGAGGATTTTTATAGGGCCATTCTTGTGAGAAAATCACCTCAAGGGCGCTTTACAAATTCATTTGAATATTTAATCTATACCTGCATTCTACAAGTGGCTTATATAATAACTAAGATTGATATCTTCTGATCTGATCTTAAAATTAGTTATTTACGACTAACCTACTTATATACATTTATAAACACATACCTATTGTTATGATTACTGCCCGTGCTGTCAGTTGTAAGTCATGAAAAATATTACAAAAAAAAAAGTTTACGTGTAATAAATTGTGAAATAGTGTCAAAAATTGCGTAACATCGTAAAAGCTGGTAGATATATAGGTAAATTCCATGAGTAATGAAATACTACTGAAAATATGCATCTATTTTTCTGGATATGATAATTATTTATTTATTCAACGCCTAGGGGGCTTTTAGTAGTACAATTAATTCATGACGGATGATTTTTTAACAGATAAATAAATAATAAAAATAAAATTAGATAAAAAATGTACACAAGTCACAAAAATTAAAAAAAAATACAGCAATTTGATAAGTTTACAAAAATATGGATATGTTTAGGAATTGTTTAGGAATAGTTTTTTTTGTAAAAAACTTATTCCAAAACTATTCCTTGTGATCCACAAAATTCGCCAAGTTGATGTTAAATATGTCGACCTCACCTAAGAACAGATTGCCTATAGTGAGAAATCGTTGTGTAGGAGAGTGGGCAATGTAGTTCCGCTTGTGAACGCTGCAGTAGAATAGTGTATTTTGTCGCGCGGTTACTGTCGGTATTCGTAAGTTTATGAGTTGTAGGAGTTCGCAACAGTCGAATTTAGAGTTAAGTATTTTGAATAAAAATGTTAAGTCATTTATTTTACGTCTGTCTTCTAGTTTATGTATTTTTAGAATATTTAGTAATAGATTATATTTTAAGTCTTCTAGCGGCATAATCAATTTAAAATTTATAAAACGCAGATTTTTTTTTTTGTATTCGCTCAATATTATTAACGTGAATTTTGTAAGATGGAGACCAAACTACCGAGTTATATTCAATCAATGTGGCTTCTAACTAGAGATACATATAATAGTTTAATGGCTTCTATGGAACTAAATAATGTGAAAAGGTGAGTTTTGAGCTTTGCTCTGAACTCAGATGAGCTGTCGATCATTCACTATCATCATTGGAAAGTTCATAATTGGCATAATTAACTATCTGATTATTGTATTATTGTAATAAATAAATTATAAATTGAAGGATTTCTTGCGTTGTCCATTTAGTAGCAACGTCCTCACTCGTATCGGTGGCGCGTACATGACTGCGGAACCTTTTTATTTCTTGGAAAACCTGCTCCTCATGAAATTCATGGTAAAAATGTATCAGATTGTCCACTGCCACAGCCAGAGCGTCATCTGTAACTTCTAGCATAAACCTTTTTAATTTTCTAAAAGATGCATTTGTTAATAATGCTTTCACCAAATGTTGTAAGGAAAATCGTAAAATTGACGGAGATACAGCATCTTACTTGAAATCGTTTTAAACAGTTTACATGTTGAATTATCCTTCAGCAAAACTTTGAACGCGTTTTTCTCAAAACTAGGTTTTTCAACCTGATTGACAACATATTAGAAAAAGTATGCATCCGATTTGCATGCACCATGCATCGAAAATCCAGTGTAGGCCATTGCCTAGGGGCCTAGCATCGGCTAGGGGCCCCTAGGGTAAAGGGGCTCCGAGACGTGCTTTGTTTAGGAGCCCCGAAACGTTTAATACGGCCCTGACTATGACACCACGTAGGGATTGTTTTATAAAGGGCCCCATCTATTTTTATTTTATTTTTTGAACGTTAAAAAAATTTCCATAAAAAAATCGAAAATGAAATTCGCTGGTCTGCCATTTTTCCTTTTTTTAGATATCAAAATTCCCCTACGTGGTGCTATAGACACTGGATTTTCGAACAGTTTAAGAATTGGTGCATGCAAATCGGATGTAAAATTTGTTGTCTTATATCTTGTCAACCAGGTTAAAAAACGTGTTAAAAAGTTTCGAGAAGAACGCATTCAAAGTTTTGCTGAAGGATAATTCAACATGAATACTGTTTTAAATGGCTTCACATCAAATGCTGTATCTCCGTCAATTTTTCGAATTTCTTTAAATATTAGGTTAAATACGAGAGCATTTTTAACAAGTGCATCTTTCAGAAAATGAAATTAGAAAAATGATAATTTGTTTTACGTTGTCCTGGTGCCTTAAAGCCTTGTTTAGGATTTTATCAAGGGAACGCCCCCCCCCCCACTTTCTCCGCCACTGCCTGTAACGTGATGGAGATTGATTGAGTAACTAAATAACATTATTAAAACGGTATTCAATACAGAAAACGACAAACGAAACTAGCAGTACCTCATCACACCGACGATGCTTTACTCCAAATTCTTACCATCAAAGCAATGCTGTAAAGCCGATCAAATTTTTCACTCACTTGTATTTCATATTATTTTTAAAATAATATTGTTATTTCGCCATGAGCTCCAAACAAAGATAGTTTGTTACATAACATCAATAAGAACAAATTCACTTACCTTTGCTAAATAACTATGTGCTCAAAACAAAGATAATTTGTTACGTAACATCAATAAGAACAAATTCACTTACCTTTGCTAAATAACTATGTGCTCCAAACAAAGATAGTTTGTTACGTAACATCAATAAGAACAAATTCACTTACCTTTGCTAAATAACTATGAGCTCCAAACAAAGACAGTTTGTTACATAGCATCAATAAGAACAAATTCACTCACCTTTGCTAAATAACTATGTGCTCCAAACAAAGATAGTTTGTTACACAACATCAATAAGAACAAATTCACTTACCTTTGCTAAATAACGTACAAGAGCTATTACAGCTTCTTTCCTTTGTTCCATAGATAAACCACAGGAGAAGCAATTTAAACTTGTTAAAACTTTTTCTTCAATTCAATGAAAATATTTTTCGGAAAATAAAAGTTTTAGCGGAACGCTCAAAGTGTTTTTTTCCGTGACAGCTGATTTCTCTTCGATAAAATTCTTTATAATAAATTATTTGATCTTATCAGAACTGCCTTCTGATATTCATGTTATATATTTTGAAGAAGAAATAATATAAGTACGTATATTTAGTTAAATTTAAAAAGAAAACGATACAATCTCATTTAAACTTTCAGTATTGGAAAACGGCATCCTCTTTCTTGATGAGTTTGACGAAAACTTTTCCAAAGTAGACGGCAGGCTTAGCGAGAGGGGAATTAGGCTTATGTATTTTAATATATTGGACGAGTTTCTTGGGAAATTTCATGACATTTATTAATGTTTTGTTGAGAGATATTTCTATATGGATCTGTTAGTAATCAGTTTAAACATTGAACGAGGATTTGACAAATTTTATCACTCACTTTCATCGCCAGGCTGTCGGGCCTAGTTAGGTTGGATATTCCTGTAATCAGACTCTTGAAGACTAAAACACGTTTTTTGGATTTTAAAAATCTTAAAAGAAACTAAAAAGGTGAGTGCAGTTTTATAAACCACTTCTTAAACTGAATATCACACTTAACTCTTGGAATTCCAGGATTATAATGCCAATCGGCTGACGGCCGGCGTAGTTCAGCGGTAAGTCTCTTGGCTCGCACGCCGAAGGTCGCGGGATCGTATCCCGGCGTGGCAAATAAATTTTATTTTCATTAATTTGTGTTATTTCACAATTTATTCATTAAAAATAATAAACAGTGTATTTGCGGCACGTTCCAGAGTGGAAGATGCTCTCAGTATTGCCCTGGTGTAAGACCACCATTCAGAATTGAAACTTTGCTTGAAATGGCATTAGCCGTGTTTGGTGACCAGGTCTGAATAGCCAGGTACTTCCCCAACTTCCTCTTCCCTACCTCCTTCCCCTCCCCACTACCTTCTGCTTCACAACATACCCTAATTGGGGATGCCATAGTCTCACTGGCCTCAGACGGGAGCAGATGGAGAACTCTTGTGTGGTATTCATGTATAAAAAAAAACGCCCGCTGCACGCTGATTGACACTTTTATCGTAATAATTTACTTGTTTTTTTTGCTAATATATATACATATATATATTATCGATAATAACATCAAATGGAAATAACATCACGAAGAAAAACTCCTTAATAAACAGAATGAAAAAAACTGATTTATCTATTTTTTAGACTTAGAAATTCTATGTCATTAAATATACTAAAAGATATTTATTTTGCACTTGCGTATTCTGTACTACAATATGGAATCATAGCTTGGGGGATGCTTATAAATCCCTTTTATATATTTGCTTATAAATCCCTTTTATATATTTTATATAAATCACTTGAGACAATAAAAAAATATTAGTAAAAAAAAAATTATAAAAGCCTTATTATTCCTACCCAACAATAAACGTTTTCCAAAATTTTCCGGTCCCCCCATCTAGAAAAAATTATTACAAAATTCCACTACCTCAAGAACCTAAAGATTTCTTTAATAAAAATATTATCCCACAATTAAATATTTGCAAACGAATCATTTCTGCCGGAGGATTAACCACACCACTAGTGCGGACTACAACAGCACAACATCACTTTATATTTAAAGGTATAAAAATATTCAATAAATTGTCCCTAGGTATAAGTTCAGAATAAAACTACGATAATTATTTTAAAAAATGTGTAATTCCCTGGTACCACCCCATAACTTTTCTTATTGTTTAGATATTAATCCTTTGTTTCATTAATTTATAACTTACCTATATGTTATTATTTTTATTGTTTTTTGCTTATAAAATCACTAATAGTTGTAATAATATTCAACATTTAAATAGATGTAAAAATATATAGTTGTCATCTCCTAAGCACAAGCATCTGCTTTATTAGGACAATGTTTGAAATATTAAATTATGTTATATTGTAAAATAAATAAAAAATTAAATAATCTATCCTATATAGTTTTCCCACGAGAAATTCTTGAATTTAGAAAAAAAAATCTCTCTAATGTTATAAAAAAGATTATGTAAAGAAGATGTACGAAAATATTCTTGAGTTTTATTATTTTTTAAACAAATAATCTCCCATCACAATAAAAAAAATCATTTGAGGATTTTCTGTAAAAACATGTATATTAATTTGACATTTGAAATGGAGTTTGGCGACGCGCTTTTACATGTATAAACATATTCTTAAATTATGAAAAGACATACTGGAATAATATTAAGAAACGTTATTTCCTTGCCAAGCGAATGAAATGTGTTTTAGTACGTTAGGAGCATTTTTAAGGTTTAAAATACCATAAAATTAGGGCAAATGTGAAATCACAGGGGTTAATTATGTACAGAATTCAAAAATGATGACGGTATTTATTTATATTTATATTTATCAGAAATTTTTATATGTACATATACTAAAACGATTACCGGACAACTCAGAATTAAATCAACTCAACACCTCATTTGAAAAATGACAAAAAATATAAAAATTGGTTAAATAGGTTACGTTACAATAGAGAAGAAAATATTGAATACATCTGCAATGAATCAAAGAAAATCATCACAGAGATTGCAAAGGAAAAATTCAAAGAAGAGACGCCGCAAAAGAAACAGAAATGGATGACAGACGAAATACTAAACCTCATGGAAGTAAGAAAAAAATACAAAAATCGAAACGTGGAAGAATACAAAAGAATCCACACAGAAATTCGGAGTAAAATTAGGCAAGCAAAAGCTGATTGGCATATTCAACAGTGTGCTATAATTGAAACCCACAATGATAAACATGGTATTTTCCAAGTACACAAGAAAATCAAAGAATTGACTGGAATAAATCGTAAAACCGACATAGGGCAACTGGAGGATCGAGATGGAAAACTTCTAACCGATATTAACGAAAAACTAAAAAGATGGAAAGACTACATCTCAGAACTCTTCAATGATAATAGAAGCGCAGAATATGATATGGGAAATATTACAACAGGCCCACCAATCACAACAAATGAGGTAGAACATGCAATTCGTCTCTCTAAAACTGGGAAAGCAGCGGGCCCAGATGGAATACAGGCTGAAATCCTTAAACTCATAGGAAATAAAGGCATCCTAGTATTGACCAGTCTCTTTAACTCCAAATATAATACAGGAATTATCCCACTAGATTGGCTTCGATCCACTTTTGTTACTCTCCCAAAGAAAGCAAAAGCAAGAAAATGTAGTGACCACCGGACAATTAGTTTAATGAGCCACTTATTAAAGATATTTTTGCGAATTATACATGGACGCATATATCGCAAAGTGGAAGAAAAGATAGGTGTCACACAATTTGGCTTTCGAAATGGGCTGGGTACTCGAGAAGCGTTATTTAGTATTCAAGTACTAATCCAAAGATGTAGAGATGTGAATACAAATGTACATGCATGCTTCATTGACTTCCTTAAAGCATTTGATAGAGTTAGACACGACAAAATTATTCAAATTCTGAAAACCTCCGGGATAGACTATAAAGATATAAGAATAATAGGTAATCTTTATTGGAACCAGAAAGGAGCAGTAAGAGTAGAGCAATGTCTAACAGACGAAGTAGAAATAAAGAGAGGCGTGCGACAGTGTTGTTTTCTTTCACCTATGCTGTTCAACTTATATTCAGAAGAAATATTCAATAAAGCTCTGCAAGAAGCTACTCAAGGACTTGTTATAAATGGGAAGATTCTAAACAACCTGCGTCATGCAGATGATACGGTACTTCTAACAAGTAACATTGAGGAGTTACAACTTTTGCTGAATCAAGTAGTGAAGACTTGTGAGAATTTTGGGCTAGAACTGAATATAAATAAAACAAAATACATGCTCATAAGCAAAAATAACGCATTGGATGAACATCTTTATATTGCTGGAACAAAACTGGAGAAGGAACAAAGTATTGTATACTTTGTACCTTTATCCGCATGAAAAAAATGTTCTGCAGTCATGATCTCAACCTTGGATTACGAATGCGAATGGTCAGATGCTACGTATTTTCAATATTATTTTATGGAATGGAAGCATGGACGCTTACTGAAGAATTAATTAGGCGACTTGAGGCATTCCAGATGTGGAACTACAGAAGAATACTTAAAATAAGCTGGATGGACAGGGTCACAAATGAAGATGTTATGGTTCGAATGAATAAAGAAAAGGAAGTAATTAAATCCATAAAAATCCGAAAACTTCAATATCTTGGACACGTGATGAGACATCCAGAGAAGTATGAGATCCTGCATCTCATAATGCAGGGAAAGATTGCCGGAAGACGGGGCCCTGGAAGAAGGAGAACCTCATGGCTGAAAAACCTGAGACAGTGGTTTGGCCAGTCTACCGTGGAGCTGTTCCGGGCCGCAGTAAACAAAGTCCGCATAGCCAACATGATAGCCAACGTCCGTTGAACGGACAAGGCACAACAAGAAGAAGAAGGTTACGTTAGGTTAGGTTAAGGTTTATTTTTCAATTATTTTTATAGCTTTTAATGACTTTTCAAAAGGGTGTTGAGTTGGGTAGAATCTGAGTTGACATGGAACCACTAAAACATATTTTCTAATATTACAATAATATTTACAATAGTATTTACAATAGTGGTATTTCTTAAATACCAACTTTGTAGCAACTCTAGTATTCGGACCCTGCCCACAATTTAGGTTCGTATTCAAATTGAATAAAAAAACGTGTCAAATTGCATTGGAATTTACTAATATGCTCACGACTATTCATAGCCTTCAATAATTGAATGGAGGCCAAAGGCAAAGAAAAACTGCGCCCAGCTCCGCAGTGCAGATTTTTTCCAACAAAGGCCAGTAATTAAAAATCTATCCTGCCATTCGTACCTATCCCGTATTATACGAGGAGAATCCATGGCAGTAATTCTGTTTCGTCTACATAGATTACTTTGCCGTGCGGTCAATAAAGGTAGGTAGTACTTCCGACCCTTATAAAATATATCTGTTTACATACATAATATATCACATAGGCACAGACATACATCAACACAAAAACCCAACATGGCTACATGAGTCAAGGCATAAAATTATTCAGATTGCCCTTCATGGTGGAGATTAGACAGCGTGCATAATAATATACTGAGGGTTGTATTAAGAAATAACATAAACCGTTGAAGAAGAAGATAACAATAATAATCTAAACGAAAATATGAAAGGGAACAGGACACAGAAAAATAAAAATATAACGATATATACGAATCCAGAACATCTCGTCTTACCGAGACCAATTCTGCTACTCCCACCTCTTATTTGATCGTAATTTTTATCAATATCATATTTCAAATTCTAGAATCAACAATATTGACTTCGATTATTTTCCCATTTTCCCATTTTATTGGCAAGTACGTTTTTCATTTGAAACAAGCTTTCAAAGAAAAAATTCCGTTCAAAGGATAAATGTAATAAACAGTAATTGTTGAATGAAACACTAGTATATATTGAATTAGATATTAGATAAGCCGCCATAGCTCAGTGGTCAGAGCTTCTGACCGGCAATCAGAAGAATACGGGTTCAAGTCCCGTTGGCGGCAAGAATCTTTTCTCGGAAGATTTTTTTCAATGTAGATGAGTGTTTCAGGCTGATAATTATTTCTTATAATAATTTTTCAAAGAACTGGTTTGTAACCTAAATAGTGTCTCGGATAAATATATTCGATTTTAATTATAAAGAATATCATCTATTGACATTTTTGTAAAAGTCTAAATGAATATTAAATTTTTATTAGAGCAACTCTCTTTTTTTCAATAACCTTCAAAAGTTATAAAAAGAGAGTTGTTGTAATAAAAGTGAAATAACATGAAGTTTAAAAATTATAATTTCGTAATATGTTATTATCAGACGTTGGTTGATTTTATTTCTAAAGACAACAATGAGTACTGCGTATTCATTTTTCGTTCTAAGAATATATTTTTCCATACACAACAATGAGTACTGAGTATTCTATTTTCGTTCTAAGAATATATTTTTCTACTGAAGCCCCTAGATATTTACGAAAAACTGCGTTGAGCGCTAGAAATTTTCGTGCGTTCGGTTTTTAATTCACCGCGCTCATTCAAAAAATCTCCCAATATTGATTCGGAAACAGATGAATTATGATCTGTTGCGAAAAGCCAATAAATTTACACACATTTCATAATTTATTTTAAGTTTATACAGGGTGTCCGCCGGCAGATTTTACACTTCAAAAATAAAATAAAATAAAAATATGAATACAATGAAAGTTATTTATTTATTTTTATCTCACATAAGAATAATGCAGATTTTAGTTTTTAGAAATATCTCCACTCAAATGGCATCCTTCTAGCCACAAACATATTCACAATCTTTCATTCATATTGGCGAAAACTCGCTTGCAAAGTTCTGGACTGCTAGCTGCAATCTCTCGTCGGATATTTTTTTGTAGGGCTTCTGTTGTTGATGGCGAATTGCTGTATACGCTAGATTTGAGATATCCCCACAAGAAAAAGTCGCAAGGGGTCAGGATCAGGCTATGTCGCCGAAGCGACTAATCAATTTTCCAGGAAAAAGCTCTCTCACTTTAGTCATTGAGTCCCTAGCGGTGTGTGCCGTGGCCATCCTGCTTAAAATGGGTTCTGTTATTGTAACCAACATGACGATGTAGCTCCGGTATACAAAAAAATTGACCAGCATCGCGCGGTACCGTTGTGCGTTAACGGTTTCACCTCTACCGAAAAAAAAAGGATTTTGTAAAATTTTCCTTCTCACAAGTTCTGCATTTTCAGGAGTAGTTACTGTCGTTGAAGATCCAAATTTTCACCCTCCTATTCCAACCCTCCGATTTTTTAATCTCGATTTTAGTATTTTTGTATGAAAAAATTAATCGTCTTTCGTATTTCAAACAGAACGAAATTAAAAAACCGCACAGATTACTATAATAAGAAACTCAAGAGAAAAATATTATGGCTTTAAAAAATATGTTCATATTGGTCTACCAATGAGCGCTGATTCGGAATATGTGTATCTATAAGTTTTATTTAATAATATTAAACGCAGAGTTTTTAGAAAAATTTAAAAAAAATGCCGTCAAGTTGGCAGTATTGTAATTTTAGTGGTGACGTCACTGTTCGACGTGTCGTGACGTCACCGTAAAGTCATTGTATGGGAATGTATGATATGACACAAGCCATCGTATTAATTTATTCGTTTATTTACATACTGTTCAGAGAGATTTAGTTGTTGTGTTTATTAAAACATTATTTAGGAAATAATGTTTCAAAAATAAAGGTATTTCTTATTAGTTTATCTCTTTTATTGAAAACTAGCAGACCCGGCCACACGTTGCTGTGACTAACGAAACAACGCCATTACCCAACCATTATAAAATCCACACCACCCGCTTGCCAGCTGCCCGCTGCCCGCTGTCTGAATTGAATATTTGAATTTCTCGGCTTTTCTCTACTATAATAAGCATGTATTATACATATAAACCTTCCTCTTGAATCACTCTATCTACTGGGGAAAACTGCATGAAAATTCGTTGCGTAGTTTAAAAGATCTATGCGCACATACATTTTGAGCGACTTCATTTTATACTATGTAACGATATTCAAAAACTACTGCACAAAAAATAGTAATGCTACTTCTAGGGAGAAAACTTCGAACAACGGAATTCAAAATGGCGGCAGTTGATCAGCTGATTGCCCGATCTTATGGTAATTTTTCAGGAGTGATGACGTCACACGATTCACCATACATACGGTGGTTTTCGGGGGGTCTGGAAAAATTAAAACTTTGACAATTATTTTAACTATTAAAACTAACTCTAAAAATAAAAATGCAGTTATTTAAGTTAGAAGGTCGTTATTTATTTTAAAAAAAAATTGGACTGGATCTTTATTAATGATTCCTGTGATTTAATGACATTTGCCGCTCCGAAAAAATACATATTTTGACACGTGCAACTAAAGCTTATACCTTGAAATAACTTTGAGTAAGCAGGTAATTCAATTAGAAAATCATCATATCTATATAAAATAAACATTCACGGAAATTTTTAACGCAACAATAAACTGTTGTGAAAAAAAATAACTCGCAATTGCGATTATTTGATTGTGAAAGTAGTTCTAGTATACTGGAGACATCTTTTAATAAACTGTGAAACTACTAAGTTAGCTTTGTGAATATCGAAGATACGAATATGCGGGAACTTTTGAAATAATAAAAAAATTTATTTAAAATATCGCGGGTGTTTGTTGGCTATTAATTGGCCAAAATGTGGCCAAAACGGTCCAGTGGTTTAGCTCATTTACATACCTGTCCAATGACTTTTAACTTCATACGTAAAGAAAGGTTCATAAAAAATGCGAGTGCAATTAATACGCGGTAGAAGCGAAACTTTACCAAAACAATCTCAACTAATGAAGATCCTAGGAGCCTTGAAAAGTGAGGTCATAATCAAAGCGACCAATGAGCGCAGACCTAGCGTCATTTCCGTTTTATATCTCAACCAATAGGGGCCTTGATAAGAGTTTTTTTTTACATGTGCTCCACACAGCAGACCCTGAGGAAAATAATTTCCCTCAGAGCCTTTGTCATCTTTGGGGATGCTGTGTGGAAAGGAAAGGAAGGAGAGGAGAGTTCTGGGAAGGAAAGGGTTTAAGGGGTGGGTAGGAATCTGGGGTTCAGTGTATCCCAGTCATCCGCCTCCAAGACCTAGACAAACTTCACCACATAAACCCGGGCACCCCTGCTAAATCAACAAACGTAGCGAACCACTTGGGGTGACCTATGGCAGAGGTAGTCTCGACCTCCGTAGTCCAGTGGCTAAGACTCTTGACTCACATTCCGGAGGTCGCGGGTTCGAACCCGGCATGCGCAAATAAATTTTATTTGATTAATTTGTGTTATTTCACAATTAATTCATTTAAAATAATATATAGTATATTTGCGGCATGTTCCAGAGTGGAAGATACTATTAGTATCGCCCTGGTGTAAGACCACCATTCAGAATTGAAACGTTGCTTGAAAATGGCTTTAGCCGTGTTTCGTGACCAGATCTGAATAGCCAGGTACTTCCCAACCTTCCTCTTCCCCACCTCCTTCCCCTCCCCACTACCTTCAGCCTCACAACATACCCCAATTGGGGATGCCATAGTCTCACTGGCTCCAGACGGGAGCAGTTGAGATTCTTGTGCGGTATTCACTGTAAAAAAAAAAAAATAATAATAATAATAAAAATATTGCCACGTTCCGGAAAATGACAATCATATTATAATGTTTACATTATAAAACCCTGGTATATTATGTGTACATTGTTGATTATAAATTATAAATCAATGCCTATTCTATTTTAAATCCTTTGTTTATTACAACCACAATGAGAGGGAGAATTAGATATAGCCGAGACGCGTCGGTTTAAAAAAATCCAAGAAATAATTTTATTCTCGGGAAACTCTTCACAAATTAAAAAAATGTAAACGTGAATGTTACAGAAATATTTCCATCCCATATTTTCTTGTTTCTGTGAGAATGTATTTTTCTAAAAAATGTATTTTTGGCATTTGACATTCAAACCTTACGTCCATTATATTATTTTAGATAGCTCAGAATTCTCATCGAAAATGCAAAAATAGAATTAAAATTAAACTTTAATTAGTCATTACGCCACATCCATTCTAGTAATAGAACTATTAGATTATACAATATCTGAATAATGGCGTCTTTATTTTAATGCTTTTATGCCATCGTTTCAGTAATCAAAACAACTCTTGCAAAATAATTAATTCTCGAACAAAGTAGAAATGTTTCCATTTTATTCTAAGAACTAAAAGAACAGTGAAGGTTATTTATTTATTTTGAACGAATCTAGACCTCCAGTGTCCTTGCATACGTTGTTTTTTTTTTTTTTTTACAATGAATACCGCACAAGAATCTCAACTGCTCCCGTCTGGAGCCAGTGAGACTATGGCATCCCCAATTGGGGTATGTTGTGAGGCTGAAGGTAGTGGGGAGGGGAAGGAGGTGGGGAAGGAGGTGGGGAAGAGGAAGGTTGGGAAGTACCTGGCTATTCAGATCTGGTCACTAAACACGGCTAAAGCCATTTTCAAGCAACGTTTCAATTCTGAATGGTGGTCTTACACCAGGGCGATACTGATAGTATCTTCCACTCTGGAACATGCCGCAAATATACTATATATTATTTTAAATTAATTAATTGTGAAATAACACAAATTAATCAAATAAAATTTATTTGCGCATGCCGGGTTCGAACCCGCGACCTCCGGAATGTGAGTCAAGAGTCTTAGCCACTGGACTACGGAGGTCGTCAAGTTAGTAAGCATTATGCAAGTGCTTGACAGGAAAAACAAAATGCAAAAAATAGATTAGTAAGACAAAGATAAATTAAACAGAGCAAAAGAAAAACTCATTCATGAGGCTTCATGAGGCGGCATTGCATCTGTAAAAACCTGCAAGCACCTGCATAAAATAGAGAACATAAGTAATACAATAAATCTCAAATCAATTGGCAAGTACCAACAAAAAAGTGAATGGCTTTCGGTCTGACCATATACTTAGCTTCGTGTCCCTTAGCCAACCACTCAGTGAAGCCTCAAAGAATGTTAACTGAATATTTGGGGTAAAATACCCGAAGATTAAAAGAAAATTCAGCGTTGGGTAGAGGCAGGACAAAGGACAGTCAAGATCGTCTGATCAAACCTCAAGCCTCAAGCCTCAAGATTTGAGAAGGATCTGCAAAAAAACTAATTGAAAAAAAGTTAATTGTATTTGGAGAGATTCTGATCCAGATTTACCTTTATCGTCTAACAGCCTTACTAAAAAAAACACAGCACGCCCGATAACCCGTGTTGCTGCAGCAACATGAATAAAACAAAAATACACTAAAACACGAAACATTACTAATAAGGTTTGTTCTTAAAATGTATTTTAAATCTGGCAACAATGTAATTTTTTATAGTGAAGGTACTAAATTGTTTGTTTTCCTTCATAACCGCTAGGTGGAAGCGCGAAAAAATTTCGCTTCGCGGATGTGTGTGCAATATTACTTAAATGTGATGGTTAATTTCTATTAATATGACTAATATACTCTTATATAATTGATATATTTACCGTGTTTTTTGTGGTTTTTCAAAAGTTTTAGTCAAGTTATAATAACTATAATCGTACTTTGAAAATTGAAATGTCAAAAACTATTTTATATGATACATGAAAATTCAATTTACATTTAAAGGATTTTATTTTATAAGAATTTCATGTAAGTGGTGTTTTTTTAAATATTAATATCTAATACATGTGTTCCTAAATGTATTAAAGAAATTTACGTCTTTAGAGATGCAAGAAATCCGGTAAGTAAAAGTCGGTATTATTGTTAGGTTAGTTTTATAGCAATAAAAAAAACTTTGATTTTTTTTATTATTTTTTTATTGTATGCACGTGGAAAAAGTGAGGTGATAGTTTTCTTCCAAATTTATTACATAAAAGGACTGTGTTACGAAATTTTGATTTTTTTTTAATTTCTCTACATTTTAGTCAAAAAAATTTTGGTAAGAAATTTTTTTCCGAGTTTGAATCATAAAATATGTCAGTTTTTGAAAACTAAAGTGTATTTCAAATACACAAATCTAAAAGATAATTTTATCTAGTTTTCATAAATGGTATTTGTTTTTACGACACCTTCAAAAATTCGAAATATATAGAACATTCAAAATATTTTGGAAAAATCCACAAATTTCGTTCGCACATCAATCGTTTAAACAGAGATAAACTACCCTCTCAGGCCGTGTAAAGAATGTGTATTTCTTTCAATGAACAATTTTTTAATTCGTAATGTTTTCACATCCGCGGCCGTTTGTCAATTGAATAAAATTTTCACTGGGTTTTTTAGTAAGGCTGTAAGAATGTTTACTTAAAACAGAGTAGAGACTCGGCTAGTTTATTAAACCGTGCAAGAACATGGGTTATCACAACCATCTGGAGCCAATGAGACTATGGCATCGTGTTACTTGAAATGGCTATGAGCGTTTTTGGTGAGTAGATCTAAATAACCGGGTACATTTTCCACATCTCTTTCCTCTCCCCACTACCCCCCGCCTCACAACATACTAAAATTAGGTATGCCATAGTGTCATTGGCTCCAGACGATTGGAAGCAGTTGAAACTCTTGTGTGGTATTCAGATAAAATAAGTTATTTACTATGTTCCCGTTGGAACCTTCAGCGGTTTTTTGCTAAGCCGAGTGCACGTACAAGTATGTCGTATTTTGTTATTACCGCATGCTTCTCTGGGAGTCGGAAATATTGTTAGTAAAAATATTTGATTTTCACTCAAGACGGTTACAGATGTTCAGCCGTATATTATAACTCGGGTCATCAGCATCGCCCTTTATTTCCCTGGGAAAACAAAGGCGTGATTTTGACTGTGATTTTAACATTTAAATTTAGCCGGAAAATCAAAATATTTAATCAGAATTAAATATTTTTCATGCGAATGTGATGTACTTATAAATTAGGTGGGTGGTGCAGGCACCTTCGACGGATTAAAATAAAACAATGCCATGGAGAACTTCGTACTTCAGGCAAGTCACAGGTCACGGGTCATACAGGTCACACCAATTGCCAGACACCTAATTCCGTGAAGTGTTTTTTCATAAAAAATAAGCCCAAATTTACCAGCGCAAGCACGTTTCTCATTCTCTGTTATTTCGGCCAGTGGAAATGTAATATAATTGACATCATACTCTGGAAAAATATTACGTTAACATTTTAAATGTATTGTCTTCTATTTGGAGATTTTTTTTCAATGCTTTTCAAAACTGATAACAATTTTTCTAAAAATATTATTATACGCGGCTTAGCAGGTAAAAACGTTATCGTCTTCATCACAGCTGAAGATCCATCTCAACAAATGTTCTTCACCGGTTCTAGCCAGCCCTAAGGACTTCTCATTCTTTTAAACTAACAAACTTTAAACATTTTTTATTTAGAAAAACATAGAAAGGACTCTGTTCTCATTTGCATATTCAAAATCATCAACAGTTTTACTGATACACCTGCTTTGTTACAACTCATCCAGTTCAATATCCTTCCCATAGACTCCGAAATAATTAATTGCTGTTCCGCAATCAACATTTTACTAATTACGGATATCATTCTCCTTTATCCAGAATATCGAGACTTGTCAACGCAAGAAAAAGCATTGAATTTTTTGGTGTAAGCCTAAAAGACTTTCGGCAGTCGATACGCTATGTGTAATTTTTATAGCCTTTTAAATCCATGTTCAAGCTACTTAGTAGTTATTTCAATGGTCTTTATTTATATATACTCTCCTTTCATTGTCATCTCTTTTTTTATTCGTGTTATTGTTATATTATTAATGGACTATTTGTCCCTAAATAAATAAATAATTATATTATTATATTTTTTAATGAAGCTATAACTTTGTGGTTATCCATTATAGATTAATGAAACAATTCAACTTAGTTTGAACCACTTATATAATGAGTAAATCCGACCTGTTTCAGAACAAACGTTCCTTCTTCAGGGAAATACGCTTGCCCTGAAGAAGGAACATTTGTTCTGAAACCGGTCGGATTTACTTATTATATAAGTGGTTCAAACAAAGTTGAATTGTTCCATTAATTAATTATTATTTTTTTAATTGATAAACTAACATTTAAGGCAAGATTTTTATGCATAGCAAAAAGGGTAACTTGTTACTTGTTATTAATATTTGACAAGTTAAAATATTTCACCAAAAATTGTAGACATAATTGGTCTCGACGCCACCTAGCGAGAAATTTAGCACTAACAATGCCTCTCTCACAAAAATAAAGTTGGTTGTTTCGAGGTGGAAAAATGTAATAAACAGTTATTGTTGAATGAAACACTAGTATATATTGAATTATTTGGCGGGTATTAAATAAGCCGCCATAGCTCAGTGGTGAGAGTACCTGACCGGAAATCAGAAAGACACGGGTTCAAGTCCCGTTGGCGGCAAGAATCTTTTCTCGGAAGATTTTTTCAACGTAGATGAGTGTTTCAGGCTGATAATTATTGCTAATAATAAATAATAATTAGCCCACCTCTTGCATTGCGTCATTTCGCATACACTGGAGCATCTGTTTGATCATGGTTTTCGGTTTTTTTCGTTATTTGTTTTTGGGGTGTTATGCCGTGTTGCTACCTCCTTCTTTAGCCAACGTTTTCGGTGTTTTCACCTCTGGCATTTCATACAAATAGCCCATCGCAATATTTCGAACCTACAGAATTTTACGATGGTTTAATGAAAATTTCACAAATCAAATTTTCGAATTCGTGACTAATTACAATTGTATGCAAATATTTTTTTATTGTTACGAGTAGTTGAAACATTTCTTTAGAGTACATGCTAATAGGCCACTTGCATGGATTTCATAACGACTTGGAAAAAATCATGTGGATAGATCTTTTTACTAAGATTAAGAAAATGTTAGTAAAATTGTTTAGAAATGTACAGTTTTTGTTATTTTTAAATAAATAAATCAATTATTTAGGCTCGTGACGTCACTACATGAAAATGTCCCGTCTCCGAAAATGTTCCTATTATTTTTTTTAAATTCCACACTGATTTATTTTTTTATATGGCATCACTTTGATTTCAGGCGAATTTTTGAATTCGTTCACTAGATTTATTGTTTGTTCTCTGCGAACTTATCATTTGGTTTCACTTTTTGACAGATGCTCTGAAGAGAACCCCGTACTTTTAATGATCTACGGGGTTCTCTTCAGAACGTGCAGATGATGTCGGTACGTGTTTTAGAGGTATAATGATTATGGTGCTGATTTTAACAAAATTAAATTTTATAATATTCTTTTATTATTATAATTTACAAGTACAAGTATATTACATTGAATTTAGTAATATAAACGCTGTTCATTATAATGATTTATGGTCAATAAGATGGATCAAGGAAAAAAAATATTTATGAGATGTAATATTTTTGGTATGCCTCCTTATTCTCCTGTGCAATTCGTGTGGAAAACGTTATTTTTTTTTAAATGATTTTCGGCTATGTAATTATCGTTTTTTCACACCTATAAAATTATGTCCCGTCTTTCCGGTTTATAAAAAATGGTCTGATTTATCGGATTGAAATTTTCAAAAAATCCCCAGGGTTTCAAAAATTTGATTAAAATAAAAAATAAAAATGCAGAATGTCTTAGAATATTTGCTTAAACCGGAAAAATTTTTAAAAAAATGTGATGCAAGTGGCCTATTGCATAGTACTGGTATTTATCTATATGGGTCTACTATAAATAATATTATTGTCCTACTGCTGATAACAAAACGGTCACGTTGCAATATAAGCGCAACCTCAAGGTGAATAGAATGATGCCATACCTGCACCGATATATAGGGAGGCGTCTACTTATATCTACAGGAATTCCAAAAACTGAACAAATCAGACTAATATCTATGAGAACCAAAGTGAGGACGATTATCTTCAGCTCAAACTGCTGACTAATATCTATGAGAACCAAAGTGTGGACGAATATCTACAGCACTGGCAGAGGTTGGATTTGCAATTATGTATAGCATACTGGAATAACGTAATATTGTGTATGCAGTTTAAAAAACTTAATTTATGTATGTATGTAAAAATCCCTAATATCGGACTACTGGACACCTTTAGCTGATTATTAAGGATTTGGGTTTTTGTTTTAACAGCATTCTTTATTTCGAGTGCTTCTAAATTATTTAGTCTGTTACCATGATCATTAGGTTAGGTTAGGTTAGGTTGTGGTGCAGAGTATTTCGAAATAAATAAACATCTTTGTATTATGACATCCATGTTTTTTCAATAAATTATTGTCCTCGATTAGTAATTACGCAATTGAAGTAATTTATGCTTTTCCGTACAACCTCTTGCTCAGCTGCCCTCTGTAGATATTAGTCACCACTGGGACCGTCATAGATATTCGTCCGACCTTAGCTCTGTAGATATTAGTCCTCACTCTGAAGTTCATAGATATTAGTCCAACTTAAATATGAGCTGTAGATATTCGTACGACATACAGGCTGTAGATATTAGTATCTGGAGTCATATATAGAGCTCCGAAAAAGATGCCCGGTTGAAGGTGCCCGATGGAAACAATAGACACAGAAAAGTAATAGATAAACCTTCTAGAGAAGAAGAATATGTACTTATATAGGTACCCATCTAGTTAATAAAATATCTGTGATAAATGTAAGAAGCATCGAACGTCATTTAGACGAACTCCTGGTAACAATAAAATCACTTAACAGACTGGACTGCATAATATTAACAGAGACTCACTCATCGAGCGATATAAACTATAATATTCCGGGTTATACGTACTATGCAACAAATACCCGAATTAACAAGAACAGCGGAATCGCAATATTTGTCTCAAATAAATATGTCGTGACTTTTAACAGAGAAATTCACATGCACAATGTAAACGTCCTAAATATGGAAATCAGTTACCAAAAGTATACCTTCAGCATATTCGCTATATATAGAACTCATGCCTCAATATTACCGATATATGTAGATGAACTAAAACGCATTCTTCTTGCGAACAGAAATAAGAAAACCATTGTTATCGGAGACCTAAACCTGAATATAGCAAATGATTACTCGTCTTATGATAAAGATAATTATCTTAATATGATGGCAGAATTAAATTATATATCATGTATTAATTCATTTACGAGAATTATTCCAGGTCAACGACCTTCGTGCATAGATCATGTTTTTACAAATATTCAAGACATAAAAAACATAGCATCTGCAGTTATACAAACGACAATCACTGATCATTTCGGGTGCATTTTTACGTACAATTATGAAAAGAAATATTCACCATTAACTACCCGAATTCCGGAGAATGAAAGCGGCCGACGAAAAACGCTCAACATAAATGCCCTAGTACATAATCTAGACAAAGAGAAATGGCACGATATTTTTAATTGTAATGATACGAATGAATGCTTCGAACTATTTGAAAAAAAATTATCAATGCACGTAAGTACTGCACATTCTATTGATTCCAGAAAACAATCATCAAAATTTAAACCGGTTAAACCATGGATAACTTTTGGATTAATTGTATCAATCAGACACAAAGAAGCAATATACAAAAAATTAATCCAACAACCTACAAACGAAACCTTAAAAAAATACCTAAAAGCATACAAAAACAAACTAATGTATTTAATAAAAAACACAAAAGAAAACTATTTTCGGCGAAAACTAGAAGCAACGGAGAACGATGCAAAAAAAGTCTGGAACGTTGTAAATGAAATTATAGATAAGAAAAAACATAAAAAAAATGATATACATAGTATTACACATAATAATATCAAAATACGATGCGAAGAAAATCCATCAGCTGCTGCTAACATATTTAACAACTTTTTTGCAAATGCAGGCAAAAATCTTGCAAATCAAATACAAAAAATACCGTCTAATAACGAACAGAACATTAACGTCAATATCATAAACAAAATTGACATGTTTCCCCTTACTTCAGCCCAGGAAATCGAACACATCATTTCAAGCATGAAGGGAAGATCGGCACCAGGTTTCGATGGAATTACTGTCGAAACACTAAAAGCTATCAAAAAACATATTTCAAAACCATTGACGCATTTAATCAACATTAGTCTTCAAAGCGGAATATTCCCAACGATATATAAACAAACCATCATCACTCCAATTCATAAATCTGGCAACCCAGAAGAAGTGACAAATTATCGTCCAATATCGCTGATTTCAAACATTGCCAAAATCTTTGAAAAAATTATCAAAAAAAGATTAACCGAATTTATTAACAAAAATAACCTAATTCACGATAACCAATATGGATTTATGAAAACTAGAAGTACCCAAGAAGCGATTGCCAAATTATCGAACATTATTCAGAACACATTAGACAAATCTTTGAAATGCCTCGGAATCTTCATAGATCTTAAAAAAGCTTTCGATAGTATTTCTCATGATAAACTTATTAAAAAATTAAACTGTGTTGGGATAAACGATAAAGCTCTAAAATGGATAAAAAGCTATTTATTTGAACGACACCAAGTAGTCAAGATAAACAACTCCCTAAGTCTACCACTAACAGGTAATTTTGGGATTCCTCAAGGCACAGTCCTAGGCCCCCTACTATTTATAATATATGTCAACGATATCTTTAAACTACCACTTAACGCAGACATAATATCATATGCCGATGACACAGCTATCATAGTGAATGGGATCGACTGGAATAGAGTAAACGAACAAGCAAATAATATCATGAACATCTTAAAACATTGGTTTGACACAAATCTTCTCTCATTGAACACTAACAAAACATACTACATACACTTCTCAATCAACAAACTAAAAACACTCCCCGACACTAAAATAATTATCCACAATTACAAATGTAATAAAATCACATGTATCCAAGGCTGTTCAACATTGAAATCAGTACCAGAAATTAAATATCTCGGAGTGATAATAGAACAACATATGAAGTGGAAGAGCCATATCTGTGAATTGGTTAAGCGTATCAGAAAGTGTATATATATATATTCATAAGATTAAGAAATATTTTAAAACTCAACAATCTAAAAAGAGTATACTATGCACTAATCCAGTCTTTAATTCAATATGGAATAATTGGATGGGGGGGGTCATACAACAATATTCTAACCCCTGTCAAAGTGATCCAGAAACTAATCATTAAAGTAATCCTAAAGAAACCCTCCACTTATCCAACAGAAACGCTTTTCGCAGATTTCACGGTGCCTCGAGTTGAGAATATCTTCAAGAAAAATGCAATTATCCAAATTTACAAAGATAATATCATCAAGAAATTTGAAACTCACCAATCAAAAAGATATGAAGACAACATCAAAACACCAAAATTTAATACCAAACTAATGCAAAACAATTATGTCTATTTAGGAATAAAGTTTTTCAACAACCTTCCCATTGAAATAAAAAAAACCAAAGAAATCAATAAACTGAAACTCAAACTGAAGCTACACTTCATCAGGAATAATTAACTAAATAATTACCAGTTTTTCTCTTTCTTTCTATTTATTTTTAATACATATTCATCTCTATTTTATTTAGATTTTTCGAATTTCTCCTAAGTGCACAATAACCGTATGTAACCGTATCCTATGTATGTACACCTACACATTTAGATGATCCAGAAGTCTCAATTTATCCTATTATATACTTACTTATTACATAATGTTGTTCTATTTCAGTTATAATTAGTGTAACTCGCTCATCAAGCACAAGAACTAGCTTCTTCTTTGGTGAGATTGCAATGTTTAAATAATTTCTGTACCGCTATGTAATTTCCATAACTCCACTGTACAATTATATAACTATATTAAATAAATAAAAATAAAAAAAATCTCGGGTTTCAAAATTCTAACTCTTCAAAATTTACATAAAAAATTGAGTGCATCTTTAAAAATCTCCGAAAGATAGCACGTTATTATTTGTTTGCGAAATGGTTCGAAAGAATGAGATATTCCGCCCGGCGCTAGTTCGGGGATATTAGGGAGATCAGTGTAATGGTGCATTTAGCAACCTCCTTCCCCTTTCATTACAAGAGGTGAACTAATTTGGTGGAAAGGTTTCCAACCAAGGCTTCCAGGCGAATCAGCCCCCGGGGTGAGTTTTGCGATCTTACTTTATTTGTATTTTGTTTTTTATTTTTTTTTTTTAAATAATGAGGTCGGTTTTTCTGTGTAGAGAATTCAGACAGCATATTTTTCTAAAATAGGTTTTTATTATGAACTAACGAGTTCCCGGCATGCGTTGCAATGCCAATTTAATAAAAATATTGTTTCTCCCTTCGTCTTTTCCATTCGTCCCGTTCCTCTTCCTCTCCCGCGTCCCTTTCTCCTCACGCGTTCCCACTCCGCCTTCCCACTCCCCACTCCCCTCTCCCACTTCCCCCGTCCCGCGACCGCCCTCCCGAGCTCCCCTCCCCCCTCCCGCATTCCATACATTCAGTCCCGATACATTCAGTTTTCAAACAGCTCGCGTGACATCTATTGCAATTTTTTAATACAAATTTCATGATGCCAGAGGTCACCAGTATATATATTCTTGGACGTGCTCACAACAACTCACCAAAGTTTCATCGCAATCGGATGTAGTTAATGCCCAAAGAATAACAAAAAATCGGAGTTCTCCTAACCGTTGTTGAAGAACACAGTAACAGCGCGAATTCCTTCTCGGAAACAGGGTGAGGCATTTATTATATATTTATGTCGAATCTTATGAATCACAAAATACTCACATTTTGTTTTTAAAACTAAAAGTGAAAAACGGGCCTTTTCCCAGCCCACCGTAATATTCGAGTGTTGCGCTCGATTAAGCGGACCAAAGGCCATCATTTGAGCCCCGTTTTAACGAAATCATAAAAAATAAACCTCCTTTATGGGGAACTACCCAACCATCGGCAACAAGTAAATATTCTAATGGAATTCGGGTTTTAATACATTTATCAGCTTTCTTCTTAAACTGACGACAGCTGCCGCCGTAACAGTGGGGAATAGTTTAAATTATGCCGTGGCACTTAAACTGTAATGAGATATTCATACCTACATGGTACATAGTTAATAACCTGATGAAATCGAACTTTTGAATTATAGGATGACTATATACATATACAGGGTGTTAAGGGACGTACTTGACATACTTTAAGATGACAATATTACCTAAAATATATTCAGAAACTTAACGACGTAAGTAAAGAAACCGTGTATACAAATTGCGACTCGCGACCCGGGCATTGGATGGACCTTTTGTCGAATTTGCCCTATAGATGAAAAGAAGAAGAAGACAAATATTCTGGGAATCTTAACGACGTAAGTGAAGAAAACGTGTAAAGAAACATGCGCCCGCGGCACGGCGTATTGGACGGACGTACGGTCGAATTCACCCTAGGCCTGGAGATTCGACCTTTCCGCCGCGTTCATTTAATTAATTCTTAAGAACGTGTTACAAATATTTAAAATGTGTCTCCATGTCGCACTCCCGAAGTTATTAATTCATCGCCTAGAAAAATAAAATCTGGTGCTTACCGCTAATTTTAAAGTAGAAAAACGGGTTATAAAGTTTTAAAATCGTTTTACGTAAAATACATTAATGGTAAGTTATTGTTTTTATTAATCTTAAGTGTTCTGTCGAAATAAAAAAAGTTATTATACTTACGAATTCACCGAAAACGATTAAAATGTGAGTTTTGGGCAAACAAAAATTATTAGGGTTGTGTACCGCCTTAACCAGTGATTCCTGACATTATTTGGAGTAAAAATACACCTAAATGAAATTTTGATGTCCGGAGATTTTTTTGTGATGATAAAAATCAAACAAAAAAAAATCTCATGTAAGTCATCACTGGTCACTCACCCGAGTAACCGCCACCTAACCTCTTACCCCACCTCCAAATGTCCAACACCTACAATTTTTAATGTTTTTGTAGAAAATAAATATCTACACTTAATATTGTTCCTCCCGTATACACAAGCATCTGCTTATTATGGGAGAATATTTTAAAAAAATATGTATATTTGTATTTAATAATTGCATTAAGTTTTATTTTTTATATACTTTCATTATATTTATGTATCTATTGTATGTACTGTATCAAAAAAAAAAAAAAAAATTCAATAAAAAAAATAAAAAAATTAAAAAAATTTTATGTTGAAATTTTTACTTATCCTAAATCCCAAAATGTCCTTGAGAGAGAGCCCTTATAGAGATTTTCGTTTTGTGGTTAAAAAAATAATTTAATGAAGATAAAGCTATGCGAAATAATTCAAAATCATTACGTGTTTTTGTTTTGAAAATTTGATCGATTACAAATATTATAGATGATTCAGTTAAATACTGCGAGTAGAACACATCTTGGCCTTTCAAAACATCGATAATTTTTTTTTTAAGTCTTTTAATAAGCCTAGAAAAAATAAAGTATTAGGTCTATAAAAAAACACTTTCAAGAGCAAATTCTACTACTTATAAACCCCTTTTCGGAAATGGTTTTATTGTATAATGTGGCAATTTTATTTTTTTTATGACTGATCTAAACAAAATAAAATAAAACATGAATTTTGGCGATATTTTTTCCAATGGATTAAAAGAGACGTTACCCAACCGCGAATTTCATTTTTATGCCATCTGCAGAAGAGCTGATAGCGCATCGTTTAGTTGCATTTAGTCTCCCGGAATCGGAGGTGTGTGGACGTCTTTAGACTCCGCGTCGCTTGGTTCCGTGAAATCGATTATATATTTCCTTGTTATTATATTATTATTATATTATAAACAATGCGTAAAACAGGAGTTAATGTTTTTTTACACACCTTTACGAAATTAATCTATGAAAAACAACTCTCAAGCGCCTTCTCAAGCCTTTACAAAAACTTTTTCTCAAGTATTTTTAAATCCCTCCCACAAAGAGGCGTGCCTTCCGTTGTCGAATTTCGCCAGGACTAGTGGATCACCTTAAGTCTTTAATTTAATTACAATACCTTTGAAATTCGCTTGTTGTAGGTTGTAGAACTTATTTGTTATTTGAATTTTTGAAAATACCCGTGGATGAAACATTCATTTACACCTACGTTAGGTGCTCAAGTACCCTATTTTACTTAGGTATAATTTTATGTTACCAGCACGCACCCAGGTACAGGTACTTAAAATTTGTTTAATAAATAATTTATAATGCCCTACTTTTCGTAAAAACTGCAAAAAATAAATGAATTAAAATAATCTTAATAATACTCCACCTTACCCACAACACGACCAGCCTAGACGCTGCGCATTTTGCCTGCAATCGGGTGCAATGAAAATATAGCAATAAATGAGAGAGACCTCTGCAACTCTGCATTTCTACAGTGAACACTTCCATTTCTGGAGAGCGCAGTTCAAGTGAAATAACACAAAACTTGGCTATAAAAACGAATAATATTTTTATTATTACTATCTCCAACCCGATCGAAAATGCATGCCTGTGAAAATATATTTGATTTTGCGCACATCGTTACTCCAAATGTTTGAAGTGAAACTTATATAGCCACGTTGTGATTTGGAATTCGGATGAAACGGAAATTACGCATTACAGCACCTGCGAAGCATCAAACTCCTATCAAGGCTCCTATTGGTTGAGATATAAAATGGAAATGACGATAGGTCTACGCTCATTGGCCGCTTTAATTATTTCTGTTTTGTATTCGATAATATTATTATTCAATTTAAAAAAACAGTTTATTTATAAACAAGTTCTGCTATGTAATTATTTTTACGCGTGACTGCTGTTTCGCCTTCCGTTCTTATTCAAGTTGTGTTATTATTTCAGTTGAATTACAGAACTTGAAAATTAACGATGAATTGTTCAAATTCTAAAATAATCATTCAGTATTTGTTTGAAGATTTCAATAAAATACAAATACTCCAAACATTATATTTTTAACAGAAAATGATTTTAATTGCCATTTTCAAAATTAGAACTGACTTGTGAAGAATTCCTACTATCCCATTTAATAGCGAAAAAGTAGGTTTCATTTTTTCACAATCAATTATTCAACTTGATCTCCAATGCTTCCCACGCTATAGCGCCGAACGACCGGAAACTACTGACTCCGAACCTTGCTACTCGTGTGATTATAGTCGAATACGCTTCGAAGACACATTACTCTCTATAACTTACTAACACGTGATTTTTCATGGGTCTGCGCTGGTAAAACTAAAAAATCTTTAATTTGTCCTCTATTTTAACCCTTCAAGCTAATTTGTCTGGTTTTCGGAACAACTCATATAGGTCTTATAGAATCGTTGTGTCTCCCTTACTATCACGGCTATAAATATGATCTAAAGGGTGTTAGAAAGAGTAAACACCACGCTTTATATTCAAATCTAAAAGTCAACCGCAGAATAATTCAAACGTACAACTTTATGAATCCAAAGTATCCGACCGCAATTTGAAAAAAACTTTATGGTTTTTTATTAATTATATTATTTTTACAAGAAACGACAAAAAAGCGTTGTCAGTAAGCTTTTATTACATTGGGCCCGTTTTCTTTTTTTTTCAAAAAACCCTTCAAAACTATTTTTTTTTCACTTTAATCCAGTTTTCGTACAGAAATAATCAATTTTTTTGTATTTTATTGCAAAGCAGAAATATTTTGATCTTCCGATAAAATTTAACTTAAGAATTACTCTAGTTCATCCAAGAATTTTTTTCTTCGTTTTGTTACTGGCCTGCTCAGAGACCTCAGTGATTATTTGGAATAAATTTCCCTTCAGCTATTAATGAATAAAATTCTAGAACTTGGCTAAAATTAAACGGGATTTAAAAACAAAAGTATTTTACATTTCATAAAAGTTATCTTCTTTTCAAATTATTATAGTAACCAATATCCTTAAGCCTCCGGTAATTGTTTGGTTTCGGTTTCCTCATTGTTGTACTTCTTTATGTTAAATGTGTACTAAGAATGTTCTTACGGCTGAACACAACTTTATATTTTAAACCTTAAATTTTCTTAGATTCCTATTTTATATCTTTTCATGGTGTTACCTACGTATTTTTCTGGTGCCATTGTTAATTTGTTTTTTTGCGGTTTGCAATTATCCGTATATTATACTGTTTTTTTATTCATTTTATTTCATCGACTATAATGAGAAGCGCCGCAGGAGTAATTTGAAGGACATGGCCACAGAATGAGATTACAAAATCAAGATTTAAAAGTCTATTGTAGTAAAGATTTGAAAAGATGTAACCCAAAACTGCGCTAAACATTCGCAAAGCTTATGTTATGTTTCTCATTATTATTATTACAGATCTACTCTACACACTTTCACCAAGAAAGTTTTTCTCATTCGTAATAACATTTTTAAAGATAACTAATAGGTGTAACCACTTGGGTTGATAAAAAAATCAGAGTGTTTAATTCACACGCCGTAGAAGTGAAACTAGAAAGTCGCTAGGTATCGCTCTCTTTTATTTTGCTTGTTTTTTTTAAGTGGTTTGAAGATTGGATATTGATTTCACAAAATAAAAATGTTTTTTTTTGGATTTCGTAGGATTCGAACCTCCGTTCGCTTGATGTCTGTATCTCTGGCCACTGAGACTTGTCAGGCACCTTGTCCACCACGCCATGGAAGGCACGCGCCGAGGTGCGAATATACCACATTATATTAGATCAGAGTATTTGTGCAGAACTGAGTTGTGACGCATTTCCGTTTCACCCGAATTTCAAGCCACTAACGGCGCTAAAGAAGTTTCACTTCAAAAATTAATTTCATCCCAAATTTAAAAAAAAATATATCAGTCATTACTTTTGGCCTTGAAAATCTCAAATCATATAAAACTACTATCACAACTTTAATTTAAGGGTCTTGTGTTATAGTTTTTGCAGTTTATTAAACAATTGGATGGATTCCAAAAAAGGGCACTGAAATGCTACTGCAAAAATTTAACAGATTAATAAATAATTAATTAAATAGTAAAAATCATGAATGTATTAGTTTTATTAATAGATTATTCTAAAGTATTTGACACTATTAATCATTGAAAAATATTGCAATCATATGAATAAGAGGAAAACTCCTAAAACTCTTTGACAATTACTTGAACAACCGTTGCACGAAAATAAAGCTATTATACACTTTGAATAAAAAAAAGAAAAAATTTTGATGGTGATCCTCGAGGTTCCATATTAGGTCCAATTTTATATATCATTTATGTATCTTTTATTAAGTATATTTTTAAATATGTAAAACACTTTGTGTTTGCGGATGATACTGCACTTATGCAATTATGTATTGAACTCTTACAAAAAGATTATATTGAGCTTTTGAAATAGTCTCATGACTCTGGCTTAATCATAAATCCAAAAAAAAAAACAAATTGATACATATTAGATCACCCAATGCCAAGGCAAATATTATTACACCTGAAATAAAAACACACGGTTCAGATTGCTTACATGTTGGTATCCCTGCATTGTGTACATGTAAAAATATTGAACTGGTTAAAGAATATGTTTATTTAGGTGTAATTATTGACTGCTTTTTCAAATGGGATTTACAAATAAATAAAGTCTGTGAACGTCCGTGATTAGACGAGTACGAGATCCGTTGTTAGTAGATTACATAAACTTAAATTCTGTGTTACAATATGCACACTTCGAATAATTTATTAATCATTAGCTGAATCTATTATAAGGTACGAAATTACAGCTTGGGAACTTTCCTGTAAATCATGTTCAATCAGTTCAAAATTCATTAGTTAAATTATTAGCTCATAAAAGTTTATACGAAAAAAGGCACAATGTTCGGTACTTTTACCAGAATCTAAAAATTCTCTCAGTAAGAGCAATACTGTGGCATAAAATTATTTTTCAGCTTATGAATAGCCCCATATATTTAAATAGACTTGACCACACTTACAATACTCGATTTACGTTAAATGAAGGACTAATCGTACCTGAGCACTTAAACAAATATGGACAAAGAACGCTGAACTACATGATACCTACTTGCTTAAATACGTTACCTGCTAAAATTAAAAAATGTACAAATAATGTAAAAACAAATATTATATTGAAAAATTGGCTCGCCGAAAGAAATAGTTTGTATTAGACCAGTGATGGGCAAAGTACGGCACGCGGGCCAGATCCGGCCCGATCCGGCCCGCCAAAGTATTTAATCCGGCCCGCCGACGATCTTTCGAAATTATAAGTATACCTATTATATACTATTAATTTCAAAGGATCGTCGGGGTAAAAATATAAATAGGCGTTGAAGAAACTTCACACGGAATTTGAAACTAGGTTCAAGATTTTATGAATATTCAGTCGTCGCTTGATGTTTTTTAGTACCGTTTAATGTGGACCCGGAGAATTTCCCTGCAGAATTTCGGTTGGAAATTGTTGAAATGCAGTGCAGCCCCATTTAAAACAATTGTTCTTAAATTCCGAAAAATTTGATTTTTATAGAACACTGCCGAAAACTGAATATTCAAAGATAATTGATCACGCCAGAAATTAATAGCGTTGTTTGGGTCGTCGTATGTCTGCGAACAGAGTTTTTGGACCATGAAATTGCGGAAAAACTCAGTCAGAAATCGATTAACTGATGAGCACCTTTTCTCGCTGCTAAAGGTTACTTCATCGCAGCTCAAACCTGCATTTGAAGACATTATGGCCAATCAAAAACAATTTCATATGTCTCACACACCCACCATAGCAGGGCTTTCGAATAAAAGTTAAATTATTGCAATCTGTAACTTATATTAGCGTTTGTGTGTAAAGTTTTATAATAAAAATATGGATTTTAAAACAAAATTCATTTTTGCTATACTCCTGGCCCTCCTCTAAAATTTCTTAAAACATTCTGGCCCTGGAGAAAGTTTGCCCACCACTGTATTAGACACTAACACAAAAAAATGTTTAACTGCATAATAAGTATTATTTTTTAAACTTCAAAGTAAAAGCACCCATTGACAAACTATATAAAAGTAGTTTATTGGGACTTTTCTTTTTTCTGAAGTATTTTATTATTTCCTGTAATATTGTATAACTTTTTCTTTCTAATATTTTTTTTTTCTTATTGTAACAATAATATGTTTTTATTATTGTCTGATTTCATTCCTAAATTTTCTAATAGTGGGATATTAACACAATTTCATGAGAGATGTGCAAAAACAACTTAATTACTGTAAGAATATTTAGATGAACGAGGTTCCATCTGGTGATGGATCTATGTCGATAACTTTGTTTCCTGCTTACTCCCACCGATTTACTATAGTTCATTCTTCAGAACTACCTACATATTTTTTTAAATCACTTTCTGCGATACAAGGTTTCAACTGATAAAATTACTTTTCCATATTTCATATTTCTATATTTAAATGAGTATTAATGATACTTAAAATAGGTTAATAACCAGCAACTAACAATATAAAGTTGATTACGTATCGTTAAAAACCTTTGAAGTCGTTTTTTTTTAGAATATTTTCAGCGTCTGTTGGAACCTTGTTATTCCGTAGAGTCGACATAATAATGATGTTTATCTACTACTTTGATGCGTTATCATAGCCACACGGGATTCCGAAATTGCACAAAATCATAAATTACAGAAGTTATGTAATTTATGTTTGATATCGTGTTAATATCGCAGGTCGTTAATAACTATTAGTATCGTGGATATCTACCTTGTACAGAGGTAACATCTTGTTAAACTACGTAACAGAAACTCAGTTTCCATAAATCCCCATACACTTCTGGTCCCCTGGCCTAATTAAATTCCCATTTTCATGGATCGTTCCCTTCAATAAACTTATTAAACTTCAAATCCTCTCAGGATATGGAATAAATAATGTTCCTCTTGCGAAAGAGCTCTGCACAAAGAAAGCTGATTCGAAGCGGAACCTTTTGCTAATTAAAAACTCAAACTTTGAATTATATTGGAATGTAAACAAATCCATGGCTTTGATAATGAAAAGGTATGATAGTAATAAGTTTTGATCAACATGTCGATAACTTTCTGTACCAAGCTTTATTATTTATTACTCCCACCGGTTTTCAATCATTCATTCTTCATGATTTCACGTAACACTAAATTATATATATATATATATTTTTTTTTTATTTATTTTTTTTTATTTTTTTATTTATTACAATCAAAGGTAATCATAAAGACCATACTAAAGGTCCCCATAAGGACGTCAACAACAGAAATTTTTAAACAGTTTGCTGTTCCAAGCATACAGAAAATCTATGCCAAAAACATTCTAGTACTTCACCATAAAAATTATTCAGAGGCAGATACCTCACATGCCCATAATACCAGAGCCAAACAAACAGACATGCTTAATATACCAAAGTGTAACTCTTCATTTGGATAAAGAAGTTCTGAATTTTTAGCAGTAAAGTATGTAACAAACTCCCACTTAGTATCAAACAAATTAAAACAAAAAATAGCTACATTAAGGACATTAAATGTTGGCTGAAGGAACTATCAGAAAATGAACTTAGTAGTATATTTAAAACATCGTCATAGAAGTTTCTGAAAAACCTTATCCGAACAATGAAGTTAAACCATAGAAGTCGCTGAAAACTTATCCAAAGCATAGTCCCCCTCAGCACAGGATCTCCTAGTGAGGAGGACTGCGAATAAATTTTCTGTTTTATATATGTGTATACCTAACATGTTTGATATAAAAATGTAATAAAAATAAATGTATAGTAACTAAATAAAAAATAAAATTAAAAAAAAACTTAAATTAACATAAAAACATATATTTCAAATAATAAACCAGACACATTTACCTTTACGAGAGTTAAAAACTCGTGTGTATACCTACATAAATCAAAGATATTGAAATACATATGAGATATGCTATGATGTCCGCGCAACTGTCGGCGGACTACGACCTAATCAGAGTAGTTTGCATACGAAAAGAATTTGTTCATTTCGTTGATTTTTTGAAGGTGTGCATTAGTATTGGTTAACAATATAGTTTGGATACGGAAAGAATTCGTTCATTTAGTTTAACATTCGTTTGGTTTATTCGTTCATTTAGTTTATTTGTTAATTGGTAAACAATATCGGCGACACCTAGTAAAAACTGCAGATATCACATCTATTTATATTTCAATATCTTTGATAAATAAAGATGGTGCTTCAGAATAGGGAAAAAAAAGAAGTTTGCGAGTTCAACATCACAATTTTAGCTCTGAAAAGAGACCGGAAAAGAAAAGGTCGAGATTTATGTGACTGACGTCAGTGCACAGGTCTTCAAGTTGTGGAGGAACTTTTCCTGTTGGCTGACGAACAACAGAAATTTGTCAGGATGCCAATGTTTCTCGAGTGGTAAAATCAAACCAAAGAAAATTAAAATGTTCATCTTGTAAACCTTCTCTAATAAAAAAACATCAAATACGTATATAAATTAGAGCGTTATAAAATCCGAATAATGTGCTTAATAAAGAAGCAAAAACACGAAATATCCTGTCAGTAAGGTTGAATTAATTCCGATACAGACACCCTTTTTATATTCAGGTTGTGGCGTGATTTCATAAAATCCAATTTGCGAAGGACCGGGAATTTCGATTGAAACCTTCGTAGTACGGAAATCGTCCTCGCTAAATAATGGTGACCATTATTTAGCGAGGGTACACGAAGAATTAATAATTTATGAAATCTTAAAAATAATATCCAAGTATGCGGTAAAACAGATATAGTTTTAAAGAGACATAGAATATCAAGGGCTTTAGTTAGATTTTTTTTCTTTCTGTGCATTACAGACTAAATTAACCATCAAGGCAGGAACTTTCATATATTTATAAACTAGCAGACCCGGCCACACGTTGCTGTGGCTAACGAAACACAACGCCATTACCCAACCTTTATAAAATCCACACCACCCGCTTGCCAGCTGCCCGCTGCCTGAATTGAATATTTGAATTTCTCGGCTTTTCTCTACTATAATAAGCATGTATTATATCTCCTCTTGAATCACTCTATCTATTGGTGAAAACCGCATAAAAATCCGTTGCGTAGTTTAAAAGATATATGCGCACATACATTTAGAGTGACTTCATTTTATACTATGTAATGATAAATTAGTTATAAGACCTGTGAACTCTTTTGCAACCAATTAATTTGACAAATGCTCACGATTGCAGTTTCAACTGTTAGGTTCGTCAAACTGATATATTATTTATAACAAGATAAATATCAAAATTGTCATCTTGTTTTTCCTTTATTCACAGATAAATAAATGGAATTTTTTTAAAAGAAGAAATATATATGAAAATCTCCTACTACTCTCGCTTAAAGCGGAAAATCTTACTTGTGCCTTGTGATGGAGGACTTAGCCAGCTGAAAAAACTGACCTCACGATGCCAGGGTAGGAATCAGACGCGATGCCAACTCAGCCACTGCGTTGGTTATTACAATAATATAATATATATACTATAATCCTCGGGATTGATATTGATATGATAATCATACAAAATCCATTTCATGGAGAAATATTAACATGACAAATTTCTAAATCGATTGAAAATATATTCTGGATGCTTTTATTGTCAGAAATATATTTCAATTAGGTATAACTACGCGTTAGGCACCACCACCAAAACCATACCTTGGCAAACAAATGCACAAAAAATATAGACATGTTAACAACGGTGATCCGACAATTGGTCCGGCGGTATTCATTCAGAATTGTAACATTACTTGAAATGGCTTTAGCCGTGTTTGATGACAATATCTGAATAGCCAGGTACATTTTCCACATCTCCTTCCCCTCCCCGCTACCTTCAGCATCACACCATACCAAAATTGGGGATGCCATAGTCTCACTGGCTCGAGACGGTTGGGAACTGTTGGGACTCTTGTGTTATATTCAGATATAAAAGTTATATTATATGCAAGTAGGAATCTTTAGCGTTTTTTTGCTAAGCCGACTGCACGTTATTAGTAAATTATTAGTAAAAATTTATTTTACAACGGATTTTCACTCAAGATGCCTTCAGATATAAGTATATTAGTTTATATTCATGTAGTATAAACTAACTCAATAAATTTAAAAAAAAAAAATTAAAAAAATCGACTTTGGTTGTACGGCCGTATATCCTCTTTGCATACTTACTTGAATACAAAACATCTTCTAAACTTTCGGCCGGACCAATTGTCGCCGGACCAAACGTCAGCCGGACGAACTGTCGGCCGGACCAAATGTCGCCGGACCAACTGTCGCCGGACAAACTGTCATGGAACCGTTAACAACATCTTAACAACACATTAGATATTTTTATATTTTACAAAATGATTCCTGATTATTTTATTAAATCTGGTTTGTAAACATTTTATTATGTTCGCACACAGATCCTATTTCAACAACAGTTTGACAAACGCTGGATATCAATAAATCCCCACAGTTGTACGAACTCCCAAAGAAGGCAAGATCCCACTGAACATACCCTGAGAAGGAGCCCAATCTCACTAATAACATCATATAATATCAAATTAGACCCAGAACGGAAGATATAGTCCCACCAATTCTGAAGGAGGTAGCATAAGTTTAGAGTCACATATCAAACGAGACGGCAACTCACACACACTTGAAAGGAAATGTAACATTGTGTTAATTATAAAGTAAGTAATAATTATACGTAAAAAATGGAGGTGACAAGCCGAAGTAAAAAAGGGATAAGGGTCAGAAAGACCCCAGAAGAGACAAGAAGAAGCCAGAAGAGAAGAGACAAGAAAAGCCACGGAGGGGCGATAAGAGCCAAAAAGGGCCGGGAAGAGACGACAAGATCCAAGAAGAGACAGAAAGAAACAATAATAGTCAAGAAGAGACCAGAACAGCAAGAAGAGGCAAGAAGTGAAAAGATGAAGTAAAAAAAAAGGGGCAAGGGGGGTCAGAAAGATCCCAGAAGAGACAAGAAGAAGTAAGAAGAGAAAAGACAAGAAAAGCGACAAGATTCAAGAAGAGACTGGTAGAAACAAGAAGAGATAAGAAGAGTTGAGAATGGCCAAAAATGACCAAAAAGACGAAACAAGAAGCAAAAAGAGTCAAGAAGAGACGAGAAAATCTAAGATGAGGCAAGGAAAACCCAGAAAGAGACAAGAAGAGCCGAGAATAGGCAAGAAGAAGGAAGACAAAGAAAACATAAATAAAATAAAAACACATCATAACGCTCAATCCATTCCTTGGTTCCTGCCCATACTAAATTCCAATATTGGCTTATTAGGTTGCCATGTGTACCGGTCGATAGAACTCCAACCTCCTTCCCATCCTCAGAGCACGTGTTTCTAGTCCTGACAAATCAGTGCCCCTCGGTACATTGGTCTCACCGGGACAGGAGTGCTCCTGGCTGGGGGGTATAATCGTATCGTAACGTAAAAAATGTCATCTTGTAAAATGTAAAAGCAACGAAGTGTAACACGTAATAAAAATACACGGATTAAATATTTAGTTAGCATGTACGATATGGTTCAGATTTTTTTTTAAATTATCAAAAAGGGTAGCTACATGTTTTTGGATACAATTGAACAGTTTGGCCTTCGAAGGTTGGGGTTCGGTCCGCCAGAGTAAAACATCGAAACGGAGTTTCTCGTCCGAAAATAAATGGGCGCTGTCAATCAGGGCGTTATTGCGTTGATTGTTAATTTCGAAATACCTACAAAAATGGTTCTACATTTGCCGGAAGGAAAATTGGTAATTAAAATCAACAATGGTTACACGATCAAATTTTATACGCGGAAGGTAAAAGAACAAAATAAATTAAATTGGCTCCGCTCAGATGGGTGTCGCCCGATTGAGAGATTTTGGCTACAATTTATGGCGACACGGAATAAGCTCTTTGTTTATATATAGGGAAATAAAGTTGTGACCAGATCTATTGTCGCCGTCCGCTGAACTCGATACCAATTTCAAAAATTTCATCGTCACAATACATCCCAATTTCAAATACAATTCCGGTAAAATCAGTACACTTTTTAATTATTCTTCAAGTGTACAAACATTCTAGGTAAATTCGTTAATATTGAAGAACTCATTTATATGTTAAATTACACAGTTCAAACAGTTTTAACAATTATGTATTTAGGTACACTTATAATAATAGATCACAACAATTGTTTTCCTCGGGTCGGCTGAAAAAACTAAAGTAGTTCTATTTCATCAAAATAATATGAAAAATGACAATTAGTAGGTGCCCACGTAGTTGTACACGAAGTCGCACACGTTATTGAAGAAGTCCTAACGTCTGCTCCCGTCTGGAGTCAGTGAGACTTGAGACTGGCATCCCTAATTGGAATATATTGTGAGGCTGGAGATAGTGGGGATGGGAAGAAGATAGCGAAGAGGAAGGTGGGGAGGTACCTAGCTATTCAGATCTAGTCACCAAACATAGTTAAAGCCATTTCATGCAACGTTTCAATTCTGAATGGAGGTCTTACACCACTGGGCCATACATAAATTATTTTAATTATTACAATGTGAAAACATAAACCAATCAAATAAAAATTATCTGCGCTCGCCGGGATTTGAATCTGCGAACTCCGGATTAGTTGAGAGCCTTGAGAGCCCCTCGACCACGGAGGCTCAAGACTTAAAGAAGGATCACAAACCTAGACAGATAAATGAAGTAATTATCGTCATTAGTAATATCAGTAATATCATAACCGCCACTTTCTATGAAAATACTTTTTATGCACCATTTTGCTGAGTTTTTTTCTGCGTCGATCTATCTGGGTCCCGTGACTCTGCAAGGATAAATAAGAACTGTACAATGCTGGAAAAAATAGCCGTTTTGTCAATAAAACGTTTTTTAACTGATGTACACACCTCAAATTCCTGTGTTTTTTTTACGTTTGGCGGTTACGACAATATTGAATTTAAAAAAAGAAACTACAAAATCACTTACGCGGAAACATTACACGTTCGGTTGGTGCTTACAGCATTTTCAAACATTGGATTTAAAAGTTCGCGGCGGTTACTACATTTTATTTGTTTGCTTTCTAATAACCCTTGTCGTTTACTACAACTTGTCAGTACCCATACCCAAGCGTGTTAGTCGAATTAGCACGATGTTCTGTTTTCTTCTTACTTACTGTATTTGTGTTTTTAACGAAAGATCAGAAAAATTCGTATGTTTTGTTTTTATCTCAATATAAAAAGTACAATTTTGTCTTCTGTGGTATAATGAAATTTGTACCGTTAACATTTTAAAAGTTTCAAATAAAGGGGGCATACATTAATGATTGCAGGCACATTGGGGCACACATTATGCGAGCTCACAATGAGGGAAGGGGTCCAGTAAAATCTCACCAAATCTCATTTAAACCGGGGGGGGGTCAATAAAAATCTCACATCAACTTTAAAAGAATATAAACCATCCCACCGTACCTCATCCCGCCCATCGTATTCTGCTTCGCTCCCCCCCCCCCTGTTGAGGTAAATACAGCTATTGTCACGATTATATTTACCTCAATGGGAGGGGCATCATGGGATACGATGAGATTCTTTGGGGCCACGGTCGCGAAATCTTACGTGAGGGGGAGGGGGGGGGGGGATCGTACCAAATCTCACTTAATCTCATCATGGGGGGGTCCAGATTGGACGAAAAATGCTCACGTAATTAATATATGCCCCCAAAGATGTCAATTACATTAACATCGTTTTCATTTCAAACCCACTTTTTTAATGTTGTAAGCCAAACAAATTTCGCCCAAAAAATAACGACACACATTTACAGCTATTCTAATTTTTAATATTGATATACTTTGGCGCTTAGAACAATTTATGCAACTAAAAATAAGTTGATTTTTGGTATTTATTTTGCGCACACCAAAAAATGTCAACTGCTGTAAGCGCCAAAAACATTGTCTACATTCTAAAATCTGAAAAGTTTTTTTGGTTCTGGTGAACAATTTGGTTTTGCTTTGTTGCGATGTTATAAAGATAAGCATGCGTTGAAAGATTATTGGATGTGTAAAACAGTAATAACTCAATTTTTATTTTGGGAGGCGGATACCGCCGATACGGGAACCATTTATTGGTCACTCAAGTGGTTCACTACGTTTGGTGACTTAGCAGGGGCGCCCGGATTTATGAGTTCATGTCAAGGTCTTGGCGGCATATATGCTCACCTTCTGCGGGCCGGATCGAGAGAGACTGGTTGAGGAGGTCTTTTGACCTCTCCAGTCAGAATCCCACGACACATTGATCATACGTCCGCCACTCATGGACACACTGACCCCCAGATTCCTACCCACCCTTCATACCTATTTCCTTTCCAGAACTTCCTTTTTCCCTTTCCTTATAAAAACCCCTCCGAACAGCATCCCCAAGATTAACATAGACCCTGAGAGAAATTATTTTCCTCAGGGCCTCCCTTGTAAAGCTAGTGTAAAAAAGGGCCATGATAATAAGTGCTGTCGGTGAGTGACATTTAACCCGCCTTTCATGTGAAAATATAGGAATAATTTTATTTTTATTTTTCTAAAACGGTTCATCGTAATTGAAAGACTCCACGTCTAATTTATTTTGGTTCCCGTCTCTCTAACAGGATAAAAAAATCCTGGTTGTATTTAGGGCCTCGACCTTTTCCACACAAGTAGGTACCTATACAATTTTATTCTTGCATCCATATAACACGCCCTTAAATTTACATAAATAGCATTACCGTATGAGAATTTATACAAGGCTACAAAAAGGGATGTTACGGTTCTCATATTTTATGAAAATATTGTTATTTTCCTTAAAACCATGCGGGCGTTGCTCTTTTCTCCGCGCGCTCATTTCAAATTACGGCATTAGAAAAATAATTCCGCCATCATAACTTTACTTTAAATTCCCCATCGCGGAGGCTATGGCAGTAGACTGTACTTGTAGTTCTTATGGCTAGAACGAGCAAACGCACGTCTTCATGTTTATCATATTAAATATATAATTTCAATTATCATTTATTGTTATGAACATGTTGTAGGAATTTTTCAACATTGAATATCCTTAGTTCGTATTCAAGTCGAATATAACTCCTCGATCTGGCCCCCTAGCATGATCGATCGATGATATAGGTTTTATCGAAAATGTCGGTAACTTGCCATCGCTCCCGAGCACGACTGCAGGCCGTTAACGAAAAAATAACAGTTTACGTCAAATATATTAGGAACCCCTAGTCATTGTGAACTTTTGTTTGTTCGTTAGCGGTTTGCAGTCGTGCTCGGGAGCGATGGCAAGTTACCGACATTTTTGATAAAACCTTTATCGATCGACCATGCTAGGACCCCTGGTCCCCCTATTTTAAAATACATTGAGATACAATCGAAAAAACTCTACATTAATTTCTAAGACACATTAATTTTTAACTCGGTATTCCCATTGAAAATATAGACTATAATCACTTGTTGAAAGAATGAAGTTTATTAAGACTCTCAGATCGAAGAATTATATCCGACTTAATATTTATGTCCAAAATTGTAAATGGTAGTATAGACAGTCCCGATTTATTTAACCCCATTGAATTACATATACCGACGAGAGCTACTCGTTCTAAAATCCTGTTTAAATGCAACAATACCAGGACTGAGTATTCTAAACACTCGCTTGTACCTAGGTTGCATGAAGTTAGTAATATATACACAGGTGTGGCGGATCTATTTATCTATGCACGCAAAGTAGGTACAAGAGAGTTATGCTATCAAAGACTAATTGTTATTATAAAATTTTGTATATACTTCGTAATCATTGTTTATGATATATTTATACCGTTGATATATAAAAAAAAATCACAAATAAAATATGTTTTTCAGTTGATAATTGCGGTATTTTTATTAAAAATTCGTATGCTAGTACAAATCTTATTAAATATAATATTGTCAATGCGTAGGTGCACGATTTGTAAATTATTCCTACTTTATGCTTAAAATTATTCAACTTCAATGAACTTTTAATTTTGAAAATTGGAACTGATAAGTTTTAGTCTACAAAGTAGATGCCAAAATTATTGAATTAATTAACATGAAATTCTTGATTTCAAATGTGTAGAAATTACTTTTGTTTAAATGTTTTACAAATGCTTATATGAATTAATATAGAGGAGAAACGTTACTGGGACAACGCACATGGTTTCAATGAACTAGGTCCAGGTGACATATGTACATACATACGTTACCCGGCTATTCATAGAAATATTTCATTCATACGGCATATTCTTTGAAAGGTTATCCTTTTCATTAGTGGTGCTACATTTTCTGTTCGATTAGTTTGATTTTTTTTTACATTTGCTCCACACCGCCGCTCCGGAAACCTTTTTGGATAACCAACACTTCTGCCATAGGTCAGCCCGAGTGGTTCGCTACGTTTGGTGACTTAGTAAGGGTGCCCGGGTTCATGGGGTGAGGTTTGTCCGGGTCTTGACGGTGGAGGCGTCTGCCCACTAACAGAGTCTTGGGGAACCAAGACGTTATTCCGTCTCTGATGGTGGATTTCGCTAATGACAAAAATATTATTTTTCGTGTAGGCATGAATTATTTAATTTTGTAAATTCGCCTCGCAATAGCTTCTAGACATTTCTAGATATTAATGATTTTAGTATCACATTTCGAGTGCGTGTCTACAGTTATCCCCAAATATACATACGTCTGTACCAGTTCAATGGTTCCACATTTACAGGGTATTATTCGTAATATCTACTATTATAATTTCCGTGATTTTTCACGGGTATTATAATTGTAATAAATATATGCTGAATCCAAAAATAAAATGACTGAACAATTGTTTAATTCAACATAGCAAAAAAATTTAACAGTTGCATTTTTATTTTGAAGAAACTTAAATCTAATTGGGTTGTTTACCGGTGTCTTGTGTAACATGAATGGTGACCTAATACTACAAATTATATTGAACGTGGAAGATTCCTAGTTAATTGACTTGAACTCGCTTATGTTCATTCCCGTTTTACTAATGACGGAGACAGAAAATTAAACCTTATGTGAAATATCAATAACGGCCATTTACATTATCAACAAAAGAGAAATCCAACAATAATAACTACACAATTGTTACAGAAAAGCACGTGGAGGTACAATAATAAATAAAGAATAATATAAATATCAAACAGATATAAAAATTAAGATCCATGCTAAATAAATACGACAACGTAGTCTCCAGTAGTTCACGTAAACAAAAATACTGAATTTATTGTTGGTTTTTTCGTCTGTTGTTGTCTGTGCAAAACACGGATTTTTACACTAATATCAATAAAATACAATTGTATTTGTTTTATGTAGACTAATTGGGGTGTAACTTCAGACACCCATGTAAAAAAAAGAAACATTTGAAAAAATAAAGTAAGGCATAATGAACTTTAACTAATAAGCTACCATATTATAATACACTAGGATTGACATCTCACGTGTGTAAAAGGAACGGCTGCGCAGCTTTTTCCAAACAAAATTTAATTTTGATTTGAGGCTAACATAATTAGAGTACTTAAAAAAAACTGAATAATAATTTTTTTATCGAAAGGCATACCAAATATCTTGTACGGATATAAACTATTTTATTTATTTAGTGTTTTAAATTATGAAATATCTGGCAAAACAGAGTTTTTTTTTCATTTTAATCGCCAAAGTTGACTTTAAAATCATGAAAAATCTAATTTCTTAGATTTTAAAATTTTTTGTTTTTATTTTTGAATTTCATTTTAGACGTAGGTAAATTTTGTTCATACATCTTGTAGGAAAATATTAAAATATACAATTTTCGAGATACAGTAACATTTACAAACACATTTTAAGAAAAAGAGATAACTAGACAACAAAAAAAAACATTATATAAGATAACTATGTGACTAAAATAATATTGGCGAGTATGTTCAACAATTAAAAAAATATTTTTAACATATAAAGTACATGTCTTACGAAAAGTGCTAAGGCTTGAAGCTTCCTTTACAGCATTTTGTAGGTTAATATAAAGTTTTTACCCTTTATAAAACGCGCTGTTTTGTGTACACGAAATTTTAGTTTTGGGAAGCCTAAAATCTGAACGTCTTCTCGTAGGATAATTGTGAGCATTTTCATTATAGGTATATAATATTACTTTGCAGATAATTTGGGAGCATATTATTTTTAAGCTTTTAGATCATTGTTTATTTATTTATTTATCATCATTTGAGACGAATAGATGAAATTGCTGCAAACCAATCCCAGGGTTGAAACCAGAAAGAGAGAGATCATTAATATTATTAATTGTAGTTTACATTAAAAACAATCTGAAAACTACTACTAAAGAAATCAAAATCAATGATTCCAATTGTCTACACATACAAGCTAAGTCAGTAATTGATATACTGGCTATTTATAGATCCCCATCCAAACCCAATATTACAAACTTCCTTACATCACTTGAAACTGTGTTACACAAACTAAAACACTGTAGTAATCTGTTTTTAATTGGAGACACAAACATTAATATTTTAGAAAATGGTCATTGGTCATCCTCAAAAAGACGATTACCTCAATGTCATAAGCTACTACGGTCTTGTTAGTTACATAAACAAACCTACTAGAGTCACTGAAGAAACTCTTTCTTGCATTGACCATGTAATAGGTAAAACGAAAAAACCTATCAACACAATAATATATGAATCCACAGTAACAGACCACTACTCTACAATATTGGAAGTTGGAAATGAAAAAACTACTAAAGAGGACTCCTAAAGACTCGAAAAACTACTAAAGAATATATTTATCGTGAAAAATAAAATCGACTGGGATTCAATTATCTTCAATATAAAAAACGAAAAATGGGAAAATTTGTATTCAATTACTGACAATGATATGGCGTGGAATTATTTCACTAACTTTATTCAAAATCAAATAAATCTACACACCAACCAGAAAGAGGTACCTAATAAAAAAAATACAATCACTAAACCATGGATTACACCTGGATTACTAAAATGCATCAGGAAAAGAGATAATATTCATAAACAAATAAGGAAAGATCCAAATAATTACTTACTTACTACATTTTACAAAAAATATAGAAATATATGTACTAAACTAATCAAACATGCAAAAAATAAATACTATTCAAGAAAAATTATTGAATGTAATAATGACTCCAGAAAGATTTGGCAAATTCTTAAAGAGATAACACATGCAAGGCAATCCAGAGATCAAATTGAGGAACTTATAATTGATGGTCAGAATGTGAATTGGACCTTGGACCCGAAGACTATTGCCGATCATGCAAATACCTTTTTTTCAAACGTTGGATCGAATTTGGCCAGTAAAATAAAAGAAAACATCAACTGTAATACTAAAACTCCACAACCAGATGATAATCCCCGAGAAGAAACTTACGCAAAATTTACTCTTAAAGATGTATCGATGGAGGATATCATCAAAGAAATCGACTCACTGAAAGAGAGGACTTCACCTGGACATGACAAAATACCAAGTAAACTGCTAAAATCACTGAAATCTCATATAGCCGTTCCCCTCAAATTCTTGATCAATAAGAGCTTCACTGAAGGTTGTTTCCCTAATGTATTAAAACAAGGTATTATCTCTCCAATTTTTAAAGGTGGAAAAAAAACTGAAATTACCAATTACGGACCAATTTGTGTTCTAAGTGCACTCTCTAAAATTGTTGAAGGAATACTAAGAAATCAATTGATTACTTACCTGGACTCTAGTAAAACATTATCAGCAAATCAGTTTGGTTTTCGCCAAAACTTATCAACCTCAGACGCCATCGCTAACGTTACAGACTTCATAATTAGTAATGTTGACAAAGGAAATAAATGTTTAGCAATTTTCCTTGATCTTGCAAAGGCATTTGATACTGTGAACCACAAAATACTTTTAGATAAACTTAAGAGGATAGGAATATCAGATACAGTTCTTCAACTATTTCATAGTTATCTAACTGATCGAACGCAATGTGTTAAAATAAACAATACCTATAGTAGTTCCCAAAAATCATTTTGTGGCGTTCCACAAGGTAGCATCCTAGGACCCTTATTATTCTTAATCTATATTAATGATCTATGTAACCTACAAATTTGTGGACAAATCACAACTTTTGCCGATGATACGGTTTAGCTATTTCACGAAATCTTGGGATGAAGTTTTTAAAACGGCAGAAAATGGCTTTCGTATTGTTAAAAATTGGCTTAATGATCACATATTAACCCTAAATACAGACAAAACTAAATTCCTAACATTTCGAATTTCAAATAAGCTATTGCCTTCACAACAAAGCCTTAAACTCCACAGCTGTAACCCCCTATTAACTCCATGTACCTGTCCTTCTATAAGTAGAGTTCACAGTATTAAATATCTTGGTATACAAATAGATGATCTTCTTAAATGGAATGTACATGTTACAAACCTAACGACAAAACTGAGGAAATTATTCGTAAAACTCGTCTATTTCTTTAAAAATGTTAGAGATATTTTAAATATAAAACAACTGAAACAAGTTTACTGTGCTCTTATACAATCATCACTAGAATATGGTATTATCAGCTGGGAAAGTGCCACAAATACTTGCCTAGAGCCTTTAGTAAAGATTCAAAAATTAATTTTGAAGGTTATTCTTAAAGTCCCGTTGAGAATGAGCACTGATTTTATTTTTAAGACACTAAATGTTCCGAACCTGCAAAAATTGTATTCAAAAAATATCTTGCTTCATCAGTTTAAAAATACACACATGTTTGAAGAACGAATGAACACAAGAGCCTTAAGAGAGTCAAATGTAAAATCTTTCAACATCCCAGTTTGTCAAACTTCTTATGGGCAAAGGAGTTTTAAATATAATGCAACAAAGCTGTTCAATTCTCTACCTCCTGAAATTAGAAACACGCAAACCAAAAGTACATTTAAAAGTAAAATCATTGATCACCTCAAATAAACATATCCATCACAAGTATTTAATAACAAACTTACCTTTATACCTACTGTGTTTATATGTAACCGTGTACCTACTGCAATCTTCTATTTATATATATTTACAACATACTTGAATTGTATATTTTAAAAAAAAAATTTATATTAACCTGCCATTTTCATAATATTACTACAAAATCTTAGATAACCACTCTGTAAATTGCCATCTCAACACAGGCGTTTCACACCTAGTGAGATGGGCAATACGTCATTTTATAACCAAATGTAATATGAAAATAATTAAATAAATTAAATAAATAAAATAAATAAATAAATTATATATTAAACAACTCATTGGTCAATAAATACTTGAATAAATTGGATGTTACTAAGGGTGCGGGCAGTGATGGTATCTCGCCATATTTTATCTCAAAATGTGCCAAAAATCTTGCATATCCTTTAACTAACTTATTTAACATGTCTTTAAAAAAAGGAATATTTCCCACAAAATTCAAAGAAGCCATTATAATCCCCATCCTTAAAACTGGTTCACCCCAAATTATCACCCAATCTCAATACTCACAGTATTTAGCAAACTCTTTGAGCGTATTGTGTACGATCAAATTTATACAACTATTGTCCGCAGCATAAAAAACCAAAAACATGTTTTTTTACAAAAAAGGTCAGTACTAACAAACTTTCAACTTTACTGAATACTTAACAAGCAATGTGGATAATGGACACCAAGTAGATGTCATCTACACAGATTACTCGAAAGCTTTCGATAAAGTTAACCACTCTATCCTCATTAAAAAATTACACCAATTAAGAATCCATGGCCACTTACTGGGTAAGGTGGCTAACTTCATATCTGCAGAAAAGACTACAGTGCGTATCAGTTGAGGGAACTAAGTCTAGCTTTTTTACTGTGCCCTCTGGTGTACCGCAAGGTTCTCACCTGGGACCATTATTGTTTAATGTATATATATTTGATATTTATAAATGTTTTTTACATGCTAACTACCTTGCATATGCAGATGAAAAAAAAATATACTTAATAATCAAATCTATCAATGACTGCATAAAACTTCAAGAAGATTTAATTTGAACTCCTGTGCGAGTAACAAAGCAACTCAAACAGACTTACTATATTTTATGGAAGTATTTCAAATGGAGCAGAAAAACTTAATCATTAACATAATGAACAAGACACTGGACATTATTATTAGTAATTTTGACTTAAAAGTGTTCAAATCTTTGTACTCACTTGTTAGTGAAGATTCATACCATCCATCTTTATGTATAGAAATCGCAATCAACGGAAGGAAATCTTATTGTCAGAAAGCATTATTCAACGACAACAGAAATTGTGTTAAGAATGGATGGAACCTTGAATGTGGTGATTTCGAACAGTTTTATTTCAAACTAAATTCTCAAGACTGGAAACCTTTGTTAATACTTGAAGATGTAGATATAGCAGTAGATTATTTTTATAGTGTAATTTATAATATTTTTGACATGTGTTTTAAAAGAAAGCGTTTACCTAGCTCGGAAAGAAAATACCCGAAATGGTTTAATGGTGAGATTCTTAGGGACTTGAAAAAGAAAGACAAATATCACACAAACTGGAAGCGCACCGGATCGGTAGGAGATCGGGAAAAGTTTTGTTTTCTAAGATCCAAAATCAAACGTTGTATAAATATTGCATACAAGGAGTATATAAAAAAATATCGAAAACAACGTCAAAAGTGATCCGAAATCCTTCTGGAAATTTGTTTCCGGAAAGAAGAAAGACGGTGGGATTATAAACCAAGTATCATGGAACGGACATACACATACAGGGCCCGATATTCCGGAAGCATTTGCAGAATACTTTAAGTCTGTATATGGCGAACAAAGTGCTGAATTTGACTCCTGGAGGTTACTCTTCATTAGTTCATAATGTAGACATGATACGTGTGCATAAAAATGATTTCCTAGCGGCAGTCAAAAAACTTAAACCAAAAAAATCTGTTGGACCAGATTTTATTAATAGAATTATTTTGAAGGGATATGCCGAACCATTAATGTCACCTCTCTTACATATATTTAATATTTCTCTAAATTCAGGTAAATTCCCCGACCGTTGGAAAATATCTAAGGTCACGCCCCTACACAAAAGCGGCGATAAATCAAATGTATCGAACTATAGACCTGTGGCGATTCTTTCGGCACCGGCCAAATTATTTGAACTTATTATACATAAACACATCTATAGTAAAGTAGAACCTTTTCTCATAAATCAGCAGCACGGGTTTAGAGTAGGCAGATCCACAACGACCAACTTAATGGTTTTCACGGATTATGTCGCAAATACATTGGATAACAACGAACAAGTAGACGTATCGTATAACGATTTTGCTAAAGCTTTTGATAAAGTAGATCACCTCATATTACTAAAAAAGCTTGAATATTTCGGTCTCTCATATAGAATGCTTCTGTTCTTCCACAATTATTTATCTAACAGAAAACAATATGTAGTTTATGGGCAGTTTGCTTCTAAACCTTACTTCACAAACTCTGGGGTCCCGCAAGGGTCTAATTTAGGACCTCTATTATTTTCTATGTTTATAAATGATATATCACTGTTTATAAAATTTGTAATTTTTTTGTTATTTGCTGACGATATTAAACTTTATACCAATATAATATCGAAAGCAGATTCTATTCGTTTACAAACCGATATCGACGGAATCGTAGAATGGAGTAATCTGAATATATTCTATTTTAACAGCGGAAAGTGTACAATTATGTGCTATACAAGGGCTAGGAGTACTCTATATTATAACTACAAAATGTCTGGTACCTCCTTAAAACATATTTCACAAATGAGGGATTTAGGAATCACTTTTGACACACGCCTGACATTCCGTTCTCATATCGATTCGGTGTGCAACTCTGCGATGCGAATGCTAGGCTTTGTAATCTGCAACGCAAAATCTTTTTCCAACACAGCAGTCATAAAAATGCTCTACTTCTCTCTGGTTCGCAGCATTCTCGAAAAAAGATCAGTAATATGGGGACCCGAAGATGCCCTATACGCAAATGATGTTGAAAAGGTGCAAAAAAAGTTCATGCGGTACCTGTACATGCGAGAGTTTGGGTACTACCCTTTGTTGTATCCCTCTGATTTTCTCGCGGGAATGCTGGGACTAAATCGTCTCGACGTTAGGAGAAAAATTGCAATGGTACTAGTAGCACACAAGCTGCTAAACGGGCACATTTGTAATCCTGATGTCCTGGAAAGGATTTCACTTTATGTCGCCGATAACTTCACCAGAGCAAGGCAACACAGACTTTTTACTTTTCCTAGAGGCAGGACCAACCTACCAATGGTTATACCTCTGGGGAGAATGACCTCACTATTAAACCTTTCTTCTGAAATTGACATTTTTCGATCGAACTTCAATCATTTCAAGAGCGAAATAAAGGTATTCTTTAGTTTACACTATTAACTAAACATTGTGAAATGTAATTGGATATACATGTTAACTGTTTTTCACAATAAGAAAATAAATAAATAAGAAGACCTAAATCGTCTTTTTGCATACTGTAAATTAAACAAATTAATCATAAACATTTCTAAGTGCAACAAATTATCTTTTACGCGTAACAAAAATGAGATTTCTTTTAATTATAACTTTCATGATACACATTTCAATGAAATAGAATCAATCCGTGACCTTGGGGTAGTACTAGATGTAAAACTAAATTTTATCAAACATATCAACGAAGTAATCAACAAAGCAAAATTTATAATTAGCATATCTAAACCTTTTCCCAATATTAAAACTATGTATTCCCTTTACACCACGTATATCCGCCCCCACTTAGAATACTGCACACTAATTTGGGCACCGTTCTACCAATGTCATATTGACAGAATCGAAAGTGTGCAAAACAAATTTTTTAAACACATAATTTATAAATTCAAATTTCTCTTTGCAAATAACACCGAATCTTTAAAATTTCACAATTTTACTCCACTTCAAACGCGTAGATTAATATCTGATCAAATATTTTTATACAAAATTCTGAATAACGGCCTGGACTCTCCTGAACTCGTAAATTATTTAAGAATTCACATCTCTGCAAGACCAACCAGACTAAACCATTTTTTTCATTTGCCCGCGTACAGAACCAACCTTAGAAAAAATTCTCCAATCCCCGCATATGCGCGCAATATAACACGCAATTTAACAATATCGATATTCTTAATAATACTCTTGTGAAATACCGATACGAAGTCAAGCGTACGACCACAAATGTGAATTAAATTAATGCACAGCTAGAGAAAAGGTACAGCATGAGCATCTCCTGTCCCCATCCCATCTTCCTCTCTATTCCTTCTTCCTTCTAATATACTTACATTTATATATTTTTGTTAATTTCATTTTCATGTAATGGTTATAACCAATAAAAATTTTGTATTATATCATAATAACCATTAGCATAAGAAACTGTTTTGGCTTACCTCATTTTTAACCGCTTCATTTTTAACATCCTGTATAAAACTGCTGTTTGTTTCTTACAATAAATAAATAAATAAATATTATAATATGTTGTTTGGTTGTCATCCTATTTAATGTGTTGCATTTCAAAATCATCCTCATCCCCCTATTTTGTTTAACCTGCAGTTATTATTTTGGGCTTCGTTACATAAAAATTAATACTAGAACAATAATTTGAAAAAAAAAATAAAACAATAGTTATTTGCTGTATTGTACTTGTATTTTGACCGCGAACATTAGTTTTCTAAACATTAGTTTTGTATAAAAAAGCCGCGCATATGTTCAGAAAACAAAAAATTACAAAGATGTAGAAGTGCTTAGTAACCCCGCGGCGTAGGGTAATTCTGAATGAGATTTGGGGTAAGGTTGCACAAAATAATTATTACTTTAAAAGTTTAATTTCTGCTGAATTAGGTATTTTTCTGACAAAATTTTTAGCATCTAAAAGAAAAACAACAACAAAAAAATAATGCATTGCAAGTAGGGTAAGTCCGAATATTCGCCATTATCCCAGATGTACAAAAAAAAATCCCTACAGTAAACGTCATTCTAATATATTTTTTTTTACTTTTCACGAAGTTGAAGAACAATGTTGAAATAAAAATTGTTAATTTTATCTATAATTGCTTGTTTACTTTTAAAATTATATGCAGTGTTTGAAGCTTAATAACTGAAAACTAATTTCGAAAAGAAGCTTGTATTTTAGCATCACACTGTATAAACAAAATCTTTTTTCTTTTCATTTCTTCTTTTTTTCGCAGCAGGTCTGTTGAATCGAACCTACGACAGTTTACTGATTTTATTCTTAACTCTATGGATACGATTAAGAACAAAATTACACATTATAATTTTTCCCACAGTGGTACCTCAAGGCCCCCATCCAGGGCCTCTCTTGTTTAATTTGTATATAATTTAAATGAAACGTTATGAATTATTAGTCATTCTTGTTCCCTTTTCTACGTATGCTGGACCAGCGATTTCATTAAGTATGCTTTCATTAAGTATTTCATTAAGTATGCTGGACCAGCGATTTATATTATCCTAGCAAAACTATTTTCAAATATTGTACGTTACAGGCACATCCCTAATGAAATGACGAAAACGTTAATTATTCCCATAATTAAATCAACAAATCTTGATTCATCCGTGATCAATAACTACCGACCAATTTCACTCTCAACCACAGTGGCAAGATTATTTGAAAAAATTTTATCTGCTGTCGTAATAGATCAGCTAAAAACAGAGGATAACCAGTTCGGATTCAAACCTGCACTGTCAACATCTATGGCAATATATTCTCTAAAAGAAACCTCCAGTTATTATAAACTAAGAAAAACGCCAATCTATACCTGCTTTCTAGATTTAAGCAAAGCATTTGACCGTGTATGTTATAATAAACTGTGGGAAAAACTAAGGAAAAGAGCAGTTTCAGAAGATGTAATAGCTATTCTTTCAATTTGGCACACGCAATAAGAAAATATTGTTAAATGGTCTGGGGAATTTTCCAACCCATTCTTTTTGGAAAGTGGCGTAAGGCAAGGAGGAAGCATGTCTCCGGTTCTGTTCAATCTATACACCGATGAGCTTATTCAAAGACTTAATGCCACGAAAATTGGCTGCCATTTAAATGGAGTGTGTGTAAATAACATCAATTACGCAGATGACATGGTTCTTCTTGTGCCGTCACTAAGCGCATTAGAGAAATTACAAAAAAATTGTGAAGACTTTGCAAAAAACCATAACCTTTTGTACAATACCACCAAATCAATAGTTATGGTTTTTAAACCGAAAAACGAAATCGTCCAAACACCCTCAGTATGGCTAGATGAAAGGAAAATGAATGTTAATCACAGCGTTAAATACCTGGAACATGTCATCACAGACGACCTTAAGGATATCGAGGATATGGAAAGGCAGAGAAGAGCAATATCAGTTAGAGCGGGTATGCTGTCAAGACTTTTTTACTCCCGCAGCCCCAAAGTAAAAAGAATACTGTGGGTTGACTACACTGCAACCCAATGGCATAAGTTAAAGGCTGCTTACAATAACGCTTATCGCCAACTTTTCCGCCTACCAAGATACTGCAGTGCTACGGAAATGTTCCTGGAGGGACGAGTGCATGCTTTCCGTGCACTTCTCCGCCACCGCATGGGAAGTTTATGGCGCAGACTGCGCCATTCGAAGAATGCGATCATCACCGCCATGACTGCCTGGATGGAATCTCCCCTGATGACCCTCTGGAGACGGAAGACGATGAAATACCCTCCGTAAATGGCTGTTTACGTTCATTTTAATGTTTGATATATCATCATTTTTTTTCAGTTTCATTTTTTAATGCTTATTCGTTTATTTTATTTACTTAATGTGTTGTTATTTACTTTTTACCTTAACTTATTATTTATCTTTTTTTGTTATTTTAAAATATGGAATGTATTGCATTGCACTTCCCCTGTATACATTCTGGAATATATATATGGAATATATACTCATATTATTATTATTATTATCTACGCAGATCACATGAAATTACATTAATTGTGTAGGTAAAATGGAAAAGGCTAAAAGTGCCAAAAAATAAAAAAAAATTGAATTTTGGCATGGAATGTGTTGTAAGCGACATCCTAGAGAAATAACCTAGAGAAAGTTGCAGAAAGTTGAAAGTGCCAAAAAATTCCTACTAGTTCCTAGAACAATCGCAAGGAGCAGCACCGTGAAAGCGCCCGCTGACCATCAGTGGAAAAGGCTGAAAGTGCCACCCGCCATGATGAATGTGCCTTTCCATTGCAGTAGTTTTTTGGCTAAACTTCCAGCCTTTTAACTAACAAGGTATGGGACTTACAGCATTTCCCAAAAAAAGATATGATGGCACTTTCATCTTTTCACGTGCAAAATTAAGTTATATACGTACAATAAAAAAAAAACAACGCATGAAAATCAAAAAAATATATATATTTCATATTTTTAATGAATTTTGTAGATTTTTAAAGCATAGAGTATAAGTTTTATGAAGTTTTTATTGAATACTGAAAATTTTACTTTGTGGCACTTACAGCCTTTTCCATCTCCATTACACAATTTATTGACCCCACAGGTGACTGCAACTAGTTCCTAGAAGACATTAAAAAATTAAGCAAAATTGCAAATACAATCAACTATATCTAAACATTAATAAATGTAATATAACATTGATAATAGTATTAATTTTTTTTAAGCGACTATATTAAATAATTCTATAATAATTCAAAATATAATGGTTATGTTACGTAAAGATATTGAAAAAATATTGTTGGGTAAAGATAATCTAAGATACAAATCAAGTTGATGATTTACGTAGAAAATGTTTGGCTTTTCCGGAAACTATAGAACATATTATATCGGGATGTTCTGTATTAGCGCCATCTGAGTATACATTTAGGCACAATCTGGTTTTAAAAATAATTCACCAAATTTTGGTAACTAAACATAACTTGATTGACTGCCGTAATATAGTACCGTATTATGAATACGAACCAAATTAATTTTTAGAAAATGAATATTAATTAATTAATTTTATACCCGATATAGTCTACATGACAAAATCAAAAAAAATAACTTATATCATTAATGTCGCTATTCCAAATTCCTGTAATATTCGAAAATCTGTTTCTGAAAAAACAACAAAATATACAGATTTAGGAAATAAGATTAAAAGAATTTGGCATTCTCGAACTATAAAAATATTACCATTTGTTATTTCGGCTACTTATACCTAGCTCTCTCATTCAAAATCATTTTAAATACATGTAGGATTACAAAAGATTTTTTAAATATTTATATTGAGGGGTCAGTAGGATTTATCGGTCCAGCTAGGAGTTTTACCGAGCCGAACCCTCTGATATGAAAATATCTGGAGTCGGTGAATTATTTTTCCATTTGGTCTCTGGTAAGTTGAAATGTTTTTCTTGTATTGTTTTGTATTTATTATACTTATAAAGAACACTTGCATAGCGTGGATTGACTAGATGATCATTTGTGGAAAAGTGTGTGGAAGGGTTTAGTTTTTCCTGTGGGAAAGATTTAACCCGGACATGAAATTAAAAAAAAATAATAGTATTATTTATGGATGACATAAAATTATTTTCGAATTCTGAACCAAATTTAGAGAAAATGATTCAAGTAGTTAAAAAAGTTTCAGATGATATTAAAATGACTTTTGGTTTAGATAAATGTGGAACGATTCATATAGAGAAAGGCAAAATTGTAGATGGAAACGAGGGTATAATTAGAAAATTTCAAAATTAAAAGTATGAAAGGGGATAAGGTTTATAAATATTTAGGATGCCCGCAATTGAATAGCTTAACTCATACTAGTATTAAAAATTATATTAGGATTAAATTTCAAACTAGGATCAGAATTTTTTTTTAAATGCAATCTATCTGCTAAAAATTTAGTAAAAGCAATAAATACTTGGGCAATACCTCTATTAACGTGCTCATTTGGCATAATAAGATACAAATCATTGATGATTTATTTAGAAAATGTTTGACTTTTCCGGAAACTATAGAATACGAGTATATTAGCGCCGTCCGAGTATACATTTAGGCACATTCAGGTATTTAAAATAATTCTTTGACGAACTCCGACTTCCGTCTTAACTCCAAAACCTTGGACTCCAATTCTCCCATTTTTCTCAGTGAAGTGCTGTCACCGTATTATAAGGAACTTCTGTGGAAAACATAGCAAACGGCTAAGAAACCCTCTACCGATTCGTGTGGTTTAAATCGAGTAAATTGCTTGTCCGCAAAGAAACTGGGAAAAAAATTATCCAAATCAAACACGAAAATGATCTTTAAAAAAATGGGGAAACAAACGTAGACGACTAATACCCATGTAAATTTCCTGTAATGCAAATAATTTAATATGGCTGAATTACTAAACACAATTAACTTTTCTAGCACTCACTTACATTATTCAACCAATGGTACTAAAATGTGATTCTATCTTTAGCACCCCAGGCATTCTAACTCTATTCAACCAAAATATAAGATCCCTCAACAAAAACTATGACGAACTAGACATACTCTTGTCCACCTTTAAAATAGACCTCAAAATTATTATCCTAACGGAATTCTGGATCTCAACCGCTTTTGCAGTAAAACACAAAAAAAACTATTTCAGAACAAAAAACCAAAATCAAAATGATGGAGTTGGTGTTTATATAAAATAAAGCCTTAACGCCTCTGTCACATAAATCGCCTTAGAAAACACCAACTGTTTACAAATAATCGCCGACCCTGATACGTGCATACTCGCTATTTTCAGATCACCATCCAGACGCAACATTTTCTCTTTACAATAGCTCTCGATACTCATTAAAAAAAATTATCCACTTCAAAAATATAATTGTAGCTGGAGATCAAAACATCAATATACTGACACAAGGCCACCCTCAAAATATAGATTACAAATCGATGCTCCTGGAACATGGCATAATATGCGCCATCAACACTCCAACCAAAGTTACCAGAGACTCGGAATCATGTGCGTAATGGTCAAATCCAAAAGTTATTTATGAGCGTAGTATTCGAATCCATAATCACAGATCACTACATAACAATTACAGGTCTGACTCAACAATTCAAAATAATATCACAAAAATAGAAACTGACTACGTTAACCTAAAAAATTGCCTAGGAAAACAAATGTGGGAACATTAAAAAAATTAACACGACAGAAGAAGCCTGGAATTACTTTCCAGCATACCTACAAACGCTGATCATTAAAAACACCATAACAACGTTCAACTTTATCACGCACCGAAAAAAAAACTTAAATGGATCACCCAAAGCATACTAAATAGCATTAAAAAACGGGACAAACTGCGCAAATAAGTTAAATTATACTTTTCTTTACTCTTTTTATAAAAGGTACAGAAACATTTGTTCGCGAATTATACGTAAAGCCAAAGAATTATATTACAGAAACAAACTGATAACTGCAAACTTTGACCCGAAAAGCGTTTGGTCAATTCTGAAAGAAAGTAAACATACACCAAAAAAACAAAGATGATAAAATCAAAAAGTTACTCATCAACGACGAAGAAGTCGACTTCCATAAAAATCCTACACTTATTCTTAATTACATAAACAGACATTACACAAATATCGGAGCTACCCTTGCCGAAAATTAAAAAAATATATTAACTGGAAACGGTAATCAAGAACCTCGAAACAATATGACTCAGTGCTCTAATATAAACAATGACAGATATTTCTAATTACATAAAGTAACTCTGGAAGACAACCAAACAAATAATACAATCCCTAAAGAATAACAAAACAATAATAACAATAAACCAACAACTGCTTTTACCACTGTGATGAACCTGCTTTGTCAAATGGTTGGCAAATAATTTTTTTTCTTATAACAAATATGAGCATACTACCGACACCGGTGGGGTAGATTCGATAGTGAAATTAAAGGAATGTGGAGCAATTGGGGCTGGCCTGTCGAGGAAGGATTTATCTACTAGGGTAACGAAAGCGTTCAACAAATCAGAATAAGTATCGAACCATATTAGGGGCGTCCCGTCAATCACAGGAAAGAGCGAGATCTGATGCCTCTTGGTGGATTTAGAACAAAATATTGTCCCACGTTTTAGGGAATAGTTATTTTAAGTGGAAGGAAGAGTCATAAATCATGAGTCATAAATCGCGTTTGTAGGAAAGAGAACGGAGTCGGCAACGATTGGTTTCAAATCTAGGGTCGGGAGTTTTAGAAGGAATAGGTTAGAAAAGCAAAGGTTTCGGATTGGATTTTTGTGTCTTTCAGATAACGCAGATGAAAAATGTGTTCGATCCCTTGTATTTGAGTGGGTTGTCAAGATCGATACATTAAAGCTGAATTTATCTCTTGATTTTACGTGTACGAGATTCAAGAAAGTAATTAGTGAAACTAATAAAAATTAATGTCCTGTCAGAACTTTAAATTATGTGCAAATTCAAGTATTTTTCCTGAAGTGCAGTTCGCATAACTGTGAGAATTTATGAGTGATAAATTAATGTAAAAAACGTTGGAAGGTAGGTTTGACATGGGACATGCGAGTTGGAAAGAGGGTAGATTGGATAGACATCCTTGAGTCGGAGAACAGGCTGGTCGTGGAATTTCGAAAAGAGGGTTGTGGCTCGCTGTGGACTTAGCGAAAACGAGAAGTGTTTGTTAAAACTAACTTCAGTGAAGATTTTGCATTTATGGTGTAAGATAAAGAAGTTCGGTGTTGTGTTACTTAATAAAGATAATCGTTGTTAAAATTATCGATTGCCGCGCGATAAACATTTAAATTTGGGAATAGAGACTTATTAAAGTATTGGACTCCTGTCATAATTAATAATAATAACAATAATATCCTTATTGAACGAGATCTGCGAGATAATAATAAAAAAATACAGACTCAGTGTTAATGCTTACAGTGGTTTTAAAATTACATAAGTACAAAAAGGGATATCAACTGAAAACCCTAAATACGAACACTAGATAAGTGAAGAATATAAAACGGTTATAATATAGGTTTTCCCAATAATCCGCCACTGGACTAGCCGTGTTGAGGCCGTAAATTATAAGTCGACTTATAATTCTCGTAAACAGGCCTACATTGAAATGTAATCACATAATAGATTGGTTACATAAATAATAATTGCAACTTATCATTCATTATGTAGAGACAAAAATATAAAAATAAATATTTATCTTGAGTAACGACAATGGTCCCGGATCATAATAATAATCCCGTAGAAAACATTCCATCCTTCATTTAAGGACAGTGCAACGAATAAAATAATGATAATAATAAAAATAGTGGAAAAATGGTGTTAATTCGGTTGAGAAGTTTTAGCCAGAATAATTAGAGTTTAGATAATAAATGTACAGTCAGTCGAAAGCTAGAAATGCAGTTTTGAAAGGAGGCTTTTTAAATATAAAGTAGGTCTGACGTTACCGTGTATAGTTAGGGGGGGAGGTTGGTAGTTATGATTGCGCAATAGTCTGGTAAGGGGCCACAGGACGTGAGAGAAGATCTTCCCACAATGCAGCTTAGAGAAAAAGGGGTTTTAAAATTACAGTACCTACATTAAGACCTTGTACGATGATAAGGAAAGCAAGTAGGGAGTTTGATCATTTATAGGGAGGACGTGTGATTAAGACGCGGAGTTGCGTTTACCCTACCGGGAGTCGCGGTTTTAGCAACCATGTTCTTGGTAAGTCAAATAACTTTAACCTATATTACAGGACCTCACTGATTGCAGGATGGAGTGAAGAGAACGCTGACCATGTATTATTTAACTGTACCAGCCTTGAATGAACTGATGTTTTGATTACTCCAGAATAGGTACCAGGCATAATTCACAGATGTTATCAACAAGAACAGCTACCTTCTCTCGGCAGACAACTGATGCCGAGCTAGACCAAAAGGGGTTGACACGTGCGGAACCAGCGTAGAGGATACCTGGCTCTCGCCCAGTGGGGTCGGGTTCGATTCCCGGTACCGGAACCTATAAATCTATAATTGAATTAGGTACATGTACTTGTTTGCAGAGTGACGTGAATAGAACGCGAATCTTGGACAGTTAATTGCATGAGTGTCTGTATCGAATAGATTGATGTACTTTTATCCCAGAATAGGTACTAGGCGTATTTCACAGATGTTACCAGTCACCACCCTGGACAGTGACCTTTTCTCGGCATTCGGCTGATGCCGAGCTGACACAAAAAATGAACCTGACACAGAGAATACAGTCAACCAAATGGGGAGCGTCTCGAGAGTACGACATATCAAATTGAAGGCGATTACCTGCAACCCGAACAGACATCTTTAGACAAGGGAGCAGAAGAGCAGAATCACGATATAAAAAATGAAACAAATAAAACCAACAGGTACTCTGCTAAATTCCTACTACTTGAATTACGCTTTTTAAGTTCTTCACGATTGACGAATGTGTTGGTGACACCGAGACTACACATTATGTGAGAAATTGGTGGTCGAGTGGTAAGGGTCCTTCCCACATTGTCATGTTAGGGAGGAGGAGGGTTGCCCTCCATAGACTGATCGGGTCTCGCGAGGTGCTGGAAGCAATTCCCTTTCGCGGGACTATGTCGAGCGAATGGGCGCAACAGGGTCGTGTGAAATGAGATGCCAATGGTAAGACAGGGCATGGTTCGCAGACGGAGGCGTTTGGCCGAAAGCATCTCGCGTTGCCTGCAAGGTAGTATGGAAATGCGCCAACAGGTCATCTGTGGGACGGGTTCCTGTAGCATCATCACATTTTTTAGTCCTGTCGACCCAGAAGCAAACGTAATGCCCACAAGGTGAGGATTATGTCAGCTCCTGGAGGTGGAGTGTAACGCTAGGTCGGTCACGTGGGAGGACGGATCTGCCTGTCACAAGCTTACCCCACTTGTACCGTGAATAGAGTCTTGATAAGGGACGAAATAGATTACCCCTTCTAGAGCCAGTAAAGTAGTTCCGGAGGTGTTCGATACTGGAGTTGTCTGGGAAAGGTTTGAAGGCATGCCGTTCTTCTTTTGTTATGGAGGGGTCCGGGTATCTGGTTTATCGTCAAGAGATTTTCCAGGTGCCATGGGTATAGCCTCATCATGCATTGGTCGGAGGGTCGTGTTCTGAGAGCTGACCACCTAGTCAATTTGGTCAAGTGGAGGAGCCAGTACTAGTTTGCAAAGAATTTCCTCTCCATCACCATCCATTCTATCCTCTATCCCGTCTTTATACTTCCATCCTAGGTATACGTATATATATAAGTTTGTGTTTACTAACAACAGAACATATTATCACGATTATGTATAGCATCTAGCCTTGGAGAGCGGTGCTGAGAATTCGCCAATTATCCACATGAAATGAAACATTCCAGGTACGTACATTAAAACTTATTAGGACGTAGAGGGGGAGAGATCAATTTTATAGCCTAGCGAGAGTAATAACAACAGTGCTCATTATGTGAGACAAATTTAGGATAGTTTAGACAGGGCGTGTCCTTCAGACGTCTAAGAGATACAGAGTAATTCTTCCACACCTTACCTAAAGAACCAAAAGTTACCACGAAAGACATTAAATACCTATCCTAGATGTTCTAGGAGCTCCGAAAAAAAAAATCACACAACGTGGAGAAAAGGGTTTATTGTAAGAATTTCCCGGAAAACTACCTTTTACTGTGTTCAGTCACAGGGGTGGGAAAAATGAGTCATGATTCAAAATATTAATGGCGAATCATTCAGTAGGTACGAGAGGAAGATCTACCAACCGGAGATCTGAACGCACGAGAAGAAGAAATATTTAAAAGTTTTCCATTAGGGGGGGGGGGTGACCCCATCACAAGTGTTGCCGAGAGACCAGGAGGTAAGGTTTTAAAAGCTGGAGGAATTTCAATGTATCTTAGTGCAATTTGAAAGACAGTTACGAATTATTACGTGGGAAGAAAAGCTTTCAAAAAAAAAAATAAGTAGGCAAGAATAGAAAAAAAAAACAAAAATGTATTTAAACAAATCTGTAGCCAAGAGTTTTAAATCTGCAGATGTAGGTCATTGCCTCTTAGACGGGTAGATAAAATAAATAGAAATTTTGTTAACAAAACCAACAACGAAGATTTACAACCACAACGGTTTAAATGTAGGTCATTGCCTTTTAAGTCAGGGTGCGGTGAAGAAAAAAATGGGATGCAACAAAAAAGGTACAGTGCACATCATAAAAATCGAAGATTTATGACCTTGCGTTCGACTATCGTAACTAGGTCAGGAATGCAACGACTCGGGGCGAGAAAAAATAGTACGGTGACCCAGGGCGGAAAGTAAACAAATCACTAGCTTAAAATAACTGTAATAATCACTTGGAAGAGAATTAAATCGTTGCAATAAGAGGTTTTAGTGAATTAGGGAGGAGATGAGACCAATCAAATAGTTATTACATTCAAACGTGTTTAGGCTAGGAAATTTCATGTCTAAGAAGAAGGGATTTTAGTGGGTTAGGGAGGGGATAAGATCAACCAAATGGTCACTACATTCGACGTGTTTAGTTTAGAAAATTTTCATGTTAAATGAATAAGGAGTTTTTATGGCTTAGGGAGGGGGCGGAACCAATCGATTGGTTATTAAATTCAAGCATGGTTAGGTTAGAACAAATTCATGGTTAAAGGCGATAAAAGGATTTTTTTTAGGCTTAGGGAGGAAACGTGATCAGCTAAAAGCCTTTAGTGGATTTAGACATGTTCGGGTTACACCACACTGGTAGGAGAGATTTTGATTCAAATGGGTTGGGAATCAGTGAGAGTTGCGCCGTACGTCAATTAAAATTTTGGACATAATCAGCAGGGTAGTTAGTGGTATCCAACCTTCGATAAGAAGCAACGAGAAAGTGTGTCATGTATTAGGGCAGATCGATTCATTTCAGTGTCGATTCACCGTAGCGAGTATAATTTTGGTTAGTTGACCTACAATAAGGTTTGAAAATTCTTTAAACTGGGGTGACCGGACAACAAACCAGTAGAAACAATGATGCAATCGGGCCAACATTGAGTAGTCCTGTTCATACACTAATTGTTATATTGAAGGGAGACAGTAGAGATAGCCTAACGAAGGACAAAAACATATGACAAGAAACAAAAGAAAGGTCGGTCACACTCGTAAAATTGCGCACGAGATAGCAAAATAAAATATAACAGATAATAGGGACTAACAAAAAATACACTACCCTATGTCGGGGTACGGTTAAAAGAATGCGCAAAAAAATGACGGTTGGCGGGCAGGGGGTTTGGAAAAAAAACAGGGTCATGTGGCAGTTCATAAGACACGGGCATACCGGTGATCGCTTAGCAGTGGAACCGCCAGCAGGGCCGGATTGGGAGAGTCGCTTGAGATTTACGAAAAAAATAAAAAAAAATAAAAAAAAAAAAAAAAATTTGTAGTTAACTAAATAGAGTGGACTTTAGACTGCTGATTTAGGGGGATAAAAGATTGGAGGGGAGGGGGTCGAACAAGGATAAAAAGGGGATAAACAACATTTAGGTACAAAAGAAGGGAAAACTACGGAGGGGGGAGGGGGGGAACTAACTAATACTGCATTTAGAAATGACTCCACTGACCAACCACTAATAGCGTGCTTTGACATTGGAGATAATTTCTATAGGGAGGCTGTGATGAACCTGCTTTGTCAAATGGTTGGCAAATAATTTTTTTTCTTATAACAAATATGAGCATACTACCGACACCGGTGGGGTAGATTCGATAGTGAAATTAAAGGAATGTGGAGCAATTGGGGCTGGCCTGTCGAGGAAGGATTTATCTACTAGGGTAACGAAAGCGTTCAACAAATCAGAATAAGTATCGAACCATATTAGGGGCGTCCCGTCAATCACAGGAAAGAGCGAGATCTGATGCCTCTTGGTGGATTTAGAACAAAATATTGTCCCACGTTTTAGGGAATAGTTATTTTAAGTGGAAGGAAGAGTCATAAATCATGAGTCATAAATCGCGTTTGTAGGAAAGAGAACGGAGTCGGCAACGATTGGTTTCAAATCTAGGGTCGGGAGTTTTAGAAGGAATAGGTTAGAAAAGCAAAGGTTTCGGATTGGATTTTTGTGTCTTTCAGATAACGCAGATGAAAAATGTGTTCGATCCCTTGTATTTGAGTGGGTTGTCAAGATCGATACATTAAAGCTGAATTTATCTCTTGATTTTACGTGTACGAGATTCAAGAAAGTAATTAGTGAAACTAATAAAAATTAATGTCCTGTCAGAACTTTAAATTATGTGCAAATTCAAGTATTTTTCCTGAAGTGCAGTTCGCATAACTGTGAGAATTTATGAGTGATAAATTAATGTAAAAAACGTTGGAAGGTAGGTTTGACATGGGACATGCGAGTTGGAAAGAGGGTAGATTGGATAGACATCCTTGAGTCGGAGAACAGGCTGGTCGTGGAATTTCGAAAAGAGGGTTGTGGCTCGCTGTGGACTTAGCGAAAACGAGAAGTGTTTGTTAAAACTAACTTCAGTGAAGATTTTGCATTTATGGTGTAAGATAAAGAAGTTCGGTGTTGTGTTACTTAATAAAGATAATCGTTGTTAAAATTATCGATTGCCGCGCGATAAACATTTAAATTTGGGAATAGAGACTTATTAAAGTATTGGACTCCTGTCATAATTAATAATAATAACAATAATATCCTTATTGAACGAGATCTGCGAGATAATAATAAAAAAATACAGACTCAGTGTTAATGCTTACAGTGGTTTTAAAATTACATAAGTACAAAAAGGGATATCAACTGAAAACCCTAAATACGAACACTAGATAAGTGAAGAATATAAAACGGTTATAATATAGGTTTTCCCAATAATCCGCCACTGGACTAGCCGTGTTGAGGCCGTAAATTATAAGTCGACTTATAATTCTCGTAAACAGGCCTACATTGAAATGTAATCACATAATAGATTGGTTACATAAATAATAATTGCAACTTATCATTCATTATGTAGAGACAAAAATATAAAAATAAATATTTATCTTGAGTAACGACAATGGTCCCGGATCATAATAATAATCCCGTAGAAAACATTCCATCCTTCATTTAAGGACAGTGCAACGAATAAAATAATGATAATAATAAAAATAGTGGAAAAATGGTGTTAATTCGGTTGAGAAGTTTTAGCCAGAATAATTAGAGTTTAGATAATAAATGTACAGTCAGTCGAAAGCTAGAAATGCAGTTTTGAAAGGAGGCTTTTTAAATATAAAGTAGGTCTGACGTTACCGTGTATAGTTAGGGGGGGAGGTTGGTAGTTATGATTGCGCAATAGTCTGGTAAGGGGCCACAGGACGTGAGAGAAGATCTTCCCACAATGCAGCTTAGAGAAAAAGGGGTTTTAAAATTACAGTACCTACATTAAGACCTTGTACGATGATAAGGAAAGCAAGTAGGGAGTTTGATCATTTATAGGGAGGACGTGTGATTAAGACGCGGAGTTGCGTTTACCCTACCGGGAGTCGCGGTTTTAGCAACCATGTTCTTGGTAAGTCAAATAACTTTAACCTATATTACAGGACCTCACTGATTGCAGGATGGAGTGAAGAGAACGCTGACCATGTATTATTTAACTGTACCAGCCTTGAATGAACTGATGTTTTGATTACTCCAGAATAGGTACCAGGCATAATTCACAGATGTTATCAACAAGAACAGCTACCTTCTCTCGGCAGACAACTGATGCCGAGCTAGACCAAAAGGGGTTGACACGTGCGGAACCAGCGTAGAGGATACCTGGCTCTCGCCCAGTGGGGTCGGGTTCGATTCCCGGTACCGGAACCTATAAATCTATAATTGAATTAGGTACATGTACTTGTTTGCAGAGTGACGTGAATAGAACGCGAATCTTGGACAGTTAATTGCATGAGTGTCTGTATCGAATAGATTGATGTACTTTTATCCCAGAATAGGTACTAGGCGTATTTCACAGATGTTACCAGTCACCACCCTGGACAGTGACCTTTTCTCGGCATTCGGCTGATGCCGAGCTGACACAAAAAATGAACCTGACACAGAGAATACAGTCAACCAAATGGGGAGCGTCTCGAGAGTACGACATATCAAATTGAAGGCGATTACCTGCAACCCGAACAGACATCTTTAGACAAGGGAGCAGAAGAGCAGAATCACGATATAAAAAATGAAACAAATAAAACCAACAGGTACTCTGCTAAATTCCTACTACTTGAATTACGCTTTTTAAGTTCTTCACGATTGACGAATGTGTTGGTGACACCGAGACTACACATTATGTGAGAAATTGGTGGTCGAGTGGTAAGGGTCCTTCCCACATTGTCATGTTAGGGAGGAGGAGGGTTGCCCTCCATAGACTGATCGGGTCTCGCGAGGTGCTGGAAGCAATTCCCTTTCGCGGGACTATGTCGAGCGAATGGGCGCAACAGGGTCGTGTGAAATGAGATGCCAATGGTAAGACAGGGCATGGTTCGCAGACGGAGGCGTTTGGCCGAAAGCATCTCGCGTTGCCTGCAAGGTAGTATGGAAATGCGCCAACAGGTCATCTGTGGGACGGGTTCCTGTAGCATCATCACATTTTTTAGTCCTGTCGACCCAGAAGCAAACGTAATGCCCACAAGGTGAGGATTATGTCAGCTCCTGGAGGTGGAGTGTAACGCTAGGTCGGTCACGTGGGAGGACGGATCTGCCTGTCACAAGCTTACCCCACTTGTACCGTGAATAGAGTCTTGATAAGGGACGAAATAGATTACCCCTTCTAGAGCCAGTAAAGTAGTTCCGGAGGTGTTCGATACTGGAGTTGTCTGGGAAAGGTTTGAAGGCATGCCGTTCTTCTTTTGTTATGGAGGGGTCCGGGTATCTGGTTTATCGTCAAGAGATTTTCCAGGTGCCATGGGTATAGCCTCATCATGCATTGGTCGGAGGGTCGTGTTCTGAGAGCTGACCACCTAGTCAATTTGGTCAAGTGGAGGAGCCAGTACTAGTTTGCAAAGAATTTCCTCTCCATCACCATCCATTCTATCCTCTATCCCGTCTTTATACTTCCATCCTAGGTATACGTATATATATAAGTTTGTGTTTACTAACAACAGAACATATTATCACGATTATGTATAGCATCTAGCCTTGGAGAGCGGTGCTGAGAATTCGCCAATTATCCACATGAAATGAAACATTCCAGGTACGTACATTAAAACTTATTAGGACGTAGAGGGGGAGAGATCAATTTTATAGCCTAGCGAGAGTAATAACAACAGTGCTCATTATGTGAGACAAATTTAGGATAGTTTAGACAGGGCGTGTCCTTCAGACGTCTAAGAGATACAGAGTAATTCTTCCACACCTTACCTAAAGAACCAAAAGTTACCACGAAAGACATTAAATACCTATCCTAGATGTTCTAGGAGCTCCGAAAAAAAAAATCACACAACGTGGAGAAAAGGGTTTATTGTAAGAATTTCCCGGAAAACTACCTTTTACTGTGTTCAGTCACAGGGGTGGGAAAAATGAGTCATGATTCAAAATATTAATGGCGAATCATTCAGTAGGTACGAGAGGAAGATCTACCAACCGGAGATCTGAACGCACGAGAAGAAGAAATATTTAAAAGTTTTCCATTAGGGGGGGGGGGTGACCCCATCACACCACTAACATACGTAGTAAATCTTAGTCTGAAAGAAGGAATTTTCCCGAGCATTCTAAAAAAAGATCTGGTTATTCCAATTTATAAATCAGGACCAAAAAATAATGTAAATAACGACAGACCCATTACGTTATTAAACACTTTGTCAAAAATTCTTGATAAAGCAATAAAAGTCCAGCTTCAACATTATCTGGAAAACATGAAAATACTCTCAACAAACCAACATGGCTTTAGAAAAAAAGGAACATAAAAAACGCAATTGCTACTCTAATTGAGTTTATTACAGGTAACCTAGATACTAAAAAAAGTTATATCAATTATTTTGACTTACGTAAAGCTTTTGACACAATTTCTCACGAAAAAACTCTTAAAAAACTTATAAACGTTGGTGTTAGTGGCACAGAACTAGACTTACTGAAAAGCTTGATGTCGGGTAGAATGCAACAGGTTAAAATTAACAACATGTCAACCGAGCCACTTCTATCTAGATACGGAGTACCACAGGGAAGCGTTCTTGGTCCCCTAATGTTCCTTATTTACATAAACGACTTGTGTGACATTAATATCGATGGTCAAGTCGCAACATTTGCTGACGATACTGTACTTCTCTGCCAGGCAGAAACATGGAATAAGGTATATTCAAAGGCCGAAAAAAGTTTATCAGTGGTCGAAAATTGGCTAAACAACAACATTCTTACCCTAAACACAACAAAACCAATTATATTACACACAGCATCACACAAAGAGGCCAAACTCACCGAACACTGACCTTATCTTATACAACTGCGGACAAACTTCTCGCACATGTCAATGCGAGCGTATTGAAAGAGTTAAGCACACAAAATATCTAAGAGTTATAATAGATGCCAACTTTCGCTGGACTGACCACATAACTTATATCACAAACTGAAACGAGTCTTGCATCTCATAAAGTCAATAAAAAACATATTTCCAAGAACAATCCTCAGGACCATATTCCTTGCACTTTGCCAATCCATTATCACATATGGCATACTGACTTAGGGAAGTACAACTAATATAGCAATAAATCCTTTAGAAAAAATTCAAAAGGCAACAATTGAATTAATCCTCCGAGTTCCTCGCTACACAAGCTAGAATGTAATTTATGAAACACTAGACATCATGACAATAAGACAACTCTACGCCAAAACTGTACTACTATACTTCTTCCAACATAAACCTCACATTCCAATGCAACCTCAATTAACAATTAAAACCAGGGCCTCTACAAAAAAATACTAAACATACCGATAACTCATACCTCACACGGGCAAAGAAACTTAAAGTACTACGCAAACAAACTGATAACTACATGCCCACCTCACTGAAGCAACTACTAACTACAATGTACAATTCTTCACAAAAAACACAACAAAGTATTCAATTTACTCAAAAGTTATTCATTTAACCAAAAACAAACGTAAAACAAAAATAACTTTGTTTTGAGACAAAAAATAATACCACAATATTATTCATACCAGTCACGTGTGGTTCATAGAAATATGTACCTACCTATTTATCCAAACTATTATTTATCTCAAACATAATTCTATGAATAACTGTACATATAGATCCTAACTGCAACTAATATTTAATTTATGTATTCGATACTGCCGCCATGGGTCGACCCACAGTTCCCTTCTTGACAATATCAAGGAGGAAACGGTGTTTCTACTTATGTCGACAGAATAGCATTTATTCCCAACCATGGGAACACCTCAGCACAGGTTCGCCTAGTGAGGTGCTAGGTAATACTACTAGGTACTTACCTATTTACTTAGGGTTACGGATCATTAACATTTTTTGTATTATTACTGAACTTATTTCTATGTAAACCTATGTAATAATCTGTAATGTGTATGTTCATGAATAGGAATAATAAAAATAAAAAAATAAACAAAAATAAGTAAATGTAAATAAAAATCACTTTGTAGCGAGCGAGCATAACACACTGTTTACTTAATTTGGGTCGTCTCAATCTTAAGTGGGATTCGCGTGATCGTTTGACTACTATACTAAGAGTATTTCGAAGAAACACTACTGTTAAATATTGACACAGTTAAAATATTTATTTTGTTAACAACGGTTAACACTACCACCATCGTCGTTTGTTATGATTTCGACTGGCTTCCGAGGAACGGCATTTGAGATACGCCTTTCAAAGAATCATGATTAAACAGAAAACCTAATAAGAATTCGTGGAAAATTCAATTATCTAAATTTCAACTGAATTCAGACTGAATTACATACCTTGTACAAATTGTTCTTAGTATAATTCTTTCTTATCTAACAGACTGTATCTGGAATTTAATGACGCTGCACTGAACATTAACGGAGATGAGACCGTGAGAAGAAATCGAGAGCAATATCCGCACAGCCAGGCAGGAGGCAGGCCATTGTAGGCAGGCCAATTGCCAGAAAGCCTTCTCTCCTTCTTCGCAAATTCACCCCCTCCCAATCCATTCCGCTTTCCTAGAGAATTATTTAAATTGAAATGAGTTTTGTAATAGCTCGCTCCGCCACCGAAACATATTTTGTACCGGGTACCTGAATTTCCTCCAGCGGAAACAGGATTTGGATAAACGCTGAATCTCTGTTTACAAGATTTATTCAAAAGTAATTTTTCCGTGGATCGATTTTCTCCGATTGCTTACTCAGAGTTTTCTTTAAGTAATTCTATTTTAAATTCGGAAGGAATACTTTATGTCAAACCAATGCCAACATCGGAATCTTTACACGAGCAAACGAGGTAACGTGTATTACGTACTTACGAGTTTGTGTATACGTACTTCTTAATACCTGCTAATGCGTTCTCGTTTCGGTCTCACATAATAAATAGCGTCTTCTAAAATACGCGGTTATTTTTAAACATTCGATTAAGGATTTACAGCTAAATATTTGCTGAAAAGTAGTGAAAATAAAAATCAATTTGGTTTATACCAAGGATTACTAGAGTGAGCGGTAGCGCCTCCCGGGGGCGATGGAGAGATCCGGGCGGATTGTGGCTACAGTGACAAATGGGGGCGGTGAAGGGCTGCAAGGGGTGGTGGAGAACTACGATGGGACGGGGAGGGCAATAAAAAAGTGCTGAATAAAATTTGTTCACTAAAATGTATTATTTTACTTTTCCAACATGACAATAAAGTAGTCGTGCATCATCGCAAGAAACATGTACCGATGTGAATCATATCCAAAATACGAATTATTGAAGAAGCATTGGGAAAGGTTTGGTGACCGATGAAGAAGATGAGGAGAGAACATTATTAGCGGCGGAGTTCTACTACAAAGGAAATCAAGGACCTAGAGCCACGGCTCACCAAGTACCTCGAATAGGTACTATGTCGAAAAATAGTGGGAATACGTAGGAACCTAAAATGTTATTTGCTTTTTGTAAAGACTCCTCTGATCACCTCTCACCCCAGAAGATACATGTAGATGGAAACTTGAGTGGCAATCGGCCAACGTGAAAATGCCCTCTCGTATAGGACCACACAGAGATACAGCCTGGGTTCTCATTGCCTCACAAACTCTGATCCGCTATTCCCCGGCGCGATTGATGAGGTCCACACGGCGATGCCTGAGGCTCTAGACTGGCTCGCAGACCTAGATGTCCCCCTCTGACCCCTCACCATACGAAAGAAGAAGAATAACATAGGTATCTATCAACTTCAACTTTTTGAATCATTTTGTCCAAGGGGGCTTGTAAAACACATATTTTACTGAAAAAAATACAGAGTATGTTAAATAAATAAAATTGACATAGTACCTAGTTACGGTAGGTGGATATAAAAGATTAATCATTGGTAGACGACAGCAATATTACATTGGCGTAATTAGAAGATATAAAAGAGATGGTCATGGGCACTGGGCTGTGAGGTCCGTGATGACATTGTTATGTTGTAATTTGGGCATGTAATATACAATATTTGAAATTTAAAAGTATTTGCACAATATCGAAGAGAGGTGTAGATAGATATACGTATTAGGTATATGGAGATATACTTGTACTTATATATACCATTACCAACTTACGTAGGAATCTTCTAAGGCACTCCCGGATCTAGATTTCCTGTAATTCAGATCTCCCGTTTAAGATGTAGATTTATCCTAACTGAAGTTGATATTCCACAGGAATAGATTTTGATATTCTTTTTAGTCCCTACATCTCTTCACTAACATGCTTATTTTAAAAGACGTGCAAATCCCCCTTTTAATAAAAATAGAACCTGCAAAACCTTGCAGACAGCAGATCAGAAATTTAAAATCGACTTAACCTTTCTTTAAACACCCTATCGAACGGATGGGAGCTGCGCCTAAACATTGTATAATTTTGAAAAAGTAACCCTGTAAAACAGTATGTCTTTTCGAGTTTTTCTTCGGTAGGTCAATATGTAAACATCGACCGAAAACGTTAGGTACAAACCATTTAATATTATTACATTTGCCAAAGGAAAAATTAAACAATTTTATTTCCATGAGCTTACGTACCCAGGTGTTTTAATTTGCAAATGGTGTATGTGTACCCAGGCATTTTAATTTACAAATGGTATATGTGTGTATGAGTTAAGACGATTATTAAATTGTAAATAGAATATATTCTAAGCATATATTTTGCCCCGTAGAATGAACGATTGTACCGAAATTGGTAACATATTAAACTATTTTAATTAAAGTAATATTGATTCAGTTAAAAATATTCTCTATCTACGTAATCGATAAAGCACCTACATGCGATGAATTTTATCGGACTATTATTTTTGAAGTGAAACTTCCTTAGCCCCGTTAGAGTGATTTGAAATTCGGAAGAAACAGAAATGAAGCAGAACGGCACCTGCGAAGCATCAAGACCCCTGTTGGTTGAGATATAAAACGGAAACGACGATAGTTCTGCGCTTATTGGCCGCTTTGTTTTTTTACGGGTCGACGGAATATAATGCGTAAATTAGCGCCTCGCCGAGCGCTTTCCATGGCGTAGCGGTATAGTGCGTCGCAAATCTCAGCGGCCAGAGAAATCCAGCGGACGGAGGTTCGAGTACAACGAAATCCAAAAAATGAACATTTTTGTATTTGTAAATCAATATCCAATCTTCAAACCACTCAAAAGAAATCGACATCTAGCGAATTTCTAGTTTCACTTCTATCGCGTGTGAATTAAATATTTTTTTTATAGTAGCGAGTTCCCGGCATGCGTTGCAATGCCACTTAATAAAGAAATTGTTTTTACTACGTATCCCTTCCCATTCGTGCCGTTCCCGTTTCGTCTCCTCCTCCCCTCCTGCGTCCCTTCCCCACACGCGTTCCCACTCCGCCTTCTCCACCTTTCCTCTCCCCACTCCCCTTCCCCGTTCCCCCCATCCCGCAAATCCCACGTTCCCCTCCCCCCTCCCGCGTTCCATTCATTCAGTCCCGGTATATTCAGTTTTCAAATAGCCCGCATGCCACCTCCTATTGCAATTTTTTTATACAAATATCACAATGCTAAAGCTCACCAGTATACACATAAACCTTTGCGGACATGCGCACAATAACTCACCAAAGTTTCATCACAATCGGATGAATGGTTTAAGAACGCACAAGGAACCAATATACATACGTACAAACAAAGCAAACAAGCAAACATACTCGTATATTCATTTTATTTACAAATTTGCGTCCAAATGGCTTCTTTTTTAAGGTCATTTTAAAAGTGGTAAAAAAAATAATATCTTAGTTTTTTATCTTGGCAGGCCAAGTTAGATTCCGTGATTTTCCTCGGGTAACGAAAAACGAAACAACTTGTTTAAAAAGCGAAAGCTACTGACATCTAACGTAACATTTCGAAGCTAGTTATTAGTGCAGATTTCTACTTGCAACGGCTATGATTCCTAAGCTTGTGGTAGTGATAGTTGATAAAACAGATTTCTGTATATCATAGTCTGACATGTGTATCATTGTTTATTTTGTTAGTATGAGTCTTTTTTGGTTATAAATAATGTGTTCTTTAGAAAAACGTGCTTTTTATCTCTTGAAAACAGCTAGAATCAACTAGTTATGGTCTGAAGACCACAGTTTAGTGTTTTGTCGGGTCGGGAAAAAGTATTATTGTAACGTGTGATTATAATTTAATAATTAAGATGGAATTAGCCAGTGAAGAAATATTGCGTCTTTATTGAAGATCTTCTGCCATAAAAAACAAAACTAAACACGACTAGTAATTAAATATCAGTAGTACAATTTTTATTTAAACTCAGGGTTAGGGAGAAAAAGCACTCACAAAAAATCCTATTAAAACGTACAGCATGTCTGTCGTATGTTTTCCGCCTTGCTTTTAAGTGCTTTCGCGCTTGTGAAATTATTTATGAAATCAGAAAGAGTGAAAAAAGCTCGGCCGATTTCACCGGCAGACAAAGAAGCTGTAAATCTCTCATGTAATAGTGTCTGTGTTGCCTCCTGTTGACGGCAAACAAAAACTGTCCGGCTGTGGAGACAGGGGTACTCGGGACATTTCCCTGAAAATTTCCGCAGGCCCGGATGTGTGGATCTATGTATATACTATCTGCAAAAAGGATTGGTGAAATAAACCACTTTTTGCCATTTTTCTTAAAAGATACAGCATTCGGATGAATTTATATCCATTCAGATATAATTCTAATCAATGACAACCACCAAACAACAACAAATAAGGTCAACATTATTGCAAAGGCAAACATTGGCGAAATTTATAATTGACTATCATTCCCGCTTTCGTGGACTTTGACTGGTTACAACGGAGAAAAAATAACAAAAATTTTGGAACTAAAAGGGTTTCGATAGTGCAAAATGGAATAGTGGTCCAGAATTCAAGTCTCGGTCAAAACTTGATCTTTTTTTACAATCCATGGATTCTTTTATTTCATAATCTTTGAATATTACTGATAATATGATTATTATTTCATATTTGGTTTGCGAGGCGGGCATGGGTACCGCCGCCCCTAGAACCTTTATTGGATAACCAACACCTCTACCATAGGTCACCTCAAGTGGTTCGCTGCGTTTTGTGGTTTAGCAGGGGTGTCCGGGTTCATGGGGTGAAATTTGTCTAGGTCTTGGAGGAGGATGACCAGGCCACACTGAACCCCAGATTCCTACACACCCCTTAAACCCTTTTCCTTCCCAGAAATTTCCTCTCCTTCATTTCCTTGAAAAAACCTACACACAACATCCCCAAAGATGACATAGGAAAATAATTTACCTCAGGGCCTCCTGTGTGGAGCTCATGTAAAAAAAAAAAATAATTTCCTGCCACCCGGCCGTTTATTGATATAAATAATATGATGCATGTGCAATGTGCATGTACGTTACCCACCTAACTAGATGACGTCTGTTCTGAGGCGGATAGCAATAATGCACAAACTCAAAAAATCCATCACATGCGTTAAATAATTAAATAAAAATTTAGAAATGCTAAATATTATTAGAGTTATGTAATTGCTGAAAAATACATGACAGATTTAGAGAGTACCAAACATAAAAAAAATCATGTGCGCAGTTTCACTTCTACCACAGTTCACACGCGGTAGAAATGAAACCTTCAGAAAACTAAACTTCGAGAGAATGAGACGAATGCAGAGTAACAGGAGTAGGATAATTGCAGAGTTTATTTATTATAATATTGTTACCAAGTTTAAAAATTATTTTACATTTTATTACACGAAGCACCGCACAAAGAGGACACCGATTAGTCTATCTCATTCTCTCACTGGCTAAACCCTACAGATGTATGTGTTTGTTTGTTTTTAGAGTCGCTTGTTTCCATTTCATCGAGTTTCAAATAACAACGGGGCTAAACTTTTCACTTCAAAAATAAACAAAATAAAAAGACATGAGAGTAAGATAAACCTTCTAAAATACGTGAAATTATCTAAATAAATATTTTAAAAGCACGAAACAAAAAAGTTTAAAATTTGATATTGTGGGAAGACGACAAAACATCTCTTTAATTTTTAAAATAATTATGGATTTCAATTGAAGTACCTAACTATACGCAAGTTCTTTTTTGTTTTCCTCCTCATTTGTTGTAAAAAAAATATGTATCTATTTTGGGTTGTTTTGAGTTACTAAACTTGTTGAGGAATAAAACTTTAAAAATCAAATTAGTTACTCCATTACTACAAGTATTCCACAAGCAATCATTTTTATCTGCTTGTCTAAACAAAACCGAGATGTTTTGCTGTCGCCTTTTTCACAATATAAATATATAACATACCTATCAAATTCAACTTGATGAATCATTTTGTCCCACGGGGCTTGCAAAAATCTCAATCCAACTCTGTTAATGGTACTTTGAGAAGGGCCGACCTAGGCCCAACCCGTTTGCGACCCTCCCAGAAACCATCCAAGAGTCCTGACAGGGCTGGACGATAAATAACCAAGCGAGATATATTTCATAATATTTCAAGCGAGATTTTCCCTTCGATTGTACATAAAGATAATTTGATTCAATTGGGCCGATCATTAGACGCATCTCAAATATACAAGATACAGGCAGAGATGTTAGAGTATTTTTTTTAGCGCATGTAACAATAGCTTTAATTTCAACATTTAACTTGTCTGTGCTAGAAAATGGCCATGAAAAATCATGATATATTATTAATAAATATACTTAGAATTTGTCAAGCTGAAAGTATTTATTAAAAACATATTTGTCTCAGCATTGCCTTTAAAAAACAAACATTTTCAATTATTTTAGAGACGATCAGAAATTTACCTTTCGAATGAATGCTGTTAGTAAACTTGTCAGTTGTTTACTAACTGACAAAGTATTAACGGTGTTATCTGTCAAAATTTAAACAAAAGATCTTAACATTACACATCTGACCTGATAATGGACACTAACGCTGTCTGAAACGTTGGCTAAATAAGAAGATGGCACAACACGGCATAATACACCAAAACAGACCATGATAAAAAATACCCATTTCAGTATTTCGAATTATTAATGAATTGATTGAATTAAAATTATTTTGGTACCTACTTTATCGCTTGACTGAATTGTTGACACAATCAATTCCAATTTTGAACATGTACGCAAATCCTAGGCCGAGAGTTCATTGAACCGGAGTTACAGACGCGGAGACCGACAATTAGTTTTTTAATTTTTTTTTTATTATATGAATACCTTACATGAGTCCCAGCTGCTCCCGTCTGGAGCCAGTGAGTCTATTGCATCGCAAATCGGGGTATGTTGTGATGCTAAAGATAGTGGGGAAGGGAAGGAGATGGGGAAGAGAAAGGTAGGGAAGTACCTGGCTATTCAGATCTGGCCACCAAACACGGCTAAAGCCGTTTCAAGCAACCTTTCAATTCTGAATGGTGGTCTTACACCAGGGCAATACTAAGAGTATCTTCCACTGGGGAATGCGCCGCAAATATACTATTTATTATTTTAAATGAATTAATCGTGAAATAACACAAATTAATCGAAAAAAAAATATTTGCCCGCGCCGGGATTCGATCCCGCGCCTTTCGGATTGCGAGTCAAAAGCCTTACCGCTAGACCACGCCGGTCTAAATTAGTGTTTTTATGACTGTATTTTAATAATCACGTTTATTAAATTTTAATGCTCTTAGAATAAATTGCACTTACATTTTGTCATCTCCCTCACCTGAACTTTATGACTAGAAATTAGTTCTTTTTCAGTATTCGTTGTTATGCAATAGTTTAGAAAAAACTTTCTTTTGAGAGTTAATATTATTGAGGGCTATGGCATTCCATGTGGGGTATATTGTGAGGAGATGGGAAGAGTAAGGTTGCGAAGTATAGGTAAAACACTTTAAGTTGGAAGCAATAAAAATGCTTAGTATTGGTGTATTGGTCTATTTGTGTGAATGTCAAGCGACGCCCACAAATCCGATAAGGCTCTCTTGTCTTGCTTACGCCCACTTATTGTAACTAGTTAGAAGAGAGGCAAGTTTAACGACACCCTTTTGAGGCTGTACTTACAGGATGTTCTATTCGGTTCGTAATTTGATTTAAGCATACGTGCACCTACATTTCGCAAGTGACAAATAATGACAAATTTATAAATTTGAAATAATAAATAGTGTTTGTAAAGTGCGCAAGTTTAATATTTATTACGATATCATGGAGTCCTGTTACGAAACGGAACGTGGCTAATCATTGAATGGACCAAATCGTGAAATTTTATTCCGTATGTTTAATTATTTTACTTATTCACAATGAAAAAAAAAACGGTGGTCAACTTTTAAGCATAAATGACTTGTATGATTTGACGTCTAAGGCAACTGGGGTATCACAGACTTGTACCTATTTGTGTTAGTAATCTGTTATATTTTAGATAATATACGTATAGATAGTTGCTGATGATGACTGGTACATAATTAAATAATTAGTGTTGCTGATGATTGCGAGCACATAATTATAAAAAATAAATAACCCATAAGCAGCCAAATTTGTAAGCCCAGGTTTTGGAAATCACACTTCATTTCAACATTAGGTTCTTAGTTTAGGTAAACCAAGTAATTCATGCGTATTGAGTTTTAAACGAAACTTTACAAATGTCAAATCCGTAAAAAAATGGCGGCAATGGAGCTGCTTTACATGGGAAATTTTTAACTTTGAATGAAAACCGAATTTAAATGCAAGTTTAACAGTAGTTTACTTTTCAAAATCTATACCTATTAAACGTGTAGCGGCATGTGGCGGCTTGTCGATTATTTACTTTATAAGATATTATATAAGTATGAATATAATAATAAATTAATCTTTTTAAATAACATAATATTTTTTTAACCTTGTTGTTATTTATGAATACCCCTTTGAATTCAATCCTGAAGATTATCGCATTTAGTTAATAAACTTATTTTTCTTCCTAAACCTTCAGTATTTCTATAAAAATGTTGTAAAACAACATTAGTTTTATGTTACCGATTTAAACACGCTTTGGATTCGAATTCTCAATTGTGAAATAATTATTAATTGCTTTTTGTTAAAAGCCCAAAACGAAACACGCTGTATGAAAGTTTTGCATCTGTGTGAGTACTGTGATTAAGTCAACTTAACTTGAGAGACCTGTACTGACTACACTAATCTAGTTACTAAACACGGTTAAAGCCTACGTTTCGATTTCGAATGGTGGTCTTTGACTTTGGCGTTTCTTAGAATACCACAATAGTTTGCTATAAAGAAAATTTAATTGAAAAACAATACATCCATGTTATTAAACTTGTACCGTCTGCCAGAAAACTAAATTAATCGAAAACTTTATACCGATGAAATTTATTTTAATTCAGTATTTTTAAATTGAAATGATTCATTCAAAAAAATAATTCAATTCTAAGAATTTCCGGTGTCCCCAAGGGGTTTACCAAAAAGAATTTAAACCAATCGGTTTAAAATTCGTATCGACTTTTACAGAGCAGTGTTTGTGATACGAGTATATTTTATCATACACTGATAAAGTAAACGCCTTCATGGAATGTTATTTTTTATATCAAACAAATTCTGGAAAAATTCCGTACAAAGAGACAGGAATTAATTAACAAGGGAGCGTATTATTAAACAAATACAGGAGAGCCCGCGGCCGGGAAGTATCTCCAAAGGAATATAATATGAGAATATTTTGTATACGATATTACAACTACGGGGTGGGAGTGGAGAGAGCCTACGATCGTCGTGCACAAAGAACGTTAGAAAATATATTCTCCTATAATGTAGTCCGCATTGAACACGATTAATAATAATTCTGAAAAAATGCGAAGAAAAGCCAAGTAGCACCGGTACAACGTCCCGTTGCTAAAGAGAGGATTTAAAAAATCTGTAGATGAAATTAAACTGATATCCTTATAGTTATTACTTTGACTCCTTATTTTTAATTTTAATTCAGCGATTAAAACGAAGAAATAGGTTTTTAAAGTCTTGAATTTATTTATCCTTCTTTTCTCGTGCAGTGAAATTGAGTAAAATTCAAGGGGATATTTTAAATTTCAAGTGCTAATGAATGACACATGGGACAAGACCGAGGTTTGTGAGAAGGTTATTTTCAAAGAGAGCTTGGAGGGAGTAAAAAGAAACATGCGCTGATTAAACCCATCAAGGGTGTATTATTAAAAGATTTTTTTTAAATGCTTCAATTTACCCTGTTTTATTGAAGGACTTCTGAACCATGGTAATGGTAATAAAATATTTGTGTATAAATCCACCAAATCAGGAATTTAACGCCTGTAAATTTTCAGGTTTTTGCCTTTCATTTCGAGGGTTTTTACATTCGCTCTACACTGGAGGCCCTCAAAAAAATCCCTCACTGCTAGAGAGATCTCTCTTAACCAGTTCCTCCCTTTCAGGCCCACCGAGCAGTCGGTGGAAAGATGCATCCACCGCCAAGATCTAGATAAACCTCATCCCCATTAACCCGGGCACTCATTTCAAGTCACCCTAAGAAAACTTACATAAAAATATTCTCCATGTTTTAACATACATTCGTAAGAATTACCTAACTTAAAATGCTTTAATAAATTAGTGGTGAATCGCACACTACCACACAGACCTTTTTTAGATGGCATTTTTAAGCCTCGATGCACACAGCGAGTTACAAGCTACTATCCAAAAGCGGGTAAATCGGCGAGTGAGATTGTCATGATGACACACAAAACTGTCCACTCGCTCAGAAGCATAGGAAACTAAGGCCGCTGCTAGCGCCAGTAACAAGAATAACGACGCCTGCGTGAACTAATTCTTCACATGTTTGACAGTCAAAATCAGCTGTTTATCGGAAGCCATGTTGGAAACATAAATAAACCCATCACGAACAAGCGGAGCAAGCGTTTAGACCTTTCAACTTTTTTTCGTAGATTTTCAACAATCTGCTAGTCGTTGCTAGTTAGCAAGTAACACGATGACACTGGGCGAGTTTACTAACAGATAGTGAATTTCCCAGATAGCTTGTAAACTAGCCGTGTGTCATCGAGGCTTTAAGAAATTAAATTAATTTAGCTTGTAAAAAAATAGGAGAGCATTTATAAATTGGTGAAATGTGTTCCTAATCAACGGATTATAGCTTTGTAATTGCTCCATTTGTCTTACAATCATTGCCATCAAGGAATGCAAAATTAAAAGAATGAATTCGTACATTCAGATCCCTGTTATTAGCTTGCAAGGGATCTTAAAAGTCTATCCTGTACCTTCTTTGCGATGTGTTATGTACGTACAGCGTACAGCCTATAGTCTACAGCCTCAACAGGAGATCTTGGCAGCGGACCAAGAGACGACACGAACCTTCCCTTAAATCCTCGTCCGGGGTGTCACCCCAGAACTGGGGGAAATTTATGAAATTAATTCTTATGGCCAACATTACTGGCCCGACTATTCCGGGTGCACTTATTCATTTTTATTGGTCGTTCATGTCTCGGAGGACAGATTATAATGGTAACGTTATATACTTTAGGCGTCGATATGGAGATATCTAATATTGAATCGAATTGTTTCAATATATTTTACCCATTAGCGTCACACAGCGTAACTGTGTATTTTCGTATAGTTCCTATAGTGGTGGCTACTCTCAGCATCATCATGGTGAAATACCACAATTAAGAATTTAAATGTTGCTGTAGATGGTAATGAGTGACCAGATCTGAATAGCCAGACACATACCATTTTTTTTCCTTCCCTATTCATCTGCCTTACTTCAACTTTACAACATAATATATTAAATGGGCAAGCCTTATGCCTACAACACAAGAAAATCTTTTTTCAGCCCGATTCTAATTAGAGACCAAAGTCAACATTTTTCGCTTTACGCGATCGCTATTTTCATCTCTATTTTCATATCTATGCTTTCATTTGGCATCACAGCAAATAGCATGGTGTTGTTTGCAGTGATGACAATTGAAATTGTAGACATGAATGAAAATAGCGGTCGCGTAAATTGAAAAATGTTTTTGGTCTCTAATTGGAATCGGGCTGAAAAAAGATGTCGTGTATTGTAGGCATTAGTCAGTTTCTTTTTTTACATTTGCTCCATACAGGACGACCTGAGAAAAATAATTTCCTTCAGGGCCTATTTCATCTTAGGGGATAATTCGTGGAAGGGAAGGATTGGAAGTTCTGGGGAGGAAAAAAGTATGAGGGGTGGGTAGGAATCTGGGGGTCAGTGTGTCCAGGAGTGACAGATGTATGAATCCATCCTTCCAACTGCGGTGCAAGGCGATGGATTGAGAGAGTCCAGCTGAAAGGGTCAAAAGGTCTCCCTCAACTAGTCTCTCAAGACCTGGACAAACCTCACCCAATGAACCCGGGCACTCCTGCTAAGTCACCAAACGTCTAGTAACAAGCAAGCAATAACAAGCAAAGATATGGCAGAAGTATTAATTATCCAATAAAAGATTTCCAGGGCGGTGGTACCCACACCGCCTCCCAAATGGTTTTTCACTGTCATCAAGCAGTTTGGACACTAAGTCACCAAACGTAGCCAACCACTTGGTGTGACCTATGGCAGAGGTGCTGGTTATCAAATAAAAGGTTCCCGAGGCGGCGGTACCCACACCGCCTCCCAAATGGTTTTTCACTGTCATCAAGCAGTTTGGACACTAAGTCACCAAACGTAGCCAACCACTTGGGATGAGCTATGGCAGAGGTGTTGGTTATCAAATAAAAAGTTCCCGGGACGGCCCATACCCATACCCATGCGTACCCATACCCGCCTCTCAAATTGTTTTTCACCGTCGTCAAGCAGTTTGGACACTAAGTCACCAAACGTAGCATACCACTTGGTGTGACCTATGGCAGAGGTGCTGGTTATCAAATAAAAGGTTCCCGAGGCGGCGGTACCCACACCGCCTCCCAAATGGTTTTTCACTGTCATCAAGCAGTTTGGACACTAAGTCACCAAACGTAGCCAACCACTTGGGATGAGCTATGGCAGAGGTGTTGGTTATCAAATAAAAAGTTCCCGGGACGGCCCATACCCATACCCATGCGTACCCATACCCGCCTCTCAAATTGTTTTTCACCGTCGTCAAGCAGTTTGGACACTAAGTCACCAAACGTAGCATACCACTTGGTGTGACCTATGGCAGAGGTGCTGGTTATCAAATAAAAGGTTCCCGAGGCGGCGGTACCCACACCGCCTCCCAAATGGTTTTTCACTGTCATCAAGCAGTTTGGACACTAAGTCACCAAACGTAGCCAACCACTTGGGATGAGCTATGGCAGAGGTGTTGGTTATCAAATAAAAAGTTCCCGGGACGGCCCATACCCATACCCATGCGTACCCATACCCGCCTCTCAAATTGTTTTTCACCGTCGTCAAGCAGTTTGGACACTAAGTCACCAAACGTAGCATACCACTTGGTGTGACCTATGGCAGAGGTGCTGGTTATCAAATAAAAGGTTCCCGAGGCGGCGGTACCCATATCCGCCTCCCAAATTGTTTTTCACTGTCATCAAGCAGTTTTGACTCAAAAAAGAATTCAAATGCTTCGGCACCTACTCCCTAAACTTTTATACTAAGTACAGTTGTTGTTATAGAAGAGAAAAAGCTCTTTGCAGTTAGGCACTCATTTTGAAATAAACATCACACGGAAAATAAATTAAGAAAAGAAGCTATTATCGCGCGTCCTAGATTTTCATCTTAAGCAAATACTATTTATGGTATAAAAATAATTATTATCGAGCAAACAGCAATATGATCACACTCGAGTCCGAGTAGAGGCGATTCCAAACTGCGTTACAGATAATCTATTGAGTGGGGAAACTCTCGGGGAATTTTCGAACTGTAACGGTTCTATTCAGGAAATACGGGCCGGAGGAAATTAAATAACAAAGCAAGAACTGGAGTTATTCTAAGGTTTTACTTGGGGTTCCGCGAGGGTCTATTGTGGGTCCGTATGATTAATGAGCTTTCGTGAATGATATTTATTTTCAATGATCACTCAACATTAAAAAGTGATTTTTCATAATTTTCTAATATCAATGATCAGGTTATTACACCACGAAATTTAATTTTAAATATTGCTACTGTGTTTTTGTAATTAGATTGTTTTTACTGATATTTTACATGTCCTACAGCTTTTAAATAGTTTTATACTCATTAGATAATAAATATTCTAAAAAGGTTAATGTTTCATGTATATAAATATTCTTTATTTTATTACGAATAGCATCCATTTTGCCTCGCAGGAAATGTGGATATATTCTTTAAATCCTACATTGAATTTAAGCGTGAAATATTATATAAGCTTTAACTGTATGTACCTAGTACCTACCTGCAACCTTTTTCTCCCATTTTTAAATGCTTTATTGGGCAAAATATTTTCTTTTTGCAATTTTGACTCTTTTGCAATGTACTGTTATTTATACTTTTATGCAACATATTTGTGTATATACGACGCAAATGTGAATGGTAGAAGAAGTCGGGGACGCCCGAGGAAGACATTGCACGATCAAGTGAATCAGATACTTGAGTCGGGCCATGTCAAAAGTCAGAATAACAGAAGAGTATGTATGAGACGATGTATGAATGTGAGTGAGGCAAAGAGTGTGTGCCAAGACCGAGTTGTTTGGCGGTCCGTCCTCTCTGCCTACCCCTGCGGGGAAAGGGCGCGATGGTTAGTTAGTTAGTTACTTACTTACTACGGAGTGGTGGTGGGGGGGGAGGTAGAGGTGGGAGAGGTAGAGGGGGGAGAGGTAGAGAGTGGGGGAAGGGCGGTGAAAGGGGAGGGTGGGAGGGGGAGGGGAGGGTTTGGTGGAGGGGGAGGAGTGGAATGGGAGGGGGGAAGGGGGTTGATGGGGGGAGTGGTGTGGGGAGAGGGAAGATGGAGGAGGCGGTGTGGGAATCCCCTAATACCATGCGAGCGAAGCCGCTGGATAAAGCTAGCAATAAATATAATAAAGATTTTAGAGCACACACCGATCTGATCTAAACAACATTTGATCTAATCAACAATCTGATAATAAACATCTTTTTACCAAAATACTTCTCAATTAAAATTATATTCAACAAGGACACTCACAGACATAACACAAAGACGTGCAAGGAAATCAGGTTTCTATAAAAGGACAAGGCGAATACGCAGAACAGTTTACTGTACAAACATATCATATAATAAGTCATATAACACGCTACCAGAAACTTTAAAGTCCACACCAATTGGAAAGTTCAAGATGTATCGTAGGAGCTAGGTACATAAAAATACATAAAATTTAGTTTGCAATATTATAATTAATTAGAAAATTGTAAACTTAAGAGGGCAATTTTAGTATAATAAGGTTATTCCATAGGTCGTTGGCAGATTTGTTAAATTTTCAAAAAAGTTTTTGTATTATACCACACCCATTTCAAATAATGTAATCATGCAGTAAAATAAATCAATACATTATCTAGCAGAGTTATGTATTAGAATTTTAATTTTAGTTTCAATAAAATCATTAAAAAATATGTACGTACATGTGTTTCTTGACGAAAATTGGTCCATTTGTGTATTTATTTGCGCACTTACAAACTAATATATTTCAGATTTTTTTAACATTCTTATTAAATTTAGCCATTATTGAAAAATGATAAATACTTATAATCAAAAAATAACTACAAAAAGTACACTATTTTAATAGTTTTATCATCACGCCTTTCAGCATTTTTGGATGAAGGTATAAATTATAGCTAATTTGGATTGAAATAAATTCGATATTGAGTTATAATTTTAAAAAGCTGGTACGGAGAATAATTAATCTTTCTCATTGTAACCGCCTTGCACGATCGGAAGAACAACTTTCGACGAAATGTGGATTTTCGTCCGCTGGCTGGTTAAACGCTCTTAAATGTAAAAATTACAAAAATAAAAAATTAATAAATAAAAAATAAGACTAATGCAAAGTTATTTTTATTATTGTTTTCTAGTGATCTCAAAATAAATACACAAATGAGATATTTAACATTATCGTATGATCACTTGCACCGCGTACCGGCGAATATTGGGAGATAAAAAAATTATATACCTACATATAAATATATACATTATTATTACGCCAGCGTCCGTACGGTTGAAATTTAAGAAACCGACTTCGAATACATCACTGACGCTGCGCCTTATGCAAAATCGTCTTCGTACTTGAAGTTTGTTACAAAACTACTTTCGTAATAGAACCGAATTAAAGCAAGTACCAAAAGAAGGAGCTACTTACGTTAACAGCTAGCGTGAGGAACGTCGGCTAGTAGGCAATTTGCATCTGGATTTATATTTTTGTGAATCTCTCCGGTTATGGAGAGGTGGGTGATATAATTATTATTGTAGAGTTGTGAATAATAATATCACTGGATCGCCTGAGATAATTTTTCGGAGGAATCGGCTAATTTGGAATCAGTTCCCATCGGATTTATAAAATGGTCACCAACACTACTGGGTGAAGCCGAACCGAAAGCCGCCCACAGGGCCTAAACCTGCTATGCTTTTAATTGCTTGTTTATGATAATTATTTGAGGAAAAGTAAGTTTCATGAACATGAAATGTGGAAGCAAATGACAAACTATTTCAAATAATATGGACATTACAAAACATTACATTAAACAAAACCTCAGTGGAACCATTATATCTTATGCGGACGACACGATTATCATAATTAAGGGTAGTGACTGGAAAATTGTAAACGAAAATGCAAATAATGACATCCATATCCTAAAAACCTGGTTCGATACAAACCTTCTTACAATCAATGCAAAAAAAAACAGTTTATATCCCTTTCTCAATAAATAAATCCAAAACTTATCCCAACATTAATATAACTATACACAACACAAAATGTAACAAAGATGTCTGTAATAATTCATGTACCATATTAAACCATGCAACTGAAATAAAGTACCTGGGCGTAATTGTAGACCAACATATGAAATGGAACAGACACATATGTGAACTTGTTAAACGCATTAGGAAATGTATCTATATATTCATTAGATTAAGAAATATTCTCAAATTAAACAACCTAAAAAAAGTCTATTATGCACTAGTCCAATCACTTATTCAGTATGGAATCATTGGATGGGGAGGTGCATATGAAAAAATTATAAGTCCTGTAAAAGTGGTACAAAAACTAATTATTAAAGTAATTTTAAAAAAACCACCAACATTCCCTTCAGCATCATTGTTCAAAATTTTCGAAGTACCAAAAATTGAAGACCTCTATAAAAAAGATTCAATACTACAAATATTCAATGAAAATGTAACTAAAAAATTTAAACTCAACTCATCATTAAGGCATAAATTTAACTTCCAAATTCCCCTATTTTCAACACAACAAATGCACAACAATTATATTTACAAAGGCATAAAATATTTTAATAATCTTCCCGATGAAATTTAAAAAATAACAGATTTCGTAACATTCAAGAAAAAGGTCAAATTAATCTTTTAAAAAAATCAACAACCATAACAACACCAATCAAAATGTTATAACTTCAATTCCTAGCATATCAAAAATTAACATCACAACATAGTTTATATTTATTGTATATACTAAGTAAAATGTATGTTATAAAAGTGAAAAATAGTAGTTTATATATTATATTTATATAAAGTTTATATTTATTGGAAAATGTAAGTAAAATGTATGTTATAAAAATGAACTAGCTGTAAAATAACTCCTACGCTAAGCTCAAGAGCTAGTACTCTTCATTGGCGTAGAATTTCAAAAATCATGTATCTTTTCATTAAATAAATAAAAAAAAAATATATCCGACAATTTAATTTGGTCAAAGCGTAGGTAAAAAAAACACTGTCCAACCCAATACATTATTGTATATCACAATTACCTACTTCGTTGGTTAGTACAATAAAAGCATGTAATGGAAATATGATGTTACGTTGATTGGGCCAATAAAGTTTTAGGCTCAAGCCAAAGCCGCTGCAAATGATCGCCCTTTTTATGAAATGGGTATCCCACAAGTAATTCCCTAATGTCCTTCATTATCCAACATATTGATAGCCCTAAGTGGTGTAATTGTCCAGTATTGTATAATAAAACGAACGTAAATATATGGGTAACGGATTAACGGATTAACGGATAGCCCCGTCCGTTAAACGTATTCGTCCCTTGGGTAACGGAAGCCAGTCGCTAACGAATCCCGGTACGTTAATCGTCGAACCGTGGATCAGTATGGGTGGGCTGGATTTTAATTTAACAAGGTATTTGAACTTGTTTACAACAACTATTTCACAAGCATTTTTTACCTAACTGTAATTAAAAATGTCTTGTTACATAGATAACAATTGATAACATATCTTCTTCAAACTTTGCAAAAATACCTTGTGGCAACATTATTGATATAATGAAAAACAAATAACTTAGTTTACATCACTTTATAATTAACAATATCGAGATGTTTTAATAACAATGTTATCTTCATCGGGACAAGTTGATATATTAACAACTTGTCCTGATGAAGATAACATTGTTATTGAAACATTTCGATATTGTTAATTACTCGTATATAGTGGTGTCAAGTAAGTTATTTGTTTTTCATTATAATTGATATATCGACTGTGGGAAAATAAAAACTAACTTAAAACTACTTTTACATCTAATAATTGATTATTAACTTACTGAACATTTCTTGGATCTTTTTTTTAAGAAGGAATAATATTTCGGGGTACGAATAACATTACAATACATTTATTTTTTATTTTTTATGACCTAGGGCCATAGTTATATGCGGAAAGTTGTTGCTTACGCAATAATTACAGACTTAGGCTGAATTTAGTCTCACGCTCACCGTCAGCGCTCATCAGCTAGCGCTCATCAGATCAGCGCGTAGTTCGTCAGCGCTGAGGCTCAGCGTGGCTCGTTTCAGTATCGTACTGACCACCTTACTGTACAGACGAACACCAAAATGCGGAGTGTATTATTTATTGCTGCTTTGTACTACCTATCCCAAAAAAATAAAAACGATTCGCCATGACTGTACACGCTGACGATGTCCGCTCCGCTCGACACTAGAACGCTCACTGAAAGCAGAGGCGCTCGTGCAATCGTCAGCGCCGACAGCTACACGGCGCCGACGCGCGACGCGTACGGCCGCGTATCCATCAGCGCTGACCACCTTGCGCGCTGATAGCTACGCGTCATTCAAAAACGCTTAATAGAAGTTGATATATCTCGACCATCAGCGCAGGCGTAGCACTGGCGGACGAATTGAAGGCCCGACGCGACATCTGGGTCCAACCCGACGCATTGGTCACTGCTAACATAAGCACCCGCTAAACTGCCAAACTAGTTTGTCAGCAGGTCAATGTCACAATATTAATTATAACACCAAATCACGCGTATAACGAGAAAACACAATATAGAAAATAGATATAAATAATATAATTACTAGTGACAAAAGTACAAAGGCATAAAAAGCACATAGATATAACACGAGAAACATACCAATAGGCATACGCTTGCATTCAATAAAAGGTCGAAAATAATAGACTTGCATTCAATAAAATGTCGAAAATAATAGAATCGAATAATATAGACCTAAAACTGAGAATACTCCTCATCAAGACCAATGTATGGAGTATCTTGATGTACGGCTGCGAAACATGGTGCCTATCCGAAAGAGATAAACGGGGACTAGAGGCTTTTGAGATGTGGTCCTATAGAAGACTATTAGGAATTTCCTTGAGAGACCACATTACAAATGAGGAGGTTCTCCAAAGAATCGAAGGAGGAAGGCACCTGCTCAGGACCTTGTCCGAAAGGCGTGCAAGATGGATCGGCCATGTAATAAGACAAGAAGGCCTCTTGCATGCCATAATGGAGGATATGATCGAGGGGACAAACTCTAGGGGACGCCCACGCCGAGAGTACCTGGAGGACCTGCTGGTGAACGTGCGCTGCTCATCATATGAAGACTTCAAAAGAGCCGCACAAGACAGGGAAGAGTGGAGGAGACGAATAGATGAAATTGCTGCAAACCAATCCCAGGATTGAAACCAGAGAGAGAGAGAGGCAGGCACACAACGAACTTAAAAACACTCAAAGGCATCTTAAAACTTAAGATTTCATGCATAAAATCGATGTATACTAATGTAGAGGTATTTAAAAACAATATTTTTTAAATCTTGATCGATTAACCATTTTCCAGCATTTTTCTTAATTTAATGGTGCAATGTGAAATCACTTTTTGTATTCATTAACACCTTATTAATTAACATATTCATTAAGACTACAAGATAAATTAATGTTCATCGCCCGTAACAGACTTGCCTCCATTTTGACTAAATCTTGTGTTGTTGTTGTGTACTTTTCCCTGTAAATGGAATCAGTCAATGGATTTGGCATACAATTTTAAACCGTAATATCCCTCGAACAGGTAAAAAATAATAAATTAACTGAGTTGTGCATAAATAGTTTTGCTTACCAAAAGCTTAGTCACAGAGTTTTAGATTGTTGAATGTAATCTATGTACTTGTACGAATTTGTCCAAGACTTGACAAGTTTGTTTCTGATGGTAGATTCCACTAGTGTTAATAGTTTATTTTTTACGTACTTACTTACAGGCATAAAATAAAATTAATTTTGTAAATTCACCCCCATAATAGTTCGTAAACGTTTGCAGATACTACTTAAGTGAGTATCCCATTTCATGTTCCTGTCAAACATACATACGTTTGTAAGAGTATCTCCAAACAAACATTCGATCATTCCACATTTATGTAAAGATTGCACCAAAACTGCATTGGTTTTGTCATATTACCTCTGGTAAAATTGAAAAAAAAAACTAGTCACATTAATCATGAAACACCAGCGGTACTACTTCTATACTACATTTCAAACTGGTGCAAAGCCGGCCGACCCCGTGCTGTGTACCGCTTACAAAAGTATGGAAATTTCATATTTGAATCTTGGAAAGGATTCAAAATCGGACATGCTCGTAACTTTGCCAAACTTTTCGTTGTTGAATGTGGTCTGACAAACGCCCTTTTAACGCTTCATAAGATAAGGAAGGAAATACATACAAAGAGTTTCCTGTTTCCTCTGCCAGCATGTTACTTTAACATACCTTCTCGCAAAGGTTGACAGCTAGGTAGGTAGGTACTAGCGAAATTCCTTACGTTGTTGAATTCAGCAAAATAAACTATTTGGCCTAAAAAATATATGTTCCTACGTCGAGACAACTTTCATTTTGTTGTTGTTACTTTGTGAAGTTTTTTTTTATCTAGCATTTATATTTCATAATATTTGTCATTAAATGTTTAACAAACTTTTTCATTTTATTTATTTATTTATTTTACATCTATATATATATTACACTTTTCACCTTATTAATAACATTTTTACACATGTAATATATTTTGAAAACCTTTTTAGATATTAATTATGCATTTCATTATGTTGGGTGTAAGGTAGGTTTGAGAAGGTGAAACTGTTGGTTGGTGATATTGTATGTTTCGTGAACACCTCACTAGGAGAACCTGTGCTGAGGTATTTACGTGTTTATGATTAAGTGTGACAAGTACAAGTATTTATGTGTCGTAGTAGAAAGTTATTTTTTTCTTTTTTTACATTTTAATAATTATTCAGAAAAAAATAATAAGTATATATATATATATATATATATATATATAGGTACATATGTATTGGTAAATTCTTGAAAGACATGTTTATTCATTTTCCACTTTTTATAGTTTGGTTATGTTTGGTTAGGAATTAAAGTATTTTGAATAAAGTGAATATCTTGATTTTTGATCCAGGCTGTGATATGTTTTTTGTGAATGTTTGTAGATGTATTTGCAGTAAGAATTTGTTTCAGAGTAATGGGCATAAAATTAAAAAGTTTGATTGCATAATACTGAAAATGTCTTTGTCCGTATGTTGTGTGTGTTTTAGGTATGTTCAGGGTTATATTTGTTAAGGACCTGGTTTTTATTATTGTTTTGGGTTGAATTGGAATATGGCGTTTGTTTTGGAGGAAGTGTAGTAGAGCAGATTTGGCATAAAGTGGACATGACTTCCAATGTTTTGTATATTTCGTTTGAATCTGTATAGAAAGGGACTTGCAGGCTTAGTTTAATTATCGCCTTTTGAATCTTTTGAATTGGGTCAATTGCTATATTTGTAGCACTTCCCCAAGCCAGTATTCCATATGTGGCAATGGATTGACAAAGTGCAAAATATATGGATCTGAGTATTGTTATTGTGAAAATGTTTTTAATGGATTTTATTAGATGCATGACTCCTTTTAGTTTATTTGTAATGAATGTTATGTGGTCAGTCCAGCGTAAGTGTTTATCAATAATAACCCCTAGGTATTTTGTTTGTTTGACCCTTTCTATATACTCGCATTGACAATTAGAAGAAGTTTGTTCACAGTCATGCAGAAACAGGTCTATGTTGGAAGGAGGTTGTCCTCTTAGTGTTATACTATGTGTAATGTATTTTGTTTTGATAGTATTAACGGTAAGAGTATTACTATTTAGCCATTTTTTGACAACTGACAAACTTTTTTCGGCTATTGCGAATACATCTTTCCATGTGGCTGCTTGACAAAGAAGAACTGTATCGTCAGCGAAGGTCACGATTTTACCTTCAATTACTCAACCTGTTTTAAAAATATCTCAACGGCACAACCTCAAAGGCTTCAATGCAGCTGAGTAATGTTTGCTTGATATGCCCATAGCCTCCAATAAGCGTCGAGTCAAAGTGAGTGGAAGTGTCATTATCAACAAATGCGCGATTCAAAAATATAAAAATTATTTTACGAATTCACAATTTTTAAACTAGGATTAATTTCTTTCAATAAATTGAAAAGTTTCAGTTTGACTATTCCTTCAGAAGGAGAAATAGCTATCACATAAAAACCAGCAAAAAATCATCAAAATAAAAAATTCTACAAAATAAATATCAGTAAAAAAAACAGTCAGAGGAAAACAATTTCACTCAGGGCCTATGTCATCTTAAGGGATGTTGTAATGCTGCGATGCCTATATATTTCATCTTAGGTTTGTTTAAGGAAGGGAAGGGTAGGAAGTTCTGCGAAGGAAAAAGGTTTGAGGAGTGGGATCCGGCCCGCCACGCAGCATGTGGGCAGACGCATCCGCCACCAAAACCTGGACAAATCTCACTCCATGAACCCGGGCACCCCTGCTACCCATACCCGCGTACCAAATTGATAAAATTATTTCAAAATACCTATCTTCAGCCTGAAAATAAATCAGTTAGTGTTCAATGACCCATATCACTTAAAATCTTTCGAGATATCTTGAATTAGGCACTAATTTCACATTCCACGTGTAATGTATGACGAGTCCTCAGGCCCTCGACTAAACCGAGACGGACCCTCGCGCGACCCGCCACCGTGCCACCGAGCAGCAAACAGCTTCCAACAGACCAGAATCACAGGAGTTGACCGAGGTGAGTCTTAGCCATTGCAATTAATTATCCCTGCCCGATTGGTTTCCGGACAAATTCGGGAATTGACGCTATCCTCCCATCTCCAGATTGCTTGCGGAGGAGGGTCGAACGGGGGGCATTCCAGGAAATTGCCTGGTCACACTTTAATAAAGGGCACAAATGCGGAATCCACTCGGTAACGCTACGTGTAATGTGTAGTGTTACATCGATATGTTTGTACCAGAATACAGTGGTTAGATCTGTCGATGAATTGGTATTGATATATTTTAATATAACATTGAAAGCAAAGATTTTTTTTATAATAAAAGCAGGGCTCATGTAAAAAAAATATCAGATACTTCTACTGTATTCTTGCAGGTAATATTTCAAGTGAGGGTGATATGGTTCCACTGACTCTTGATATTAAGGGCCATTGTGCGATGTAACGTAAAAATAGTAGATAATTTTAAAACAATAACAAAGATTGAATAATTTGTTTCTAATTGGTAAGCTTTATCCATTATTACCGATCGCAAAATCTTTTTCAGAAAATGTCTTGTAAATTGCGATACTCGGCGGTTTGTTCACATAGATTTGGGAATATCTATCGCTAGTCGATGGAAATAACAATACTTAACTCGGCGAGGGCATGGTGAAAAAATGTAACAAGAAGTATGTGGCAGGGTATGACATACCCGTTTACAAATTTGCCTGTAAAACTTGATTCTCAAGAAAAAGCATTATATTAATTATTTTTTATTGTAGCTAGACTACATTATAACGTATTGGAAATGAAACATTTGCGCCATTTTAACAATTTTTATATTTTACTTAAATGGAAACAAGTCAGGTGCTTGTTTTCCATTTAAGACTTGTTTTCTGTTGAAAATTTATAGTGCAAAAATTTTCACTCTCTAAAAAAAACTACAAAGGAACTAAAGAAAACAAGTTTTATGAAAAAAAAACTTATGACAGAACTTGAAACAAGTAACTATATAAACAAAAAAAAACAAAAACTTTCAGGAATATCTTAGAAACTGGAGTTCAAATCAGTGCAGTTTTTACTTAGAAAATACTAAGTAATTTCTAATACTTCTTACAGCATTGACCGAAGTCGGGTTTTTCACTTTCAACGTCCATTTTCTATTAAAATCTACAATGCAGCTAAGAAAGTAAGTTAAAATAGCAGAAAAGTAATGTTATTTTTTGTCTCGAAATATATAGATACACCAGCATGTATCACATACCCGAACGCAGTTTGCAAGCGTACAACTCGAGCGTAGGCAGCCGCGACACTGCGATCACACCAGCATTCCCTCACGTACCCCTTTAACTCCAGCTACTCAAACCAACAACAGGTTTGAAGGTCACAAACAAAAAACACATGCAAATAAGTAGGTAACTTGGTGGGTATGACATACCCTGCCACACCCTCACCCGGTTAAAACTTACAACGTTATGTATTACCTACATAAGTTTATATAAATGTATTTGTCCAATTGAAAAAAATGTGTTTCGACAAATTGATTGGGTCATAATATAAATCGAACAAGTAGATAACAAAGCAAACAGGGGATGTCAGGGTCATAATAATTTATTGATTTACTATTTCTTTGAATTGATTTCATTCAGTTTTTTTGTACGGCAACATTATTTTTGGAGAGAGGTTTCTGATAGATGCAGACACCCTTATCCCTAAGTGGCGAGTAATCCATAAAGCCGTAAAAATTAAGCCTACCCAAAGAAAAGGGAACTAAAGAATAATTTATGGAAAAAATTAAAAACTAAAAAGCTAAAATTAAAAATAAAAAGCAAATTTGTGATCAAAATGTATTTTTCTTATCGCCCATATTATTTCCACATTGTATTTTGTAAAAAAAAAATTGAGGCCTACTTACATTGTGTTTGTAGCGTTTATAGTAAAGTAGTATTCCTGAATCCTGAGCGGTCTGAATAGAATAACATCTGAATAATTTGGAAACGGCGGCCGCTGAAGAAAGAAGAAGCTGGCTGGAATTCTACGACATGAAATAGGAAACAGCCGACAGGCGTTTGGCTATCAGTTTCCGATTTCCAATTTCAAATCGCTGTCGTCACTTCCGAAAGGAGGCAGTACTCGACATGAGATGGAAATATATTTTTGTGGTACCTGGGTATTATTACAACAAAATTTAAATAATCTTTTCGAAAAAAAACAACAACTTAACATCCCAAAATTAAATACATCTTTCGGCCAAAAATACGTAATTACTCGTATATATAATGCCCTTCCAAATAAAATTATAAATACCGTGGACATAAAAAAAGTTTAAAATATGGCTAATTGATCAGGAAGATGAATGACATAACACCAACACAACCTATTGTCAACAAACATTAAGATTTTTTTTTGTGGAAATCAACTTATGTGAAGAAAGAAAATGTAAACCCTCGCGTTTGCGGCATTCATTTTAATCGAAGAGTAAAATTTCTTATGACGGCTCGGCAGGTAGGCTTCGTGATGGTTGCCTTTCGTGACGGATATTTTCTTTTAATTGCATCAGGGAAATCGGATTTTTGGCGTACACTTTGGATTTGAGATAACCCCACAGGAAAAATTCCATAGGAGTTAAGTCAGGACCACGAGGTGGCCAATTTATGTCACCTCTCCTAGAGATCAATTTGCCAGGGAAAATTTCATGAACTCATGGCAGAGGACGTATTGGACGTATGTGATGTGGCTCCATCTTGCTGGAACTGGAAGAAATAGGATATAGGTACCTATAAGTTATACCTTTTGTATTAAATGAAAATTTTGTACAATAAATGATTTTGATTTTGAACCATGTTCTTTGGTTATAGCCAGTAAGTTTGTAGGAGTGCATCATTAGATCTTTGTGCAAAATGCTGTGTAAGGATGATCTATCACATTTAAAGCACTTGCGCGCTTCCAAATCGAAAAGTTTGAGTCGTCACGAAAAGACTGATAAACACTCTCTACGTTTTCTACCGTTCTCGATGACCTTGGTTGCCCGGATGTTGGTTTTGCCAGCGTTGTACTGATCTCTTCAAACTTTTTGACCCATTTTCCAATGAGAAGAATGCTTGGCGCATCATTGAATTGACGAAAACCTTAAATATTGCAGAATCTTCTACGCGCTACAGTCGCCGAATCACCATTTTTGTAAAACTCACGCACGCACAACGCGCGGTCGCTCCCGAGAAATGCTTCATAGCGACTAAATTCCCAAGAGCTAGACTACTGATTGACATACCCCCCGCGCCCCTCGGAAAAGTTGCGTTCACACAGAAAGCAACACAAATATTAACTTTCTTTTGGGACACCCTGTATAAAGTGTGTAAAGAAAGACATGTTTCATTTGTAATTTTTTAATGCTGTCACAATTTTGGAGGCGTGTATGGGTCCTGAAAAGAACGATATCCCGTTACACCCTGTAAGTTTAATCAATCATACAATGTTAACATACAGCCAATGTCACCCTTGAGCTTGCTTTGCAGAGCAAAATTTTACAAAGTTTGGCTCTTTTTCACATGGGTAGAGCTGAGTTTTAAAACCTTCGTTCGTGGTACGATATTGCGTAATTTTTGCTTCGTGTATCACAGATTGAAAACCACTGGTCTAGTTGATTAAGCAGACATCTCCGAAAGAGACGCGTACTGCGTATGGGATTATACGAAAAAGTATACCCTCTATCTGGTACAATATTCAGATTACTCATAAACACCACCAAAATGCGGAAAAACTTTTGGTGAGTTAAACAAAATGTTGATATTTTCTGGGTCACTAGTAGAATATTTCAAAATGTCACTAATAGACTAAATGGACCTTTATGCCTCTCGGTGTTATTTTATTTAATGTGTAAAACACTGACGCGTAAAAGTAATGTTTGATTTGTGGTGAGCATTCGAATACTTACTGCTTTCTTCATTATCTCAAAACTTAGTATTTGAAAATGTCTGACTAAACAACTGGACGATCAATAACCTCAATAAATTATTGGTCTGCTACGAAACCACAAGTTAACAATAATAAAATAAATAATACAATAAATCCAGCTTTGAATTACGGGAATAGGAATAATGCACGTACATATAGGTATACCCCGGGAATATTTATCAATATTAAATCATATTTGAAGTCTAAATCAACTTTAGCTCTGCGCTCCACCTTGGGATAAAATGTACCATTATAAAATCATATGAATTATTAATAAAAATAATCCATGAAGCCCGTAGAGTTGAAAAGCTCTGTTAAAAATCTTATCTTATATTAGGTCCTTACATATGAAATTGGCGTTTTGCCGTACTGGCAACTTTGATCTCAAATATCTTCTCTTTGGTTAGGAATTCCAAATTCAAATTTATACAGCTATTTACTCATGTATTTTTGTTTCGAAAATTATAATTAATTTTTTTTCCTTAATTGTTTTTTTTTCTTTGTGTCACTTAGTTTACAAAATGGAAAACTTGAAATATCGCGTTATTTACGAATACGAGTTCCACCGTGGCACCAGTGCTGCAGAAACGGCTCGAAGGATTAATGATGTGTATGGCGACGGTGCCGCAAAAGAAAACACAGTGCGTTTTTGGTTCCAACGTTTTCGTTCTGGAAATTTCGACCTGCAGAACAAGCCTCGTGGACGGTCGGAGACCAAAGTTGATAATGAAGAATTGAAGACTATTGAGGAAGCGGATCCATTGCAAACCACGTCCGAGTTAGCTGCAGGCTGCGGTGTTAGTGATAAAACTGTTTTAATCCACTTGAAGCAAATTGGGAAGTTGAAAAAGCTTGAAAGGTGGGTACCTCACGAATTGAGTGAAATAAATCAATAAACGCGCGTTAGAACGCTAGACCGCACGCTGCACAACAGACGGCTACCAAATTAGAAGAGCTTCAATTGGAATGTCTAAGACATCCACCGTACTCTCCGAATCTTACCCCAACAGATTACCATTTTTTTCGAAATTTGAATAACTTCTTGCAAGGGAAAAAATTCAACTCCGATGGGGCAGTCCAAACCGCCTTCAAAGATTTTATTGATTCCCGTCCGAATGGTTTTTTTTAGTAAGGGGATTGATGAACTACCTATGAGATAGCAAAAGTACATAGATAGCAATGGTACATACTTCGATTAAATAAATATATTATATTTAAAAAATCGACTTTATGTTCCTCCTATACAAAACGCCAATTTCATATGTAAGGACCTAATATCTTATATTATATATAATACACGTTGCTGTGGCTAACGAAATACAACGCCATTATCCAACCTTTATAAAATCCATACCTCCCTCTTGCCAGCTGCCCGCTGCCTGAATTGAATATTTGAATTTCTCGGCTTTTCTGTACTATAATAAGCATGTTTTATACATATGTTTGTTAAGGCCTCTTGCAGTTCTTCTTCGCTTTCAGCAACCAAAGCAATATCGTCAGCAAACCTTATCATATCCACCTTTTGCCCGTGTATCTTTACACCTTTTCTGTGACTCATTCTCTCTCTCAAGTCAAGTCAAGTCTCAAACATGCAAAGCATTCTTCAAAACAATTACAACATGAAGATAAATAAAGACAAAACAAAGCTGCTGACTGTAGGCCGAACGCAACATCAGATGAGAGTAGAGATGTCAGGAGTTCCACTAAAGAACACCAAGGAGTTTGTCTACCTCGGGAGCAAAATAACATGGGACGGTCGGTCTAAGAGCGAGGTCGACAGCCGTTTACACCAGGCTAGACTTGCATTCAATAAAAGGTCGAAAATAATAGAATCGAATAATATAGACCTGAAACTGAGAATACTCCTCATCAAGACCTATGTATGGAGTATCTTGATGTACGGCTGCGAAACATGGTGCCTATCCGAAAGAGATAAACGGAGACTAGAGGCTTTTGAGATGTGATCCTATAGAAGACTACTAGGAATTTCCTGGAGAGACCACATCACAAATGAGGAGGTTCTTCAAAGAATCGAAGGAGGAAGGCACCTGCTCAGGACCTTGTCCGAAAGGCGCGCAAGATGGATCGGCCATGCAATAAGACAAGAAGGCCTCTTGCATGCCATGATGGAGGGTATGACCGAGGGGACAAACGCTAGGGGACGCCCACGCCGAGAGTACCTGGAGGACCTGCTGGTGGACGTGCGCTGCTTATCATATGCAGACTTCAAAAGAGCCGCACAAGACAGGGAAGAGTGGAAGAAACGAATAGATGAAATTGCTACAAACCAATCCCAGGATTGAAACCAGAGAGAGAGATACATATAAAACTTTCACTTGAATCAGTTTATCTATTGGTGAAAACCGCATGAAAATCCGTTGCGTCGTTTAAAAGATCTATGCGCACATACATTTTGAGCGACATTTTATACTACGTGATGTAAAACAAATTCGGGTTAGTTACACTATTTATAACTTGAGAATGGCTGGATCGATTTTTATGATCTAATGGATTTGTCTTCGCCCCGAATAGCAGAATAGCTATTAATACATCGGAAAAATTCACGAAAAAAAATTATCATGAAAAAGATTCTTTTCCTCATACATTTTGTACGGAACAAATTCTCATCTTTTGAAAGATCTGCAGCAATATTGTGACAAGTATAATATTAATTCCGAAAATTTAAAAACATTAATGTCAATGCGCTGATTGTTTTGCTTTTGTTCTTAAACATATAAAGCTGCCCCTCTTTTTACACACTAAATGTCAACAGTCGAAAATGAAACGCACGTATGTCTTCAATATTTTAACGCGAAAGTTCGTATGGATGTATGTGTGTTTGTTACTCTTTCACGTAAAAAAAACTACTGAATGGATTTTAATGAAATTATACAATAATAAGCTCATACATCAGAACAACGTATAGGATAGGCTATGTATAATGGTAAGCTCTGGCGTTATGAAATTTGTATAAATGAAAATGTGTGTATTTCATATGTTTTAGCGGCAGAGATGAAAGGCAGGGGGAAGGGGAGCGGGGGATGTGGGGTTCGCGGAAAGGAAAGAGATGCAGGGAGAATCAATTTATTTCTTTGAATGGCGTTGCAACGCATGCCGGGGGCCAGCTAGTAAACAATAAAGTCCAGTTAGCTGATTCAGGATACCTAGTAAGATATTCATAATATTTTCCGTCGTCTATACTTGCAAACTAGATTTGAAATATTCCTACGTATTCCTGAGTAAGGCGTAAAGTTCATCAAATTCAATGAACTTTTCAAATTCAAAATTGTAACTGTAGTAGGTATTGTATTACATCATATCAGACAAGCGATAATGTATGTACCAACATTACTTTATTTTTATGAATAATCTTATATTTGAAATTAAGTTGCTAGGATAATATCTGATCTTCTCTAAATATTTTTTGATGGGCAATGAACTTGTTGCAAATATTTTATAAAAATCCTACAATTGAAACATCCTGTGATTTTTCTCGGGTTTGCGCTAGTACATTTAATGGATTGCAGATTCGTGGAAATTGTATTTTACAATCGCAGGAGCGAGTTTGAATTGAGTAAAAAAACAAAAATTTTAACAAAACATAAAACGACTTCAAAATATGCGCTAAAAAGTAAAAAAAAAAATTCGTGTTCTTCTACAACGTAATGATCAACTTACTTTTTCTACTCATCAATATGTAGGTACAATTGTTATTTTTGGAGTCGGTGTCAGCCAAGTTAGGTTTGTAACTACATACATAGTTATAGGTGAGATGTGCTTGTGTCGCATGAGCGACTTGACGAGGCGAGAGGCGAGAGCGGGGCCGCGGCGTGAGGGGAGCTGTCAAGTGAACATGCCGGGCCGGGTACCTTTGCTGACACCGCCTCCAAAAACAACAATCGTACCTACATATTGATGAGTAGAAAAAGTAAGTTGATCTATTAGGTTGTAGAAGAATACGAAATTATTTTTTAAACGACTTCGAAAAGGAGGAGGTTCTCAATTCGACTGTATTTTTTTTATTTTTATTTTTTTATGTTTGTTACCTCAGAACTTTCGACTGGGTGAACCGATATTGATGATTCTTTTTTTTATTTGAAAGCTGGTGCTTCCCATGTGGTCCCATTTTAATTTGGTCCAGTTCTGACAATGGCTTCCATGAGAAAATCATATAAGTCTTAAATTTGCATCAAGTATGTGCGCGACAAATGGACGAATAACTCAATGATTCTTTTTTATTGGAAAGGATGTACTTCAAGGGTAGTTTGATGAGAGTTTGGTTAGGTTCTGATTATCGGATCCATGACAAAGTAACGGAACTCTTCAATTCTTAGGAGCAAATTAACGAAACTCGGCCGAATCTCTTAATTTGACCCTAGCGTCGTTGTGATCAAATTGTGTCTGGCTCATATGAGCAGCACGTTTAGTAGGTCTACCCATATTCAGACAAATTAGTTGGTGTAGGTACTTAAGATTCACTAAAAAACAAAAAATAATCAAAAATTTTAACAAAACAAAAAAATGACTTCAAAAAATGCACTAAAAAGTAAAAAAATAATTTCGTACTCTTCTACAACTTCATAATCATCTTACTTTTTCTACTCATCAACATGTAGGTACGATTATTATTTTTGGAGTCGGTGTCAGCAAAGGTACCCGGCCCAACGTGTTCACTTGACAGCCCCCCTCCCGCCGCGGCCCCGCTCTCGCCTCGTCAAGTCGCTTGTGCGACACAAGCACATCTCACCTAAACTATGTATGTAGTTACAAACCTTCCTTGAATGGCACCGACTCCAAAAATAACAATCGTACCGACATGTTGATGAGTAGAAAAAGTAAGATGATTATGAAGTTGTAGAAGAGTACGAAATTATTTTTTTACTTTTTAGTGCATTTTTTGAAGTCGTTTTTATGTTTTGTTAAAATTTTTGTTTATTTACTTTTTAGTGCATATTTTGAAGTCGTTTTTTTGTTTTGTTATCGGTTGGCGTGATATTGAGTTATTTGTCCATTTGTCGCTCACATACTTAATGCAAATTTAAGACTTATATGGTCTTCTCATGGATGCCATTGTCGAAACTGGACCAAATTAAAATGGGACTACACTGGGACCACAAGGGAAGCACTAGCTTTCAAATAAAAAAATAATCATCAATATCGGTTTACCCAGTCAAAAGTTCTGAGGTAACAAACATAAAAAATAAAATTAAAAAAATACAGTCGAATTGAGAACCTCCTCCTTTTTGAAGTCGTTTAATAAATAAGAAATATCAATTTTATCGCAATTCTCTTTCATTTGCTTGGGAAAACATCAACTCGTAGAAAGGAAAATTCGTGAAATTATGATTTTCTCGGTATCGTCGTGCTCAACAAGAAAGGATGATGGTTCTGTATCTACAATGCGCAGGCTGCTCCTAAGTTCTTACGTTAATATGTGGTATTATCAAGGTGTGCTCCGCTCGGGTAACGAGTCGCAAGGAACCTACGTTCCCTACTTTAAGGATTAAACAAGGATCTTGGAACGAAATTACATAGGTCATTAATTTACCAGTCCTGTTAATTCATGGCAAACACACCATTCTCCAAAAGTTAGAAGATAGAAGTACATAAGTACATGGTGACTTTTATTACAATTTTCTCTAATTTTAGAACCAATTATTTTTGGATAGTTTTTTTTTAAATCTACAAAAGAGTAAATTACTTGTCTTTATTTAGGAAGTAGATTTATTCTTCAGCTTTAGAAAGGTAAATAAAACATATCTTCTACAATAATCGCAAATTGACTTGTGAATTTTTTTCCTTAAGAAGAAACCATTGATTTCGAATCATGTCGATTATTCTTATATAGGTGTATGCCAACTTCTTTATTTTCATTGATAAAAAGATTTAAGAAAACATCCTTGACTTGCAGTAAAGTCAATAGATTTCGCACATTAAATTAAAATGGTTATATTAATCCCAGATTGCATTTAGCTCGTGAAGAATCTTGCAATCATACAGCAGCCAATAAAAATATGTGTTAATAAAATGAAGTTAGTATTCTTAGTCGAATAATGATACAGCTAAATATTACCGGAGGGGATAGGGGCAAATTAGCTCAGTGGTAGAACAGAGCACCGGCAAGTCCAAGAGTAGCTAATATTACCTACAAATTATTGCAATTAGAGTTAAATTATTTTAAAAATAAATAAATAATTTATTTTCATTAAAAAAAGTATTTGTCAATTCGTTTATCAGTTAGGTACAGCAGATTTTCATTCCAAATTATCTCTTATATTGACTTAAAGGCCATCTCACGATTTTACAACTAAAAGCAGGCATATTTTGACAAAAAATACATTTTATCTAGCAAAGTTTTTTTTTAAATAAAATGCCTTTTCAAACAAGACACATAAATATTTATGTGTCATGCTATATTTTGAGTTGAGCACATTGGAATTCGTTTGGTTGAAATATGTTCTTGCAGCCTGTTTTCATGAATTTTGATAAGTTTTGGGTAAAATGCATGTAAACTAACCCATAGGTTATAGTTGAAAGTAAACAAAATAAATCGCACAGAGCTTAGATATGTTTGGGCAATCATTCGATTCGTCTCTCGCACGTAATAAATATTTCTCCAAATCGAGTTGAAATCAAATACGACGCTCTATTTCGCTATTCGATTCGGGTTCACGTGAAAAACATGTTTCCGAACCCATTGCATAACATGCTCGAGTTCACCATTGGATATACATAGGTCCAGAACAACTTGAAAATACGTAGATCTTAATACAAAGCTGTAACAAAAACAAATATCCATAATTTATTTGATCTCTTCGCATAGTATCCCCAAAGATGGCCCAAGGCAATTTACATCACAGCGTTAATATCTGAAATATATTTTAATTATAAATAATTTTGAGATGAAATCAGTGGAAGTCTCTTATTATTTCTGACTGACAGTTAAAAACCCGCTCCGCAAGGACTTGCTGCTAGGTCTTGCGAGTGGCTTTTGGTTCGGTTTCGCCCAGTTGTATTGGTGACCGTTTTATAAATCCGATAGGAACTGGTTCCAAAAATAGCCGGTTCCTCGGATCCACTATGATCCAGCTAGTCACCGGGACAAAGTAACCGCGATAAGCAATGACGTCATATTATACTATTCACAAGTGCCAGTTACAATAAAAATTACAAATCCGTAGTACTTACGCCTGCCAGGGAATGCTAATCACGCGATCTGATAACGTAAGTGGCGCCATCTTTTGGCACTGATTTAATTCGGTTCTATTACAAAAGTACATTTATATACAAATTCCACGTACGAAAACGGTTTTGCGTAAGGCGTGGCGTCAGAGTTGCATTCTTAGCCGGATTCTTAAATTTCCACCGAACATCTCTAGCCTATTAATACCGTTTGATGATTGATGATGATTAATTATTTTGCCACCTTACAATATATACAATAACAAAATATGTATTTTAGCATCGTCTTCTAAAAAATTATCCAGAGAAATCCGTATATAAATCCATTCCCCGACCTTTAACTACATGCATTATCACCGAGCATTATTTTGTATCACAAAAAAAAAATCACGTTCCTGAAAAGGTAAATCACCGAAATGAAATTCTGCCTTCTCCTTGATTTATGGTACACAAAAAAACGGTAATCGAAAATTAATTTCATCACACACACAAGGGTAGTAGTTAACACATACAAAGCGTACGAATGCCGCTAAAGGATTAACCAGGGGAAAACACATCTACACAGACTGTTCAAGGCAGGGGAGAATTCGGTCCCGAGATGTCTTTTCAAATAAGAATGATGACCTTATCAGGAATACGTCAAAATGATTGGTGGAATTACTAAAGGTCTAATTACTTTGAGCAGGCTGATAGCAGCATGCAGCATTGCTGATGGGGGTCATTATCACATTGACCGTAGCAACCTTGATTGTGGGTAAAAAATAGAGACATTACTTATTTTATTGTTTATTATGGGGTTGTGACTTTGATGGTAGTAATTTTGTGTGAATCAATAAACAATCTCAATTTTACGTCCATTACTTTGGATAAGTCACTGAGGTCCTGGGAAGACCCAAAACTCATAGAGCACTCCTGATTACGGAGGCAATTGAAATTCACAAAAATCCTATAAATATTAATAGACACGACGGAGCTAAGCTCAATAGTTCTTGGTATCAAGGCTAAACGCAAAAAACATGTTGAAGTATATTGTAGCGCCAGCTCGTAGAGGAGTGGAGCTGGCGACACGGTATCGCTCCTAAGTAGATAAGAACAAACATCAACCCTGACTATTACTAGACGTGGGTCGTTACGCCGTTTTCAAGAAACGTAACGAAACCAGTTTCTTGGTAGGCATAATCTGTTTCGAAACAGGTTATTTTTGTAACTAGTTATTTTCTTAGTTTCAGTTGCACACGAAACTGTATACCTCCACCAACTATAAAGTTACACACGAAACGAAAATAAATTTAAGCACTATCTAAGTGTTTGTAGCTATACAGTGAAATCAACGTACATGAAATTAACTTCCCTTCATACTTTATTCAGGCTTAGGACTGACTGCATTAAATGTTTTTTATGATTAATTAGTGTTTACTATAATTTTAAATGCATTATTTTTCGCCACCCCAAATGCAAAAAGTTTCCTTTTATAGTAATTAAAGTGAATCTAAAGGTGTTTTTTTTTTTTTAAATTATTCGTAATAAGCGTTGACAGTAAGATCGAAAATTTACCGAAAGTACTCAAAATTATACACAAGTACAACGACGAACTAAAACAAACTAAATTATTTTACTTTAAATTAAAAAAATGGTGGCTCGTTTCCCAGAAACGGAATCCACTCCCGCTTACTCGAAAATGTTCGATTCAAAATCTCGCACGCTCGGCCGGCCGGCAAACGCAACTATGCGAAACGCGAAACGCGGCGAAACTACTCTGTACTCAATTACTCGCATCACACCCAACACAGAAATAACGGAAATAACGCATTTACAAAAATAACTACTTGTGATTTTAGCGAGACTAGTTATTTCCGTTACATGCCGCGTAACTAGTTATTGTAACTAGTCTCGTTAAATAACGCTCACGCCTAACTATTACACATCTGCCCTGATGATGGACACTGTAACGCTGTCCGAAACGTTGGCTAAAGAAGGAGGTAGCGAAACACGGCATAATATCCCAAAAACTAATAACAAAAATCTCAAATTTTTTTTAGTGTTGTTTTAAGAGTACAGGCCGTGTAAAATTGCGGAAGTCTGACTGTAAGATAGGAAGCAATATTTGAAAAACGCGTCTGTTTTCAGGTTCATTCTTACGTGAATTAAAATCATTCTAGAATAATGAAATAATTTTACTTTGTATAAACCACTTATTTGATGTGCAAATCCGACCGGTTTCGGAACAAACGTTCCTTCGTCAGGGAAAGCTTATACTGACGAAGGAACGTTTGTTCCGAAACCGGTCGGATTTGCACATCAAATAAGTGGTTTATACAAAGTAAAATTATTTCATTATTCTATAATGGATAACCACAAAGTAATAGCTACATTCAAAAATATAAAATCATTCTTTTAAAAAAAAAATTTTGTATTTATTGATTGAAAAGAAACACCTCTAAAGCGATTTAAAAATTCTTGAAAAGTTATGGGACCGACCCCATTTTGTGTTGTTCGAAGAATTCAAGCCATTTAAAACTGCGGATGTTTGACTGGAAGATGCAAGCAATATTTGGAAAATAACGCACCTAACTTCGGGTTCAATCTTATGTGAAATAAAATTAAACTTTAAAAAATTTCTTCCCCTACATTAACATTTGATTTATTGATCAAAAAGAAACATTTTTACAGCGATTTAAAAATGCTTGAAAAGTTTTGGGAGCAACCTCATTTTGTAGAATACCTCTCCCATTAGTGTCACACACTTTATCTTATGCCATCCTATTTACCTTCGTGTAAATACGGAGGTTAATTTGAGTTTAAAAATATAAGGTTTTAATGTAGATATCTACGTATTTGTAAACGAAAACGGCCACGGCAGGGAGAAAACCTTCTAATAGAGACTTTTTCGGCTGATGCGTAAATCCCGCCCTGGGCGATACACCGCAAACAGACAGTACCCAGTACGCTAGCTGCTTGTTCCTCGTTCCCGGGTCCCATATTTCATTTTCAATTTCCGAACCCGTACACTTTCGGCGGTTTTCTTTTGGGGGATAACAGCAAAAGAAACACGCGAAGAGCGTTCATTTACAATTTGGAAACATATTCCGCGCTGAAAGCTTTGCGCTACTTTTGACGCAAACAAAATATACTCTCGGTTGTATTCCGGCGAGACAATATGACGTGAAATCATATTTGGACAATATTTCCCTCAGCGGCACTTTACTCGAAGGAGTCGTAGGAGTATATATATATATTTTATTTTGTCGAGAAACCCGGTGGAATTGCCTATATGCATTATAGCGGGGAAAGCATTTTGCTTGTCGGGGTGTACACAATTTATTTATTTCGTATTTATTCAAATGGAATACATTCGTCGCCGTGTTTCTTACGAGGATGTAGCGCGCTATTTTCCGGAATGTGGAGACGAGATCTCTCGTTTGGTAACGAGCTCAATAAATTAAGCATGCGAATCGTGAAGAGATATTTCTCCCGTGAGGCACGTGTAGTGTTAATGCCTTCAGCGGGCATTCTCACATTTGAATACTGAAAAATGCTCCTACACCTCACGAAATTGTTTTTAAACTCATTATGGTTCTTCATATGTGGTAATTCGAATTCTTATAGCATTTTTGGGGGATTTTCGCACCTTATGGGAGTGAATGAGTAAATTACCTCAGTAAGTAAGTAAAAGGGGATAAAATGGTCCACAGGAGTCACTCGGTATCCAGCTATGTTTAGGTTTTTAATCTCACAAATCAAAACCGTGAACATTAATATTTATTAGTTGACGATGGATATCCTATTAGTTGACGATTGATATCCCATTAGTTGAAGATTGATATTCCATTGGCTGGTGATTGATATCCAGTTATTCTGAGCCTTTCTGAGACACACGCCAGACCTAGTTTACACATGAAACGGCTCTGTCCGTAAGGCTACGATTAGTACTCTTTCCAAGCCCGTAGGTACCTTAAAGAAAATATCTTTGAAAATTAAATTTTCAGAAGCAAGTCATTATTTAACGATAACTATGTATTCTTTTCTTTACATTTTGGGAACCGGGTATGGGCACCGCCGCCGTCACCTTCCACCGCAGTTGGAGAAGTGGATTCTTATATCTGGATTCTTATATCTGTCACTCTCGGGCACACTGACCCCCAGATTTCCACCCACCCCTCAAACCCTTTTCCTTTCAAGAACTTTCTCTCCTTCCTTTTCTTAAAAATACCCTCCAGACAGCTTCTCACATTCTATGTGGGAAATTAATTTCCTCAGGGCCTCCTGTGTGGAGCTAATGTAAAAAGTATATTTATGTTAAAAAACAAATTTTCCTTATATTTATCATTCCTTAGTTGATGAATTTTATTTTTTCCTTTTCATATGTGTTTTCACTGCAGGATCAATTTTTTTTTTAAATATTTTTACTATCGAACCTCATTTCCTAAGCTCAAGCACCAACTTGCTTAATATAATCTATACACTCTATTTGAGGAAAATAAGGAGAGGAAGTTCTTGGAAGGAAAAAGGTTGGGTAGAAAGTACCGTAAACCGATTAGGAGCTTTTAGTATTCTCACGTTTACGGAAAGGCGACTGTACAAAAAGGCAATAAACGTGAGTTTCTGATCACAATAATGCTGCAGCTCTTTCTTACACATTAAATAATGGCGAGACAAAAGATGAGACTACGATGTACGTATGTCTATTTCCTTCAAGTACTCTTTAATTTCTTTAAAAAAATAGTACATTTGTAGGGCCCCAACACTTTCCCGCCCCGCTCTCGCAAGGACTCTAATTTTTTTGTAAGAACGACTCTATATAAATGAACGAAGCTAGACCTAAAAATGCCCCCGCATACAGTACTAGGAAGCAGTATGCAAGTGCTTACAAAAGTATACGGCAGTAAAGTATTGGTAGTCCTTAGTGATAAAAAATGGCCGCTTCTTTGGGCAGTGATCTTAATTCTTAAGAGCCACTTGGTGACCTTAAGAAGAAAAAAGAAGAACAAAAGAAACAAAAAAGGCAAAATTGCTGTCTGTAGGAACGAGCATCTGCAAATAAGAGATAAAAAAATTACAAAATAAGAAATGTAAAAAGTAGTAATTAAGATGTACTAATCCGGAGAATGTATTCCACCATTCAGCTGGCAGTCCCCGGGAAAAAGTGCATGGGCTTCAGAATGACCGTGCACGAATCCCGTCATCCTCGCCCTTAAGCCAGTTTCCTGGTAGTGCCTAGAAGAAAAGTATCTGGGAAAATGAGGTGGTAACCTGAAGACCCTAAAGATATTAGGGTCAAGCTGTAAGAAAAAATAGTACAAGTATCTACTATTTTTTTTTCCTTTGGAGAAAACAGACATACGAGTACACGCGATTTATTTATTTATTTATTTATTAACGCCCTTTTTCGGGGCTTTTACAAATGAATAGTAAGAAATATACGGTATTTATTGTACATAACTGAACTGCCTTCGTAACAATATTTAATATTTGTTTAAAGATAAATTGAAGATGTCCACTGACTTGGTATAATTGTTTCCCTCCATTAGTATTCTGGGCAAAGAGGAAAACATATGGTAGTTAGTTCCAGAATTACTGCACTGAAATAAATCCTGACTTCTAGTATTACGTAGTGGAATCCGTAGTCAGTGAAAGTTCTTCTGTCTGACAATTTGAGCATATTCATATCATTCAAAATAGTATTGTAGTTCAACATAATTGCTGGAATACCCATTTCAAAAAAAAAGAAAACGTAAGAATTTGTTTTTTATTCTTTCAACAGCTTGTACATGTATATTGTAATATGGGTTCCAGATGGGAGAATTGTATTCAAGTTGACTTCTAACATATGCAAAATATATAATTGCGATTGCACCTCCCACACGCACATTTAGAAGCGCGCCACTTCAGGCCGCCGCCGGCCGTGTAGAAAAGTCTCACAGTGAACTGCGCTGTAAACCACTGTCTTACTTTCGGTCTTTACTTTTAAGAAGAGTACGTGTGGATGGTGCTGTTGTTTTTTTTTTCATCTTTTGTCTTACCATTATTTAATGTGTAACGAAGATCTGCAGCATTTTTGTGATAAGAAAAATATATTTATTGCCTTTTTTACCGTTGCCGTTCCGTAAACGTGGGAATATTAAAAGCGCCTTGTGAGGACTAATAAAATCACGGTTAGTAAAATCACCGTTGAGATTACTTCGGGCGCTGCAATGGTCACAGGAGAAGCTATCAATCAGTATAACAAAGCTTTTAACCTTCCAACACGAACAAATATCATAATTTCTGTATTAATCAAACATAAATAATACAATAAATTAAATTAAAATAAATCAATTAAATATTTATTGTCTAATTCAGAAAGGTACTCGTATGTAGGTATTTTATTTTTAGACAATCACATTTTTACTTTATGATATTAAAAATTCTATTTTGATAATATGTCTGCAGTTGAATATATATGTTTTTGATTAAATGACAATATTAGCGAAACTCAATCGAAAATCTGGAGACAGAAAAATCAGAAAAGATTTTGGCTCCGCTGGGACTCGAACCCAGGACCTCGTTTAATTAAATATTATAATTTGAGATTTTACTCATAAAGTTTAAAAAATTTAAAATAAATATGTTTTTGTTACTAAAATCTGTGCTTCGTTTCTGATAGCACTTCTTGTTAGCTTCATGAGAACGAACCGTTTTTCCGACTCGTTTTTGTATAATTCGGCTTTTTTTTACATGAATACCGCACAAGAGTCACAACTGCTCCCGTCTGGAGCCAGTGGGACTATAGCATCCCCAATTGGAGTATGTTGTGAGGCTGAAGGAGATAGGGAAGAGGGAGGTGGGGAAGAACCTGTATATTCAGATCTGGTCACCAAACACGGCTAACGCCATTTCAAGCAACGTTTCAATTCTGAATGGTGGTCTTACACCGGGGCAATACTGAGAGTATCTTCCACTCTGGAACGTGCCTCAAATATACTATATATTATTTTAAATGAATAAATTGTGAAATAATAAAAATTAATCAAATAAAATGTATTTGCCACGCCGGGATTCGATCCCGCGACCTTTGGATTGCTAGTCAAGAGCCTTACCACTGGACTACGCCGGCCGCGGCTGGTATGTATAACGAGTTATTGCCATCTTCATTTGTATAATCCGGGCCTCTTCAAGACCGGCATCAATAAATTCCTTCCAACAGCCCATATCTTAATCCTCCCCTCAACGCCGCCCAAGCGGGTGACTATACATGGTGTCCGGGGGGCGTATTTCCAATCCCTAATGCGGTTGAGTCACTCTAGCGACTGAGCCGCGTTAGGGATTGGAAGGCGTAAATCGCCTTACAAACACTACCGCATTTCAGTCGCGCTAGTGACTGAACCGCGTTAGGGATTGTTATGCATAAATCACCTTACAAAAGCTATACCGATTCAGTCACCTACGCGCTTCGTTGCTCTATCAGTTTCTGTGAGGGCGACGACCGTAATTATAGAGAGGTTAGCAGAGAGGATGGACAGCGTTTTTTTAGTTAGCATTTTTTTACATTGAAAATTTATTTTCAATGTAAAAAAGCGGGTTTTTTTTAACTGAGGGTGACGACCGTAATTATAGAAGGGTAAGCAGAGAGGATGGACCGCGTTAATTTTTTACTTAATTTTTTTTTTACATAGAAAACATTTTTTTTACATTTTTCACTAGCGCGACTGAAATGCGGTAGTGTTTGTAAGGCGATTACGCCTTCCAATCCCTAACGCGGCTCAGTCGCTAGAGTGACTCAACCGCGTTAGGGATTGGAAATACGCGTCCGGGGGTAAAGTGCATTAACTTCGGGAGGTTATTCTACGTGATGGTAGGAGTAAAAAAGATTAACAACTTTTTCCAAAATTTCAACTTTTATTTTCCCATACGAAAAGACGTACCTACTAAAAATCCTTAGTGTGAGGTACGACCTTACTTGCTGAGAGCCTGCCGGGCGCCCGGCTCGATTGTGATTGGCCCGTATCGTAACAGCGGAAAATAATAAATCTGGCCGCACACGCCGGATTAATTTTATCTTTTTACCTCAAAACTACCCTTAAAAGTTGGAATTTCGAAAAAAGTTATTTATCTTTTTTGCTTGTACTATCGTGTAGAATCACCTCCCGAAGTTAATGCACTTTACTTCCGGACACCCTGTATAGCTATCCTGTGTTTACACTGTATAAAAAGAGGCGCCCTTGTGAGACGCGGCATTCCGAATTTCTACCAATTTATAACATACTTTCCTTGAACACTATAAGTTTTTAAAAATACGTGTCATTCTTAACCACTTCGACCTCTAAGCTTGTTTACACGACAATATAACAATAGCAGTCTAGTCCAATAAGCTTGTTTTCAAGCTAACGCGTGTAACTCCGTTTTTGTTCCAGTTACAACCCTAAAAAAAGGAGGAGAATGTCTAAAATAAAACACTCTACACATCTCTCTTCAACGTTGTCTATAGATATAGGTATAAAATACTTTTTTTGTAGAAACAGTTTTCACCCCACAAATCGCATGCGAGCCGTTGACAGTGTTATTTTTTATTAAATATTTTTGTTTGAAATCGTAAAAAAGCGATGTGTCGGAATTGTTTATTATACATTTGTACGATAAAATAAGTGTTTCTTTACATTATCCGTGATTTTAGAACAGTTTTCACATAAAAAAATCATGTGAGTTATTTTTACAATTTTTTTTAAGTTTGCATTCTAAATTTTAATAGTTACAAATGTTAAGTTCTAAATTTTAATATTTAAAATTTGAAAGCTTATTTCATAACCTTTCAAAAACAGTTTTTAGTTGCCGTCTACGTTCATAAATATTTAATTTATTGAGTTTTAATTGCGAAGCGGAAAAAACACCAAATTTTTCAAAATTCGTTCGACAAAAAACTTGCAGAAAGACGATAGACCGCAGTGGTTGAAGATAATACCTACAAACATACCTTTGACACGCCGAAACTGTAATAAGGTAGGTATATGTAATTCCCTTGATAGAAAAAAATCGTAAAATGTGCTCCGAAAATTATTATAATCACGTTTCTTTCTTTTATTTGACAAGTTATATATTATATGTATGAAAAAATTCCCAATGTTTCTTTAAATTCTACTTAAGATGCTTTCCACGAGATTTTTGCTCTATTTTAAAGGGGTCATGTTTTATTAAATATTTTCACAATTTTAACTTAACTATTTTCGTTTGCCCTCCTTCTAAAAAAATTAAATGTGTTTAAAAATTTATCAGCCATTGAAGTGAAAATTTATGAAATGTCTATAATACTGGCACGAACTAATGTTTGGTCTTTTCGGAGCAAACTTTGCCCTGTTTGTATTCGTCTTTTTCGCTTCCTCCATTCATACTTTACGGGGCCGACGTGAATATATTCCCACACAAACGTGAATCCCCGGGGAAGGCTTGTCAGCGCATCGCTCTCGTCGGGGCATAATTTCCTATCAAACCTGTCGAATACACAGCGGCCGATGGCCCTCTCCAGTCACGAGAAGTGGGATGCAGGATGTGGGTACGTTGCAGTGCTGACACAGACAAATGCACAGTTATGTGGGTATCACGTAAAAGAGTGGAAAGAATTACACGCATTCATTTTTGGTTGGATTTTTACTGATTTGAAAGCCAAAAGATATTTAACATGCGTAAAATTTCATGCTAAAAAGAAACTGAAGTTAGAAGTGTTAAGTGTTAAATGTATGTAGAAGGGGTCCAACCAATTAGGAACTTGAGTAAAAAATATTATGTCGTTAAAAAATGTGCACAGATTATTTAGATCAGCAAACTCTAATTCTGAATATTAAAATTTTGTATTACCTAAGGAGAAATAGTAAATTTAAAAACGGTTAATACCATAAGGGAACGTACCCATACTACGTGACCAACTTTTTGACATTTTTAACCCCCCCCCCCCCCCGCGGTGACCAAAAACCTTGTACCAAGCGTGACATTTTGAAGACCCCCCCCCCTTAAAGGTGTCACGTAGTATGGGTACGTTCCTTAATAGAATTAAACGTCCTTTGATTGTTCGGCAGGTTCTGACAGAACACAGATCGCTCCATGGGCGCGTACGCTCGTACGCTCTTGCGGGCAGACAGATTTGTTGTTTTCTTACCGACCTGTGACGACTACCTTACTATAAAACCGACTAAAACGAAATACGTATGACGTCACGCTCAGCCAAATTTCAACTGTGATAATTTCTTACACTACGAATACGACGTTTGTAATGAAAAAAACTTTAATTATCCAGAATTCTTATGGAAGGGTTGTACAAGATGAATTAATTGTGTATTTATTATTCTGTGACAAGCCTTCACCAATGAATTCTAAAATATTGTGGTTAAAATGGGCGGTCAATGCTTTTTAGAATAATATGTACAATTGAATATGGTTGATGGAGGCAATTAACCCCTTACAGACAGCTAAATCTTTTATCATGGGTTGCGATTATTAACTGTGTTAACAACAACAACAACAAGGAAGTTATCAACTATTATTCAATTATAATTTTGCATGGTGTTTGGAAAAAAATTGATTATTTTATTATTAAAAACCCCAAAGTTTTCTAATGCGTCATAGAAATTATATTAATTTTCTATTACCGCAAGATTTGTCCAACAAATCAGAACACCCTTAAATTTCTTTCAAACGCCATCACCATGTTTCGACCTGAACCTCCATGTACCCGAACCCTAAATGCATCGTAGCTTCAACTCACAACCTACACGCAACTGCACTTTCTAGGGCACTATCCCATTCCGAAATACATCCTCGGTTGGCCTGTTGAAATGCCACGTGCAGAAAACAGATCGAATTGAGATTTATCAATATTAACCAGTATCCCATCGTAAAAGAATCGCACAGCGCTAAAAACAAATGATCAATCAAATATTTTTTACTTAACTTAGAAAGCATTAATTCGCAACAGTAGTACAAACATAATCCATCGGACATTGTCATTGAATTCTACCTTTCCTCATCTTACATTTTCCTTCGTTTAATCGATTTTAGAAGTGCAACGCTGAAAATTTTCCTCATTTTCTGGTACGGAGCTTCAACTTTTTCCAATGATTCGATTACAATAAAATCTAATGTTTATTCCACTCAATTCCCAAGACGCTCAGAAGAAACCGGAATTGAAAAACGATTCTCGAAATCTAATTTTAAAATAAACCATCACATTTTCCACAATTTTTTTAGTAACAGTTTACCAAATAAGCTGCAGAGGTATATCTCCAAAACGAAATTATAATATTACCATTCCAAACAAGTTTCAAACCAATTTTACACAAACAGATTTTATTGCAACAGTATCAGACCAAAAAGGTTTTTTTGCTAGTCATTTTTTATTTTTTATTTGTTTGTTTGTTTGTTTATTTAGTACAAGATTATACATGTATATACATAATTCATTAAATTTTTTTGACTGCCCAACTAGGAGTATTCCCGTTTTAGGACAGTCAAATTATTATGGATATGAACAAATGGAACATGATTTGTACAAAAAAGAAAGAAAATTGATGAAATAAAAAGAGAAAATAAAAAGAACAGAAAGAATATAAAATAAAATAAAAAAAAAGTTTAAAAACTAGTAACTGTTATTTGTTTAGCATAGTTATTAAAATAATATAAATTTAAAAAAGAAAACGTAAATAGGTACATATAGGTAACTAAGAGGAATTAAGAGGGTTAAAACATTTAGGTAACTTCTGTATGCATTGCATATTATAGTCCTACATATATGTGTTGTAGAAAAAAAATAAAGAAAGAAAAAGAGAAGAGAAAGAATGAAATAAAAATGAAATATCCAAGAAATATCCAATTAAAACATAAAATAGCCGTCGGTTGTTTAGCATAGTTGTTGAAACGATAATAATAATAAATAAAAGTTATGTATGTTTGTACTTAAAAGCAAATGATTAAAATATAAGGTGGTAACTGGTGTTTGCCTTTCATATTATAATCCTTCGTACACATTTTATATAGTGAGAACAGAAACAAAAAAGGAAAATAAAATAAACAATTAATTCCTGATTATTACGATTGTTTGCTTAGCATAGTTATAAAAATAATAGGTATATATATAACTGGTGTTTACATTGCATATTGATAAGCCCACATATACATGTACATATTTTGTATAAATATTAATAAAAAATAGAAGAGATATAAAGAATAAAATAAAATATCCAATTAAAACATAAGATTAACAGCTGCTTGGTTAGCTTTCTAATTTTAAAAGTAATAGGTAGGTACATACATACACATAATAATCAAGATTAGAAGATAAGGGTATCTTTTACATAGTTCATTTTTTGATGGATTTTTTGTTGTTGTTTTTGGTTTGTGTTTGATTTCATTTTTTGTGTAGTAAAAGTTCACTCTCCTTTCTCCCTAGGATTTGTATCCAGTGTTTTCCTCTGATCACGTAACGTAAAAAACCTCCGTTTTTGAGGGCTGTTAGATTTCTTATTTACACAAAATGTCTCAACTATTCGGTATACAATTCACAGACAGAACTCACTTCAATTCTACTTCTGGTCTAGTTCTCCAGAGCCACCCACTCTCTTGTGTTCTGTAGTGTGAAGTGAGTGTAGTGGGAGTAGACCGTAGCGTGTAGCGTGGTGAATGTAGACGCAGACTGTAGTGTAGTGTAGTGTAGTGCATGCGGCTAATGTCATCGTTTTCCGATAAAGATGTCATAAATATCACATTAGTGTCAACTCCCTCTTTCTCTTACTGTTTATGTTAACCAAATTCCGTCTCCCTTGCACTTGTTTGGTTGCGCTCCTTTCTGCTCAGCTATCGTGAACCTTTTAATAATATTACACATTCTGGATAACTTTTAAAAGTGATTCGAATTGTAAAGAAATCCTCAAAAACACCCATTCTTTAACTAGATGAAAGATAACATTTCTATTTTTTATGCTTACAGGTGGTGCAATTATAATATAATAATATATTAAACAATTTAAAACTTATTTTTTGCCAACTTATTTATTACCGGCAAAACAAATAAAATAAGTTACTATATCGAACGTGTCATAGGAATACGTGTGCATTGAACGAGTGCGCGAAAGCATATGACAACCCTGGAAATTCAAGATTGGAATTTACGCTGTCACAGAGTACCGTGCCGCAAGCACGACAATCTGAGTGCTGCTATTGGCTAGCGGAACAATGTGCATGTGATGCCCCTTCCAAATGATTTGACTACAACGCAATTATGTCCTTTAACTAACTAATCAATTGAAAACATTAATGAAATTGATAATGAATACGTGCGGCAGCCTCATTGGACTGGAAAACACATCTAAATAACCACCTAATACTTTCACAAGGGAGTCTAGACAGCAATGATCAACGCCAAGGAATTGGCTGTCTATTTACGTCACCCCCACCATGCGACCAGCCGAGCCACTATTGGTCAATTCTGAACAAAGGAAAGATCTGAATCGTGAATATTTACGACAGCGAATTCATGTTCCGAAAAATTTGGAGCTCAATTTCGAGAAATTGGGAATAATTTGGATCAAGAAATAAACATCATCACCTAAAAATGAGTATATGCTACAAAAACAACCCAAAAACTGACGTCTATCAGTGATTGTTGCACTTTAAGAAAAATATTTACTGTTTAAAATTGTACCTTATATCACATATGTATACTTGTACCTTTTCTTGTAAACACAATAAAAATGATGTGAGGCTTTGGTATCCTAAGTTGGTAAGATCATGGCAAAAACTATCACACATAATTTTGACACAGCTGACTTCCAATCGTAGCGACCAGGGAAATTACCTAAAACAAGTACCTTAAAAAAATTAAGGAGGTTCTGTCCCCCAAAAGTCCGACCTGAGTTTGCCCTATAAAAATAGAAGTCAAACCGGTAGGAAGTCAGTTCAAAACTATCAGCCAAGAAGAAAGATACCAACTCAAGATACCAACAGTCTCCAAGTTCAAACCTCTTTTAAAGTGTTTTAGTCAGTCTTAGATTCAGTTTACCTATCCCAGTATCCCAGTAACCTAAAAACCCCAGTCTCCCACAGTCTCCAAAGTGAAAAATATTTATTTTAATCCAGTACTCAAATCAGTTTTGCCATTATACCTAGAAGCATTTTTTGTCAAAGTAGTAAATTCATTTAAAAGACCAGTGGCGTTCCAAAATCCACTGGCGTAGGAAACTCCATTGGCGTGTCATTTTGGCCAGCTCCCTATTATATTTAGTTTATGTACAAACGTCTAGTACATTTGGTCCTTCGAGCCGGATCTACACATAACACGCCTTCAGTCTTACCCAGTGGAAATGCCGTCTCTTCGCAGTGGCCGTAAGACCCCGACACCTTCCGAAATATCGCTGTCTAAACCTAACGCCCCGGGAACAAGCCGAAACATGCCAGTGGCACCCCGTCGGACCCCGGGCCCACGCACCGTAGACACCGATGAGACGCCATCCAGCGGAACCCGCCACGATCTATCTGGTGCGAACCCTGCCAGGAACCCTGACCTCATCACTCTTGACCAACCTGCTCCAGAATGTGTCGCCGAGAGCCTCCACGGATCCAACAGTAAAAGCAGTAAAACAACTTCTGAATCAACTGAAGACTCCCTGCGATTGCTGCGCCGAGAGATGCGCATTCGGGACAGACGTCACGCCAAGCAGACAGCCAATCTGCTCAGAGCCCTGAACGCTGCAACACGCCAAGCAGTCAGCCAACCTACCCAGGAGCCCGCACCAACCAGCCCGACCCTGCGAGCCAACCTCGGTCAGGTAGTAATTCAAACCCAGGCACCAACCGGTCCGTCTACGAACGAGTTCGCAACGAGATATGCCACTCGAGTACACACGTCAGACGGCCCGTCTACCGGAGAGTTTGCAACGAGATATGCAACAACTCAAGTGCACGCACCAACCGGCTCTTCTACTAATGAGTTCGCAACGAGATATGCCACTCAAGTACATAAGCCAGCCGAAGAGTTTGCAACGAGATATGCAACTACTCAAGTGCATGCACCAACCGGCCCTTCTACTAATGAGTTTGCAACGAGATATGCCACTCAAGTTCACAAGCCGGCCGAAGAGTTTGCAACGAGATATGCAACTACTCAAATGGACACACCAGCCGGTCAGCCTACCAATGAATTTGCTTTAACCGATCCAACCGGATACGCCGCCGCCGCCACCCAAGAGTACACACTACTGACGGGCCCTGCAAAGAACATCCCTACGGCCGAATACAGCCATATCGGACCCGAGCGCCCACTTTACAACACAGCAGGGTACCAGCATCAGCCAGCCTCCTCCGGCCAGGATTCCCCATTATTTACACCACCGCACACAGCCAATCAGACAGCACGGCACACCCGAGAATGGTTGCAGCATGGCAACGACCCACTGGCCCAGATCGCCTCGGTGATGGCGGAGGCGCTCCGCTCTTCCAGAACGCAAGATAGCCCCCGCACATTAGAAGATGATTCAAGAATGGCTGCCCTCATCGCCAGGCAATCCACAGCAAAAGATTTGCCTACTTTCTCCGGAGATCCCCTCGAGTGGCCCACCTGGAAGGCACAGTACGCTCAATCCACCGCCACCTGCCAAATGACTCCGAGCGAAAATCTCATTCGGCTGCAGCGCGCCCTCAAAGGCAAGGCACGAGATACCGTGGGTCCCCTACTAATGGATCCTGCGCAAGTCCCAGAGATCATCAGCGTCCTCGAGCAGCGATACGGCAGCGCTAACTCCATAGCAAAATTTATGCTAGACAAGGTTAAAAAACTACCTTACCTCACGACCGAGGTATCACTCGAGGACCTGGCAGATTTCTCCGGGACGGTACAAAACCTGGTGGCATCTCTCCGGATCCTGAAAACCGAAGGTTATCTCACCAATCCTGCATTACTGAATGACGTCACTGACAAAATGCCGAGTTCCCTGCGGCTGGCATGGCTAATCGAGATCCGCAAACAACACTCTCCGGCTACCATAACCCAGCTCGCTGCCTTTCTGAAAGAGGTTTCAAACGCAATTCCAAACAGTGGGATGGTGGACCACATACGATCTCGACCACGCCGTGAACAAATACATGCCGGGTACCAGGAGGAAGAAGAGAGTGAACGCATGCGACTTCTACCGAGCCATGAGCAAATACATGCCGGACATCAAGAAGAAATCAGGGATGGCCCAAAAGAAAAGATCGACCCCATAAAACGCAAAGTAAACGAGGAACATACTTACCCTGGACCGAGCCGAAAAAGAAAAACAGCTGATGAAAGCTGTGCCCAATGTGGCGGCAATCATAAAACCCGCGAATGCAAAGAATTCGCAGCCAAAGATGTTGAACTCCGATGGGAAACTGTACGCATGGGAAGATTATGCCGCAAGTGCTTAGAAAAACACCACTCACGAAGCTGCAAAATAAACCAATGGTGCAAAGTAGGGGATTGCAGATCCCCACACCACCCCCTGCTACATAATCCCGAGTTCGTACGAAAAAGCGCCGTGGAAAATGTCAACTTGTGACGCCAGGACTCCGGACAGAGAGTACTATTAAAAATTGCGCCAGTCATATTAAGCGCTCCAAACAAAGAAGAAGTGTCAGTGTTCGCTCTCCTGGATGAAGGATCCACAGTAACACTTGTCGACACTGACACCGCAATACAAGTCGGAGCAAACGGCCCAGTTCACGGACTGCGAATCCACGGCGCGAAAGGAATGTGCACCTCCGACAATCTCTCCCAACGAGTGAGACTAAGAATACGAGGTGCAGGCAACAGTAATACATTCCACATATCTGCCAGCACAATAAGCAACCTCAACCTGCCGGAGCAACAGATCCAAGGAAGGTCGGTTGTCCCGAAGCTGCTAATAGGCCAAGATAACGCTCACCTGATCGTGTCAAGGGAAGTTCGTGAATGCAATGATACTACGCGAATAGCATCACGCACCGCACTAGGATGGATCGCTCATGGGGGAGTCAACCCCAGAGATAATAACACGACCACCACTTTGGCACTACAACCAGAAACGGCCGCAGACATACAGTTGAGGGAGCTAGTAAAAACCAACTTCGCCATCGACTCCCTCGGAGTAACATCAGCCACCAGAGTCAATGCAAGCGAACAACAGGCAATTGCACTTATGAATGCAACTACCCGTCCTCTTCCTGTAGGAAGGTGGGAAACCGGTCTACTATGGCGCAATCCAGAAGCCACGCTACCTGATAATCGGCAGTGTGCGCTGAAACGACTTCTGTCCCTGGAGAAAAAGCTAGAAAAAGACAAAAATCTAGCAGTGGCCTACAATGACAAAATAAATCAACTTATCAACAAAGGCTACGCCAAGAAGTTATCAAGCCATGAAGCTTCCACCACCACACCTCGCAAATGGTACCTGCCCTACTTTGCAGTAATCAACCCAAATAAGCCAGGAAAAATCAGAGTGGTGTTCGATGCCGCAAGCCGATGCCGAGGAACCTCCCTCAACGACCAGCTGCTTACTGGTCCTGATCTGCTGTCCTCCCTCCTGGGGAATATAATACGCTTCCGGGAAGGAAACATCGCTATTGCTGCAGACATCAAAGAAATGTTCCTGCAAATTAAAATAAGGCGAGAAGATCAGTCGTCCCAGCTATTCCTGTGGAGGACATCACCCCATCACGAACCAGACACCTATCAAATGTCATCGATGATGTTCGGAGCCACCTGTTCCCCAAGCAGTGCCCAATTCGTCCGAAATAAAGTGGCTGAAACATACGAGCACGAGTACCCGGCCGCCGCAAAAGCCGTACGCACCAAGTTCTACATGGACGATTACCTAGATGCAGCAGACACACCCAATGAAGCTGCTGCACTCGCCCAAAGTGTAAGTGCCCTGCTCGCGAAAGGAGGGTTCCACTTGACAAATTGGGCGTCCAACAGCCCGGCGGCCCTAGCTAGTGTACCTATAGAAGACCGTGCCAGCTCCACGATACAAATCAGCAGCGGAGGTCCGGAAACAGAGCGAGTGCTTGGTTTAATCTGGGACCCCACCACAGACCGCTTCCTGTACTCATTTCGTGAGGCAATCTCCCACGACACGGCCACACAACCTACCAAGCGGCAACTATTATCCATAGTAATGAAGATCTTCGACCCAGTCGGCTTCGTTGCCTGCCTTACCATCAGATCCAAGATACTACTGCAAGCAGTGTGGCGCTCAAGCATCGGCTGGGATGAACCCATTGACCCTGAACATGCTCAGAGATGGACAGACTGGCTAAACCTGTTGCACACGAACAGCATCTCAATCCCGAGACGTTGCCTCTACAACAAACTAAACAACGTAACACTACACCTTTTCTGCGATGCATCGGAGCAAGCTTGCTGTGCCGTGGCCTACTTCACCGAAAAAATAGATAGATCCTTACGAGTAACATTCCTTGCAAGTAAATGCAAGGTAGCGCCACTGAAGCCTCTCTCCATTCCACGCCTCGAGCTTCAAGCCGCCCTCATAGCAGCCAGACTAGCCCAGACGATCCAAAAAGAAAGCAAAGCCCTGATATCCCGCACCTGCTTCTGGACAGACTCCACAACTGTACTATGCTGGTTACGCACCGACCCACGCTCCTACTCAACCTTTGTGGCAAACCGATTGGGCGAAATAGACGAACTAACCAACATACCCGACTGGAAATGGGTACCCACAAAACTCAATCCCGCTGACATAGGAACGCGAGACTTAGAGGTGCCAGACTTAACACCAGAAGGAAGATGGTTTACTGGCCCAGCCTTTCTCACTTCCCCGGAGGGTGCGTGGCCAAAAGAACGGGCACCCGCCCAAAGGCCTGATGACCTGACACTAGAAGTCAAACCTCACTACGTTGGCCTTGTGTCCACCAGGGGCGAAGCACTCCCATCAGTAGAGCGGTTCTCCTCATGGCATCGGCTGATTCGCTCCACAGCTTGGATCCTCCGATTTATCAGACGATGCAAGATGGGGCCCAATAAACCAGTAGAAGGCCCACTACTAGCCGAGGAGATAAAAGCAGCAGAACACAGATGGATCAAAAGGTCCCAGGAAAACGCTTTTACAACTGATCTACACATCATCCGACAAGGTAAAAAACTGCCTGCTGGCAGCCGCCTCAACTCCCTGAACCCCTTCTTTGGACCAGATGACCTACTACGAATGGGGACCCGACTACAAGCCTTGGAAAGAACAAAGATTGTGGCCCGAACTCCCATAATACTGGACGGCGACGAACCCTACACTCGACTTCTGATCAGTCACTACCACAAAAAGGCGGATCATCCTAGTACTGAGAAAACAGTAGCAGAAATACGCAATCATTTCTTCATAATACGACTACGCACAACAAGCAGGAAGATAACGCACGCCTGCCCCACTTGCTTCATACGACGCAGCAAACCGACTCCACCTCTGATGGGCGCATTACCACCACCCCGCCTGATGCATCACGTCCGCCCATTCACACACTGCGGGCTTGATTATTTCGGCCCTATGGCTATCACGGTCGGTAGGCATCGAGAAAAACGATATGGAGCCATCTTCACCTGCCTCTCGACACGCGCCATTCACCTAGAACTAGCCGCTTCACTGACTGCTGACTCGGCCATCATGGCCCTACAAAGAATGACCGCCCGCAGAGGACAACCAGCAGCCATATACTCGGATAACGGGACAAACTTTCACGGAGCTGACACCGAGATGAGGGACGCCCTGCTGTCAATAAGTCAAGACGCCAGAATGATTGACGCAATAGCTACCCAGGGCATCGAGTGGCACTTCATACCACCACTAAGTCCGCACATGGGGGGAGCTTGGGAAAGATTAGTACGATCAGTAAAGAAAGCCCTAAGCGCTACACTAAAGGAAAGAGCAGCAAAAGAAGAAACGCTACGCACCGCACTTGCAGAAGCTGAGTTTGTGGTAAATAATCGTCCACTCACCCACATTTCAGTTGACCCACGTGATGAAGAACCTTTAACACCCAACCACTTTTTGCTAGGGTCAGCCGGGAAGCGCCCCCAATTATCCTTCTACGACAAAAAAGAAGAGGAAACATGCCTACGCCGCCAGTGGCGCATCGGACAACAACTTGCAGACACCTTCTGGAGGCGATGGCTGCGGGAATACCTACCTACCATGGCTTTCCGGCAAAAATGGCACCATCCAACTACACCAATTAAGAAGGATGACCTAGTGATCATCATGGACCCAGCACTGCCTCGAAACAGTTGGCCACGTGGCCGTATCATCGAAGCAATACCTGCAGCTGATGGACAAGTCAGAACTGCCCGGATCCAAACCAGCACTGGGATATACGTAAGGCCGGCAGTCAAAATCGCCGTCATTCTGCCTGCCACGCCAGCAACTGATGAAACTGTACCCTCTGCGAAGACACCCGATTCAAAACTCAGACATCGGAAAAGGACACGCCCGACGAAGTAGCTGAGCACAGTCGAGACTGCACTGAGGGGAGTATATCGAACGTGTCATAGGAATACGTGTGCATTGAACGAGTGCGCGAAAGCATATGACAACCCTGGAAATTCAAGATTGGAATTTACGCTGTCACAGAGTACCGTGCCGCAAGCACGACAATCTGAGTGCTGCTATTGGCTAGCGGAACAATGTGCATGTGATGCCCCTTCCAAATGATTTGACTACAACGCAATTATGTCCTTTAACTAACTAATCAATTGAAAACATTAATGAAATTGATAATGAATACGTGCGGCAGCCTCATTGGACTGGAAAACACATCTAAATAACCACCTAATACTTTCACAAGGGAGTCTAGACAGCAATGATCAACGCCAAGGAATTGGCTGTCTATTTACGTCACCCCCACCATGCGACCAGCCGAGCCACTATTGGTCAATTCTGAACAAAGGAAAGATCTGAATCGTGAATATTTACGACAGCGAATTCATGTTCCGAAAAATTTGGAGCTCAATTTCGAGAAATTGGGAATAATTTGGATCAAGAAATAAACATCATCACCTAAAAATGAGTATATGCTACAAAAACAACCCAAAAACTGACGTCTATCAGTGATTGTTGCACTTTAAGAAAAATATTTACTGTTTAAAATTGTACCTTATATCACATATGTATACTTGTACCTTTTCTTGTAAACACAATAAAAATGATGTGAGGCTTTGGTATCCTAAGTTGGTAAGATCATGGCAAAAACTATCACACATAATTTTGACACAGCTGACTTCCAATCGTAGCGACCAGGGAAATTACCTAAAACAAGTACCTTAAAAAAATTAAGGAGGTTCTGTCCCCCAAAAGTCCGACCTGAGTTTGCCCTATAAAAATAGAAGTCAAACCGGTAGGAAGTCAGTTCAAAACTATCAGCCAAGAAGAAAGATACCAACTCAAGATACCAACAGTCTCCAAGTTCAAACCTCTTTTAAAGTGTTTTAGTCAGTCTTAGATTCAGTTTACCTATCCCAGTATCCCAGTAACCTAAAAACCCCAGTCTCCCACAGTCTCCAAAGTGAAAAATATTTATTTTAATCCAGTACTCAAATCAGTTTTGCCATTATACCTAGAAGCATTTTTTGTCAAAGTAGTAAATTCATTTAAAAGACCAGTGGCGTTCCAAAATCCACTGGCGTACGAAACTCCATTGGCGTGTCATTTTGGCCAGCTCCCTATTATATTTAGTTTATGTACAAACGTCTAGTACAGTTACTAATAATTATTAGACAGTAAATAACGATAAAAACCTTTTTAATTAAAAAATTCAATTATTTCTACTGGCAATCTTATGTGTTGGGCCTTCTAAACACCTAATATTTATTATTCTTACAAACAATTTGTCATTTTATTCAAGGCCAAAAATTTTATAATAAGTTCAAAATTATCCCTAAATAAGTAGTATCATTAAGGGCATTTAACCAGCCAGCGGCCGAAAATCCACATTTCGTCAAAAGATGTTCTTACAATCGTACAGGGCGGTTCCAATGAGAAAGATAAATTATTCTCCCTACCAGCTTTTTACTATTATAACTCAATATCGATTTTATTCCATTTCAAATTTGCTTTAATTTATACCTACGTCCTACATCCAAAAATGCTGAAAGACGTGATGATAAAACTATTAAAATTAAGTATTTTTTGTAATTATTTTTTGATCATAAGTTTTTATCATTTTTCAATAATGTCTAAGCAAAATAAGAATGTAAAAAAAATCTGAAATGTATTAGTTTGTAAGTTCGCAAATAAATACTCAAACGGACCAATTTTCGTCAAGAAACACAATGTACGTAAGTATATATTTTTTAATGATTTTATTTAAATTAAAATGAAAATTCTGAAACATGCGTTTACCAGATAATGTATTGATTTATTTTACTGCATATGATTTGAAATGGTTGTTATATAATACAAAAATTTTTTGAAAATTTAACAAATCTGCCAAACGACCTATGGTATAACCTTTTTATACTAAAAATAAACATTTTTTCTCAACATTTAAAACACGCGTTTACTAGATAAAAAAACAATCTTTCGAAATCAATTTACATTTTTTTGTGGAAAAGAGTCAATACGTCTAAAATCTGATTTAAAAATTACATATTTCTGGTTTTCTCTAGTATATTAAGTGGGACATGTATATTAAGTGGGACAATTCCCGTGAATTTAATAAAAAATATTTATATTTTTTATTTTGGTTTGGTATCAACTTAAATTTATTTATCGATTGTAAAAAAACGCTGAGTAGAAAAAAATAATGAAAAATAAGTATAAAAAATAACGGTAAAAACGTACCCACGTTTTTTTGTACGACAAATTATTCATCGTGTTTAGAACAAGACTTCTCTTTCTGACACTCTTAATATTCGGGAAGTTAATTATGTAAAAAAGTCTTAAGGCTATGTAAAGAGAAAATTCTTTCAATAGCACCATTCCTCTTATCATGGTAGAACTATGCTGTGCTAAAACATCTGTTCTGATGATAAATCCCACTAGTTTGATGCAAACCGGAGAAATCCATAATATGTGGTCCTGGAACGTTAGTTTGGGATCAAAGACGATTTCTAGATATTTAACTATATTGACTCGATGCAATGTTTGCCCTTTATTATGTATTAAAAAACTATGGACTTCTGGTAGCAGGTATAGTTCATCGTTACACATTTTTTTAATGTACAATCCAAATTTGCAAATATTTACATCTTCCCAAAGGCGTAGCTATGGGTAAATGTAAATACATATTTGCAATACATAGCTTCACATGGGAGGGAGGGGTTCGATTAGGAAGGGGGGTATGAAAAAAATTTAGAAGTTTTTTGGGAACTCTATAGGGGCGATAAAAAAAGATATTGCAAATATAGGGGAGATAAAAAATTGCAAATAATAATGTTATATTTTCCATGAATCTACGAGTTGTTTTCTCTGTTTTCTTACACATTACTGAGGCCGATGGGGGGGAGGGGTTGAACCCACCTAAACCCCCCCCCCCTCTCCTTGTGTACGCCCATGCATTTACTGGTTAACGCCAGTGCGTGCTTATCGGTAAGTCGGATAGTTAATATTAGATGATCTTAAATTTCTTCAAAAATACTATAAATGAACAAGATGTAAAGTTATATTTTCAATATGCAATAAACAATTATGTAATAAATATTTTTTTGTTATCTGTAAGTGAATATCTTTTAGTGATTTTGTAATAATTCAATAACACTTTGGAAAGGCAATACAATCATCACACAGAAAAAATATTTGATCACGATAATGTTATTTATGAAATTAAATTTTTCAAATATCAGAGTGTGTAATTCACACGTGGTAGAAGTGAAACTAGAAAGTCGCTGGATGTCAGTTTCTTTTCTTTTGCTTGATTTGAAGTGGTTTGAAGATTGGATATTGATTTCACTAAATAAAAATGTTTTTTATTTATTTCGTAGGATTCGAACTCCCGTTCGCTTGATGTCTGTCTCTCTGGCCGCTGAGACTTGTCAGGCACCTTGCCAACCACGCTATGGAAGGCACGCCCGAGGTGCAAATTTACCGCATTATATTAGAACCGCGTATTTGTATAGAACTGAGTTGTGATGCATTTCCGATTCACCCGAATTTCAAGTCTCTAACGGCGCTAAAGAGTTTCACTTAAAAAAATAATACAATGATCTGAAATTCAGCTACAATAATAGGTGCCAAGTTTAAAAATTTTAACCCAGAACAAAACGCAACCCGCAACAACATACAAAAGCTATAGTTTTAATTTCTCCGAATTAAAACCGATATACACATAATTTATTCACCCCGCTTCAGCACTCCTGGTTATCTTGGAATATATTCGTAGCAGTGGTGTAGCGACATGCTACGGGCGTAGTCCCTGTCGTAGAGCTTCCTACGGTATATTCAAGTGCCGTGTTAAGGATGAGACTGCATTGTCTATCATATTTTCCCCGTCTTATTTAACAGGGTTTAGAGCCTTTAGTCATCACATATGCCTGGCAATGACGTTAAATAATACCGTCAGACACCGTGCAGCTTGCTCGCGAGTTTCCGCTCGCTAAGAGCTTTTAAAATTCAACTTTATTTAAATATGACTTCCATCAACACTGAATTATTATGTATAACAGGCTTACGATGGATTTCAAATGTGTTAGGTGCTTGTTAAATAAATTAAATAAATAAGTTGCTAGGGTTGTAAACGAAAAATTCTATCCTATTAATATTATAAAGGCGGAAGTTTGTATAGACGTATGGATGTACGAATATATGGATGTATGGATGTATGTTTATTACTCTTTTACGCAATAAATACTGAATGGACTTTAAAAATTCTTTCACTAATATAAAGTTTATTTGCGAGTTATATAGGTTGGTAAGCTCTGGCGTTATGAAATTATTTATTATATATTTATTGTCCGGACGAAAAGCAAAGCATTGCTAAGTAATTGACGTGTAAATGTATGTTAAATACTAATCCATAAGTCTATACTAATATTATAATTGTGAAACTGCGCGTGTTTGATTGTTACGTTTTAATAGGTGGCACGCGAGCTGTTTGAAAAATGAATGTAACCGTTATGGAGGTGGGAGTGGTGGGGGGAAGGGAGTAGAAGAGAGGGGGGGACAGGGAGGGGATAGGGAAGGTGGAGGACGCGGAGTGAAAAACCCCCTAATACTATGCCAGTGAAGCCGGGGGCAAAAGCTAGTTATTAAATAATTTTAATAACTATTCTAAACAAATAACGGTTATCTTTATGTGTTATTGTTATGTTATTTTATTATATCCTTCCTTTTCTCTTTTTTTACATATTCTATTCAAAATATATATGTAGGACGGATGGATTCATACGTCCGTCACTCCTGGACACACTGATCACCAGATTCTTACCCTCCCCTAATTTCCTTTTCCTTCCCAGAACTTCCTCTCCTTCCTTTCCTAAAAAGAACCTCCACCCAGCATCCCTAAAAATGACATAGAGCCTGAGGGGAATTATTTTCCTCAGGGTCTCGCCGGTCTCCTGTTTGGAGCTAATGTAAAAAAACCTTCAGCTTCACATATCGTACCCAAGTAGAAATGCCATAGTCCCACTAGCTTCGGAACTATGACAATTGAGACTATTATGCGGTATTCACCAAAAATGTACACTATAATGTACCCACTGGCTTTGGGACTGTGGCACTTGGGACTCTTGTGTAGTATTTACTACAAAAGTATGATTTTGATCAAAAGATCACTAGAGATCAAAATGTCATATTTTTTATATTATTACCCAAAAGAGTCCCAACTGCTCCTAATCGCCTAGAACCAGTGAGACTGGTGGAGTGGAGTGGAGGCATCCCCATCGGGGTATGTCGTGAAGCTGAAGGTAGTGGGGAGAGGAAAGAGGTAGGACAAGTTATGTTAATACCCCACAAGAGTCGCAACTGCTCCTAACCGCCTAGAACCAGTGAGACTGGTGGAGTGGCATGCAGGCATCCCAAAATGTGAGGCTGAAGGAAGTTGGGAAGGAGATGGGAAGAGGAAGATGGGAAAGTACTAGGCTATTCAGATCTAGGCACCAAACACGGCTAAAACCATTTCAAGCAACGTTTAAATTCTAAATAGAGGTCTTACGACAGAACAAATCTGAGAGTATCTTTCACTTCGTAACTTGTTACAAATATTTCTGTCTGTTATCCAATATTTTTTTTACTCCAAATAAGCTCAGGAATCACTGATGCACACTGTATATGATACATAAATTAAATCAACTTTATTAACGCTTGCCGGGTTCCATATGTAGTATAATAAGGAAAATCCATAGCCGAAGATCGTTATTAAATATTACACAAACAAAAATGAATAACCAGTGATTTTGACGGCCTCTGTAGTCTAGGGGTAAGGCTCTTGACTCGCAATCCAAAGGTCGCGGGATCGAATCCCAGCGCGGCATGACAAATAAATTTTATTTGAATAATTTCAGTTATTTCACAATTAATTAATTAAAAATCATACATACTTTATTTGCGGCGTGTTTCAGAGTGGAGGATACTCTCAGTATCGCTCTGAATCACCAATCAGAATCGAAATGTTTAGACATCTATGGGGACCAGATCTGAATAGCCAGGTACTTCCCCACCTTCCTCCATCATCAACACCATCTGCTTCCCCTCCCCATTACATTCAGCGTCACAACATATCCCGGGGATGCCATAATCTCACTGGCTCCAGACGGGAGCAGCTGGGGTAATAATAATAACAATAATATAAACGTTTATTCATCAATAGATTTTTTATAGTATTATACATTTTGTTCTTTTATCATTGAGTCTATTGATGATGATTTTTCCTGGAATGCAGCTGGTTTTCAGCGGTACCTCCAATATAAAAAAAAAAAACAGAAAATTAAATTAAATTAAGATAAAATAAATACCAAAATTAAATTACATACAAAAATTCAATCAGATCCCTAATTCAACACACACAATATAATACAATAAAAATAAATAATATGAATTAAAATAATAAATTAATTAATAATGTAAATCGGAATTCAGCTCAAATACAAAATATCAATTCAAATAAAATATAATATAATTAGTTGAAATTCAAAATAAAATCAATTCAAGTACAATATATGATCAATATGTTAATATGATACTCACATATCAATATGGTACTAAACATAAAAAAAAAACAGAGTGTGCAGTTCCCAAGCGGTACAAGTAAAGCCTTGAGTAAACTAAAGTAAACAAAAGTGTGGAGGCTACAAAGAACCGCACAAAGAGGAGATCGATAGGTTACGAAGCACCGAATAAAGAGGAGGCCGATTGTTCTATCTCATTCTCTCGCAGTCTAAAACCCATTGATGTATGTATTTGTCTGTTTTTAGTGTCGCTATTTTTCGTTTCATCGAGTTTCAAATTAAAACGGTGTTACAGAAGTTCACACTTCAACAAAAAAAACCGATAGATTTTCATTTGAATTTGAGCTGCTTAACCGAACATTGCGAGCGAGATATTTTTGTAAGTACGGCTCATTGTTGCAAATGAAGCTAATTTTTAGACCCCTTACCCGCTACCCTTTACCCGTTACCCGTTACGATGCCCGGGAGCCCGAGGTTAAATAATCGGCCTTGTTACCCTAATGTTATCCACTTTTCATTATCATTAGGGAAGACCTAATTGGAGAAGTTTGACGGCGAAAACATGTTGCACAAATGGGGTGATTTCAGATAAAAATAATTTCCATGCCTTTTATTGTGAGAGGAAAACGTTACGATTTTCTGGATATTATTTATTACTCTTAGACACTTCGTAAATATCACGCGTCATGTAAGGTCGGAATGGTGAACAACAAGGTTTATAATGTATAACCACAGAGTGGGTATAGTTAAAAAAAAAAACGTTACTGTGACCAACGTTTAAGAATTAGGTCCTCCAAATTGATTGGGGGAAAACATAATATCGTCGCTGTGTACGTATTACCTCCAATGTGATCGAAAATGAAGGGAGACCTAGATTTCTTTTCATTTATTTTGAACGTTAATAATCATCTTATATATAAAAATGAATCGCTGAATGTGTTGCTAAGCGCATAACTTTCAAACGACTGCACCAAATTGGATAATTCTTTTTTTGTGTGTTCGTTATTGTGAGGACAAGGTTTATATAACATGGCATTATGAAATTTGTATAAAAAAATTGCTCTTGGTGGCACGCGAGGTTTGAAAACTGAATGTATGGAAAGCGGGAGGGAGAGAGGGGGAGGGGAACCTGGGATGGGGGAGGGGGACCTGGGAGGGGGGGGGGGAACTCGGGAGGGGGGTTCGTGGGACAAGGGAAGGGGGGAGGGAGTGGAGTGGGGAGAGGGAAGGTGGAGGTGACGGAGTGGGAACGCAAGAGGGGAAGAGGACGCAAGAGAATAAGGGGAGGCGGAAGGGGAACGGGACGAATGGGAAAGGACACTCAGGGAGAAACAATTTTTTTATTAAATGGCATAGCAACGCATGCCGGGACCAGCTAGTTATTATTATAAATAACTATTGTTTGGTGGTCTGCCTTCATTTATATGCTTCAAAATTGTTTTTTTCGCTGTCCTGTAAAATATTATATTCTATGCATTTGGTGGTATTACGTGCCTTGCGACGTATTTTAGTTTTCCAATTGTTTTTCGGGGTGATTCGTCTAAAGCACACTTAATTTACACTTTTAAATCTTGACCTAAATAACTAGATACGAGGTACTTTCAAAAATACCCGTTGAAAATATTATCTAACCGATTTTCTCCCCTTCAAAACAATCGAAATATTGGAAACACGTGCGCCTGACACGTGACAAAATTGAGAACCAATAAATAACACTACGTTTATGAAAATAGTTCATTGACGGCACAAGTTTGCTTGACATAATAAAATTTCATACAGTCAGTATTAAATTTCATACAAAAGAGCATGTCCAATATTTGTGGCATTTTTCACTTGTTGGGAAAAAAGTTTTGTGGTTTCGTTTTAAAAAAAAATTAAATGTAATGTATCAACTGCAATATCTGCAAGCAATATTCCGAGAAAAGGTTTCCCTGTAAATATTTTTCACTTCAAATTTACAGGGAAAATGTTTCACTTTCAATACAAAATATAAAAACAAAAGCTGGCCGTGATTGGCCGGTGGGTTGGACATTCGCGAAGCAGTCGGGTCGAGTTCGATGCTCACAACGAGCACCGATTTTCTCTCTTTACACATCATAAATTAAATACGATCGATTATTAATATGAGAGTTTGGAATATATCGGGAGCACCTCCTATCCGTTTTCTATATTTCTCTTCCTCTCCCCTTCATATAACCCAAAATTAATTTTAAGAAAACTTCATTTCCAATGAATTTTAGCATAAGAAACTACTGTAGCTTGACTTCAGTTCACTTGTGTATTTATCACTGTATATTATGCAAAATAACACTTATTCATTTAATTATTTACACAAAACAAGTAGGTACCTAACATAATAAAAATAGAAATAATAACAATTATATATTTAAACCCAGTATTGACACCTGCCTAGAGTAAACAGCAAAAATCAACATTAAAAAAAGCAAGGAATAAATATTGACAGTTAGTTTCATATTATATTATCCTACTAATATTATAAAGGCGAAAGTTTATATGGATGTATGTATGTTTGTAACTCTTTCACGCAAAAGCAACTGAATGGATTTTAATGAAACTTTACAATAATATAGCTCATACATCAGAATAACATATAGCTCTGACATTATGAAATTTGTATTAAAAAAATTGCAATAGGTGGCACGCGAGCTGTTTGGCATGATAATGTAATGGGTATGGAGTGGGTGAAGAGGGGGGGGAGGAGAGGTGGGAGGAGGAGAGGTGGGGGGGAGATGGAGAGAAGAGGTGGGGGTAGGGGGAGAGGGAGATGTGGAGGGGGGGATCGGTAAGGTGGAGGAGGCGGAGTGGAAACCCCCCCTAAAACTATGCGAGCGAAGCTGGGGGCAAAAGCTAGTTATATATAATAATATTGGGGAAACAAAATGTTTCAAACCTCTGATTTAAATATTGGTATGGAATAAATGAAAATATTAACGGAACTGAATTTATTTCCAACTCTACGCAGCCTTTGGACTGGGAAATTAATAAAATAGTTTTCGATGAATAAACAAAGAACAGCTCTGGAAGCTCCGTGTTACGATTTGGTACTCGGAACGTTATTAGCTCTGTTAAGCCAGGTGCATCCATCGAGCCATTAACTAACTTGTATAAAAGTATCAAAACGTTCATAGTTCTGCAGCAAGATAAGTCAGTTAAATCAAGAAATTTCATTAAATTATCATTATCACTTTGTTCAATCGGTATGGATAGTTTGAAATTGATAAACCTTAAAAATTGGTATTGAACTCTCTCAGTATGGAAACCAAATAGTGGAATTATATTTCAAATTACTTCTTACTAAGACAGTGAAGAGAATCTTAAAAGAATGGGGCGACGTAAGATTTTTAACCGATCTTAAAATAAATCCCAAACATTTCGTAGCCTTTTCGTTATATGTTTTTGGGGTGTTGTGCCGTGTTGCGCTACCTCCTTCTTTAGCCAACGTTTCGGACATCGTTGCAGTGTCCATCATCAGGGCAGATCCGGCAGATCCGGTAGATGTGTAATTTTTAGTCGTGAAGTGTGTGCTTATTTACTTCGAAGCGATACCGTGTCGCCAGCAGCACTAACTTTCACCAGTACAAAATACTCGTGACAAGCAGTGGCGTCATCGCCGCGGAACGGAATAGAAAGTTCATTAAAACGTGGTATTTATGCTAGCCAGGGGCAAGTCCGTTTGCGAGATGCCGACGGAAGTGGCTCCATCTCTTAATGAAATCTAAAATTAGAAATCACAGTGGTAAGAATTTAGGAAAAAATAAAATAAAATTAAAAAATTACAATTGTTAACTTTCACCAGTACAAAATAATCGTGACAAGCAGTGGCGTCGTCGCCGCGGAACGGAATAGAAAGTTCATTAAAACGTGGTATTTATGCTAGTCAGGGGCAAGTCCGTTTGCGAGATGCCGACCGAAGTGGCTCCATCTCTTAATGAATTCTAAAATTAGAAATCATTATGGTAAGAATTTAAGAAATAGAATTACAATGGTTAAAGCGAATTTAGTCAATATAAATCAAAATGGTTTACCACGAGCTCGCATTACTATATACTTAGACATGGTTTTTTAGCTCTATTAATAATAAATGAATTTTACTAGAATTAGAATTACACTGGTTAAAGCGAATTTAGTCAATATAAAGTTATAACACAAAAAAATGGTTTACCACGAGCTGGCCTTACTGTATACTTAGACATGTTTTTTGCGTTTAGCTTTGGTGTAGCCGTCAATCACCGGATATAAAAGCTAAACGCAAAAAACATGTCTAAGTATACAGTAAGGCCAGCTCGTGGTAAACCATTTTTTTGTGTTATAACTTTATATTGACTAAATTCGCTTTAACCATTGTAATTCTATTTCTTAAATTCTTACCATAATGATTTCTAATTTTAGAATTCATTAAGAGATGGAGCCACTTCGGTCGGCATCTCGCAAACGGACTTGCCCCTGACTAGCATAAATACCACGTTTTAATGAACTTTCTATTCCGTTCCGCGGCGACGACGCCACTGCTTGTCACGATTATTTTGTACTGGTGAAAGTTAACAATTGTAATTTTTTAATTTTATTTTATTTTTTCCTAAATTCTTACCACTGTGATTTCTAATTTTAGATTTCATTAAGAGATGGAGCCACTTCCGTCGGCATCTCGCAAACGGACTTGCCCCTGGCTAGCATAAATACCACGTTTTAATGAACTTTCTATTCCGTTCCGCGGCGATGACGCCACTGCTTGTCACGAGTATTTTGTACTGGTGAAAGTTAGTGCTGCTGGCGACACGGTATCGCTTCGAAGTAAATAAGCACACACTTCACGACTAAAAATTACACATCTACCGGATCTGCCGGATCTGCCCTGATGATGGACACTGCAACGATGTCCGAAACGTTGGCTAAAGAAGGAGGTAGCGCAACACGGCACAACACCCCAAAAACATATAACGAAAATGCTTCTGGCCGTGAAAATCTTAAAACTTATCATTTCGTAGCCTTATTTGGTACTTCACGTTGATGTGTGGGACAATTTTTTTTCCCATCAAATGAGATACCCACAACCTTGATACGAGACATCTTTTTAAGATGAGTATTATTGATGCAATAACGAGACTATACCGAAGCTGTCATGCAAACTAAATGAAACATGGCATTTGACATCACAACAACGTCACTAAATTTACTTACGTCAGATGGCGTTTTCAATTATTCATTTTGGAATATTACGCGTTAGATAAATGTGAAATAAACACGCGCAATGCAAGCTTTGACACTTATGCGTCTGAAGTACATCACAAATATATCAATTGCGCGAGGTATTTCATAAAACTTTTAACTTTTTCGCCGCTACGCGCATCAATTCATGCGAAAATAATTCGTGTCCTCAGCGCTACGCGCATCATATCATGCGTTTGACTTTAGCGGCTGTATACTACGTAAATACGCGACGAATTTAGCAGATAACTGAACCAAAAAATAGTTCAATCCTTTATCTTACTGACATCTTGCGTTTGCTGGTTAAAATATGATAAATTGTTTACATAAAACATTGTGAAGGCGATGATTCGTTAAATCTTCCTTCAGTCATTTGAATGTCGCGCCGCTGAACCGTTACAAACGGACAAAAAAGTTAAAGAGCTAAGTTTTATTTATTTATTTATCTATAAAAAGAATGTTTATATTACATTACAGTATGATGGATATAAAACACAAGATGCTAGAACAAAAAGTACATGAGCTACAAGAACAATTAGATGAAAAAGAGCGTCAAAACTCACAGACGTGTGCGAAAATTCGAGGAATTCCTGAAATTCAAGACGAGAAACTCAATGACATTATTTTCAATATAAATAATGCTGTAAAATTAAACAAAAATGACATTGAGGACGCATACAGGGCGCCAGGAAAAAGAAACCACACAGCAACGAGATCAATAATTATTAAATTTAAAAATCCAAATGGTTGTGAGGAGTTTCTAAACGAAGCAAAAAAATATAACAAAAATGCAGAAAATAGTGCCAACAGACTCAACACCAGTAAAATAGGCTTCTCGGGACCGAAAATGCCAATATTTATTAACGAGCTTCTAACCACCCACGCAAAAAGATTGCTATTTCTCTCGAAGCAATTAGCAAAAAAGTACAATTTTGCCTACGTATGGGTTAAGGCAGGGCGAGTCTACGTTCGACAACAGACAGACTCGCGAGCGACCGTGATTCGCACAGAAAATACCATCCTTGAAATAGAAAATTTACTATCAAAAACTAACCATGGAAATGACACAAGTGCAACCTCAAATGACACAGCCCACGTAGTAGATGCATGACTGCAGCCTTATTCTCCATCCTCTCATGGCATTGACTCTATATTAATCACTTTCTGCATTTTATTTTATGTACCTATGTATTATATGGATACTGCATTTAATATTGCGACTAAGACAATTGAACTTAATATACTTCCTCTAAAATGGCTTCAACATTAAATATTGATTTTGAAATTTCATCTAATGAAGAACACACTTTCACAAATTCAACCGATTTTAAAGTAACCGTCGCCGAAAATAACTCTCTGAATATAATTTCTCAAAATATTAGAAGCATTCAAAAAAACTTTGACAATTTTGCAGTGCTTTTACAAGATCTTAACACTAATTTTGATAGTATCCTTTTAAGCGAATGTTGGATAGACGAAACTTTTACTGACATTAACATATTGGGATATACGACTTTCCACACTACTACTAAACTTAATCAAAATGATGGAATAGTCATCTTTATCAAGGAGTCACTGAACTCTTCAATCGCGGAAATAAAATTAACAGAAGCAAATTGCGTCAAAATATCACTAGGATCAGATTTATCTATTTTTGCTATTTATAGGCTTCCATGCTACAAAAATATAACACCTTTCCTAAATTCCTTTCAACATCTCATGGAAAACAATAAAACTACTAAACAACTAATTTTAGCAAGAGACATAAACATAACCATTCTTAATTCTAAACCCAAAACTAACGAATATCTAAGTCTTCTAGCTCACTATGGCCTTCAGTCAACTATAAATTCTTCGACAAGAACCTCACTAGAGTCAAAATCCTGTATTGATCATATTTTTGTTAAAACTAAAAATAAAACTATTTCATCCACCATTCATTCCACGGTTACCGACCATTTCACCACCACACTTGGCATGCGATTGAAAACTGAAAAAAAAACAAAAATATATACAAATACGTCACGGCAGATCATAGATTTCAAAGCACTTAGCTCAGATATAAGTCATGAATCTTGGACTACAACTCTAAAAGAAACGGATCCAAATAAAGCGCTTAATGAATTTTTACTAACTTTGAATGCGTTTATCACTAAACACACTATAATAAAAACCCGTAAAAACACTACACACAAAACACTTAAAATTAAACCTTGGATTACAACAGGACTGGTAAAAAGCATACACAAACGGAATATGATGCATGCAAGAGTAAACAATAACCCAATGGACAGTAAACTAAAACACAATTACTTATTATACAGAAACCTATGTAATAAACTAGTAAAGCAGGCGAAACATGAGTTCTATCGGAAAGAAATAGATAGTGCCGGGGGAGATACAAAAAAGATATGGAGAGTTATCAAAGATGCCGCTTATTCAAAACCTAAGAACAGTACTTCTATTAATAAATGGTTAGTTGATGGGGAAATCTGTTTAACAAAAAACGAACCCAAAAAAATTGCAAATCACATTAATGATCATTTTACCAACGTTGGCTTTAATTTAGCAAAAAAAATACTTAGAAAGAACCACACGACAGAAGAGCTACTACTCAAAGAAAGCTCTTCTTTGCGACCTAATCATTCCTTTAACATTTATAAAATAAATAAAACAGAAATCAATGAACTCATTATTTCACTCAAACCTCATTGCGCACCTGGTCCGGACAAAATATCTAACCAAATCTTGATAAATCTACAAGAATATATCGGTATACCTCTGCTACATATATTTAATCAAAGTTTCTGCCAATGTATTGTACCTGACAAACTTAAAATTGCCAGTATTATCCCGATCTGTAAATTTGGAGATAAAACTTTAATATCTAACTACAGATCCATTTCACTACTTAACTCTCTATCAAAACTCCTAGAAAGAGCAATGAAAAAAAGACTGATATCCTACCTTGACAAACACAACTTACTATGAAGTCATCAATTCGGTTTTCGGGCAAAAATGGGCACAGACCAGGCAATTTCTGAACTAACCAACTTCATTGTAAAACACGTAGATAAGAGATCTAAAGTAATTGGAGTTTTTCTAGATCTGGCTAAGGCCTTCGACACGATCTCTCATGATCTGCTATACGAAAAACTTAAAAATATTGGCATTAATGGAAAACCGCTTAAATGGTTTATCAGTTATATAAAAAATAGGAAACAAATAGTTGAACTAAACAAATGCCTGAGTGACACAGCAGAAATAAAGTACGGAGTGCCTCAGGGTAGTGTCTTAGGCCCTATTCTTTTTCTTTTATATATTAATGGTCTCACTAATATTAAAATTCCAACACTCCAAGTAATCAGCTACGCAGATGATACTGTACTTCTTTTTATAGAGCAATCTTGGGAAAAGGTCTTTAAAAGCGCAGAATTTGGTATGAAGGAGATAAAAAAAATGGCTCGATAAAAATCTTCTTACCCTAAACATCTCGAAAACCAAAATTTTAACATTCAGTAAAACCAAAACTGGGCAACCTAAATCCGTCCCGCTTTTACATCTGTATCCATGTACTACATTACAAACCACAAACTGCGACTGCGAAAATATTGAGCATTCGGATAGTATTAAGTATCTTGGTTTAACAGTGGATTTCAAACTAAAATGGGAACTTCACGTAAATTCACTTGTAATGAGAATCCGGAAACAAATATACATCTTTAAAACGATTAGAAACATCATGTCACCTAAACTATTAAAAGATGTATTGTTATGAAGTGGTGTTAACTCTTATTTAAAGTTATTATTTTTCTAACACCTCTTCACAACAAGAACCATTGTTGTTTTAAATTTTCGTAAAGTGATTAAGAATACGGGCAGGCAACACAGAGACGGCCGGGAATCTATGGTTTCCGGCTCCGGTTTTGGTTTTCACTCTGGAATCGTTTCACCGACGGGCAATCGTTGAAATGTTGGCACAGTCAATTAATTATAATTTACATTAAACCCAGACGGGTGAACGTATAGGAAATGTAAGAATAGTATTTCCACAATGATGGGTGAAGTTTCAACCGAATAAATATAAAGTTTAATCGAGTGTTGTAAATTAAATGACCGCAAAGGTCCGCGCGTGCAAGGTAAAATTAAATAATTTACTACCGCAAATCGTTGCCATCGCGCGATGTTGTGAAACCGCGCATGCTGCCAAGGAAGTATAATACTCCCGGGGCGCTATCCAGGCCTTATTTTACATACGGGAGTTGTATTAACATAACAACGCGCTCTGGACTGCATCAGCCAAGGCCATCCGTCCGTGGAGCTCCCACATTGTCATGGATGGGAACTCAATGCGCTGAGATCAGCCACCCTGTGCTGGAGACGCTGGACCCGTCTCCAGGGCACCCTTTCCGGACGGAGATCCTGATGGTTCCAGCTGGGTCTGACGAGATCGGATCCTCACCGGTTTGATGGAGGCTTCCCGCTCACACACGCCCGCACACGGTTATATAAATGTTAGTTAGCTTAGATAGAATTTAAACCATCGACCGATCCCTGGGGGTAAGTTTAATTTAAACATATTTGTAATACTGTTAATATGATCAATATATACTACGCTATATTTTTCTGAACATCATCTTTCAATTAACACCCGAACCATCATATCATGCATACCATTGTGCCCACGCTCAGAGATTGTGTCATGCTCTCTTTCATCCAGAACATTACTCGGGAACCGAGTATTGGCGCGCAGGATTCTGCAAAGTTCCGGATGGTATATTATTTGAACCCCACACAAACTGTGTTAATATTTGGCAAATAGCCCACATAAGAAACTACGTGGTTTGGCTCGTAGGGATTGCATGATGTGTTGATTTTGGTGTTTGTTTCATGATTATTTGACATAATATTGAATATCTTATGTCTAGTGTTTACAATGATGCTTCATAACCTCAAATATACTCAGATATACTAGTAAGGATGACTCATGATTTGCTTTATTCTATGGGAAAGTTTTGATAAGCTATCATCTTTCAAGAAATCTATGATTTATCTATGCTTTTGCAGCTGTCAGTTTTTATGTCAACATTTATTATAAATAACTTGATTATAAATGAGGTTATGTTAAACTGTCTAATTCATGTTTACTTCGATGTTATTCACTTGTTTAGTCAAGACATATTGACGTTGCATCATTTTGCAAGATTTTAATACTAATATACCTGATATTCAAGACATTTAAGTCATGGTTCTTCAATACAAATTGTAAATTCAAATTACAATCGATACTTCAGTAGTAAATATCCGTTCATCAGTGGATATTATTCTTATACGTACGTGATAATATACAGCATATTAAATGATATCTTTCATTAACATTTCCGTCAGGCCGAAATCTATGAACCTTCAAAATATATTAGGGTGGACCATTTTTCATTGTTCTCAGTAGGGTGGAGCATATTTTTTTTAAACAAAAAAAAATAATTTTTTTTTGGTTTTAATTATACAACAGAAGTTGAGATATTATTACTAATGATACTACAGCCGTTAGTAAAGAGTTTCTTTTGTTTTATAACAAATAATTTAATTTTTTTAAATTTTTTATAATTCTTTACGATTACAATTTATTTCTATTTGAGCATCAAAGTACGCCGTCATGTCTACACCAATACCAAATATCAATGGGGCTTCGAAGGAGGTTCTCATAAAAGAACTAAAAGACAGAAATATTGATCCATCGTCGACTTCTCACGAACTACGTTTACAGGCACGAGCTTATAATAAATAATTTAAGATGCCTACTATTAGTGAAATAGGTTCTGAATCATCGGATTCTGAATTAGACGAGACAACTATTAAAAAAGCCCATATCATTAAACAAACGAAGATTATTTATAAAGATTCACATTCTAACAACGTCGACAATTGGAAATTAAAATACGACGGAAAAAGTAGTGTGAGGGAATTTTTGCTATTGATTGAGGAGAAATGTAGGACTAAAAACTTTAACCAGGATCATCTTGTACGCGTTTTTCCCGATCTTTTAGAAGGATTAGCACTCTTGTGGTTTAGGTCTATTTACACTCAGGATTTGAAATGGGATGATCTTTCAAAACTTTTGATTAGACAATTTGAAGCAAATGACCTTCAAACAGATCTTAAGGTAAAATTATTTAACATGACGCAACCTAAGGGTATGTCAGTACTAGAATTCACTCTCAGAATGAAGGCATTAAATAATATGCTTGAAGCTAAACTACCAGAAATAGAACTTTTGCGGTTAGCAAAAAAAGCTTTATTGCCTATGTATGCAAATTTACTAGTATCAAGAGATATAGAGACTTTTGATCAATTGACTACTCATGCAGGCAACTTGGAATCTTATGCATCACTGTCGGATGATTTTGTATCTGTCGAAGTTTCTCAACCAAGGGTAGACTTACCTGTCACTAATAAATCGGAGAAATTTGATGGTAATACTAGACAACCACATAACTTTAATAATAATATTCATAGACGCCAAGATTATAGCCAGAATCATTATAGAAAACCAAATAACAACAATTTTACTAAAAGTAGTCTCGGAAACATGGATAATAATTATAAATATAATAAACCGTCTTCTTCTACTCCTAATGCTTATACAAAAACAGCACACGAAAATTCTAGAACGTTTTACAACAAACCATTTTGTTCATATTGTAAAATATCGGGACATGTTGTACAGGGTTGCAGGAAGAAAGACGCAAGGTCTAATAATCCTAAAGTGGGAGCTATTAATGACAAAGCTCATAATAGGTCAAAAAACTAGGTCGGAGTCTCTCTTGCTACAAGCCGTCCTTTGCGCAGAGGAAAGACGAGTGGGAGAGTTGGCTCCAAATAGTTAATAAATTTCTTTCATCCCCGTCAACCGGAACAGTGGGCCCGCTGCCACGGGAGACGGCGATTGAGAATGATAATCGTCCTTATACATATGTACACATTATAAATAATTTTTACAGCGGACTGCTAGACAGCGGCGCTTCATTGTCGTGTCTAGGAGGCAATAGTTATAAAATTTTTAAGGAATTAGGTATTAAGTTAGTTAAAGTTAAGTTTAGTGTTTCTACAGCGGACGGTTCAAACCAACCAGTCCTAGGGACAATGTCATTGCCGGTCACGTATAAATCATCCACAAAGGAAATTCTTTTCTACGTCATCCCGACATTGTCGCCTTCAATTATTCTAGGAGTTAACTTTTGGAAGGAGTTCCACATCGCACCGGAGCTGTTTTCGAAAGTTACTCATTCTGTTTCGGAAGGAAATATTAGTGGGTTGAGGGCTATTCGGCCAGCCTCGTCCCTAACTATTGAAGAGAATAGGGAACTCTCTAAGATAGTTAAAAAATTCGAGTCAATTTCTTTTGAAAAGAAAGGGTTAGGTCTAACACACTTGGTTAAACACAAAATAAATACAACAGGGCCACCTATCAAACAGCGGTATTACCCTCTTTCACCCGCACGGCAGAGACAATTGGAAACAGAAGTTGATGAAATGTTAAAATTAGGTGTTATTCGTCCTTCTCGTTCACCATGGTCCAGTCCAGTATTAATTGTAACAAAAAAAGACGGAACAGGTAGGTTTTGTCTTGATTCGCGAAAAATCAATAACGTCACGGAACGTGATAGTTACCCTCTCCCTTATATTTCGCGCATCCTAGATAAACTGGGCGGTGCCAGATATGTGTCCTCGATTGACCTTTCCAAGGCATTTTGGCAAATAGCCTTAGACAAAAAATCATGTGAAAAGACAGCATTTGTAGTTCCTGGCCGGGGCCTCTTTGAATTCACTCGCATGCCGTTTGGTCTGAAAAATGCTCCTAGTGAATTACAAAGACTAGCGGATGCCTTGTTTGGACCAGAGTTCGATGATAATGCTTTTTGCTATTTAGATGACCTTATATTAGTATCGGAAGACTTAAAATCACATTTTAAATTGCTAAATCGTGTGTATGAACGTCTACGAGACGCGGGCCTCACCATTAACTTAAAAAAGTCAGAATTCTGTAAAGCCGAGCTTAAATACTTGGGTTATATGGTTGATTCACAGGGCCTTCGCACTGATCCAAGTAAGATTGATAGTATTAAAGATTTTCCTGTACCGAAAAATGCTAAACAAATTCGGGCATTTGTTGGTCTGTGCGGTTATTTTAGACGGTTTATCAAAGGATTTTCAAGCATTGCAGCTCCTTTAACAAGTATTACTGGCTCAAAGAAAGGAATAAGTAACTTCAAATGGTCACCGGAAGCCGAATCCGCATTTATTGCATTAAAACAAGCACTTACTTCAGCCTCAGTTTTAAGTTGTCCAGATTTTTCCAAACCTTTCGCTATACACTGCGACGCAAGCTCCGTAGGTATTGGGGGGGTATTAATTCAAACTATAGATGGACAGGAGCACCCTATTGCTTATTATTCGAGATGCTTAAACGTTCATGAACGTAATTATGGAATAACTGAGCGTGAACTTTTAGCCGTGCTAGACTCCGTTACACATTTTAGACCATACATTGAAGGAACTCATTTTACAGTTGTAACCGACCACTCAAGCCTAAAATGGTTAGGTTCTCTGTCTAATCCCAGCGGTCGTCTCGCGCGTTGGAGTTCACGTCTATCTCAATTCTCTTTTGATGTGATCCACCGTAAAGGTACTCAGCATATAGTCCCAGATGTCCTTTCGCGAATGGATCATGCCGAAATCTCTATTATAGATTCAGAAAATATTCAAGACACGTGGTATAAAAATATTTGGAAGGGTTGTCAAGAATTTCCTCAACGTTTTCAGAACTACCAAATTCGTGACAATGAACTATTTCGTCATACAAAGACTAGTTTAGCACTGTGTGAAGATACCGCGTGGAAAAAAGTAATTCCTCAGGAAAAAAGATTTGACATTCTAAGTAATATTCACGAGTCTTCTCGGTCGTGTCACCCCGGCGTTTTTAAAACTTATAAAAAAGCACAATTACGGTATTATTGGCCAAACATGTACAAGGATATTAAACAATTTGTAAATCGCTGTACAGTTTGTAAGGCGCATAAAATCAGTACGGCCTCGCCTAACGGTATTTCATCAAATCCTAAAAAAGTTACACGTCCAATGCAGATGTTATCGTTGGATTTGGTAGGTCCATTACCTAGAAGTTACTCCGGTTTTACTATTATTTTATCCTGTGTCGACGTTTTCTCTAAGTTTACCTGGCTGTTTCCGCTGCGTAAAGGTACCGCGCAAAGTATTGTTAAGAATTTAGAAGAAAATATCTTTCTTGTGCATGGCGTACCACGCACCATTGTTTGTGATAACGGGCGTCAGTTTATATCTAAAGAATTCAAGAACTTATTAAGTAATTATAATATACCACCTCCGTTTTATAACTCTTTATATACACCTCAGAACAATGTTGTTGAGAGATATAACCAAACTTTGGGTACCGCACTATCGATACTAGTCGAATCAGACCACCGTAATTGGTCAAAATTCCTACCACAAATTCAATCAGCTATGAACAATTCCGTAAATTGCGCTACGGGTTTTACTCCGTATTTCCTTATGCATGGTCGAGAGCAAATATTAGACGGTGATTTGCATCGTAACCCTATAGCTGATACAGAATCTAATTCACAATATTCTACTTGTCAGAGAATCTACGCACAAAAATTAGAAGAACTATCGTCAGTTTATGAGCAAGTCTCAGACGCCTTACTAAAAGCTTACCAAAAAGGGGCAAACCATTATAACTTGCGTAGAAAACATGTTAGTTTTCAAGTCGGAGACAGAGTTTGGCGTAGAAATTTCGTTCAGTCGAATGCATTAAATTATTTTGCTCAAAAACTAGCTCCATGTTTTGTGCAAAATATTGTCGTAAAAAAAAAATCGGACTTAATCTATACATTAGCAGACCTAAACGGTAAAGAAACTGGTGACTTTCATGTGAAAGACATCGTCAAGTCAGATAATATACCGGTTTAGTAGGTTTCTGATAGTACCTTGGTGGGTCTGGCCACCCTACCAAGTACTCTCAATTAATAAATATTCCATATAATTTTTCATTGCAAGGGAGCACAAAGCGGCTTGATCAACCGAGTTGGAGCGACCCAGCATTATGACAGTCTTTAGTCCTGTCCTTGTTAATTTTAAGGGTATTATAAATAGGCAAATAATAGAAAGAAACATAATAAATTTAGTGTCACACTCTAGTATCTTACTCGAGTTAATTACACGACAATGATGTTGTCTGGATAAATTTATGAGTCAATAATTTAAATAAATCTACGTAGAATATGGTTTTGATTAAACAAGTGAAAGTTAGGTATCATGGTTTATATAATCTGCCCAAAGCTTGGAATGCACGGTGATACTTTCCCACTATCCCCTTGTATTCTAAGTTTCCTTATATGAACTGTGTGCAAATTTTATACGTTCGCCCGTTACTTAGAAAGTGAAGATGTATCGGTCCAGTACATCTTTGTTTTCTAAGCATTTATTTTTTTTTAAGAATTGCTTTTGACCAAACATATTTTTGTTTACTTTAATATAATTATCTTGTCATGTTTACAAATGGTTAACTTATGTTAGTACCTTTGATATTTTGTTTATTAATTCATAGTAATTAATGTTATAATTATAAGAGCTGGTTCAGCATAAATCTTTTCATTAAGTTCCTTCTATAACTTTAGTTTTATTAAGTAAAAGTAATTTTATCTATCAATTAGTATGATAATACTATTACCGATTGCACCATTTATAACAATAGATGTATACTATTACCGATGGCACCATTTATAACAATGGATGTATACTATTACCGATTGCACCATTTATAACAATGGATGTATACTATTACCGATTGCACCATTTATAACAATGGATGTATACTATTACTAATTGCACCACATCTATAAGATTGGTTGTTGACAGTTTCACTGGATTAAACCACCTTACACACCTGCGTGCGTGTATAGGTTAATAGTTTTTTCTACTATTACGAAATAATGCTTTCCAAGGATGATTATTTTGTCTTATTGTATAAATTCTTTTCGAAAACTTACCCAATAACCAGGTCAGGTAGAGTAGATAGAGTTTTTTCAAAGTGTGTTTTATCTCCAACGGAGAAGTAGACTCAGTGAAAAGTGAGGGTTGGCTTGCCTCCCTAAAAAGTGTTGCCTGATTGGCCTAATCACCCTATTTATGGGTCAGTGAAGCTTTAACGCTTGAGTTATCCTGATGTGTTGAGAAAGAGAATATTTTTTTTATATACTTATAAGTTTACCTACAATTTATGTTTAAGAATATTATCTGTCATAGATGTAACGTTAACGGCAGTCTTAGACGTTCGTCAATTTATTATCACTCGGTATTCCGATACTGTGGGTGCTTGCAGACTCCGCTCACGTAACATCTTCTTAAATTTGTAATTAAACCATAAGTTATCTTTAAGTTTGAGAATGGCTGCATCGCAGGCTCAGCCATCCGGCTGCACGCTCGATGGGTGCGATTGGAGCTGCGGCACACCCATTCATCATAAGTTTTGTTATCCAAATCGTAGATTTAGTTTTTTTTTTCTTCCTTACTTTTCTTACAAATCATGATGTTTATATATATAATGGTCGATTGTTTTGTTTTTTTAGATACCCAGAGGATCTTCTCAAGTTAAGTTATTGCAGTTATAGTTTTTAGGGTTGTACTCATGTTTAGGGGCAAACATTTGTGTGGCGCGGGGGGTAATGTTATGAAGTGGTGTTAACTCTTATTTAAAGTTATTATTTTTCTAACACCTCTTCACAACAAGAACCATTGTTGTTTTAAATTTTCGTAAAGTGATTAAGAATACGGGCAGGCAACACAGAGACGGCCGGGAATCTATGGTTTCCGGCTCCGGTTTTGGTTTTCACTCTGGAATCGTTTCACCGACGGGCAATCGTTGAAATGTTGGCACAGTCAATTAATTATAATTTACATTAAACCCAGACGGGTGAACGTATAGGAAATGTAAGAATAGTATTTCCACAATGATGGGTGAAGTTTCAACCGAATAAATATAAAGTTTAATCGAGTGTTGTAAATTAAATGACCGCAAAGGTCCGCGCGTGCAAGGTAAAATTAAATAATTTACTACCGCAAATCGTTGCCATCGCGCGATGTTGTGAAACCGCGCATGCTGCCAAGGAAGTATAATACTCCCGGGGCGCTATCCAGGCCTTATTTTACATACGGGAGTTGTATTAACATAACAACGCGCTCTGGACTGCATCAGCCAAGGCCATCCGTCCGTGGAGCTCCCACATTGTCATGGATGGGAACTCAATGCGCTGAGATCAGCCACCCTGTGCTGGAGACGCTGGACCCGTCTCCAGGGCACCCTTTCCGGACGGAGATCCTGATGGTTCCAGCTGGGTCTGACGAGATCGGATCCTCACCGGTTTGATGGAGGCTTCCCGCTCACACACGCCCGCACACGGTTATATAAATGTTAGTTAGCTTAGATAGAATTTAAACCATCGACCGATCCCTGGGGGTAAGTTTAATTTAAACATATTTGTAATACTGTTAATATGATCAATATATACTACGCTATATTTTTCTGAACATCATCTTTCAATTAACACCCGAACCATCATATCATGCATACCATTGTGCCCACGCTCAGAGATTGTGTCATGCTCTCTTTCATCCAGAACATTACTCGGGAACCGAGTATTGGCGCGCAGGATTCTGCAAAGTTCCGGATGGTATATTATTTGAACCCCACACAAACTGTGTTAATATTTGGCAAATAGCTTACATAAGAAACTACCTAGCAAGCAACATAACAGTATACTTTTCCCTTTGCCAAAGCATTTTAATTTATGGTATATCGGCATGGGGTGGAGCCACAGACACATACATTAAGCTGCTTAATACAGCTCATAAATCACTTATTAGAACTATGTACAAAAAACCATATCTTCATCCCACTGAAAATCTTTTAATTCAAAATAAAATACTTAATATCAGGAAGCTATTCATAAAAAAAATTATCCATCTAAATTGCATAAAATCGTCACCTTCCCACATATCTCACTCCCAGAATACTAGATCTAAATCTAACAAACATTTACAAGTGCCAAAAATTAAATCCACTTTTGCTAAAAAACATGAATCTTACCTCGCACCTTCCATATTCAACATTTTCTTAAAAGAAACACAACACATAACTCAAACCAATAGAAAACGTACATACAAAAACTTTAATAAATGGTTATTGAACAAAAAAAGAAATTGCATTAAAAAGTTACTTGCGAACTGAACGTGTTAAATTTTATACGTTGTGTATTATTATTTAAACATATTTTAAAATATAAAAAAAGAACTTTCATACTGAAAATGTTCAATTACTTTATATATGTATGTATTTTTTTTTTATATTTAGATTATTATATGTAGGTTATCCTTTTCATTTATTTAAGGTTTTCTTTTGTACTTTGTATTTTTATTTATTATCTTTTGTATTTTTTGCATTAATCTTTAGTGATATAGGTAATTATAGATTCTGCTACCGGCTGAACTTTGTACTTTTGTACTTTGTACTATTATTATTTAAGTTTTTCTTTTGTACTTTGTATTTTTATTTATTATCTTTTGTATTTTTTTTGCTTTAATCTTAATTGATATATGTAATTATAGATACTGCTACCCGGCTCAGAACAGATATTGTCTAGTGAGTCGGGTAGCGCACATATATGTAAATGTAAATAACTATTGATATTAATAAACGCCCGGGTTACCGGCACCTTTAAAAAAAATATATATATATAGTATTTCTTAGGTGATCCAATCTGCTTTGATGGACTTATGCATCGATGTAAAATATTGACCAATTTCTGTTTTGCGAATCTTTTTAAGTAATTTATTTTTCTGTCGTACATTAGTTTGTTTGTGAACTTAAGTGACGTGACGTGTTTTAAAAATAGTTATTTTACTCAAGACTTTGTGATTGACTTTCTTTTGTGATTTTATTTCTAAATTTTGTGGACAACCTAAATTGTAATATATCTGTCTATATTTATGGGCTTACCGTTTATATATCAAAATTGAACCCCCTTAAAAATGGCAAACCGCAGTCTTACGGAAAACGAAATTTATGAAACATTTTTAGACGTTGACTCTGATTTAGAAATAAGTGAAGATGATCAAGATATACCAATTACTGAAGAAGTTAGTGACAGTGAAATAAACGCCCCCGGGACGAGCCAAGATCATGACTCTCGTACACCTAACTTAGTAAATGCCATACCGTAAATGCAGACTGCTTTTCTTCTTGGACCTCTGGTCCATTTATTCCAATAGTTCATGAATTTGATGATTTTGTGTCAGGTTTTGATCCATCCACTTTTTTTCTGGTAATTCATCAGAAATTGACTTTTTTGAATACTTCTTGAACAAAGAAATAGTGACAAAAATGGTGATCGAAACTAATCGATATTATATAGCCACCAAATCAAAACAAGAACCTTCCCAAAAATCCGGACTTCGTAAATGGGTTGACACATCTGTCGAAGAAATGTAAATTTTTATTGCACTGTTAATGTTAATGACTAGAAACCGACACCTTACTATCGAAGAACACTGGTCCACTGACCCATTACTCGCTAGTACAATTTTCGGAAAAACCATGTCTAGGGATCGTTACGAAATTATATTGCGAATGTTACACTTCTCAAACCCCCACACACAAATTCCTGGTGACCGACTTTACAAAATTAAAATCCTAATTGACCATACCCGAAAATTGTTCAAAAAAACTTTGATACCTTATGATGAGAGCATAATCGTTTTCAAATGGCGTTTAATTTTCAAACAATATATACCATCCAAACGTCACCGGTTTGGAATTAAAATGTTTGTATTGTGTAACGTAAAGACGGGTTTTATATTAGACTTCATTATTTATTGTGGCGAAGGGACTGACATAACTGACTCTGAATGTCTCGGGGTTTCGGGGGCTGTAGTAACCACACTACTACAAGATTATTTAAATAAAGGACGTAATCTTTTTATTGATAATTGGTACAGTAGCCCTTAACTATATGATTTTCTCCATACGAACAAAACCAATGCATGTGGTACGGTGCGGAAGACACGAAAGGGCATGGCGAAATTTAATAAACTTAAAAAGGGTGAAATGAAAGCACAACATCGTGAACCTCTGTTGGCTTTAAAGTGGTGCAATAAAAGAGAAGTTCACATGCTAACAACCTTACATGACGACTCCATGGACATGACGGGAAAAGTTGATTGGAAAACTCGTCAACCAATTATGAAACTATAATAAGTGTATGGGTTCTGTTGACAAAGTGGACTTGATGTTATTAGGGAACGTACCCATACTACGTGACACGTTTAGGGGGGGGGGGGTCTTCAAAATGTCACGCTCCATACAAATGAGCGGCGGGTTGCTTAGGATTTTGGTCACCGGGGGGGGGGGGGGGGGTTAAAAATTGCAAACATTTGGTCACGTAGTATGGGTACGTTCCCTAAGTAGTATTAATTGCCTGCGAAAAACAATTAAGTGGTTTAAAAAAGTGGCCTTCCATATTATTGATCTATATTTATTGAACTCTCATATAGCTTTTAAATCAATTACAAATAAAAATGTTAGTTTAGCAGATTTTCAATTAGCCGTAATACGACAATTGTTGCAAAAATATCATACAACTTCCCGATCTGAGCTTCATTCTCGCTCTTCACACGATCTACCTCTGAGACTAACTGCTAAGGCATTAGCAAAACATATGCCCCACCCATAAAGGGAAATAATTCTCAAAAACTTCACAGAGCCTGCCGAGTGTGCGCCATTTCTAAAAAAAGGAAAATGTCCCAGTATAAATGCCCAGAGTGTGATGTGACATTGTGTGTGTGGCCATGTTTTAGAAACTATCACGAAAAGCAAAACTTATAAATATTTCTCCTCGTGTTAACTTTTTATTAAAACTTTATTTGTTAGTAGATATAATAATAAAAATAATTGTGTTTTGATGATATTGTCCGTCGCAGTGGTCCAAATCCCATCAGACCGGGTAAGTAACTACTATAAACAATATAGCGGTGTGCATGCGTATGGCGACAGTTCTTGTTGATTTCTTGTGATGCGTCACTGTTTATAATATTATATCTGTATCCTGCGGTTTGTTGTTTATTTATGTGTTCCAACAAACTTCAAGAGCATTAATAAAGCTTTTAAGATAAGCAAATCATAAATCTGTCAAGAAATAAAAGATTTATAGCTGTTTAAAGTGGTAGGTTTAGATTTTCAAAGTGAGTAACCGCGTACGAGTGTAATTTTCGGTACATTTGATCACGGTGAAAAGAATGACTGAATATTCCATAAAATTGAAATATTGCAGAGAGTTGATAATTAAACCAATTATCACAACAAATTGAGATGATAGGAAAAGCTTTTTTATTAGGGGTGAAGGGTACAACAATTCTTTTATCAGTAATTAGCGATAGTAAGTTTTAATTGAACCAATTTTTTATCAAGTTTGTGTCTAACTCAGCCTTTCGCCGAGTGTCGTCCCTGGCCCTGGTTAAACCATGAGTTAATATTGTTGTATCATCAGCGTATGAGTTAAGTTTTGACTGAATAGGGATTTAAAAAAATCGTTGACATATTAAATATATTAGGTCACAATAGGATACCAAAATTCGTGGTTTGTGTATCTAGCATTCTTCTTCTTCGATGGCGCTACAGCCCATATCGAGCTTTGGCCTCCTGCCACAGTCCCCTCCAGTACCTGGAGAAGCTGTGCTGCATCCCCTCTTACTTCGTCTTCCCACCTCAGTCTGGGTCTTCCCACTTTTCTCTTTCCACCTGTGTGTCCAGTCAAAATTCTTTTTGGGACGCGTGTATCCGGCATTCTCTGTACATGCCCAGCCCATCTCAGCCTGAGGAGTCTCATATGTGTTGAGATGCTAGGTGCCTTATATATATCATACAATTCTGTATTGTGCCGGATGCGCCACTGTTCACCCTCTTTCACGGGTCCACATATTCTTCTCAGCACTTTTCTTTCAAAAGTATCCAGCATTTCAGCCATCTTTACCATCAGTGTCAGCGCCTCACATCCATATGCCAATACAGTTCTAACAATGGTCTTATACATATATGGTTATTTTGGTTTTTCTGTGGATACTACGTGACTTAAACACTGGCAGCAAAGAGAAGTATGTTTTGCATCTAACATTATACTGATTTAAAAGAAAACCGACGTCTCCATTTTACAAAAGACCTATTATTACTACGCGACGGGCCGAAGCTGTTTATCTGCTCATGCTCACGAAAGAATTTCGATATTTTAAAACTTTTAATGAATATCAACAAAAGTAAGAAAAATTGAGTTTGTTCTGGCTCCCTGACATGCCCACAATACACTTCTAGAGGTTTTCTTCTTCAGTGGCTTCAAGTCACCCGTTATTCCAATCCTTCATCCGTTCTTGAGATGATTATTCAACTGCATTTACTCTTAGACTTTCTGTCTCATTAATGTTCCGATGGCTCAACAACTTATTTATCGCTTAATTTATTTAAAATCGATTACTCAGGACTTACTCACTGGCACTACTGAAAACCATCTGCATTCCAGGAGAAATCCTGAATGTAGAGCTGAGCAGTGACCTTTTGTCAATAGAGTCAATGATAATATAATTAAACAAAATTTATGAAATTGTAAAAACGTATTGAAGAATAAATGCTTTTACTATTGTAACTTTTCTGGTAATTTCCTAGTTCATGTATATTACAACATCCTCAAATAATCATGTAGGTAGGCATTGATCACCAAAATTAGGCTGATTTTATTAATTGAAAATAAAATTCTTACTAATTAAAAGTACGCTTAATATTTGATTTTCGCTTCGCGGATGAAACGCCATTCGCCTTACGTAACAATAAGTTATTATTTTTTTTTTATAGTTCCACACAGGAGGCCTTGAGAAAAAAAATCCCCTCAGGGACTATAATATATATGGGGATGCTGTGTGGAGGGTATTTGTAGGAGAGGAAGTTCTGGGAAGAAAAAGGGTAATAGAGTAGAAATCTGGGTGTCAGTGTGTCTAGGAGTGACAGACGTACGAATCCATCGCTCCCACTGCGGTGCAAGGCGATGTTCCGAGAGAGTACGACTGGAGAAGTCAAATGTACTTCCTCAACCATTCTCTGCCGATCCGCCCTGCCAGGTAACTGGTGGGCAGATGCATTCGCCGCCAAGACTCGGGCAAACCTCACCCCATGAACCCGGGCACCCCTGCTAAGTCACCAAACGCAGATAAACCACTTGGGGTGACCCAATAAATGGTTTACGGGGCGGCGGTACCCATTCCCGCCTTTCAAATTCATAATCTTGATAAATAGCAATACTGATGGATAATAAAACTCATTTCGGGACAAGAAAAATTTACAATAAATAATTAAGATGCGTAGGACTAAAATAAGGAAGATATGAATATTTTTTAGTTTTTGTACATTGAAGGTGAAGGCTTTCTTTATCATTAATTGTTAGCAGTTTATCAAACAGATGAACCCTTTCTAGATAAGAAACTTTAATATCATTTATGTACAATTTAGATAAGTACATACATAAATTTTAGGCAGCATCGCGTTCATTGGTCAAAATATTGTACATATATTTTCGTATCGGTGATCAATGAACCGGTGTATGCAATTTTTAGCCATAAGTTGTTTTTAATTGTTTGTCTAGCTTGTAGTTTTTTACATTTTAAAAATGTATTATAAGTTTGTACAGCGCCCTTGAGGTGATTTTTCACAAAAACGGCGCTATATAAATCATCCAAATATTATTATTATTAAGTAAATGTGGTTTTCCCTTAGTACTAAAATGAAGGATATTTTTAATTCTTTAAGATTCTTAACGTGAAAAAATGTATTTTTGTGTTCACCGGTCATAAAGCACTCTTCTTAGGGTGAATTGCCTAATTCAAAAAAAAATGAACCACCGCATAAGAAGAAAATACGTCACAAGTAAGGAAACCACTTACTGCGGGCCTTGTAGAATTCTTCTTTCTGGCTTCATTACGCTGCATTTATGGCGGAATATAGAGGCGGAAATGTTCATTCGGCGGTAATCAATTTATGACCGACAATGCAGGTCTTGACAGGAAGGAACACAGGAGCAGGGTAGGAATATGGTTAGGAATATGTAACAATGTTATCTCCCAAGTACAGCGGTTCATGAATGTAGGTAGTACATAAATGTAGGTGTGTAGTACGTAAATGTTGATGAGAAGTATATTGTTTAAAATGGTTCCATGACAGTTCATCCTGCAACAATTCATCCAGCGACAGTTCATCCTGCGACAGTTCATCCGGCCGACAGTTCATCCTGCCGACAGTTCATCCTGCCGACAGTTCATCCCGCCGACAATTCATCCGGCGACAATTCATCCTGACAATTCAACCTAACCTAACCTAACCTAACCCAACCCAACCCAACCTAACCTAACCTAACCTAACCTAACCTAACCTAACCTAACCTAACCTAACCTAACCTAACCTAACCTAACCTAACCTAACCTAACCTAACCTAACCTAACCTATAAGTATAAGTATGTCGTATTTTGTTATTCACGCATGCTTCTTCGGAGAGTCGAAATTATTGTTAGTAAAAATATTTTTACAGCGGATTTCCACTCAAGATGCCTTCAGATATAAGTATATCGATTTTGGTTGTACGGCCGTATATCCTCTTTGCATACTTACTTAATAAAAATCTTCTAAATGATCAGGCAGGATGAATTGTCGCCGGATGAATTGTCGGCGGGATGAACTGTCGGCAGGATGAACTGTCGGCAGGATGAACTGTCGGCCGGATGAACTGTCGCAGGATGAACTGTCGCCGGATGAATTGTCGCAGGACGAATTGTCGGGTCACCATTTAAAATAGCCTGAACAAATAATATGATACTAACTTATGATTTCTTTGTCAAGAATGCTATTGAAATTAGGCTCATCCAAAAACGCTTCACAGATTACATTTTTTTCAGAATTTTGTACATTCGTTCATGTACGAGTATACGTCATATAAAAAATAATTTATCTTCCTATTTTGTTGAAAACTCGCTGAAATCAAATAAAATCTCATTGACATTTATTAAGCTGTTCATTTATTCCGCTTATTGAAAACTTGCAGATTGATTTGAGCGTCAATTAGTAGCTTTTAATTTCGATTTACATTCTGATCTGCATAGTATAAATAAAACAAAATAAATTTTATGGTGATTTACTGGGAATTCTCCAATTTTAATTACCTTTCACATCTGTATCCATTGTTTTATTATATTTTATCTATTTTTTAACTTAGTATATCGGATTTCAACCGGTTTTTTTACTTCTATATAAAAAAAACATAAATAACACAATAAAATCTAATGCCGGAATTTCGCTTTTTTTATTTATTTTTTTTATTATAATACTAGCAGACCCGGACACACGTTGCTATGACTAACGAAACAAGACGCTATCTACTGACAACGCCATTACTCAACCTTTAAAACCAACGCCATCTGTTCATTTGCATACATATTAAATCCACACCGCCAGCTTGCCAGCCCTCTGCTCGCTTGTTAGCCCGCTCCTTTAATGTTATACATTTCAACCAATTTAAACAAAACGTTGACAAATTATATACCTAAACCTTCCTATTGGTGTTATGGGTCACCTATCTACTGGTGAAAACTGCATGAAAAACCGTTACGTAGTTTAAAAAATCTAAGCGTGCAGACAGCGGGAGCGACATTGCTTTATACTATGTAAAGATAATAATGTGAGTTACATTTATACATATACATATTTTACAAAATATTATATTTAAGTTAATTTATTAGTCATATATAGGTACCTTATCAGAAAAGTGGAGCTCTTGTGCCTGATTTGGGAGCCACTATTCTTACTGTTAGCATTGCCACTACTTGCGGCCATTTGCTAAACCCTACACCTGTAAAGGACACGCAATACACGGCCGACGACTAGCTCAGAGTCGGCGCAAGCAAGGTTCCTCTTAAAAACAGCGCGAGTGCCTGTGGTTCGCTTGGCAATTCCTCCTCCGCCTCCTTTCCTCACAATCCCCGGGTCTCCTTCCTCAATCAGAACACAGTTTTAGCACTTAAAGGGTTTATTCGTAAAAACAGAACAGGGTGGTACACGAAACACATGGTTAACTACACTGCTAGCCTAACGAGAATTTTCTCCTCTCTCTCTACACGTTTAGTGAAGTTAGAAGTAGTTCATAGCACACGGTGTGGGAGGTGAGTAGATTGGTACTCACATAACGGGAGATGCGGAGTCAGCCGTCTGGCTAGGTACTGGGCACAAAGCACAATTCAAATAATACATCGTGAAGTTAGTTCACGGAGAGCGACTAGCGCGAATCACGGGGAACACAGTTGTTCTGCCGAAGGCCGGCGAAGGAATGGGTGCGGGGAGCCGCTCGGCGCTTGGCTACCGGCACCGCGCGGTGTGGGGAGAGGGGGGCGGAGGGCCTGTGCAAGGGGTCAATTCGCTATTAACTCGCACGGGAAACAATTCCGTAACGTAACACTTCCCCCCTCGCCACAAAAAAGCGACGTGGTAATGGAGCAGTAGGGCTAAGAAATCCTCTTACCCTTCTAGCACTTGTGCCAAAACAAAAAAAAATCCAAGAGAAAGGGGAGAGAGAGAGAGAGAAAAAGAAAAAGTTGCTAGCTACAAAATAGTAGAAACAAAAACAAAAGAGAAAAAAAAGCATGGTGAACAAAGAATTATACATGAATGTACATGAAAGAGCAGTGGCATACATAAATATAAACAAGGACCTGCTGGAGAAAGGTACAAGGGTTATGCAGTGATAGAAAAAAAATTACTCTAAATTGTATCATTGGTCTGTGAGCTGAGTTTGCGTAGCGTGGTTTGCGTAGGATGTTTGGGGTGTTTGAACGTTGCACTGAAGTTATAAGGTTACTTTGTCACAGTAACCTGGCCCGTTTGAGATTACACTCAAGGAACACTAGGGCCTTAAAGAAAACACGAAGAAGAGAACACAGGATGAGGCTTCTTGGTGGTGGAGAGGGTTCTACCTGTCACAGAGGTCAAAAAGGTAGCTGCTTCCGGATCCTGTGGGTGGGCCAGTATGACATCATTGAGGTACTGGAGAGTGGAATTGTAATTGGTGGTTGGTCCTTTATAGAGGAGGTGGTTTGTGTGCATGACAGCCGTTGTTGTGATGGTGGTTGGTACACTGGTTAGTATACAGTGGGATTTTTATGTGAACAATCGTTGGTATTGTTATTTGCGCAAAGGCACAGGAGCATTGGCATGATGGCAACAGAGCATTTGCAAGGTGCAGCTGGAACATTTGCAAGATGCAGCAGGAACATTTGTACAATGGCAACAGGAACATTTGCGAGATGCCGCAGGAACATTTGTACAATGGCAACAGGAACATTTGCGAGATGCCGCAGGAACATTTGCACGATGGCAACAGGAACATTTGCAAGGTGCCGCAGGAACATTTGTACAATGGCAACAGGAACATTTGCGAGATGCCGCAGGAACATTTGCACGATGGCAACAGGAACATGAACCAACTTAGAGCTGACGTGCTCGGGTTTGTTTGAGTGATGGTTTTGTGATGATACAATTCGCAACTACACGCACGACTCACACTAGGTTATGTTAGGTGTGGTCGGGTGCTTTTGGTACGTAGGGTTTGAAGGCATGGGACCTCCGTGACGGTAGTGAAGGCAGCATGAAGAGAGGCGCAGGTGTAGATGGGGTGAAGAGCTGCTGGTCTTCTTATTAATCCGGCGAAAAAATTATTATTAGAACAAAATTCTTGAAGTTTACCTGCCTGGTAGACCAATGATGAAAAGGTTTGGAGAGAAACAAGGTGTGCATGTTGAGAAAGATTGGATTTGTTTGACGTGTAGAGAGAGAGAGAGAGACGGAGAGAGAGTTAACTAAATGCAACTACAGACTTATACATATTACAAAGGTACGTATTCAAGGAAGGTTCTGTTTAACCCATTTAGTTTTTTTTTAAACTAAATACATTTCCAAGAACACGTAGGTAAGGGTTTGTACGTATGACAAAATGCCACGTTCGAAAGAAGTTGGTCTTCCATGACCTATGCTCACGTCTATACGGTAGCATTTTTTCTACTTTCGAAGAACAAAAACATTGAGTACAAATAAGTTGTGAAAAGTGGGAAAGGAGTAGGAAGTTGAAAGGATCCGTGTATGAAGGTTGTCCCATTTGACAAACGAAACGCCAAGTGCGTAACGCATATATCCCCATTCACGGATAATTTCGAGGAAGGGAAAGGGTGACAATTGGGAACATTTGAACGAAGAAAACTGCTGAGGACTCGGCTATTTCCGAAATTCGACCTCTGAGTGGAAGGTGAAACAAGGTCTACAGCAGTTATCCTGGCACATTACAATACCATTTGGTAGTGTGGGACAAAAGGAATACACTGACATAAAAGAGTCTAATCCTCCACGTGTATTGGGTAGAAGATTAGAGGGTCGTTTTATTCTCCTACTTGTTTGCGAGAAATGACAGACCCTTGCTCAAATCTCACAAACCTGGGGGGTTTTCTTGTTCGTCTCCCAGACAACGAGTTAGGTGTTTTTTGTGTCCATCAACTTAACTCCTACGACACGATGCCCCATAATCATGAGTGAAGCGTATGATTAGTCCTTTTGAGATAGTGGATAGTTCCTGGGTTCTTGTGACAGGAAGTCCACGGGCATGTTAATGAGTACTCTGCTGCAAAAGCAATAATTTTCTGATAACAGAAAATAAAAGGCGTGTGATGTACACTTGGTAGGTCACACAAACATGGGGTAGATATTATTTCGTTCGCACGACTCATGGTGAGTATTGTAACGTCTTCACGTTTGGTGCACAGATTATATAAGTACACAGTTATAACAAAGCGGTTCTCATGCCAAAAGACACACGACCAAAAAGGGGCGGTTCTCATGCCAAAAGACACACGACCAACTCAATAACATTTAGTTAAGAGTATAAAGTAATTATAACGAACTTCTCGTATCATGGCGGATGTTTTGAGGATCTCTCCTATGATGGTAGATATTGTCACGTTTTCACGTCTCACGTGACAGGAATGAACGATTTACAACAAATTTTTCCCAGTATTGAAAGACAGTAACCCAATAGGTATTTAAAACAATTTAATGAGATAAATCACCCTCTCGATCAACAACCCTGTGTTGACGAGCAAACAATGAGTAGTTATGACGGACTCCCCGTGACGTGTAAAAACACAAAGATATTATGAGATTCGCATCTATAGCAGTGGATATTGGGGAATGGGACGTTTCTACGCCGCCGGTTCTTCGCCGCCAGTTCATCGCCGCCGTTTCTACGCAGGGACGGTTCTACACCGGCCGTTTCTACACCGGCCGTTTCTACGCCAGCCGATTCTACGCCGCATTCAAATTAAATTAACAATTACAATTAAACTTTATTGTTTAAACACATACATACAGTCATAGAAAATAAAATAGAAAATACAAAAATTATCGAATCATTTAAAAAGTAGCATTAACATTTATTTTAATTTAAAAGATATTTTGTACATGCAAGTTACAATCGCCGCACAGTGGCTGAAATTGGAGCGCTGGCTGGCGCGACATCCCTCTCGGCGTTCGACCATTTGGTTGTTTATTGTTGTTTTTAAGTGTTTATATGAAATATTACAAAATTTTTGAAAGATTCTCTATAATAACTTCATAAATTGAAGGAGAATCCCAAACAATAAACATAACATTGTTAATCGATGTACATAGCAATAATACTTAGGATTTTCCAGACAGTGGGGAATAACGTTAAATAATGATAATTGGGGGTAGAATGGTTTAATGGGGGTAATTAGTGTAATTACACACAATAGGTAATCTAATTATATATTAACTCCTGCTAAAAATGCTCACACGCAAATTGAATGTATTTATAAACATTTTATAGTTGGCAGGTACCTACTTAAAAATATATTATACATTTAATGACATGCGCATTAAAATAACCAAACGGAAAAGACTCCAAAAGATAGTACAGGATATTTTATATTTATGTAATAACATAAATTAAAAAATATGTTATTACATAAATTACAGAATAATTAACTTTCTGATGTTATTTTCAATGAAATTTTTAATTTTAGTGACTAATTGAAAATAAAATTCATTTTGACGTTTTATTAGTTATAGTAATAAAGGTAACATTATGTTAATCTTTCTTAGACATAAAGGAATCAAAGATTGAATTCAAAAAAATAATTGATGAAAAATACAATCATTCCTTAAAAATGCAATTACTGGAGTGGCTGGTGACGGCTGGTGATAATTTTTATTGTTCCATGTACAAAAAAGATACATCAATAATATTCTTTTAAAATTAGAGTGGAGAATCGTGGAGTTTTTTTTCCTACTCCATTAAAGAAAATAAATTTGAAAAAAAAATTTGGAAAAAAGACGTCAACTTTAAATCAAGATTTCCGATATAATTTATGACATAAATATCTTTTTACTGTTACTTTACTAAAGCTCATACCTTTAAAAATATTTTAAATGAATTTATAAAAAAAAAAATCGATAATAAGTACACAAACAGCTAGATTCTGCACACCTTCAAACTCACCTAAATACAGCAGCGTAAAAGTGCGCCCAATAATCCTCTGTTCTGCGACTAATTACAGAATAATTAAGTTTCAGATGTAATTTTCAATGAAATTTTTAATTTAAGTGAGTAACTGAGAATAAATTCATTTTGACGTTTTATTGGTCATAGTATCAATGGTAACATTAGGTTAATCTTTCTTAGACATAAAGGAATCAAAGATTGAATTCTAAAAAAAAATTGATAAAAAATACAATCATTCCTTATAAATGCATTTTGGGAACATGCTGATCAGGGGCCGGTGACGCGCCAGCGTTCCAATTTCAGCCACAGAGCGCCGGGATTACCAGATTGGGACCCATTGACAAAGCAGGTAAGCAGAAGTTTTAATCCGGGTTATCTTAATGGTGTTATGGTTATCAACACAGGCCCATTAGCACAAAGGAGGTAATGAGAAGTTTTAATCCGCTTAAAATTCTAAAAACTGTTTAACAGTATTTGGTATAAATATGGGGCAGGAGCCCTTAACACATCACTCTAAGTGTATTCGTCACAAAGTAATCATTACGTTAGTTAACAGTGATCTTAATAATGGAACCAGCAGTTCTCAGCAAGAAAGGAAACGAGAAGTTTTCATATAACGGATATTTGTACGTTTTCGACAAAGTTAGTAAAAGGGACGCTAGTTTAAAATTTTGGCGGTGCGAAGAAGTGGGTCGCTGTAAAGGAAGAATTCACACGAGGGCTGGAGAAGTGGTCAACGAAATCAACAATCATTCTCACCCTTCCTCGGCAGCAGCCATACAATCAGCAACTGTTTGCACTAACATGAAACGTCGTGCAGAAGAAACTATGGAGGGCACAAGTGTAGTTATAAATCAGTGTATAGTCGACGTGCCTGAAGCTGTTTTAGCATCGATTCCAAATAATGCAGCCCTGAGAAAAATAATCAGAAGAAAACGGAATCAAATTAATGCTGCACCTGCTGATCCCGCAGACCTAAACGATTTGGTGTTGCCAAATCGATATAAGCTATATGTGCCTCAACCAGGAACAGAAGAAACTTTTTTGCTAAGCGACGATGGAGAGGGAGCAAACAGAATTTTAATTTTTGGAAGAGGGAGCTGGTTGCAGCATTTGCATAATGCCAATACATGGTACACTGATGGTACCTTCGCAATAGCACCGAGGCTATTTTCGCAAGTTTATATTGTTATGGCAACAAAACACGGAGGAGTGCATCCTATAGTGTATGCTCTGTTACCTAACAAGCAGCGTGTTACATACACACGTATGTTCGAACTAATTAAAACACTAGTGCCAAATTTAAGTCCAGGATCTATCATTTGTGATTATGAATATGCAGCTTTTAGTGCCATGAAAGATTGCTTTCCTGAAGTAAATTTAAAAGGTTGCTTCTTCCATTTAGCACAAAATATGAGGAAGCATTTAGCTCAGATTGGTGTTATTAGTCAATACAACAATGATGCTGAATTTGCATTGAGAGCTAAAATGGTCATTGCATTAGCATTTGTGCCAATAGCTGATTTAGATGAATACATTGATGCTTTAGCAAATGATTTGCCAGTAGAACTTCAGCCGCTTCTAAATTGGTTTGAAGACAGCTATGTTGGCCGTTTAAATCGACGCGGGAATGGTAGGCGCCCGCCTATGTTTCATCCAACAATGTGGAATTTATACCAGAGAACAATCGATGGAGAAGATCGCACCAATAATCATGCAGAGGCAGCCAATCGTCGATTGCGTTCTGAATTATGTATGCATCACCCAACTATTTGGAAATTTATAGATGGATTGCGAAAAGTACAAAAAGGACGAGACGCTTATTTTGAGCAACTTATCGCCGGACATTTACCACCGATGAAGCTGAAAAAATACCGTGACGCTGATGAACGTATTCGAAGAATTGTCTTAGATTATGAAAACAGGGAACCTCTAGATTATTTACGTGGCCTAGCACACAATTACCAAATGACGCAATAATCTTATTTTTCCTATTTATTCTTTTAATTTAAAATAAATGTTAATGCTACTTTTTAAATGATTCGATAGTTTTTGTATTTTCTATTTTATTTTCTATGACTGTATGTATGTGTTAAAACAAGAAAGTTTAATTGTAATTGTTAATTTAATTTGAATGCGGCGTTGAATCGGCTGGCGTAGAAACGGCCGGTGTAGAAACGGCCGGTGTAGAACCGTCTCGGCGTAGAAACGGCGGCGATGAACTGGCGGCGAAGAACCGGAGACGTAGAAACGTCCTAGACCCTGGATATTATAAGGTTCACACCTATAATAGTAGATATTGTAAGGCTCGCGCCTATAATGTTACAAAAGTTTACGTTCGAAAATGTGGGTCCCCATTCAATACAGACGGCAGTTTGCAATGATGTAATTAATACGGCACTGCTGTAGCTTAATAATTTCATATTAGCATACGTTACAAGACTTGCCAAAAGGCGATAAACACAAATTTTATTGAAGATCTGGCCAAGATTTTAAACTTCAAACAAAAATAATGGTACAATAAAGGACAAAAGAAACTGATGTCATGATAAAATATTGTACCTCATAATGAAGTTGTATATGTACAAAGAACAATGTTAATGAAGGGACGAAACGTATTGTCACTTTTATAACAAATATTTTTCTCAGAATCCGACAAAATACGATTCTGGAAAAAAATAGAGCAATTGGGTTGAGCGCCATTCTAATTTTTGGAAAAAGAAGAAAAACCACAAGTAGCAACAAGGTTGCCCTTGAATTGTTTCGAATCCAGCGAATGTGACCTGATAGGTGTGTACATTTGGTGTATTCGAAACGATCCCCAATATACAACATTACTATGAATGTGTTAGGATGGGGTGAAGAGGAAAAAGAAAAAAGAAAAAAACGGGAGGATTTCCTATTATAACGGAAATCGTCGCGACATTCTTACAATATGGTGCTGTGACCATAGTAGTGAGCTGCGGCAATGGTCTGAAACCAATGGTTATTATACAGACTTGCACTTATGATTTTATATTTACAACATTAGGGTAGGGACGTACTGGTACGACAAAAACCCGACACAAAACAATTAAAAAAAGGTTATATGACAAGATGAGGCGATGAGGTGAGAAAAAAACGCGCGGATGCTGCAAGAATTGTGAAAAGGAAAGCGACGTCTTGGAGCAGGAGTTTTCCGGAACCGTTGATGGTAGGAGGAAAAAGGAAGCCTTTCCCGAAGTGATCAATTTCAGGAAGAGGATGCATACAAGCATGAAAACGGTGCCCCAAGAGGTGCTCTTGTGGTACAGCAGGCAAGGCACGCAGGATGTACAAGAACATATAAAATTATGCGAAAAGAAAAAAAATGTACAGGAGTTAGGCTACCGTTGACATTAATGTGCCTTCGGGTGTAAGGATTACCTTACGAATGCCCATATGGGTGATTATTTACATTTAATATTTACATGTAACTCACGTCACTTATGACAAGAGTTTTGCCAATTTGATAACGCCTGAGTACTTGATGTGATGGAATTTACTGATTCCGTCACAGTAAGGCATTTTGGAATTATTCCTAAGAGAAATCTTTCTATTTCTCAGGGCCTGCAGTAGTTCCTCCTTTTTTGAAGTAAAAATGTGTGGGATTATACCCAGCGTAACTTGAGGAACTTCCATGGTGTATAAGATCGTATCAGAGTGACCTTATGTTGGAAAAAGTGAGAACTAGACTCGCAATTGGAAAGAAATTGGGCAGAGATTGACCACTGGGGACGTATTTTTTACAAAAAGTTTTTGAAAAAAAAACACGTTTTTTATAAGTGTTTGGTTTATTTGAAAGTTTGGGCAGGGGTTTGCCTCAAAAAACGTGATTTTGTGAAAAAATCCAGATGTTTTGAAATTTGTTGAAAATTTTTCAAAGTCCATAAAATGAAAAAAAATTGCGCAGCGGTTTGCCTCAAAAAACGTGATTTTGTGAAAAAATCCAGATGTTTTGGAAATTTGTTGAAAATTTTTCAAGTCCAAAAACGAGAAAAATTTGGGCAGCGGTTTCCCTTAAAAAACGTGATTTTGTGAAAAAATCCAGGTGTTTTGGAAATTTGTTGAAAATTTTTAAAGTCCATAAAATGAGAAAAAATTGGGCAGCGGTTTCCCTTAAAAAACGTGATTTTGTGAAAAAATCCAGATGCTTTGGAAATTTGTTGAAAATTTTTCAAAGTCCGGATATGAAAATTTCACGAGCCGGGATTCACCTTAATGAAACACGTTTTTAGAATTTATTCCGATGTTTTTGAAAAATGTTTGCAAATTTGCAAAAGTCCGGAAATAAAAAACGGAAACGAGGTTCGCCTTAAACGAACATGTTTTTAGAATATTTCCATTTCCTTTCCAAAGGGGGGTTCTTCAGAAAAGGAAAGAAATATTTTTTCTTTTATACAAGTTTTCGTGGAAGTATTTGTTTGAAAATTCAACAATGTCTTGGGGAATAGTTTTTTTTATTTACGTGGCTAGACTAGCCTGATTTGAGCATCACCAATTATTGGTATTTACACGCCAACTTCCTTTCATCATAACAAGTTATATGCAGAAATGTGCATACGGATATAATGTTAGCTTTCGAGGAATCGACGTCAACGCGAACTAGGCATTTTTCGAATAATGTCGTCTGTTTCTTTATGAAAGATGATAGGTGCGCAAGAAAAAGGGGGAAACGGACGACAGAAGTACAAAAAAAATGCCCAATTGTCAAAAGGTAGAAAGAATTTAATCCACTTGTTTCCCTTAAGCTGCAAAATACGCCGTTATATATACAGGCCAGTATTTTGCGAAATAGTCCCCTACTCGCAGAATATGTCGATATCAAATACAGACCAGCACTCTGCGGAATAAGTTTATTAATAAAAACTGGTTAATTAACTTTCGGGAAACGAAGCGGGTAATTGGTTTATCATATACAGGATTTTAATTGTTGAATGACTTTGTTTTAAATATTTGTGTACATTTCCACTATTAATCTTGTATTTGAAACTAGCAAATTTAGTCGGTCGACACTTGTAAACACTATATTATTCACGACGGCAACTTTCTTGGTTGAGCACTTTACGTAGGAATACCGGTGATAATGTTTTGTCGAGTGACGACTCGAAAATGAAGGAATCGTGCCCGTGATAATTTAAATTGCAATTCGAAGTTACAATCGCGCCGGGGTTCTTGATGGAAATGCTAGACAAATTGGGAGTAACAAGACAAAACATTATACATTATAAAGTTTAAACAATTGCTGATTGAAGAACGAGACGAGCGACTGTGAAGAGGGAGGTGTCGGCGTAAAACGTGGGAAAAGATTAGAGGAAAAAAAAAAATATTGCCCCAAAATTGTGCGCCAGTGTTAGCACCAAAACGCAAAAAAATGCACCACGTTGGGCCCAGTGTTAGCACAACATGGGGGAAAAGATGAGGAGGAAAGAAAAAAAAATTGCCCCTTAGTTGGGAACGCCAGTGTTAGCACCAAAACGCAAAAAAAAGCACCACGTTGGGCCCAGTGTTAGCATTGCCACTACTTGCGGCCATTTGCTAAACCCTACACCTGTAAAGGACACGCAATACACGGCCGACGACTAGCTCAGAGTCGGCGCAAGCAAGGTTCCTCTTAAAAACAGGGCGAGTGCCTGTGGTTCGCTTGGCAATTCCTCCTCCGCCTCCTTTCCTCACAATCCCCGGGTCTCCTTCCTCAATCAGAACACAGTTTTAGCACTTAAAGGGTTTATTCGTAAAAACAGAACAGGGTGGTACACGAAACACATGGTTAACTACACTGCTAGCCTAACGAGAATTTTCTCCTCTCTCTCTACACGTTTAGTGAAGTTAGAAGTAGTTCATAGCACACGGTGTGGGAGGTGAGTAGATTGGTACTCACATAACGGGAGATGCGGAGTCAGCCGTCTGGCTAGGTACTGGGCACAAAGCACAATTCAAATAATACATCGTGAAGTTAGTTCACGGAGAGCGACTAGCGCGAATCACGGGGAACACATTTGTTCTGCCGAAGGCCGGCGAAGGAATGGGTGCGGGGAGCCGCTCGGCGCTTGGGTACCGGCGCCGCGCGGTGTGGGGAGAGGGGGGCGGAGGGCCTGTGCAAGGGGTCAATTCGCTATTAGCTCGCACGGGAAACAATTCCGTAACGTAACATTACATAGTGTCAAAGTCACTTCAATATCATTTAGGGTGGTGGACTTTTTATTGTAAAACACTTTTTTACTGAAGAGTCGTTTTATTTACAAACACTTTTGAGTAACAATGAAATCAACACTTTTTGAAGCTAATTTTGGCCCGGACCTCGCCTGGGCAACACTGGGTCTATACTCCAAGTATCGGTTAATGCGAGAGAGAGAAATATTTGAGTAGCACCCCTTTTATACTGCTAAAAACTGTAAAAATACCGTCTTTCAGACTGTTAAAAAGACAAGAATAATAAATAATGGTACTAATAATAATACTAAACAACTACTGGGTCACGTGCTCTAATTAAGTTGGTAGGTAACACTAGCTTCTATAAAATTCTTACAGAGGTCTCTAACATTCATACTCTTTTAATAAACTAAGAAAAATTAAACCAATGGGATTAACTACAGTATTTATCTCATAGATGTCACTATTCTTAACACATAGGTTGAATGTATAATATGTTAAATTATACAGGGTGTTAAGGGACGTACTTGACTTACTTTAACCAGTGATTCCTGACATTATTGGGAATAAAAAATATAAATGAAATTTTGGTCTCCGGTGACTTTTTGACTGCCTTTTTTTTAAAATTTGTTTCTTCAAAATTAAACTAAAAAAAAATTCATATGCATGTCGTCACTGCTCACTCAGCCGAGTAACCGACCAACCCCTAACCCCCCCTCCAACTGTCCAACACCTACCATTTTTTTGTTTCTATAGAAAAAATTTAAAAAAATACACCAAAAATATCACCGGAGACCAAAATTTTTTTCATCCATCCATTTTTACTCCAAATAATGTCAGGAATCACTGGTCAAGTACGTCCCTTAACACCCTGTATATTAACAATAAATTATAACTAAAAACTAATGGTCCAGAATCCGTGGACGAAAATATTTAAAAACATTAAATAAAAATAAAATAAGGCATAAGAAAACAAATAAATAAGAATTTATGAGGAAACTTATAAACTGCGTAATAAAATTTAAAACTTATTATATATAAAAATTTATCTTTACTGCATTAATCACTAATATCTACCTACAACTAAATTGAACACACGTTTAGAAAATGAAGGGCATGCAATTGCACAGGATTCGCAGAAACAGCATAATAACTTGCAATGTATTTAAAATTATTCAATGTTAGCTAATAGGTACATATTTTTAAATGTTCTTAAATTACACGAAAATATGTCATTAAAATTATTATAACGTAGTTTATATTAGAGAAGCCACGAATATTCGGCTACTATTCGGTATTCGGCCGAATTTTGCAAACCATTCGGCCGAATACCAAATAATCGATCATGAAAAATCACTATTCGTGGCATCTCTAGTTTAAATGCTCTGAATGAAAGGGGATTTATACCGATAAAAATATTTTTCGCTAGTTCTAACGCTTGCGACTCTAAAATTACTCTCTGACAAAAGGGCGAATGATCGATAAAGCCATTGATAATTTTGTGGAGTTATAATATCTGCGGAGTCTTTTCTAGTTTGGTTCATCGAGATATTACGTCATGGTTACCGATATTTATCTTTAAATCTAAATGATGGGTAAAATTTCTTTGGGTGCCTACAATGCACTTTATATAAATATTATATTAAGGATTCCGTACGGAAGAAGCAAATTCAAGGTGACTACGAACATAAAAAAATACAATAGTCTAAGTGTTTGAATATTGTTGCAGTATTTTCCAATTTCACATATTTTTTGGTTCCATTGCCCGATACACTTCACTCTTTTATAATATTCACTTAAAATTAAATATTACAAAGCAAAAACTTTCTGATTTTCAAATGATTAAAGATGATCAACTGATAATTAAAAACAAAACTTTTATAATGTAAAAGCATTTATTTTTTAAGCTTATATTCAAGTACATCATGTTGTGTATAGTAAGTACATGATATTTCGGGTAATTAATCATTAAACAAGCATAAAAGCCTCTGAAATCCCTTGAAACTTTTTATGCGCATTTCTATGTAAGTGCCGTGGACCCAAAACTTTGAACATTTTAATTGAATTATCAAAAACCTTCAGCAACTTGTTTCAGATAATTATATTTATAATTTATTCTCGAAAAATCAGTATCTTACATTTTTTTACAACAGCTCCACACGGGAATAAAATAATTTCCCTCAGGGCCTAGTTCGTGTTTGGGGATGCTGTGTGGAGGGTATTTTTAGGAAAAAAAGGAGAGGATTATTTGTGAAGGAAAAAGGTATGGAGGGTGGGTAGGAATCTGGGGGTCAGATTGTCCAGGAGTGACGGAGTGAGGAGTAACGGATACCCTCCGCCTCTCGAATTGTAAAATACAACCTCCATCATAATGTCCCAATTTATGACCTTGACATAAGTACCTACCAATGCTATGTATGATCACAGAGTAGAAATGGTGCTAGTTATTTTCCATTAACGGTGCTGTACACATTTTCAAAATATAATTCTTATTATTATTAGAACGAAAGTTAATTTTGATGTGGTCAATCAAACCATAACGCATAACCGTATCAATAGAGGATTTCTTCAGAGATCGTACCTTTATTTCCTCATATCATTTAAGTCATTTAACCAGGTTTCTCTTTCATTTACTTTTTCAGCTCAATGCACAAGGTAGAAAGTATATTTATTACAGGTATGGAAAAGAGTTATTTAAAAACATTAGAAAATTGCTACTTGAAGACACATTTAATATTAATATTGAAAAAAAAATAAAAACAAACGCTTCAACTTTTTTTACATTAACTCCACACAGGAGGCTCTGAGGAAAATAATTTCCCTCATGGTCTATGTCATCTGCGATACTGCGTGGATAGTATTTTCGAGGAGAGGAAGGAATGAAGATTGGTCTTGAGAATTGGTCGCATTCTCATTGGGACTGCCCGGTGGTCGATGGAATGCTTTCTCTGGCTTTTCTTTTTATGTATTTTAGTTTCTTTCCGCTATTACTATAAAGTAATTACTTACATTATAACATAATCATATAATTTTTTTTTCCTCATTACTTATTTTATTTACAGAAGGTTTCTTCGACTGGTCATAGCCGTTATGTTTATTTTTCTTTTACTAACACTATTTTCTCTTTTTGATGTTACCTATTTCAGAATAATTATTCCACGGGCTGCTACTTCTATTTATCTTTTGTATAATGTTAATGTAAGTACTTGCATACTGCTTACTAACCCCGTATGCATGGACATTGGAGGGTCTAGAGTCGTTCAAATAAATGTAGCTTCGTTCAATGGTCTTGAGACTTATGTTGTAGGAAGGAGGAAACATAGAGGCCGGCAAATCATTCCACAGCCGAGCTGTTGACCTCAAGAACGAGTAGAGTATGCACCGGTGCCGAGTTGATCGATGAAGCTAGGTTGTAGTTCCTAGGCTAGTTCCTAGGCGCGTCTTCCATTGAAATACCGGTAGAAGAAGGATAGCATTCCCACCCGACGCCTATGCTCTAAATATTGCAATTCCTTTGTTAAGATAGGAAAATCTATCAAACGGACGGCCCGTTTCTGCAAGGGTTTTTTTCATGTATTTTGGTGCTCCAGGCCACAGGTGGCTGTTAAATTCAACCATTGGGCGCACTTGCGACTCGTAAAAGGATAGCAGTTGTGTACTATTAAAGTATTTACGGGCCCTGTATGGTATGCCCAGTTTTTGAGAGGCTAACATCGACGTATAAATATATAAATTGATAAACTAATATTTTAAGACAAGATTTTTATGCATAGCACAAAGGGTAACAATTATTATAAGTAATAATTATTAGCCTGACACACTCATCTGCATTGTAAAAATCTTAAGCAGTAATTGTTGAATGAAACAGTAGTATGTATTGAATTATTTGGCGGGAAGGAGATAAGCCGACGTAGCTCAGTGGACAGAGCAGTTGACCGGAAATCAGAAGGGTTCGAGACCCGTCGGCGGCATGTATCTTTTCTCGGGAGATTTTTTCAATGTAGATGAGTGTTTCAGGCTAATAATTATTACTTATAATAATTATTATAAAATAAATATCTGTAAAAATTATTTACTAAATTCATGAATAAGGTATTTTTTACTCGTGCAATTTACATAATTTTCATAAGATAAGATTCCGCTCCAATGATTTACAAAATATGTACTACATAATTACTTATTCAGTCAGTGAAGGAAAACTTTAATTCTATTTAAAGGTTAACGACTTTCTCGCCGGGGTATTCCCCCTGAGGTAGTACCGCATATTAATTTAGGCAGAAGAATCCCTAAGCTATTGTAGTCATTTAGTAAAATCATTTAGAATCTCTCTTATAAAACGGAGAGGGAAAAAGGAAATGCTGAGGCCGGGAGATATATTATTTCGTGTCTTTTTAAATGTGGAATTAATTTGGAGCAATTAACTCGGAGCCGGAAGCCCCCACTTGGTCACGTAGTGAGATCCGCCGGAAACTGAAGAACATCGGGAATTATTTAAAAGATGGGGCAAATTGGCGGGAAATATAAATGTGTCGCGAGCAGAAATTGGCAACTTTGTTTACAATGGATTTTTTTTTTCTTAAATATGCAAGAAATCAATTCCACTGCTACGGCTACACAGAGCCTGGCTTCTATTATATCCCCATTGTGGGAGAGTGGGTTGCAGGGAGAAAAATAAATTGTTTTTATGTACAGTGGTATACTTAATAGGGTGACCGGACAACTCAGAATGAACCCAACTCAGAAGCACCTCAGAAAGGTCATTAATAGTGACGATAAAAAACATATAAAAAAATGGTTAAATTGGTTATGTTAGGTTAGGGTTACCGGCTATTTTAATATTATTTTTTCATAGCTTTTAATAACCTATCTGAGGTGTTTCTGAGTTGGTTTCATTCTGAGTTGGCATGGAACCTTAAGATGGATCAAATGTTATACATACTTACTACTTATATTGTGTTTATTATGATAAAGCTTCATCTAATTAATGAAATTTCTTCAATGAAATAGAAAATTCAAAACTCAATTTTTAATGCTCTTGAAGGAAATGAAAAAAATATATATTAGTTCATTTTTAACATTGTAACAGTATTAAACATAATATTATGGCAAAAAGAAAATAGTGAATTACTTATTTTTTTAAGGGTTTCTACGCCAATTAAGAGAGCTAGCTCTTGAGCTTGGTGTAGGATTTATTTCATAATTATGTAGGTACTAGAGTGTACAATAAATATAATCTGAAGTACTAGAATGTTGTGACATTAGAATTTTAATGAAGTTATAGCATTTTGATTGGTGATTTTATGGTTGGTAATTTTTTTTACGATACGAATTATACGAAATCTGTTATTTATGTTTCTTCTTCGAGAAGACTATTAAAATATTTTATGCCTTTGTAAATTTAATTATCGTGCATTTATTGTATTGAAAATAGAGGAATTTATGCTTTTAATTAAGTTTTAATTTTCTGATAACATTTTCTTTAAATATTTGTAATATTGAATCTTTTTTATAAAGGTCTTCAATTTTTGGTACTTCCGAAAATTTTCAACAATGTTACTGAAGGCAATGTTGGTTGCTTTTTCAAAATTACTTTAATAATTAGTTTTTGTGCCACCTTTTATACAGTAGAAAATATAGAAATTCTAAACAGAAATTGCACAGCGCCAGAACTCACCGTTCAATAGAATTTAGTGGAAAACATTTACTGCCTCGATTTTAATATTTATTTTAGAGGCATTTAACCGAAATTGATGTTCAAAGCTCTCTTTACATCAGATTAAAATCTCTGAATACTGTCAGTATAGATTTCTTCAGCGTCTCTCTGAAAAGATAAATATTTTATTAACTTCTGAAAGGCGGAATCAAGAGATATTATGTTTAGATATAAAACCTTTAGTGATGTAAACTGCCGTTTAAAGGTTCCGTACTCCGTCCGCCGGTAAAATAGGCTGAAAGTTTCAACAAAAAAATATCTCCTCGGAAAAGAAAAATCTCAAGAATCCGTAAACAAAAGGGCTTTTGAAGGGGGGGAGAAGAGATTTAGTTTCGCAGAATTTAAGATTAATTGTATGAGCTATTGCTACAAATTTCCTATGGATAATCCGGGATCACAATAAACTTCCGTAGCCGATAACTCACTCCTTGTTTTGTTATTTGTTTTTATTTTGTATTGTGCTTCGCTTTTTTGCAACAGATGTCACCGTTATTCAGGGGATTTTGAGCCTAATGTGTGATGGGGTTGTGTTCCGGAAGCCTTGGCGAAATATTTATATGACGTATTAAGTTTCTCCCTATGAACTTTGACATATGGGACACCCGAGGGAAAATCTCCCACGCAAATAATGTAGCTATGCTGGGAATCAATTTCTTTTCTTGGTAGTTACCCTGCTTAACCCGAGTTATAAAAAATATTTCTTTCCCTTATACCTACCCTCCCATCTAAACTTATGCCTACTTCTTCCTTCACTTGAGGAGTCCAGCCCATTTTGTTCCATATATTATCTATTGCGTCGGGTTCCGTTCGGGTGTGGTCTCCAGATAGTCTGCAGTCAGGGTGTAATTTGAGCTGCTTTATAGCTTCCTTCAGTTCCACACCGAGGAACTATATATTGTGAGATGAGAGAGAGTTTTGAGGTGGTTTGAGGTGGTTTGAGGTTATCCGTTGTTAGTAAAAACACTTGTGTTTGTACTGGATGTTTGATTCTTTATTATTCTTGTGAATAATTTACAGAGAGATTCGTTCTGGTCTGAGCACTTGACTGGTGACATTAATTAAGAGTAATTAAAGTTTAGCAGAAGCGAAAAACTAAGTAGAATGTAGGATTAAGAATGACAAGCGAAATCACAACACGCTGTTTTATAACATTGAAAGAGAAAGTTTGACGCGGCCACAGACAAAAGAGATTATAGACAGACAATTCATAGCAATATTTTAGTAAGAGGTGGCATAGACAGGAAAATTTAAGGTAAGAGGCTCTACACATTGAGATTAGATAAATTAGAAATTAAAAGTGTTCAGTGCTAAATGAAGTTAAATATAAAATAGGACAATCACAACACACAACATCCAACATCTATAACGCATGTAACTTAATTTTAGTATAGTATTATACTGCCCTGAAGAAGCTACGGTAGTAGCAAAACCCGGTCGACATAAAGTATAAAAAATAAGAGTGCTGTTTACAAAGTTATTATTATTATTTTTTTAATTATAATATCACATCACAAAGTATCAGCTTCATGTGAACCAATATAAAAGATATGTTTTTTTAGATTTGAGATACAAAAACTACCTTTTCTAAGCCTCCAATATTTAGAAAAAACGTTGAATATTTCGGGGTCATCGTGATACAATGATTAATTTTCTCCGTTTCGAAATGTCTGACTCTGATTGCTCGCGTAAATTGTCCTGTAGATATTATGCATGACACAATATTGTCCCGCAATCAGGTCGCGCGTTTACCTGCGCAAGTATGCAGCAGGCCCCAACCCCCACAGGCATACGTAGAGATTGCAATCCGGATAATACGGCTTTTTTATTCCGAATTTTTAAAATTATTTAAAGTGAAATCCGGACTTACAAAAATTAAAAAAAGATATTTCCATAACAATTTCATACGAATGAACACATCCAACAAGCTAATTAAAAGGCATTTGTGGGTAATGGTGGGTAGAGACAATGCAAGATGTTTATGTATTTTTTTAGTTTTTTTGTTGTTGTTGTTTATTTTTGTTTGTTTTTGTTTTTTTTTGTTTTTGCTATGTAATTATGTACATTTCTTAAGGAATAATTGAAGTAATCCTGTCAAATGATCTGTCTTGGAACGGGAAACTTTCCTAGTTGGACAGGGAAAGCTTCCTAATATGTAATTTGTCCTTTCTTTTGTATCTACCTATAATAAATAAATAAATAAATAATAAATAAAATAAATAAAGTATTACTTTGTGTTTTTATTATGTAGAGAGTATTTTGAGAGGCGAGCATGGGAACCTCCGCCCGGGACCCATTTATTGGATAAACAACACCTCCGCCATAGGTCATTCCAAGTAGTTCGCTACGTTTGGTGACACCAGCTGCATGGCAGGTCGGATCGGGAGAGAATAGTTGAGGGAGTCCCCTTGACTTCTGCAGCCATACTCTTTCGGAACATCGCCTTGCACCTCAGTGGGAGGGATGGATTAATCCGTCCGTCACTCCTGGACACACTGATCCACAGATTCCTACCCACCTCTCATACCTTTTCCTTCCCAGCACTTTCTTTCTTCCTTTCCTAAAAAGACCCTCCACACAGCATACCCAAAGATGAATTATTTTCATCAGAGTCTCCTGTGTGGAGCTAATGTAAAAAAAAGTAGTGAGTACCTATGTACCACGATGGAATGCATAACAGGTAGTAGGTTACATCACGGTGGGATGTGAGACATATTAAATATGAAAAATCATCATTACATAGTATAAAATGAAGTCGCTCAAAATATATGTGCGCGTTAATCTTTTAAACTACGCAACGGATTTTCTTTGGACGGATTGATCAACGGATTGTTTATATGTATAATACATGTAAATTGTATTAGAGAAAAGCCGAGAAATTCAAAGAAAACATATTTTTATGCGATTTAAAACGGCTGGCGGGCCGTACTAGAGTCACTTTTGAAATTCGTTCTACGGAAGAAATTGGAAAATAGATGTCCAAGAGTAAGTAGGTATTTGATTTTCCCTTTTCAAATATCCAGTGTTGCATTGCAAGCATTGTATAATTAGTGGCGATCGCTCGAATTGCATTACATAGTATAAAATGAAGTCGCTTATCTTAGATCTTTTAAACTACGAAACAGATTTTCATGCGGTTTTCACCAATAGATATAGTGATTCAAGGGGAAGGTTTATATGTATAATACATGCTTATTATAGTAGAGAAAAGCCGAGAAATTCAAATATTCAATTCAGGCAGCGGGCAGCGGGCAGCTGGCAAGCGGGTGGTATGGATTTTATAAAGGTTGGGTAATGGCGTTGTGTTTCGTTAGCCACAGCAACGTATTGCCGGGTCTGCTAGTAAAAAATTAAACTAAATGTAAGAAAGAGAAAAATTATGAAAAAGGAATGGAAATAAATTCAAGAAATTCGAAAATGTGGAATTTCCGAAACGGCTGCTCCAGAATCGCAATCCCTAAGCGCACGGTCTCTATCCGTACTGATCTACCTCTCCCGGTCCACGGCACCACTCGCACAGGTATTCAGGTGCACGGATCACGGATTGCATACCTCCGTACAGTTGGATAGGTGCAGCATTCGCGACTTGCATACCGCAAGCTTTGACCGGGCACTTGAGAGTGCCTGCAATGCTAATTTTCAGCCAATGCACCAACTGAGGCAGGGTGCGGGGTGAAAGGGGGAGAACATAAATACACAAGAAGAGTTCAGATTGCTTCGTAGAAGAATTTCTAAATCCTTACTAGGAATAAATGATTTTACTGAAGTTCATGCACTTGCTAATTGGAATTCACATTAGTAGATTTTACATAAAATGTTATCAATTCCTGCTGATAATCTACAAAAGTAGTTTAGCAGGTTTAATAATAATAGCCTTTATTCAGACAGTAAATTTGCAATGTAATTACTAATTACATTGCATTATTAATAATATTTATAACACTTATCATGCATCGACTCCCTGTCTGTATGTCACTGTATTGACAAAGGCCTCCTCCAACTTTCGCCATTTCTCTCTACCACTAGCTACTCTTGTCCATGTACCACCTGCTATGGCTTTGATGTCGTCAACCCACCGTCTAAATGAATTAACAATAAAGAAAATAAATAATAAAAAGATAACAACAAGCACAATTTGAGATTTACATTGGGAGCATTTTATATGCACGATTTTGACTGTAACATTATTAGTATTCTCCTTCTGATACTCCCTTTTGTAGAAGGTTAGCCATCATCGAGGTAACCATCACCTTTTAGGCTGCAACCCGAAATAACTATTTACGCTGATCTTTAGAGTCACGTAAGTTTCGATAACCTACGAAGGGTAGGATAGACTTCTAGTGCGCTTTCCTAATTCTTGAGTTAAAAATTTTTAATTTTGCCCTCCCTGTGAGGTTTGAGAATTCTTCTTTTCATATCTAAAACAATTTTGCAATGATTGAACAACTTCAATTAGTTTATTGCCCGTCTGTCAACTGCATTTCGAGAACTCCCATATAAATCCACATATGAAAGCATTATATTTAAGACAGGTACATGCACTGTAAGGGAACGTACCCATACTACGTGACCAACTTTTTGCAATTTTTAACCCCCCCCCCCCCCCCCCGGTGACCAAAATCCTAAGCAACCCGCCGCTCATTTGTATGGAGCGTGACATTTTGAAGACCCCCCCCCCCCCCCCCTAAACGTGTCACGTAGTATGGGTACGTTCCCTAACAGGGTGTATTTGTTAAAATTAATTAAGTGAGTGAGTTTGAAACAAAGATTTTTTTATTATGAAAGAAAATAAATTTTTAAAGTTACAGTTATAAAGATTTTAACTAATCTTGCGAAAAGCGCAACAAAGCGCGCGTAAGAAAAAAAATGTTTTTTTGGCTAGCCAACAGAATCACGTACATGAAATCAGTTTCAACAGGTTCCATGCCAACTGAAAATAAACTCAACTCAACATCTCCTTGAAAAGTCATTAAAAGCTATGAAAAAATAATTTTAAATTAGCCGATAATCCTAACCTAAAGTAACCTATTTAACAATTTTTTTGCAAATATTTTTTTTAGATGGTTCTGGGTTGGTTTCATTCCGAGTTGTCCGGTCACCGTTTCAACATGGTTACAGCGATGATTCCAAATTATAGTTGAGCGAACTAATCTGTGACTTAAGTTTTGGGATAATGAGAAAAGCAATATTCGAATACTCACCATAAATCAAATATTATTTACACGTGTCTGTGTTTTACATATTTAATACGCTGTAAAATAACACCGGGAATCATAATTGTCGTGTAGATTATTATGATATTTTGAAATATCTTATTAGTGTCCCAGAAAACATAAATATTTTGTTTAATTAATGACGCACTAGATATACGCCAATTAAACGTTAAAACACTACTAAACTACTTTTTTTACCAAAAAAAACAAATTTCAACAATCTCAAAATATTTATTTGTTTGTTTGTTTACGCCTTGATGGCTTTTACATATAAAATAAATTGTACAGGAGCATTATAACAAGTATGCAGTATCATAAGTATATAGTACATAAAATGATAAACAGAGCTAGAAAGATATAAGTAGGTATCAATATTCGAATAATTGTTTACAAAGGAGTTCAATCAGCGGATTCGTATTTGGGCTCATTATATTCGATAATTATTGTCACAATATCACACAAAATGTGATTCCAAATATATATATATTCCAAGCATACCGGTATTGCAGTGGTGTAAAACATTTTTAACGATTAATATAAAAGTAGGTAATTTTGATGTAATTAATTATTTTTATTTTTTTTTTTTTGGTATCATAAATGTACGTATGTTTGTTATTATTATGAAAAAGAAAAAAAAAGAAAAGGTACACAGTAATTACATATGTAAATAAGTAAGTAGGTACTATGAATGTAGTTATCATGAATGTAGTTACAGAGCAGAGGGTATTAAGTTTGTTACTGTTAACAATGTGAAACATTTAAGGATTTTTACGTTAGTTTGTTATTATCAGAAAAAAATAAAATAAAAGGTACACAGCAATTACATATATGTATAAAGAAGTAAGTAGGTACTATGAAAGTAGTTACAGAGCAATGGGTATTAAATTTGTTACTTTTAACAATCTGGAACATTTATGGATTTTTGCATCTGCATACATATACGCTTTTTGAAGGTAGCGATGTTTTTATATAAAAATATCACTAACAGTTAGACAATCGTACAAAAATAACATAAAAACTCCGACAGTGAATACAAGCTTTGGACAAAGGCACTATAAATATCATGCTTAAAAGCATTCAACAGTCTTACCCTCGAAAATAAAATAGAAGAAAACAAAAATAAATTCATACTCAAAATTACAAAATGGATTAAATAACAAAAAAGACAATATTACCAAAATCTCTTAACATGATAAGAATAAAACACATACACGTAACACACAAAACTAATATAAAACACATCATAAAATAATTCATTTTACCTATAATTTTACCTTAATTTTTTTTTTTTGTTTAATTTTTGCTTACTTTTTTTTTAATGTATTATGGATAAACTTTTGTTATGTAAAATGGAGGCCTCAGCACAGGTGAGCTACCCAGTGAAATGTAAGATATTATATCAAATAAATAAATAAATTCACTACAAGTTTTTCAGCTTTTTATTTGGCGGTGTTTATGAGTAATCTGCTTTGATTGTACCAGATACAGAGTAGGTACCTACGCTTTCACATATTCAACTCAAATTCAGATTTTTCGGAAATGTCTGACTAACGAACTGGACGATCAAGTCTTGCTATCTGAAAAGGATACAAGGAGAAAGGAGACTTCGCCGGAAGGGACGACACATCTCGCCACCAGAAATCATGTGTTGAACCCTAGACCGGCTCGGAATCTCCGCTGGTTTGCCGTGCACCCGCTGTTATAGGCCGCAAATAAAACTTTGGTTGGTGGCGGGTCAATCGGTGTCTCTTACCCTCACCGGGAGGGTGTGAGACACTGATTTTTGGATTGGGAGCTGTGTATCGAATCTGAGATCTATGACGAACCCCTTTTGGAGAATGAGATGCCGTCTTAGGTCCGAGATATTTTTTAAACACATACATCTATTTGAATCTTAATTTTTTCTTGATTGAATGAATGAATAAAATGCAATCTTGGAAGTGGATATTAACCCACTTCCCACTTCCGACCGAATTGAAACTCGGCAGATAGACTCGTTGTCGTTGACAATACATCAACTGAATATAATAATAATATGCCACTTTCGGTGGCAATCAGGCATACACACGGACGTACACGCATTTCTCTGAAACTGGGTAATTTACAGCAGTTAATGCAAGAAATTAATGTCGGTCTTGTCCAATCGGGTTTGGCTCAGTTTATAGCGTTGTTGACTCCAGTCTTTGTGGAGGAAGGTAAAAAAAAATAACGTTTTAAAATTTCACAGCTGTTTTTGAGCATTGTCCCTGGGAAGGTTCAATGTTCAATCCTCAGTCAAACCAACATAAAAAAATCGAGTGCAGTTCACACGCGGTAGAAATAAAACCTTCACCACACAATCTCAACCAATAGGATCCTTGAAAAGTGAGCTCACAATCAAAGCGGACAATGCGGTAAGGATTCAATTTATCTCATTCTCTCGCAGGCTAAATCCTACAGATGTAGGCATGTGTTTATCTCTTTTTCCGATTCATAGAATTTCAAATCACACCGGTGCTAAAGAAGTTTCACTTCAAAGACTTTGAAATTTGAAAGTTCTAAAAATGAAGAAAAAAAACACCCAGTAGAAGTGAAACTAGAAAGTCGCTAGATGTCGCTTTCTTTTCGTTTGCTCGTTTTTTTTAAGTGGTTTGAAGATTGGATATTGATTTCAGATTTTTTTTTTTTTTTGGATTTCTTAGGATTCGAACCCCCATTCGTTTGATGTCTGTCTTTCTATCCGCTGAGACTTATCAAGCACCTTACCAACTACGCTATGGAAGGCACGCGCCGAGGTGCGAATTTACAGCATTATATTAGAAACGAGTATTTGTGTAGAACTGAGAAGTGACGCATTTCTGTTTCACCCGAATTAAGTCACTAACGGCGCTAAAGAAGTTTCACTTCAAAATCTTTGTTTCTTACGGATTGATTTTTTTTATAATATTGCAACCTGTGACCTATTTTAAAAGTCCATAGATGATTTATTTCAGAGGTCTGAAAGAGTATATTTCAGCGTGAGAGAAATAAACAGCGGGTGTAACCGAGCAAGTAACATTATTACCCCGTATTTCCTGAAGAAGTCCGTAGCAGTAAGCCCCTAATCTTTTCCCGCAGCCCAAGTGGCAGTGGCCAGCAACCAGCAACCAGGAAGCTGCCCTAACGGTGACTGCACCTCCGAGGCTTTCTGCGATCCTGATACTTAGGCGGAATTAATACTTGAACACCTCTTACTTAGCGCTCTGGATAGTTCCACCGCCCTTAATAATATAGTGGCGGTAGGTACTTCACAGTTTATGCAGCTCGTAGTTCCGTAATAAGCACACTGGACATACACCTACTGCTACTCTCTAGGTAACTACTATACCCACAGAAAGGTACGTAAGATATGGAAATATACCATCTAAGTACTGTACTAAAGCAATAATAGGTACACTGGATATTAAAACGTACCTCCTACTCCAATTAAGAAGTTTTAAAATGACAACAATGAATGATGTGCTGTGATTTTTTTCGAGCCCCTCGGGCTATTTTGTTCGTTTTTGGGAACAGATTCTATAGGTTCCAAATGAATCGTTGTGTCTCCCTTACTGTCATAGTGATAAATACGATCTAAACCACAGGTTCTCAATGTGGGCGATAAACGTAAACGTTTGAGACATTCAGAGGGGCGGCAGAAGACCCAGAGAAAATTAGGGGGCGTTGAGATGACACGGTGATGGCATGGGCAGGTAAAAAAAAAAGATCCTAAAAATGACAAAAAACACGCCAATCACATATTAATACATCAAAGTAAACTTTAATATTGATCAAATTTTGTTATTGTATGCATTGTAATCATTTTTATCACGTGTGCGAAAATTCGGTAGTTCGGGAAGTGGATGAAAATTGAACTGAAAGATTCCATTACATTCAGATCTACATTATATTGGATGATATGAAAATTTTTATTTTTACGCACCAGATTTAAATGTCCGGGTTAAATTTTCCCAAAAAAAAAAAAAAAAAAAAAAAAAGACGGAAAAACTAAACCCTTTCACACACTTCCCCAAATGATCATCTAGTCAACCCACGCTATGCAATTGCACTATATAAGTATTATAAATACAAAACAATACAAGAACAACATGTCAACCTACTAGAGACCAAATGGGAATATAATTCACCGACTCCAGATATTTTCATATCAGAGGGTTCGGCTCTGTGGCATTTCTAATTGAACCTATAAATCCTACTGATCCCTCAATATAAATATTTAAAAAATCTTTTGTAATCCTACATGTATTTAAAATGACTGATTTTTGCATTTTTATATACAAATTCTTTGACAAATCTAATATGCTTAAATTTTGAATCAGATTCCTAGGTATTATGCCAGTGGCCGAAATAACAAATGGTAATATCTCCAAGGAAATCAAAACTGGAAGACTCAGGTGGGCTGGACATATCCAGAGAATGAGCGAAGGAGATATTCCAAAGCGAATTATGGATGGTGCACCTGGGGGTCGGAGAAGAGTTGGAAGACCAAAGCTTCGATGGCTGGATGGAGTGGTGAAGGATGCAAGCACCATCGGCATCCGAAACTGGCGCAACGCAGCACAACACCGACAGTCATGGAGGCAGGCTCTGCTGGAGGCCAAGACCCGACCTGGGTTGTAGAGTCACAGATGATGATGATGATGAATATTTTTATAGTCCGAGAATGCCAAATTCTTTTAATCTCATTTCCTAAATCTGTGTATTTTCTTATTTTTTCAGAAAGAGTTTTTTGAATATTACAGGAATTTGGAATAGCTACATCAATGATATAAGTTATTTTTTAAATTTTGTAATGTAAAACTATATCAGGTCTATTATGACTAATTGTTCTGTCTGTTAGTATGGTTTTATCATAATATATTTTATAAAATTCATTTTCTATAAATGAATTTGGTTCATATTCATAATATGGTACTACATTACGGCAATCAATCAAGTTATGTTTAATTACCAAACTTTGGTGAATTATTTTTAAAACCTGATTGTGCCTAAATGTATACTCGGCCGACGCTAATAAAGAACATCCCGATATAATATGTTCTATAGTTTCCGGAAAAGCCAAAAATTTTCTACATAAATCATCAATTTGATTTATATCTTTGATTATATGCTTCCTATAATTTTTAGTATTAATGACTCTATCTTGAATGGCAAGCATAAATCCTTCTATTTCTGCGCTCAACTCTCCAATACTCAACCATTTGTTTGACGAAAGTTTGTCAACATGCGTTTGGTTGAGATAATTTAAGTGTTTTGCGTGAATAATTTTATTTGACCAGGAATCTAATAATTCCTGGTTAGTATTTATAAGAATGTTGGCATTCTCGTCATATAAATTTAAAGGAGTAATATTTCTATCTGCTTTGCAAATTATTTTGTGCATTTCTGAGCTATTAGCTTTCCTATGGAAAAAATTTCTAAGTATTTCTACCTGATTGTGTTTCAAAGATGTTATTTTGACTACACCTCTACCTCCTAAATTTCTAGGTAAATTAATTCGTTCTATAGCAGAATTTGGATGATGGCAATTAAACTTTGTTAACGTAGTTCTAATTAATCGTTCTAAACTATCTAAATCTGTATTGGACCATTTAATTATGCCAAATGAGTACGTTAGTAGAGGTATTGCCCAAGTATTTATTGCTTTTACTAAACTTTTACCAGATAGATTGCATTTTAAAATTTTTCTGATCCTAGTTTGAAATTTAATCCTAATATCATTTTTAATACTAGTGTGATCTAATCTATTCGATTGCGGGTATCCTAAATATTTATAAACCTCATCCCCTTTCATACTTTTAATTTTGAAATTTCTAAATATACCCTCGTCTCCATCTACAATTTTGCGTTTCTCTATATGGATCGTTTTACATTTATCTAAACCAAAAGTCATTTTCATCATTATCATCATTATCATCTGAAAAATTTTAACTACCTTAATCATTTTCTCTAAATTCGATTCAGAATTTGAAAATAATTTTATATCATCCATATATAATAGATGTGAAACTATACTACTCTCTCTTGTATTGCCCTTAATTTTTATTCCAAACTTGCTTTTAATTAACATTTTAGAAAGGGGATTCAATGCTAAGCAAAACCAAAGAGGACTCAATGAGTCTCCTTGAAAAATCCCTCTTTTTATTGAAATGCCCGGTACTACTATTCTCTTACCTTTTAAATTAACTAGCAAATCTGTTTTCCAAAAGGACATAATATTTTTCAAAAAGCTAATTATAATTGGGTTAACTTTATATATTTTTAATATTTTGATTAGCCACGAGTGCGGGACACTATCAAAAGCTTTTTGATAATCTATATAACAAGTATGTAAATTACGCTTTTGATTTTGAATTTGTTTTAAAATTACAAAATCAATAACTAATTGTTCTTTACATCCCATATGTTTTCTGCGACAACCTTTTTGTTGTTCAGATAAAATATTTTTTTCATCCAAATGAGTATATATTAAATCTGTCAAGCAAGAGGTTAAAATTTTGTACATTGTCGGTAGACATGTAATGGGTCTATATTGAGAGGGATTATTAATATGTTCGCTTTTAGGCAACATATAAGTAATGCCCTTAGTTAGAAAATTAGGAAAATTTTGAGGTTGTCTGACAAGTTTTGAAAGATTTTTTGCAAAAAGAGGATGTAAAGTTGTAGTTAGACGTTTGTACCAAAAATTATATATCCAATCGCAACCCGTGGCTTTCCAATTATGAGTATTTTTTATAATTTTGGCTAACAATTCAACCGATATATCAGAAAAACTCATTTGTTCAATGTCTGAACAATTAAGTTCTTCATTTTCTATCCAATTACCTGCCTCATTATGTTTTATATCTTTACCCCAAATGTTTGTCCAAAAATCGCGCATATCTGATTCAGATGGCAACGGAATATTATTATTCGAAATAATATTCTGTTTATCGTCAAGTTTGGAATAAAATATTTTCTCATTTTTCTGAAATAATCTATTATTATTTCTTTTATATATGGTACGTATAATTATATCTTTTTAATCTACTAGCTTTAACACCTAATTTTTGTTTTAATAAATTTAATAAATCATTGATTATATTTTCATTATTATTACTACCAATGCTATAACCAAATTTTCTCCCAATTTCATCTACATATCTCAAAATATTCCTACTTCTATTTCCATTTTTATATTCAATTACTCTAGCTATACTACTTCTTAAAAATACTACATCATTTTCTAATCTAATCTGCCATTCTGGTTTACTATAACTATATGATCTATCATCAGAGGACATTAATTTAACTCCTAACTTATTACATATAGTGATAGCACTAGCGTACACTATTGTATGAAGATCTAAAAAACTAATATCGTCAAATATTATTTTTGGTAAAATTAAATTATTTAATTCAGAAATTAATTTAGATAATTTCTTTGACGTATGCAATTTTGGTAATTTTGGTCTAACTGTGGGCTCTATATCTATATATCTATTTATATTATTTTGAAGCAAGTTAGCTAATTCTATTACATTATCATCTAGTAAGTTTAAATTTGCAATATTGGTTTCCCTAAGATTATGAATAATGTCTTAGTTATTTGAATCTACTGTAATATTATTGGATTCTTCTACTAGAATATTATCTAAACTATCTTCATTCAATGCATCTAATATAAAATTACTACTCGTATTAATTTGTTCTAAATTATTCTCCAATTGCAATCTATCTGCTACTTCTTTTCTTATCTGATTTAATGTTACTACAGGAATTAAATTATTTTTGAAAATTGCCCTTTTTTGGCCAGCTAATCTTTGTTCGTTTACTTGGGCAACCGGATAATTTTGTGAGAAAAGTAAATGTAATTTTTTCCTATACAATAACATATCTGTTTCTAGTTTAGTTACATAAAAATATGAACGAACGATGAACATATTTACATCGTTCATCCATTTCATACGCTGCCTAGGAATACCTGCTTTTGTTTTTGGGGTCTCAGATTATCAATGTTCATCTGTATAGATGACATAATAAACCCATTTTCATTTCCGTTGGTTGAAAATGACATTTTGTCACCTTTCAAAACAACTTGGAAATTATTGTTATTATTAATTCCTACATTCCAGTAACCAAGCAACTGTCGTCGTTACCTAGTGCTGTCATTTGTCAACAAATAGTTTTCAATATGTCCAAATTAAATATTTTAATGTAAACTACCCTTCAATACTACAAATCTATAATATATATTATATTTTAGAATAATGTTATCAAAATAAAATATATAATTAAATTTACCTACAAAATATATTTCAACGTAATCTCAAAATATAGTTGTTTACCTTGGTTACTGAAGTCCTCACAAAAGGAAAAATTTATATTGTATTTCTTTACCTAAATATCCTACGGTTCACTGGCAGTTTATTTATTACGTTATCTAATATACTTATTTACAAATATTTATATGTTTTGGGATCAAAGCTAATTATTTTCTATCTGATACAATAAAAAATCAGAGAGCTAAAATACAAGCAAACGTCGAGGCTAGCGTTGCTAAGCAACTATATGATTTGATTATCTTACGTGTATTATTATTATTAAGAATTGACATTATTAGCAACATCAGTAGCAACCCGGTACTTAAAATACAAAAAATTCCTTTTTTTAACTTGCTAAACAAAAAGGTATAACAAATATTTTTCCCCCTCCTACCCATCTCCTCCCCTCGCAACAATTGGGGGCTCTAGAAAAAAAACTTTATGATCTAAACGCTATTAGAAAGAGAAAACACGTGCTTTATATTTAAATCTAAAATTAAACAATAAAGACTCAAAATGTACACACACATGAAACGATGATTTCCAAAGTAATTTGAGAAATATAATAAACTTTGCGAATTCTTTATTAATTATTGTTACATGAAACGACAAAAAAGTAAAGTGGCAAACACATTTATTTATCTAATAAAAACGTTTTTTAAACTATTTTATGTTTAACAATTATTATTTTATGTTTGCTTTAAAATTTTAATATTTCAAAAATTATATGTTTATTCCTAATTATACAATTTTAAACCTAATTTCACCACCTTTCAAAAACACTTTTTAGTTTTCGGATGCGTTCAGAAATATTCCATTTATTTGAATTTTATTGCAAAGCGGAAATACTGTGATCTTCTGACAAAACATGCTCGAGGCTTGGGGGGTTAGGATAAAGCAACCAATTTTTACCAATAGGAATTTTTAATAAATATAAAAGCCGCTAGACGTTAAACAGATCTACCTTATTTCGAGTAATGTTTACGCGTTTACCTGATGAACCCATACAAAGATACTATTTCTAAACTTATCTTACATGCTCTGTTCATATTTTATCGTTATATACCTAACCCATATGTTTTAATGTTATATTCTTAAAAAGATCATGTACGTTTATCTTCTTGTCGGCATTAGTAATAATTTGTAATATTTTTATAAATATAACAAAAAAATACATTTTCGTAAAACATCCGCTGCGCCGTTACTTTACATTTTTTACTGTTTTAACATTATTAGAATAAAGAAAAAATACAAATAATTGTATTTCCACAAAGCAATTAATAGTTCCTATTCTCTAAGAAAGTCTATTAATTGTTCTAAAAATATGACAAAAAGGCGTTAATTTTATTTTTTATTTAGTACTTATTTGAAAAAAGGAGAGTAGTGGAGTATACACCTATTCCCAACATTCCAAATAAAGGATAATAAATTGGTTATGTTTAATATCTCCCTACACACTAAGGTGCGTCCCTTCAATTTATGTGATAAATTTACTTCAACCTGTTTCTGGGATTCATGCACAGAAGGACACGTTAGCATAGTAGTATTTAATGTAATCAATAAACCAACCGCTGACTTAATTAATACTGTTTGTCTATGTTGTATAATGTTACTAAGTACAAGCACCAATGTCAGCTGTGCAAATTAATTACCTTTCCCAGGTGATATGTCGTATGTATTATGTTTTAGTTGTAGATTACAGGCCAATAGCAGGAAAACACGGTTAACGCAATTCAGCAGTTAAAGTATACCTATCTACTAATAATATCATTCGATAAGAACGCAACATTTAAATAGGTAGCAAAGCTCTTTCAGAACGAATTTCCAAGTTGGCTTTGTTTTTAAATCGATGAGTTAACAAAACAAGGCGAAGGAGTCAATTTCTTAATAAAACTAGGAAGAGCTTCTCCTTTTCATCCCTTCCAAAACGGATTTAGTTCGAATCAAAATTCAGCTTAACTCTAAGCCAGTAGCCGCTTACTGCCAACATCAGCGAACAATCTTAATTCAACATTTTTCATCCAATTTCTGCAAATTTCATCAACGGTACAGACGAAATAAAGAGAATTGAACCCAAGAATAGCGCGGGGATTTACTTACTCCGAGTCAGGAGCGAAGTATTCGAATAATAAAAGTTGTTCTTATAATATCCGAAAAATAAATCCCTTCTGAACTGGAGTAGGGAAAGTTATACCGGCAGCATGAAGACGTTAGGATAAAATGGATAAATGGATATAAATTGAAATTGGTACAAGCAAGTAGATGGGGGGAGGGGGCGGAGAGAGACGAGGGGGGAGGATGCGGGGAGACAGACGAGCCGCGGTGCTGGCACTGCTCTCCACTTGAAGGATAAAATCGCGGGAAATTAAGTTTCAGGCGCCGGCGTCGCGTTGGGTACTAAACAGGGCCGGTTTACTTCTGTCGCAACAAACAAACAAACGTGGATTCATTCTTGAATTATTATTTTATTTATAGTACTTACATTTTATGTGAGTCGTTTTGTGTAATCAGAAACATTGAGTCCAGCGAGGCAGAACGACATTAAACTGTTGAGCGAAGTCAAAATTATATAAATTTTTGAGACTTTAAAAAATTATTTTTCGTCTCACTAAAAAAACCTCAACAGTTTTTCACCGACTTCTGTGAAAGAGACATGTGTCATTATTCGTGATACTATATGCATAAAAATGTCGTTTTATAACCAGATACCTACAATTAAAATTAACGCTTATAAACATATTTCTGAAAGTGCTTGCTATCAGCTTTGACATTGATGCTGGGCGTTGTATGTTAATTTGTAGCTAGGTCAACAATTAATCAGGGGACAAAACGTTAAATGATAATAATCCTTGACTTTCGGCTGACACTTGGTTAGTTTCACCCCTGTCGGCGTCGCTTCACCCTTTCGTCCCTGGATGCGCCCGCGTCGCTTCAGAAGTAATTCCAGGGATTTAAACAGACAATATGGCATTACGACTCCCTTCTTCAACTACATTATCCTTTGTCCATTACGTCTGTCCCGCCTTCCGTCATAGAGCCTTCAAACTCAACATAATCTCCGCTTGTCATTTTGATGCGTCACTGTTTTCTTACATTTCCAAAATATACACAATACATTTGATACGACTTTCCACTACTTACTCAAAACGTCTTTAAATCACTGCCATTACTCGAGTATTATGGCGCTGCGTAGGAAGAGCGCTTTTATGTTCCCGGTGTGGACTTAGTTAAATACGTCACGTAGACAGTATCCTTAAGTTCTGTTAGGCCTTTCTTTGAAAAATCTTGCAGAGCAAAACACCTATGATGCGTGTCTTATAATCTTTTTACATGAGCATCTTTGGACTTAATGTATTGGCCTTCCTGTAAGGTAGCTTAGTTTCGACGAATTTTGGAGACTTTTGCCACCAAAACGGTGCTCGATGGGTATCTCATCCTCTCATTCAACCCCGGTGGGGCATTCTGTCTTCAGACCCCAGTGGGTCATCAGTTCTCTATGGGTGACTACTGTTCCTTTTTCCCAACTAAGGACGCCATCCTTCATTGGAATTGCAAAGGTCATAAATATGTTAATGATGATACGTGCCAAACTTAGTCTCACTTTGAGTCTGGAGCTTGGGACGGTAATGTCGGCAACCTTTGTCTTGCTAATCCTAACATGGGTCTTCGTGTGGTAGTAATTTTTGTCACTGCGTTCTTAAAGAAAATACACGTGAACAAAGGTGTCGAGATACCACTCGGTTTTCAGCATGCGGCTAATAATCCTTAAAACCATTCAGCAGCTTGTCTCTCTTGCTCAAATACCTATGAACCGACCGTGACCCCCAGAATTCATATAAATATGGTTCATCAATTCACGATTGAACAAAGAAACCAGCTTTTGTGAGTAAAATCCCCTTGAATGGATAACAATGAACCAAACTGACCATCCTTCAGCGATTTACGAAAAACATAATGAAATACCTTATATTTTAAACCGTCCGCCCGCCCATTCTAAGACCCTTAAATGCCGTTTGTACTCAATAAATCACAAAAACATCGAAGTAAAATACACCACCAAGTAAAAGTGAAATAGAATAAGCTATGCTGGTCATTTATATGGGTAAGGGTTAGTTGGGTCATTATTGTGCTGAGCCGCAGCCCGTGCTAAAAATTCCGCTCTAAAAGGGGTATTATTTTCCTTTTTACGCTAAGTGAGTGAGCCCTTGCAAATTGAATTTTTCCTAGTTCCTATTGGGATTTGAAGTCTGCCATACATACCATTGGAAATCTCTTTTCCTTTAGATATGCTCTCCTACATCTCGTATACTTCTCTCCTAATAAAGATATTTACCTTATTTTTTCAAATAGGAAATAAATTCTCCTCCGTTTTTTCAAAATCTTTAAATTTGTAATGAAAACACGCCAAGTAAATAATTAACGGCTTATTCGGGTTACACAAAATGTAACGTGATATTGGAATGAATCAGTGGATCAATTTACAAATACCAATTGTTTGTGTGCCTTTTGTTTTGGTTCGTAGCAAATAATTAATGCAAATGATCATTCGCGTTCATTTTCAGCTAGAAAGCGTACTGCGAGCTAAGAGGGTTTCAGGACGTTCGTGATTTTAAACGTATTTTACTAAACTAACAACAAAAGCCCAAATGGTGTGTCCTGTTGACATAATAAATTATACGTCCACGCAACTGTTTTTAGTTCATAACGTCGTAATTGCAATATAACAGTAAATATCATAGATACCGCGTCGCGCGCCGTGTTGTTTTTACTGATTTTTCTATTGTTCAATAAAAAAAATTAAAAAGTTTTTAAAATCGGACGAAGCCTTTGATACTTAATAGGTTTTCCATAAAGTTTGTGGAATTTCTAAAAACCGTTCGACTTTTTTATGTGTGTAACGTAAAATTTTGTAGTTATAAGAAATGTATACAGTTAGAGAATTACTATTTTTTGGCTGAAAACATTTAAAAAATCCAAAAATTATTATTACCTAAGGTTTAGATATCAATAAAAGAGGTCGTTGAAGTATTTAACGCAGCTTATAATAAATTTTAGTTCAATTATTTCTATCAAAATTTCTGACAAAAAACCTTACTGTTACTCTTCTGCGAAGGAAACAGAAAAAGATCGAGTGAATCCTTCAGGAAATCTCACAAAATTCATATTACGGAGAAGGAGTTTGCATTGCAAAGTCGATATTATAACATAAAGCCTCCTACAATGGACTTATTTTGAAAGCCCCTATACAAATAATGAGAAATATTGGTCCTAAGTCCGACATTTACTATTATATTGCAAACATGCTTGCCGAGTCCAATGGCAGAACGTGAACCATTTGCATTATTTAAATTCAATTCAAAGGGTTTAAGTAAAACATTAAAATAATGTTTTGTTCACTTCCTCGAGAGATCCTTATTCTCCTATAGCTTCTATGTAGCTCTGGAAGCGGTTTTAAACCCCGGCATACTTCAAAATGTACATTTTGTATTTGAAATGTTAGATTGCCTCAAATGAATGTCGTCCTGCCATTGATAGCTCAAATGCAACCTCTTTTCTGCTACATACGTGTGTGTCGCACACGAAATGTAGCGAGAGCTTTTGACGAATCTATCAAAAGTTTAGTAACTCAGCTGTGGATTGGTTTGCTGGTTTCTACGTTTCCTCCCTCTTAAAATAGCGTGTCTCAATTCTGGCTCGTCATTTCTTTCATTCATTAAAAAGACCAACAAATCCACAAAGATGATATAGGCTCTGTGAGAAATTTTTTCCCTCTGGATCTCGTACATTAGAATATCTTGTGATTAAATGACTGTCGTGCATTTTGATTTTATTTTTTATTTATTCATAAGACAACTTTTGTATACAGTTTTTTACAGGTCTTTCGACTGACATACTAGGCACATGTACGTATTGGGGCAGAGTGGAGTTACTGGTTTTAACAAATCACCGAAGACCCCCCAGACCGAGCAGAGCGGCGAGGCGGGTGCCGTTAGATCGGGGAAATGATGACGTTTTTTTTTCATGATGTGTTGAAAATGATATCGTCTGGCGGCCTTGGCGAGCAATACGCATATTGAGCCTTTCAAAGAAGTTTCCGGCCACTCTTCCCAGCATATCTTGCGAAATTTCAGCGATGACGTCCTCAATCGCCTCGTTCAGAGCTACAAGGCTTCGAGGTAGGAGGAAAGGGAAGGGGTCAGATTGAGGGGACTTTGTTAAAATTGGGGATTTCAAAGTCATTAGCAGGGAAAGGCCGGTTAAGTGGGAAAAGGTTCAAAAGAGGGTTTATAAAAATTTGTTGCTTATTAATTATGTCTGCTTTATTATTTACATTTTTCCTGATTTCTAAAATCTCCAAATTATTTATTTGTGATGCCTTATAACCCGTATGTAATATTTTAAGTCCATGGTTTTTGTCAATTTTTTAATTTTAAATAAATTTCATAAAAACATTCAATTCACACTAGAAACAGGTAAACAGAAGAGTTTAAATTTCTTAGATTTAAATTTAACATTAATAGGTAATAAAATAGATTTCAATATTTTCCGTAAAGATACGTACACCGATATTGTTATATATAATTCATCAAATCATCCTTATTCACAAAAACTTGCGGCTTTTCACTCTATGATTAATAGATTAATTACAATTCCTTTGTCTGTTCCGAATTACACTTCGTAATTAAATATTATTAAACAAATAGCAGTTAATAATGGTTATTCTGCTAAATTAATAGTAAAAATAATCAACTAATAAATAAAAAGAAAAAACAGAAATTCTTAAAACTATATATTTACCCTTTTTCTAAACAAATAAATAATCAATGGCGTAAAATTCTATTTGTTAATAATAATATGTCTAAAATAATTAGTAAAAATATTCCCAGCCCTATACAACCAGCATTTTATACCAATAATAAATTAAAAAGTTCATCCTTAACAACAAAGATAGTGACATTAAAACGAAAAAATCGGGCGTTTATAAACTAAATTGTAAAGACTGTAATTACTTTTATATAGGTAGAACAAATAGAAACTTTGAAGTAAGGGTTAAAGAACATCTCAGGGCATTAAATGGCAATAGCGAATCTGAGTTCGCAGATCATTTAATAAAAAATGATCATAATTTTGACAAAAACCATGGACTTAAAATATTACATACGGGTTATAAGGAATCACAGATAAATAATTTGGAGATTTTAGAAATTAGGAAAAATGTAAATAATAAAGCAGACATAATTAATAAGCAACAAATTTTTATAAACCCTCTTTTGAACCTTTTCCCACTTAACCGGCATTTCCCTGCTAATGACTTTGAAATCCCCAATTTTAACAAAGTCCCCTCAATCTTACCCCTTCCCCTTCCTCTTACCCCTTCGTCCCATATGTGATCTAGGTTTAATTTTTAAGTTTGGTATGCATTTGATCCTGATGATGTGAACATCGTTCAAATTAAAGTGATGTAAACAAAGTTATTTGTCTTTTCATTAAAAAAAATAATGCCATCACAAAGTGAAAACCTTTCCGAAGAAGTTTTCTTCGGAAAATTAAAAAAAAAATTTAAAAAAAAAATTTATTGATTATAAGTTAAATTGATTATAAATTAACTCAAAAGTATTCTACTTCCCTTATTCAAGATGCGGTGCAACATTTTGATGGTAACGTACATTTAATTCTCGTACTTCACTTAGTCTTCTATCTGCTTTACTTGAAATAGATTAAAGATCAGCAAATTAATTTCCATATCCATCCAATAAGAGATTTAAGCTTTTCTTGGAAGCGCTCAATCTTTTGCTACAATATCCGCGAGACATTTGAAGAGTAAAAGAGATTTTTTTATAAACATTCCTGTATTTTACGTACCTACCGTATAATTTCACAACCCCTTTGGAATAGTGATTTTCTCCAGTCGACCATCAACGAACTGCAAACACAAGAACTCCCCGCTAATTACGAAGTGTGAGTATAATCTTAATCAATATATTAGGTCCTTACATATGAAATTGGCGTTTTGCCGTACTGGCAACTTAGATCTCAAATATCTGCTCTTTGGTTAGGAATTCCAAATTCAAATTTTTACAGCTATTTACTCATGTATTTGTGTTTTGAAAATTATAATTCATTTGTTTTTTCCTTAATTGTTTTTTTTCTTTGCGTCACTTAGTTTACAAAATGGAAAACTTGAAATATCACTTTATTTACGAGTACAAGTTCCACCGTGGCACCAGTGCTGCAGAAACGGCTAGAAGGATTAATGATGTGTATAGCGACGGTGCCGCAAAAGAAAACACTGTGCGTTTTTGGTTCCAACGTTTTCGTTCTGGGAATTTCGACCTGCAGAACAAGCCCCGTGGACGGCCGGAGCCCAAAGTTGATAATGAATAATTGAAGGCTATTGTGGAAGCGGATCCATCGCAAACCACGTCTGAGTTAGCTACAGGCTGCGGTGTTAGTGATAAAACTGTTTTAATCCACTTGAAGCAAATTGGGAAGGTGAAAAAGCTTCAAAGGTGGGCACCTCACGAATTGAGTGAAGCAAATCAACAAACGTGCGTTAGAACGCTAGACCACACACTGCACAACAGACGGCTACCAAATTAGAGGAGCTTCAATTGGACATCCACCGTACTCTCCGGACCTTGCCCCAACAGATTACCATTTTTTTCGAAATTTGGATAACTTATTGCAAGGGAAAAAATTCAACTCCGATGGGGCAGTCCAAACCGCCTTCAAAGATTTTATTGATTCCCGTCCGAATGGTTTTTTAGTAATGGGATCGATGAACTACCTATGACATGGCAAAACTGCATAGATAGCAATGGTACATACTTTTATTAAATAAATATATTATATTAAAAAAAATCTACTTTATTTTCCTCCCATGCAAAACGCCAATTTCATATGTAAGGACCTAATATATGTCAATTTATTATTTTTCATATAATTTTCAAGCGACGCGGTTCTAAACCGTTTCTTTATGTAACACAAACCCTAAAATATTATATATGAGCCTATTATTAATTAATTTACTTAGAAAAAACTGTGTAAAAACCACCACATTGGAAAGGCCATAAAGGAAATTATAAAAAAAAATAGTTGGCGTTATCAGTATACTATAAGGTTACATGTGAAACAAAAAAATTACCATAAGGAAAATATCCACATTTCCTGTGAGGCAGTTCATTAACCCGGTAAACTTCCTAAGCCCATCAGCATTGGAAAGTTTATTCTGCATCTGTTAAGAATCAGAAACCTATGTTAGTGGCCTCAGGTGAAATTATCCACCGAAAGAAGAGGATAATTAATAATTACTGAGGAAGAAAGCAAGCACCCAGAAATCACTTAAATTTGTATCAGACCATTCACCTTAAGAGGGCATTACCAGAGAAAGCCGGAAATACGTCATTTTCAAAAAAGTTTTTAGACGTATTGACTCTTTTCCACAAAAAATTATAAATGGATTTCGAAAGATTGTTCTTTTATCTAGCATAGTTATATAATAAATTTTTAGATTTTTTTTTAATTTTTAGTATAATAAGGTTATTCCATAGGTCGTTGGCAGATTTGTTAAATTTTCAAAAAAGTTTTTGTATTATACCACACCCATTTCAAATAATGTAATCATGCAGTAAAATAAATCAATACATTATCTAGCAAAGTTATGTATTAGAATTTTAATTTTAGTTTCAATAAAATCATTAAAAAATATGTACGTACATGTGTTTCTTGACGAAAATTGGTCCATTTGTGTATTTATTTGCGCACTTACAAACTAATATATTTCAAATTTTTTTAACATTCTTATTAAATTTAGACATTATTGAAAAATGATAAATACTTATAATAAAAAAATAACTACAAAAAGTACACTATTTTAATAGTTTTATCATCACGCCTTTCAGCATTTTTGGATGAAGGTATAAATTAAAGCTAATTTGGATTGAAATAAATTCGATATTGAGTTATAATTTAAAAAAGCTGGTACGGAGAATAATCAATCTTTCTCATTGTAACCGCCCTGCACGATCGGAAGAACAACTTTCGACGAAATGTGGATTTTCGTCCGCTGGCTGGTTAAACGCTCTTAATAACAAAATCCCGGATGAAATTACTGATATTGAAAATATGTTAAAATTTAAAATGGTATTAAGAAAGTATGTCCACTTCAAATAACATTGATTTGTTAACAATCTTATACAATTGAATTACTAATATTTAACGTTATTTTTTCCAAATGTTTTAAAAATTGTATGTATATTTCTCAAATTGAAAAAAAATTAGCCTACACAATCGATGTGATCTAACTCAAGATTAATAAATGAAAAATAGAATCCTATTTTAGCCAAAATGTTTGGTACTAAAAATAAACCGTTCAGAAGCTTGTAAGCTATCAGAAGTAATACCACATCTCTCCTAGAACCTAGGAATAAGGCTGCAGACACCCAGCATTCCCGAGATAAATGCCGTTTGAAACAGATGAAAATTAATACAGATGATGTGGTAAATACAACGAAAAATATAATCTAAGCCACTTGATACATCAATACTATTTACATGTTTATTTTCACTGATTAAACAAATCATAAATATCCATAACGATCTAGAATAATAGCCCTCACTAACAGCCGCGGAAGCCATTCTGCATCTCATAACTTAAACCATTTGAGATTTCAAATTGGTCCTTTTGGTGTTCCAAGCACATAAGTGAATTTATTTTCCAAGTGTCCCCGCACCGAGCAATATTCCTGTCACGTGGTGTCTTGTGCAACATCCGACATTGCTTGCTGTTATCTCCATTTTAAACTGCACTTTCGTCCAACTCAGTGGCTTGCGCCCCATTGAACAAACGGCCTGAGGTAGAGGTTAGAGGACCACTGTACAAATTGTGCAGCAATACAGGGTACTGATTTTTTGTATTTGTTTTATTAATCAGAAAAAAATGCGGCAAATTTAATATTTAACATTTTTTACCATTTTTCAGGAGGCCCTGATAAAAATTATTTTTCTATGTCATGTTTGGGGATTCTGTGTGGAGGATCTTTTTTAAGGAAACGAAGTTCTGGATAGGAAAACGAAACAGGGGGTGGGTATGGGTAGGAATCTGGCGTTCAGTGTGTCCTGGTCATCCGCCGCCTTTACCTCGACAAACCTCACCCCGTGCGCCCCTGCTAAGTCACCAAACTTAGCGAACAACTTGGGGTGACCTATGGTAGAGGTGTTGGTTATCCAATAAAGGGTTCCCACTTTCCGATGTAATAATAATATACATAACATTAATTATGAATGTAACAGAAACGGTTTCAAGCATTGAAACATGTCGGTTTTTTATAAATAATAAACGTGTTTAAAACTAAGTATTCTATTAATTTCGAATTAAAATGGAGCCACAAAATAAGTTTGCTGTGTTTTGAGGATGTTATTTATTTTTATTTGTTACGTCTCTTACTGTCTCACTAGGAATATCCTGTGCCGAGAATTACTAATTTAAAAATATATTATTTTATCAGGTAATTTCGATAGGTATAATCTTAATCATAATATATAAAACAAAGTCGGATTAGTTAAACCACTTATAACTGGAGAACGGAGGGACCGATTTTTATGATCTTTGATTTGTTGGATTTGTCTCCGCCCCGAATAGCAGAATAGCTATTAAAACATCGGATAAAACTCACGAAAAAAATAATTATGTAGAAAATAATTTTCCTCATACTTTGATAGACCTCCAGGAATATTGTGTGTGATAAGTATAATACTGAGTAGTGAGTGAATTCCAAAAATTCAAAAACGTCGAATGCGCTGATTGTTTTGCCTTTGTTCTTAAACATCGTATAATGGGGCTAATCTTTTTTGCGATATTTTACTAAATATCAACAGTCGAAAATGGGACAAACAGTGAACGCATGTCTGTACCCCTCCAAAGGAAAAATACAATAATTATAATAAATTTACCTCAAATGTATAAAGAAAATGAAACGCAATTCCCGTAAGTAAGTGGAAAAGAAGAAAATCACAAAAAATATAAGAGAAAAAATCTCTCAGGGCCTCTGTCATCTTTGGGTTGCTGTTTGGGGGGTCTTTTTAGGGAAAGGAAGAAGAGGAAGTTCTGGGAAGGAAAAGGTATAATGGGGGGGGTAGAAATCTGGGAATCAATGTATCCAGGAGTGACGAACGTATTAATCCATCGCTCCCACTGCGGTGCAAGGCGATGGGTCTAGAGAGTCCAGCTGGAGAGGTCGCTCTCGTCCAGCCTCTTCTAATCCGGTCAGCCACGTATTCGGAGGGCAAAAGTTTCATCTGCCAAGACCTAGACAAACCTCATCACAGGAATCCCTGCTATGTCACCAAACGTATCTAACCATTCAGGGTGACCTATGGCAGGGGTGTTGGTCATGCAATAAACGGTTCTGAGGCGAAGGTACTCGAACCCAAAAGCCCAAATTAAAAGTGTTTAATCAAGATGTTATGGCACTTCAATGTTTAGTCAAGATTTTAAAATTGTTTAGAATTGTTGTAATGCCTTGTTTTGTCAGGAAGGTTATTTATTATATTATTTATTTAACCGTTTACTGTCCTAGAAATTAGTAAGGAAAGCTTTCGAATAGTTTACTAGCCTTAATGGGAGAAAACTTTTTAAAATCTATGTTAATCAGAAGGATTCGTGTTCAGATCACGTCGGGGTCACCAATGTTAGAAGTGTTGTTTCCAGGGCTGAGGAGCTGGTGGAGAATGTTAGACCTGTGCTCCGTCTTCTCATCAGACGAGTGTATACCAATACTTTACCATAAGGAATCGTCAGGCTCCTGGGGATCACGGTACTTCTAGGCCGCGATCCAGTGTTCAATGATTATATTGGATGATGATTGATAACGCTTTACTCATTTCTTATTTGAGTGATTAACATTTATTTAAGATTTAATATTTTACACGATTTAGTGTTCACGTATGAAACGGGTAGAGAGGTATAAAACGAGAGTGGCCGTCAGAATCGAGCGCTGGAGGCGGAATAAATTGCTCGGTCATCGCCGGAGCGATCCAGAGATGTTTTTGTGAGAGACGCGGTGGGGATGCTACACATATAAATAAATAAAAGTGATGCCCATAGTATATTTGCCACACTCCATACCAGTGTTCCAAAATAATTTTCTTTTTACCTTCAATCCGAGGCTACTTTTGAAATAACTTTTCAATTCCGTCCATCATACAAAAATCCCCCTTATCATATGTGCAAATGTAAGAAACAGCCGTAATATGTGCTATAAAGCTGAAAAATTTCTCAATTTTTTCACTACAGTCTATAGTGGTCTTAAACATATTCAGCCAACGTAAAAACATCATCATGTTATTAGTAATGTTGCAGAAACATCGTTTAACGGTCACCGCACAGAAACACCGTTTAACGGTCGTTAAGTGTTTTTTTATTAGTAAGGCCGATTGTGCATAATAATAATTTATCTGTTCAAAATATTTCACGACGCCATGCCATAAGTATTGTTTTCTGTAAACGTTTATTTTTTTTTTATTAAAAAAATATCTTGAAAAAGTGTATGACAAGAATAATACTCCAGTAGAATTTCATATTTTCACATAAAGTGGTCAGACCAAATGTATCCAAGCAAGTCAACACGTCAGCGAAAAATGTTTCTATAATTTAATATATCCCTTTATAATTCAAGAATCTTCCCCGACATCTTCACGTACTTGCACACACATGCACAGTATCGTACGGTGCACACGGCACACCTCCATGGGGCGCAGAATGGCTACGAGCTTGGTTGCACTGAACAGACAATGCCTAGATCTGTACCGATTAGAAAGAAAATTATCGGTTATCGCCAATAATTTTCTTAAAATCGCATTCGACTGCTTTGCATATATACCCATAAAGCCGGATACAGACTTACGAAATGTAACATGCTATGTAAGACACAATGAAAGAATTTACCATCCACGTTGTCGCAATGTATCATGCAATGTAACAGAATTCCCATAGTGTGGACGCCTTGCGCGCACCAACCGTGCACACTAGAGATGGGTAAGTTCTGCATTTTTCCGGAGGCCTCCGAAACGTGCTTCCTTTTAAAAGTACTTGAGTTCATGGAGCAGGTCTTGGGAGCCACTCCCGACTCGCGAATGGCCCGAGCGCGTAAAAGAATTCGAACGCGCAACCTGCTTCCGACTCGCAAATGGCTCGAACCGAGACGCTCGGGTTCCACCCTAGCCGGACCTCGGAGCCGGAGCTCGCAAAAGAACTCGATCGCGCGACCTTCTTCCAAATGGCTCGAATCGAGACGTTCGGGTTCCATTCTAGCCGAACCTCAGAGCCGGAGCCCGCACGCAAAAGAACTGGAACGCGCCACCTACTCCCGACTCGCACATGTGGCTCGGACCGGTGAGGTACGGGTTTGACGAGTGCGGACTGACACCGCGCAGCCACCCGACTGTAGCTCTGCCCGCCGAGTTGCGACTTCTGTACCGGGTTCTTTGGGAGTAGTCGATTTAAAAAGGGAGTAGGAGTAGGAGCCGCTTCGCGCGAAGAACCCGAGTTTAAGAGCCCACTCCAGCTGAACCTACACATCGTTAGTGCACACTACGCACATAAACAGAGCACTTCAACTCGTGCGCGCCGCAATCCGCAAAGTGTCGATTTTTTCGCCGAACACAAAGGTGCATAGAGCGTCATTGGAGGGGACCCACCACTTTCCCACGGCTGTGTGAGGAAACTGATTGTTTAACCTCCTTAGCCGCACACGTCAGGACTCTAATTTTTTGTAAAAAGGAAGCTACATTTATTTTGAAACGAATCTAGACCCTCCAATGTCCCTGCATGCATGATTGTTAGTAAAAAAAGTAAAATGTATGCATACTTACATTTGCAGTAATTAAAAAGATAAAAATAGTTCGCCTGTTGGTTCAGCATCTAGTTGAGTAAAATAATAAATAAAAAGAAAAATATTTACAGGTGTAAGTATGATTAAAACCAAAGAAAATATATAAAAAGAAAGATATTGGGGGCAGTTTGTCCCACTATCACGGGGCAGTCCCGGCGAGAATGAGCGGGCGAGCGGCCTGGTCGCAACGTGTCCAAACGCCCGCGTCCCTTAGCCAGTTTCCCAAAAGTACCCTTGAAGAAGTGTTTGTGGAGGGGGGGGGGAGATACTCCCAAAGACCCTGGGGAATGATGTGAGCCTCGGGTCACCGGAGGCAGGACGGAAGGGAACCGGGCTCGCGCAAACATTCCTCAAGCTCGCTCATGACGCCGGGGGAGGCACGGGCGTTAGTGGGACGGCCCTACCAGAATTCTGCCACCTGACTGGATGCAGGGACCGGGTCTATCCGCCCCCATGGTGGGGAGTTGGACAATACAGTACAATGGAGTTCAGTACATCAACCTAGTCACAATTCAAGAAGTTAGTAACATAATAAAACCAAATAAGACAGGTAAAAAGGCGTGATCAACAAAAAATTGAAGCAACAAAATAGAGAAAAAAGAAAAAAAATAATATGAAGATTACGTAGCAGTAAAGAGCAAAAAAATAATAATGTATAACAGTAGTCATAGAGCGTCAGTGAGGACTGGTTGTTTGTGTCTATACTGCAGTACGCGCGCGAACAATGGAGGACTTGTTCTCGGCAGACTGAGTTATGTTGACCGCGTGCATGCCGGAAACAGATGCCAGTAGGTACATGCTCTGTTCGTGCGCGCGCTGCGTCCACACTTATAAAATGGTCCTTTCACGTTACATTGTTTGTTACTTTACAGCAGTCTGCACCCGTCTTTAGACTGAATTTTTGATTCAATAAAAATTTTCTGTATTTTAAAATATTTGGGAACGATAAAATGAGCTTAATTCTAGCACACGGACACGCCCATAACACATTTGTTTTATTTATCTTTTCAGTGGATCCACTTGTGTTTACATGTTATGTAATACCTTCATTAAGCGGCCTCCTCACCATCCAATTTCTAGTGACTGCGGCAGTGACTGCAGAGAGCGTGGAGTTGAGCGAACTAGCGCTGACTCGTTCTAGCGGAAAGTAAATTCACTAGAAATTGGATGGTGAGGAGGCCGCTTTAGAAGTGGAGTGGAGATGGTGATGAAGTGTTTGATGGTTACGCTGATTCTTTAAATTTTCGTTCATTTGGGATGCGATTAAAAACAACTTTGTTAAATTAAAATGTATGGGTGAGGAAAGTACGTTGGGATCCATAAACTCACCCGTGGCCCATGAGGCTGCTTCTTAAGGCTTTCTGATTCACAATTCTATCGATTTGCGGGTTATTATATAAATGGCAGCGATTTCGATTGTTCGGCATTATTTATTCGTAGAACATTTCAAACCTAGTGTTACGATATACGAAACGCCTCCTCTCAAATTGGAGCGCACGCCACTGTACGGACAAACAGTTTCGCTCCCTCGCCGCAAGTGCGCCGCGCGCTGACGGCGGCGGAACGCCAGCCTCGGTCGGCCGACTAGCGAGCCCGCCATTCTCCTCCCGAGCCCGCTCTGGGCGCACGTGTATCGTGAACCACGCTGCACTGTTCCGGAACATTCCACAACGCCGCTATGGCGGTTGTTATTTTGCCTAGTGACTGGCGGGAATGCCAAGAACGGCTAAATTCCCCTCCACATAACCGAATCTCCAATCTCCAGCCTGCTGCTGTGAGTACCATGAGCTATTTAACCCCTCTTTATTGCGTGTGTTCCTTGTAAATTCAACGCGAAGATAAATGACCGCCCCCCAGAGAGATTTTAGGGCCAAATTCACCCGATTTAGATAGAATTACTGTTGCTACCCTGTACTACTCTGCTTGCATTATTGTATCATGGTGTTTACGAAAGAATTCTACCCAATACAACTGTTATTTACCGTAGCCACTTGTTTCACTGTCCCCCCAGCCCGTAGGATTTGAGCTTATTTCAGGGATGCCACACAAACGCCTCAGAGATCCTACCACCCTGATGATAGTCTCTTCCGCTATGCTGACCATTCTGAGCTAGTCTGTCGGCAGAAGGTAGGCACCTCAGGTAGGTGTACTTAGCACTAGTTCAAAATACTTGCGTGACGTTCGACCAATATAAGAGCACTGAAGTAATCTATCGACCAGAAATAAGAAAGAAATGATCTTACTTATGACAGGGACAAGGCCAAGGTCAATTTGGGAGGGGTACCGCCGCCCCAGAGCCTTTATTGGATTACCAACACCTCTGCCCGAGTGTCACCCCAAGTGATTCGCTGCGTTTGGTGATTTAGCAGGGGTGCCCGGATTCATGGGGTGAGATTTGTCTTGGTGTTGGAGACGGATGACAAGGACACACTGAACCCTAGATTTCTACCCACCCCTTAAACCCTTTTCCTTCCCAAAACTCTCCTTTTCTTCCTTTCCTTAAAAAAACCACCAGACAGCATCCCCAAAGATGACATAGGCCTTAAGGGAAATTATTTTTCTCGGGGCCTCCTGTGTGGATGTAAAATAAAAAAAAGGCCACAGCACACTTCTGTCGGTGTCTTTTCAGTGCAAAGAGGAAGAAAGGGAAGTACCTTACTAACCGGTCAGTGGCTGAGTTGGCATCGCGTTTGGGTCCCACCCAGGCATCGCGTCGCGTGCTCGATTCCTCGATTGTCGTCCATCACGACACAAGTAACATTTTCCGCTTTCTGTGTTGGTAGTAGGAGAATTTCAAATATTGTCAGGTTGTTCGTACCTCGGGAATGTTCGTACATTTGTACCCAAACACGATTAAACCCATTTCAAGCGACTTATCGGTTCTGTGAAACAGAGAGTCCCTACGACTTTGGAATTTGTCACAAATGTACTAGGCATATCGTCCCTTAGCTTACAACACCGCTCAAGTCGAAAATTGGCGGTTTTCACATTTTAATGCCATTGGATGGAGCTGCTCATTGCGCGTCTAACCATTGGTCACATGATATAGATTTCAGTCAATCAGAAGCCGTAATTCGAAAAATAGTGACAGCGCGCAAGTCGGTTGGCCTCTCAACACCGCATAAGTCGTTAGTCTGTCATACATTTCTCGCAAAAGTACTTCGCGCTCCGTGATTATTATATTTTTACGTGAGTTTTATCGCTGAAAGGTCCATGCAAGAAGTTTTATTAGAAGGTTAAGAGGTAAGCTACATAATCAAGTAATGTTTATTGATTTACGCATATTCATACATAGAAAGAAATGATAATAGAATATGTTCATTTACTTAAGCGGTGTTTACTAACTATCTTTTTTGAACTTAGGCGGTGTTTCAAAACGTATTTTATTTCTTTTAGGTAGCTCAATAATTGAAATACACTATGGATGGAGAAGAAATTGATTCCTGGAGTTCAGGTGATGAATTGTTATGTGCTCAATTACAAGAAGCAGGACTGAAAAAGTAAACAAAGTTGCAAAGAAGATAAAAAAAGAATTTAACTAGGTTAGTAGCATAGGCCATCGAGTATCTTCAGCCTTCTGTATTGAATGTTGCCAATATCACGGTAGAAAGTGAGAACGTTGTGCAAGAAATAGGAAATATTGTCCTTAATATAAATTCCATAAATTTAAATCATGACGAATCTTTCCCTACTTCAAACCAAAATATTCTCGTAACTAGGAACACTCAAGACCCAATTTCTGATATAATTATTGATAATGAAAACAATACTCAATGTATAGATAAAAATAATACAAACCAAAATAATATGCAGCAATCCAATGCCTTTGCTACTCCATCGTGTTCTTCAAGAGTGGTCATACACAGATCACTGAGCATCAGTTCCAAATCACGGTGATTTGTTAAGTCATAAAAAACGACGGAACAAGGCGACAAAAGATCAAGAAATATAAACGCAATGTAATAAAGAATTACGGATTATAGGTGAAAATTATTTAGGATAAAGAAGAGACAAAGACTAATGAAACATTTAAAGTGAAACAAGACGTATTTAAGCCTGCAAGATCCATGAAACCACCGTGCAATTCTATGTTTTCACGATTGAACTGATAGTCGAACTTACGTTTTCACGAATGATAATGTACGTCACCAAGTCTGTAAAAAAATATTCTTGGCCACTCTTAGCATTAGATTGGTTTGTCAGATATTGGCTGACAAAAACAGACTGTGCCATGCCTCCCGGTTTGTCTACTTCAACTACTAATCGCAGAAATCCAGAGAAAATTGAAGAACACAAAAATGTTGAAAAGTTTTTAGCAGGTCTTCTAAAAGGCTATAACTAAAACTGCTAGGAGTGATCATTGATGATGCGCTTACGAAGCTCGTTATTTGGACTATACCTTTACCCGACTTTTCGAAAGAATTAATTTATAAATCTATACGACCTGGTAAAAAATTGTATATAAAATTGGTTTTGATGACGAGCTTCAGCCGTTACCACATCGTCCCACGCCAATTAACAGCATTAAACAAATAAATCACTTGCAGAAATTGTTTGCAACTAGAATACCATTTACCTACAAAGCGGAAGTATAAGGATTTGCAAGACCTAAAAAGTGTATTACCATCTAGTTGCCACTCTTTTTATGATGACCTTCCGCACAGCAATAGCAAAAGACAGCAACTAACTATTAGACTAGAGATTTTGAGTATTATTTTTTTAATTTTTATAATTTTATTACTATAATATCTTGTTTCGTCGGAGTTTATCAAAAACTATGTTTTAAATATTTACCTATTAAAAAAAATAATAATAATTGCACTAACGCTCTAAAAGTTCGTGTGTCACCAAATAATTTTAAGCAATTGATCTCAATGTGATTTTTCGATTTAAGATTATAGTTACCTATGTTATAACGATTTATATATTCCATTTATAACGATTGTTAATTATTCTTGAAATATTTCTTAATAAAAACTTTTCTTTGTAAATCATCTATTAATACCTTATTCCCTTACCTTTTCGCAAACAACACCGCCTTAATCTAATAAAATATCAGTCAACACAGCTCAAGTCATAAAATAAAAGTTAAAATAAAGTAAATTTTCAAAATAAGTACAAATAATTATTTCTTAACCGCTAACTAGGGTATTTATTAAGTAATAACAGAAAAATTCCACCGATTTTTTAAAATAGACAGTTTTTATCGTCTCCTGAAAAGTTGGTAAAAATGACTTATGCGGTGTTGTTAGCTAAGGGACGATATATACAACAGTGATTATAATTTAATTTGCACACCGACACGCCCACAACATATTTCTATTAATTTATCTGTTCAGTAGTACGTTGGCTGTGACCTGATTCGCGAGGCTTTGACTAAACCCGGCTGCCTGTATTCAGGAGGAACAAAACGATACTCGGCTTCCACGTCTGCGAGTGAATTTTGAGTACAAACAAATCACGAATACGTGAATCCGATGCTCTGATCTAATACTGAATTGCCATAACTTACTATGCGCTTTGTACTCTGGGCCTTCTCCGCGCTGGCACTGTATGCTGGGGTAAAGTTGCTGATGCGCGGACAGGGATGTGGAATTGTCTGGATAACCATTTAACCATTGCATGGGTTTTTCAAGAAATTACTCATGATGGGATGAATAAACAAGTCGTCCTCTGGTATGAATTTCGTACAAATGATGACTACATTTTATGGTATCGAAAAGTATTAATAGGCTTGCGTCTGCGTGGTTGAAATTGGCGGGAAGAACCCGGCATCGAGTGCTTGTCTGACGTCACGTCATACGCCCCGCGCCACCAATAACATTTGTGTACCTGGAATTTTAAACAAAACTACCGTTGTAATTCGGTTTCGAACTCGTCACAAGATGTCGCCATTTCCGTCAGCAGGTCGGATGGGGACGTGTGTCCCCTAGATATAACTGCTACGAATTTGTGAATTTGTAGTATCTCTCCGGATATGGAAAGATTGACGGTAATGTATAGTTGTATCAAGCAGCTATATATTACATGACGTCATTGCCTATCTCGGTTACTTTGTCCCGGTGACTAGCTACACTAGATGACAGTGAATCTATCGGATTTATAAAATGGTTACCAACACTAACTGGGTGAAGCCGAACCAAAAGCTGCCCGCAAGGCCTAGCAGCAAAAATCTGCGAAGCGGATTTTTAACTACAAGTTATAATTAACACTATTAATTTTTTAATGCGTTTAGTGAACATTTTTTATTTGATTGCCTATAACAATTTTTTTCCAATACAACCTACAATGCAACAAACAGATTTATAATGTGATGATGAAAGTAAAAGACTTTTTTACCCGGCAAAATTTTAAAACAATTTAATTAAGGTAGGAAGATACTTTCTAATCCAAATATAGGTTATATCCGTAACAGCTCGCTTTGTCCAAAAACTACAGTAAATTTAATATTTTACTTTGGGACCCATCTATGAACTGTTTCTGTGTAATTAAAATAATGCCCCTACTAACAACTTCGTAAAAGAATTATCTCCAGATATTTTTCTTCCCTCTACACTACAAAGATTTTGCGAATTTTTATACTAAACCCCACCATATAATTCAAATAAAATTTCAAAGGTCATCGAGTGAGTAACTGATCGCTGACATCGTGAATAGTCTTGAACAGTTAGATAATTGAATCTATTCAGGTTCAGTGTAAATCACATAAAATAATACATGAAGGGATTTTTCTTGAAACTTTATTAACCTCCGTATAAAAGTATCCGATGAATAGCTGTTTGAAGGCATATTATATACTATCTCACACTCATAGACATCCAAATTCAATAGACCAGAAATAATAGGTGAGGGGAAAAATCAACTATGGCGGTACGAAGAGGGGAAGATGACTGTCATTGGTTGAAAAATTAATCTGACAGTATATAGGCATCTCGCATTATAATATCATCATTTAGTTCTTAAAAGCAAAATCTGCTTTGAATGAATAGACCTTTTTACATGGGAGCGCGAATTGCTTGCCACGATAATAAAATATTTGCGTAGGCCAAATGTACACCCCAAAAAGATTCGCCCGTTTTCACATAGCAATATTTTTTTGCCGTGTTTAGTTAAGACACTTTTACAAATGTTTCATAATTTACTTACCCCTGTAACCAGCGACGAGCACACTAAGGAACCGCCCACATTTATGTGCACACTGATATGTAGGTATGTTGTATAGCACAAGCTACTGTTTTGGCGTGTTATTTTTTCGTTAAATGTATAGATGTTAGCTTCGCGCTGCCCACGGCAAGAATGATGACGTCACACATTTTAGATTCAAGCGATTCTCTATCCCCTCCACATGGGGCGAACTGGCGCCAAGGAGGAGCTCCAGCCGGTTCCATGGCGAGGGGGAAATAATACGTTTTTATCACTTAGGGCAGGTCCAGATATATTCATATGTCCGTGCTCACACTACTGTTCGTTGGCCGTGTTAGCGAGAGAAGAATGGCTTTTTCCATACAAAACTCGTAACTACCACAGTAAAACTTTGGCAACGAGTGCCTCACTGTGACATATTGCAACAATACTGACAAAGCGCTTAGAACGTAATGTCTGGCTGTCCAACGCTAGTCGTTTATCTGCGGGATAAACTTTTATGATGCTGTTCGTGGATTTGTGTTTTTATCTCCGAAACTTGAAATCACATGCAACAACACTGAAAATAAAAAAAAATCAGAGTGTGTAAAAGTGAAACCAGAAAGTCGCTAGATGTCGCTTTCTTTTGCATGTTTATTTTAAAGTGGTTTGAAGAATGGATATTGATTTCTCAAAAATATTTTTTTTTTTTGGATGTCGTAGAATTCGAACATCCGTTCGGTTGATGTCTGTCTCTCTGGCTGCTTTAGACTTGTCAGGCGCCTTGCCCACTGCGCTATCGAAGGCCCGCGCCAAAGCGCGAATTTACTGCATTATATTAGAACCGAGTATTTGCCTATAACTGAGTTGTGACGCATTTCCGTTTCATCCGAATTTCAAATCACTAACGGGCTAAATAATTTTCACTTCAAAAAATACATTTTCATCTTGTCAATCCACTGTCTCGAACAAGGGCGGATCCAGGTTTTTTTTTTGGGGGAGCACAAGGGGCGGACGGGCGAAAAAATCAACTATTACTGTTAGAATTTGTTTCTGGGGTGGGGGGGGGGAGCAAAAGGGGCGTTAGTTTTTGAACGTTAGTTTTACAATTAAAAATAATAATTAATATTTGACAAGTTTAAGTATTTCCCCAATAAATGAAGACATAATTTGTCTCGACGCCACCTAGCGAGGGATTTAACACTTACAATGTTTCTCTCGCAAAAATAAAGTTGGTTGTTTTCAGGTGAAAAAAAATATAATAAGCAGTAATTGTTGAATGAAACACTAGCATATATTGAATCATTTGGCGGGTACGAGATAAGCCGCCATAGCTCAGTGGTCAGAGCAATCGACCGGCAATCGAGAGGACACGGGTTCAAGTCCCGTTGGCGTCATGTATCTTTTCTCGGAAGATTTTTCAATGTGGATGAGTGTTTCAGGCTAATAATTATTGCTTATAATAATTGTTACCCTTTGTGCTATGCATAAAAAATCTTGTCTTAAAAACGTTAGTTTTACAATTAAAAATAATAATAAATAATATAGACTCTAAGTTACCTTTGTAAATAATATAAAGTACAAAAGTTATAAATATAAAAAAGTATGACAAGTAAACAGTAAGAAATGCTCTTAGGAGCCAAATATTGAAGATAACCAAAAAATTTAAAAATATATATAATAAATAAAAGGAAGGTATTACGGAGTATACAAAGCGATATGAAAAGTAGGTACCTACCTATGATATGTTTCTAATCCATAGATATTAGAGTGCATACTGGTAGGACATAATATTATGGTTACATGATTATATTTATTATGATTACGTGGTAGTACTAGCAGATAAATTTTGTCTAATACATCTTTTGTATGATGACAGACTTTCGGCATGATCGATATGAGCAAATTCATTACCTAAAGTGTGTAAACGATGTATTAGTGAATTTTGTTCTGCATTACTGAGAGTGTTGTTGCAATAATAAGGTGTTTTGAGTCGAGTTGTTCTACTAGGTACATGATAATTTATTAACGAAACCAATTCAGGGGAGTCAAACCAGTTATTATTTATTTTAAATAAAAAAATGAGATCATTGAGTATTCTTTTGTCTTTTAACGATAAGAGTCGCATTTTTTGTAATAGAGAATCATAGTTAATGTCATCCGCGGGAATTCCTAATTTAAAATTAATTGATCTGAGAAATTTGCGTTGGATTTTTTCAATGGTGTTTGCATGGCTTTTGTAGAAAGGGTTCCATATGGGGGAATTATATTCCAAATGACTCCTAACCAGAGTTGTATATAGTAATTTAAATGTATGAATGTTTTTGAAATCTTTACATAGTCTTAGAATGAAGCCCAGCATTTTCATAGCTTTATTAGTAATGATATCAATGTGGTTGATAAATAGTAGTTTAGTGTCGAAGGTTATTCCGAGGTCCCTTATCTATTATATAGATATCTATTTTATAGATATGATATCTATTTTATAGATATCTATATGGTCATATTGATGTTTTTTATTTTATGTTTTATGTAAATTTTAGTTTTATATACTTAATCTTTTGTTTTATAAAATTTTTGATCTCATACTGCTTTATTATAAATTTATTATTTAATTTTTTTTATTATGCTGTTAATCAGAGGTAAAGTCACATGGAGGAAATGCATAATTGGTTTTATTTTGGCTATACAAACATGTACAAACTGGAAAAATGTAAACTGTCGATTTTCCGAAAATAAATAAATAAATAAATAATATTCTCTCACAAATTTCAAAAACAAATTAAGAATCTTCTATCATGACACTTCGTGGAGAACAGTTATGTAATTGCTTTATTATCATATCTTTCTATCTTTTTTTCGTTCTTCTCTTTCTGTGTTTTGTTATGTTTTGTCTTTTATGTTTAATTTTGATAATCATTATTTCTGTTGTCACTACAAGCATCTCCGATATTGATTATGCATGCTGTGAACATTTCTAATTGGGGTGATAATATCTACGTACATCCCAACGGCAATCTTATTATTGTAATAATTGTTAACGCTCTGTAATTGTTTCAAACAATAAATAAATGTATTTTTAGGATAATATTATATATGTGTAGGTGGTACTATAGGAAGGGGAGACACAGAACACACCTTAACATACTAGAAAAGTAGCAGAAAATGTTCTTAATTTTGTCAATTTATTCAATACAGAAAACTACATTTTTAGGATTTAAAAAAAAAGTATTATTTGTACTTCCGTAGCAGGGATGCAGAGGACCGTGCGTAACGAGACATGCAAATCTTATAATTTTTCTTGATTCATGAAGAATAATGGTTTGAATTGATCACCATGCAATTTCAAATTGTGCAGATGCTCTTCCCGTGGAAAATTTATTAGAATTCAAAATTCACTCCAAAACTTCGTTTCTCATATCTGAACTAGTCCAAATTTGTTCTATCTTTTTATTTTATTTTTTAACTATTTTTTACTTAATTCTAAAAATTGTTGTTTTTGTTTTCTGTGTTCAGTTAGTAAACATGTATGATGGTCCGTTATGTTGTTTCTCCATTTAATTGTTTGAACATTATCAGTGTAATTGGAATTACACCACAAATGATCAATATTTGATTATTAAATTCTCTAGTATAATAGTTTACACACGGTTTGAAATTTAAAGTGGTCATCATCTTGATGTAATTGTCTTTTTTAGTAGCGTGATTATTTTCAGCTATATTGTGTCATCATTGAAAATAAACAAATCTAATTAACTAGAAACCAAAGCTGATGTTTTCTCTTCCCCTTGTATTTTACCTCTAAACATTCAGTAACTCTATATTTTTTTAATATGTTTTATACATTCCTGATGAAGGTCAGGTTGAACCTAAACTGGTTGGACAAGATACATAAAAAGTGGTATTCAATCACAGTTATTTTATTGTAATTATTATAATAATGTTTACCCACTAAATGTTTGCTACTTGTGAAAATTTGAAAACCGTTTGCTTGCGTGCAACCATAATTGAAGCTTCGCATATGTTAAAAACAGTTTTGTGTTCAGAGTGTAATGATAAAATAATTAAAGCAGGGGACTCGCACCTTTATTATCTTATCCTTTTTTACGCATCTTTATTCACTAAATTTAAAACCATTTTTGTGTTTCAAATAGACACTTAAAATTCCAGTTGCGTATTCATCTGCAGACGAATTTTAAAGGAAACTGTTATGTTCCGAATGGGGTGTAAAATTCTAGTTACATATGAGTATTTGCTGCAAAGTTCAGAGGAAAACCATTTGCATATTCTGAATGCATGATATGCAAATATTGTTTACATTTATTTTATATTATTAAATTCTAGTTGCAGACTGCAGACTGTGTGCTGCCAGAATCGGAGGAAAACCATTTTCATGATCTGGGTGTAGTGTTAATTTAAGCGAGATCCCGCGAACAAATTCACTCTTAAATACAACCAGTTTCAAGAGATGCTTTAAATTCAAGTTGCACACCATATGCTGCAAAATACGAAACACAACCATTTGCTTAATCAACTATTATTAAAGCTTGTGGTCTCTTACGCAGACTCACTCTTGAGTTTTTTTTTTTATTCGAACAATTCTGTCAGATACGATATTATGAAGACAAAATGATATATTGAGGTATCCACCCCCCCCCCCCCCCCCCAACAGTTTTGATTACTCCAGTAATTTTTACTCAATCGCAGATTTCATGACCGCAGTTCTTAAATAATTTGGATCCGTTCCACGCTCCACAACTACTGCAATTCGAAAGTTCCGAGTCTGGAACTAGTTTCAGTATTGCAGTCCGAGGAGGACCTCTCACGGCTCCTAGCTGCCATTTAGAACCCCGGGGAACTTCAACCGATGAATGAAGTCTAATTGCAGGAGGAATTCTTGAGGACCTTGTGCTGCCACTTGCAAACTAGATATTGGCTGCCAAAGAGATCTTGCGAATACTAAAGCGCTTTGATTCTCGATTTCGAGAGAGAACATCGATTTATTTATTTCAAGAAGCATCTCTATAATCCGTCTGAGCACGATTATATTACGGAGAGAAATTTCAAAAGGTAATTATAATTTTCGTGGAAAGCAACCGGTTTTATTTGACATAATATTTTTAATAAAACACTTTGCTAGGTTTTGTTGGGGTAGTGGGTACATAATAATAAATTAATTAGATAATATTATAATCTCACCGTCTAATTAGTTGCAACTAAAGCAACAAAAACCCACACCACATAATTATGCTTCATAAATCAATTCTGATCCACTAAAGGAACTAGGTACTCCAAATACAGATTTTGGAAAAATCTTAACCTTCTATATAATACGTCCAAACCGATCGTCATGGCTTTCAAGTATAAAAATGAACTCATGCAAACACCCTCAGTACGGTTAGATGGAAAAAATTGATGTTAGTCGTACTGTAAAATACCTGGGACATCAAAACGACTTGAGGATACGGAAAGACAAAGAAGAGCGAAAACCGTCAGAGAATCCTGACAAAGCGTTTTCACTTAATACATTTTAAGTGAAAATCCCAGAGGTGCCAATATTTTTTTCTGATTTTTCTGTCTCCAGATTTTTGGTTGAGTTTCGCTAATATTGTCTTCATTTAATAAAATTTCACACCAATTTTCCGTAACTCATTTTTCTTGTAAAGTTTCAGAATTATTGTTAGTTGAATTACCTACTGCCCCGCGGAAGCATCAGAAGTGAGACCGGCATACATGTACATAATTAATTATTTCATGATTTCATATTACCCGGTATTTCCCTATTTTGTATATTATTAGTCCTTTTGATATGGTAAGATATAGTTACAAGTAAGATTAAGCTATCGATTAAAAACTGAACATTATAAAATTACCCCCCCCCCCCCTCCCCCCGTCCCTCTCACACATCGTCACATTTGTGAGACCCCCTCCCCCCTAGTGCGACGTCCGTCACATATTTTGCAATTTTACATAAAAAATAATCAAAACAGTAGTTAATTTTTTTTTTACATGTACCGTCACAGAGCTGATGACCTTTCCAAACCCCTTGCCACACTTCTCTACTCCCCCCCCCCCCCCCTACCCCTTAAGGTGTAACGTAATTTATGGATGGCCCCTTTAGGAATTCAAGGTTTTTAAAAATATCGATATTTCGATCTAGTTGGCCGATATATCGGTCTAGTAGGCCGATATAACGATATTTCTTCTTTTTTTAAAGCTTATAGAAATCCAATGTAGTTTTGCTTATATCAAACGTTTTTCGATTATGTATGTAAATAATTTTTTACACTTACCTATGTGAAAAATCACAAAATTTGGATAGTCGTATAAAATGGGTGTTTTTTTTTTTAATTTTTATATAAAAAATTAATTTCAGTATTTTACACCAGCTATCGAACCTAAAAATAGTAACTTTGACAGTCTGCCCGGTTTCTGCTTTGAGTTATAGTGGCTCCTGCATTTGAAAAAAGATATTCAGAAGAAACACTCGTTGCCGCAATTGGTAGACTCAGAACAAAACCGACCACACACAGACCACAAACAACACTCACCTACCACAGATTAGTGTAGAAAACAGAATAATTTCTTTTAGACAGGCAGTATTGCCAGTAATAGCGTTTTACCCGATTTTTTGGGTATTTTAATTTGGGCGGGTTTTTCGATATTTCGATACGATGTATTGAGTCTTTCGATATTGATATATCGATATCGGCGTATCATCGATATTGATAAATATCGATATTTTTAGGGGTCGATATATCGATATTTATCTGTTTTCCGATATATCGTTGCATTCGTAGGCCCCTTATTGTGTTTATTTAAGAGGGCATTACCAGAGAAAGCCGGAAATACGTCATTTTCAAAAAAGTTTTTAGACGTATTGACTCTTTTCCACAAAAAATTATAAATGGATTTCGAAAGATTGTTCTTTTATCTAGCATTCGTATGTAATAAATTTTTAGAATTTTTTTTAATTTTTAGTATAATAAGGTTATTCCATAGGTCGTTGGGAGATTTGTTAAATTTTCAAAAAAAGTTTTTGTATTTTACCACACCCATTTCAAATAATGTAATCATGCAGTAAAATAAATCAATACATTATCTAGCAGAGTTATGTATTAGAATTTTAATTTTAGTTTCAATAAAATCATTAAAAAATATGTACGTACATGTGTTTCTTGACGAAAATTGGTCCATTTGTGTATTTATTTGCGCACTTACAAACTAATATATTTCAGATTTTTTTAACATTCTTATTAAATTTAGACATTATTGAAAAATGGTAAATACTTATAATCAAAAAATAACTACAAAAAGTACACTATTTTAATAGTTTTATCATCACGCCTTTCAGCATTTTTGGAATAATGTATAAATTAAAGCTAATTTGGATTGAAATAAATTCGATATTGAGTTATAATTTAAAAAAGCTGGTACGGAGAATAATTAATCTTTCTCATTGTAACCGCCCTGCACGATCAGAAGAACAACTTTCGATGAAATGTGGATTTTCGTCCGCTGGCTGGTTAAACGCTCTTAACATGTATTGCATAGACGGACTGATTGCTTACTAAGAAGATAATTAAATAATTATTAACCTGTGTATTTCAATCACCGTTATTATCTTAAAACCATTAAGCAATTTTTAGGTAATTTATGGAAGCACTGTTTCAAGTAAGTTACACCTTTAATTTAAATCAGAGGTGTACTTTCTAATCTCGTTTGGGTATCGCCTATATTTTAAAACTTAATTAGATACTCAAAAATTTTGTGTTAGCTTATTCAAACAGGATTTTCTCTTCTTTTTCGGCGAGAAACTTCTAGAAATATTAGAGATCTGCTGGAATTATTTTAACAAATTATTTAAATAAATTCAGTGTGAACGGGAAAAATGGAGTTGCTTTAATAAGACCTTGGTTGAAATCAAAACCGTGCCGGAATAATTCAGAAGAAATTTTAAAAAATTTATCAGCAACTCCTCGGCTTTTTGAAATGCTGAATAACATTTCGATGGAATACTCTCATATAAAATTCAGAATTTTGATTCATTCGTTCGTTAATTTGTTTGTAATTTACAGTTATTTAAAATTGTGATAGTAAATTGTTCCGGAGAAAGGACAGAATAGTTATCCAAATTGAAATCATTTTTCTTCTACGCACTTCGGGCATTTTTCTATTAAATTTTATTTGGTTGGGAAATTAGACTGCGATTAGATATTTCCTTGAACATTTTAGGTCCTTACATATGAAATTGGCGTTTTGTATGGGAGGAAAATAAAGTCGATTTTTTTAAATATAATATATTTATTTAATCAAAGTATGTACCATTGCTATCTATGCACTTTTGCCATCTCATAGGTAGTTCATTGATCCCTTTACTAAAAAAATCATTCGGACGGGAATCAATAAAATCTTTGAAGGCGGTTTGAACTGCCCCATCGGAGTTGAATTTTTTCTCTTGCAAAAAGTTATCCAAATTTCGAAAAAAATGGTAATCTGTTGAGGCAAGGTCCGGAGAGTACGGTGGATGTCTTAGACATTCCAATTGAAGCTCCTCTAATTTGGTAGCCGTCTGTTGTGCAGTGTGTGGTCTAGCGTTCTAACGCGAGTTTGTTGATTTGCTTCACTCAATTCGTGAGGTACCCACCTTTCAAACTTTTCACCTTCCCAATTTGCTTCAAGTGGATTAAAACAGTTTTATCACTAGCACCGCAGCCTGCAGCTAACTCGGACGTGGTTTGCGATGGATCCGCTTCCACAATAGCCTTTTTCTTCATTATCAACTTTGGTCTCCAACCGTCCACGGGGCTTGTTCTGCAGGTCGAAATTTCCAGAACGAAAACGTTGGAACCATAAACGCACTGTGTTTTCTTTTGCGGCACCGTCGCCATACATATCATTAATCCTTCAAGCCGTTTCTACAGCACTGGTGTCACAGTGGAACTCGTACTCGTAAATAACGCGATATTTCAAGTTTTCCATTTTGTACTAAGTGACGCAAAGAAAAAAAACATTTAAGGAAAAAACAAATGAATTATAATTTTCGAAACACAAATACATGAGTCAATAGCTGTATAAATTTGCATTTGGAATTCCTAACCAAAGAGAAGATATTTGAGATCAAAGTTGCCAGTACGGCAAAACGCCAATTTTATATGTAAGGACCTAATATAATACTCACTAGAAAGGTCTTCCATGTGTAGAATGGATATCAATGTCGCCATTGACTTAATCATTTTGATTCTAGCCCTTCATTTAGCACGCTCTGTGTCTTCTGGTATATACCTGACATCGTACATCGCCATACCATTTTAATTTGCTGATGATGGTGAATCATTGTTATGTGCATGAAATATAAGCAAAGAATGGTCAGTCTTTTGAATCACGTGCAGATAAGTGATATTTCATCCCTTCTTCTTGTTGTGCCTTGTCCGTTCAACGGACGTTGGCTATCATGTTGGCTATGCGGACTTTGTTTACTGCGGCCCGGAACAGCTCCACGGTAGACTGGCCAAACCACTGCCTCAGGTTTTTCAGCCATGAGGTTCTCCTTCTTCCAGGGCCCCGTCTTCCGGCAATCTTTCCCTGCATTATGAAATGCAGGATCTCATACTTCTCTGGATGTCTCATCACGTGTCCAAGATATTGAAGTTTTCGGATGTTTATGGTTTTAATTACTTCCTTTTCTTTATTCATCCGAACCATAACATCTTCATTTGTGACCCTGTCCATCCAGCTTATTTTAAGTATTCTTCTGTAGATCCACATCTCGAATGCCTCAAGTCGCCTAATTAATTCTTCAGTAAGCGTCCATGCTTCCATTCCATAAAATAATATTGAAAATTTTTATTTAAATTTAATATTTCATCCCAAGTGCGCTTTAACCTAAACTTCTAATTCAATAAATCATGTATGTCTATCTAAGTAATCTATTCAAGTTGTCTTTCTTACTAAAATGACCGGTCAGTGGCTGAGTTGGCATCGCGTTTGGCTCCCACCCAAGCGTCCCGTGTTCGATTCCTCGAATTATGATAGATTCATAAATAAATGTCTAATGAGTTAACATGTGAGTTGTGGGTTCTGCAAGGTATTTAAGGCTTACATTTTACAGCCACTCATACCTGTGTACTGTATACTGTGTACTATTGGCAGATGAAAAAGGCATATATCAGTGGCTGGTTGTGAGAAGAAGGGTTAGACGGAGAAATAAAAAAACGTTTCCCTTTTATTCCCGGTGCAGCTTAGCACGTGAGAATCCAATCGAAAATTCGATGCTCGGTTTAGTTCAAGAAAATCTCTAATCCGAGGGATTCCTTCGGTGGACAATGTCATTAGTGTTTTTGCCTTCAGTAATGACACTGGAAAAAGCGAAGGAAAATTAATTGCCTTATTCCTTAGATTACAGGATAAATGAAAAATAATATTAGATTTTACTTCTGGATAAAACATGGGCACAGGAAATTCAATCTGTTTACCGGGGAAAAATAATTTAAAAAATATGAATAAATTTCATTCAAGTAACTTATTATATTTTTTTTGCACAAGTGATATCCCCAGTAAATAGGAAGGTTGGACAATACCTGACTACTTAATTTGATCACAATACGAATATAGGTACCTAAAGCTAGATTTTGGATGGAGACTTCTTACTTCTAAATAATGAAGTGCAAACACACGTCGTATACCTATGCTGAATTAAATATGCCATATCATTTTATACAATTAACACCGTGCTTACCGGGTTTCAAGCCAGAGAAAAAAGCTTTCTTCACTGCCAACTGTGTGTTAAATTATCAATCACTTTTAATTTGGTCTTATAAAAATGATTTATACCTGTTTTAAGGCTCTGCAACCGGGCTCGAAAAGAAGAAGATGGAGAGAGACGAAATTACGAATGTTAAAGAGAACGCTAATATTTACAGCGGCAAAATCGATGCGAAAATTGCGAAAATGTTTAATAAAACACGACTCGTTTAAAATAGAGCAAAAATCTCGCGGGCATTGTCTTAAACAGCATTGAAAGAAACACTGAATTTTTTCATACATATAACTTGTAAAATAACTGAAACAAACGTGTTTATAATAATTTTTGGAGCATACTTTGCGATTTTTTTCCATCTTGGAAATTTTATATAATTTGCTCTTCGGCGCGGACAATGTCTAGGTATTATCTTCTAGAATAACATATATTTTTTAAGAGCTTTAAAACTTACCGTGTTTAAGGGAGATATGTAAGAAATCGGTAGAAATTCGGGTTGCGGGCCCTTCAGGAAAACTGTTAAATAAATCATATAATTAAACTTATTGAATAAAATACTTTGGATAATTAAATTGTTAAAAGACCCCTAAAAGGATGTCATTTTACCTAGGTAGATACCAAAATTCTCCCTAATATGAGTGGCTAGGTACCTGTGTAGGAAAAAATAATTCAAATTTATCCCATGCGGCCGGAATAAATTAAAAAGTTATTTTTGAGGGAGGTTCGCCTGAATAAATGTCACATTAGCCGTTAATGGCGAGCTTTTAAATTCATAAATTTATTTGAATCTGGCACATTTTTTCATGAATCTTCTGCGAACGAAAAAACACCTCCTCGCAAAAAGGGGTAATCTTTACCAAACAATCTGATTGTCTGAAATAGCGAAAGGACTTTAATAGCTTTTGTCAGAAATTCTACTATATTTTTCTCGAAACTCAATCGAAAATCTGGAAATCTGGAAATCCGGTCAAATGCTCTTTGATTTTGACTCTTGTCAAATGCTCTTGACTCTCAAGAGCATTAATTTGATCGAAAATCAGAAGGACGCTGGTTCGAGTCCCGTCGGCGGCATGTATCTTTTCTCGGGAGATTTTTTCAACGTAGATGAGTGTTTCAGGCTAATAATTATTACTTAAGTATAATAATTTATTTTTATTTTTAACTTTATGAGTAAAAGCTCAAAGTGTAATATGTGATAGAGGTGCCAATATCTTTTCTGATTTTCTGTCTCAAGTTTTTCGATTGAGTTTCGCTAATATTATCTTCATTTAATTAAATATTACAATTTGAGGTTTTACTCGTAAAGTTAAAAATAAAAATAAATATGTTTTTCTCCTCAATTCCTTGCCGCTTCGCATCGTATTAATTATCAAAAAATGATGTGTTTCAATTGATCATAACACGGCATAAGATTCTGAAAAAATAATGTAAAATCTGTGGCTTTCTTCTTAAAAGGTCTATATCAGTTTTCGATACAGTGTAGTATATTTTTGTGTTTTCACCTATAATTGGGCTAAGTTCCGAATTCTGAAAGAACTTCAAGAAAGGATTTTTCGATTTTCGGAGGCCAATATTATAAAAGTTGTCTGTTTTTCTTCAAATTAAAACCCCCTGAAAACAGCAAATTCCCTTCCCTTCCCCTCACTCGTTCCCACTCCGTCTTCCATCTCCACACTCCCCTCTCCCTCCCCGCATTCCATACATTCAGTCCCGGTACATTCAGTTTTCAAACAGCTCGCGTGCTCACTATATGTATAGAACCCATCGCGGGCATGGACACATCAAATCCCCAAAGTTTCATTGCAATCTGATGAACGGTTTGCCATGCACAATTTCATGATGCCAGAACTCACTATTGTATATAGAAACTATCGCGGGCATGCGCATATCAAATCAAAGTTTCATTGCAATCGGATGAACGGTTAGCAACACATAATTTCATGACGCCAGAAACCATCGCGAGCATGCACATATCAAATCCCCAAAGTTTCATCGTAATCGGATAAACGGTTAGTAATGCAAAATTTCATGATGCCAGAACTCACTATTTTATATAGAAGTAAAAATTTGGTCGCAATCGGGTGAATGGTTTAGCAACGCATAATATATCTTATCACATACATACATACATAGACAGAAACAAACATATTTTCATTTGTATAATAGATCTTATAAGAGCGCCCCTGTCTGCACAGTGTAAAGATAGGAGAAATATTTCGCCAACCGGTTGGGTAGCGTTGTGAGACGGGTTATGGGAAAGGTTTTATCAAACAGAATCATCATCAAAAACTAATATTTATTTAAGAAATGAAGACAATATTAATGAAAACACTAAATAGATAGCATTTAGTTCTGGTCGAATCTTCCAATCATACACAAAGAAAGCAGCGAATAAAAATATATCTTAAGAAAATGAACATAATGTTGGTAGTTCTTGGTCGAAGAATTATACAAAATATGACCAAACCGGATAGGATAGGGACACATTAGCATAGTTTGTAGAGCACTGACCCGGATAGTCATAATTCCTGGGTTCGTGTCCCAGATGTGACCTTATCTTTTTCTGATTTTTCTGTTTCAGATTTTCGATTGAGTTTCGCTAATGTTATCTTACTTAAGAGGTAATACCACCGGTGAGAAATCTCGACGGTAGGTATTTTCAAAAATTATCGTTGTCGCGCAGCGCTCACAAAAGAACTAGCTATAGATGTGTGGGTGAGACCACGTGAGTGTTTGGCTCGAACACCCTCTCGCCCCCTCTGCGTCTCCTGCCTACTGCGGTAGTCTTACCGTCTTCCGCGAATCTCATCGCATGCATGTTTCGACTTATTTCGTCGCTAATGAAGTTTTTGACTCGGCCTTAGGGTGTATACCGCTCTCCATAGACAGAAAAAAGGGCGCATTATTTTTAAACGCACGAGGTCTCTAAAGTTGCATATGATTTGTAGCTATTCGAAACGTACTAAACGACCCGAAGTTTAGAAAAAACTATATTTCGTGTTTGGAAAAAATAAAATAATGGTCTTTTGTTTTGTAGCAAACTTACATTTATTCAATAACGGCTGTACAAAGAACACAAAACATATTTTGTCCAATATACGTAATCTAGTTGTTAAAAATGTAAACTAACTAAAACTAACTAACTAACCATCACGCCGTTTCTCCGCAGGGGTAGGCAGAGAGTATGGACCGCCAAACAACTCGATCTTGGCACACACTCCTTGCCTCGTTCACATATAAGTAACTGATTCACTTGGTCGTGCCATGTCTTCCTCGGGCGTCCCCGACTTCTTCTTTCATTCACATTTACGTCATATATTCTCCTTACACTCCTTTACTCGTTCATTCGCTCTACATGCCCAAACCATCTGAGCGTCCCTTTCTTAATCTTACTCATTACGCTTACATCAGCCTTGCATTCTTCGCGGATCTCCACATTTTTCACACGATCGTACATGGTTTTACCACACATACGCCTCAGGGATCTCATTTCTACAGCATTCAGTCTACTTTCATCCTTCCTCTGTCAGTTCCATGCCTCACTGCCATACATCAGGGTAGGTACCAGCACTCAATTATGGACGGCTACCTTCGCTTCTTTTGACAGTTTTTTGTTGGCGCCAAAGGCGTTCGTCCTCCATTAATAGAGTTGCCTTCATTTACCCTTCTTTCGATATCTCTGTCAAAACTACCATCTCTCGTAAACATACTTCCCAAGTACACAAACTCACCCACCTGCTCCAAATACTCATCATTCACAACTATGTTGCACATTGTTTTCATACTATCTCTTTCAAATACCATGACTTTAGATTTACTTACATTCATCATTAACTCATTCTTCATACATACTTCGATCATCCTAGACACGACAGACTGTTAAAAATGTAAAAGGGAAAAATAACACGTTTTCTGGATAAAACTAAGATACTAAACAATAATGTACACCAACTGTACTGAATATCCAGGCACTTCCCCACCTTCCTCTTCCTCACTTCCTTCCGCTCCCCATTATCTTCAGCCTCACAACATACCCTAATTGTGGATGCCATAGTCTCACTGGCTCTTGTGCGGTATTCACATAAAAAACAACATTTTTTAACAAAATATAACAAATAAAATATAACGTTTGGATAAAACTGAATGTTAACGTAGTTTAAAGGCAGCGATTACTTAAAATCTTGCTTCGAATTCAAATTTAACATTATATTTATTGAATGTAGTTTGGCGCTATTATAACCTTTTCAAGCATTATAGCCAGCGACCGAAGGAGATACACACATCTTTCCACGTTTTTTTTTCATTAGCTCCACATATGGGATCCTTAGGAAAAAAAATCCTCAGGGCCTATGTCATCTTTGGGGACGCTGTGTAGGGGTCCTTACAGGGAAAGGAAGGAGAGGAAGTTCTGGGAAGGGAGGTATCTGTCAATGGGTCCAAGGGTGACAGAAGTATGAATCCAACCCTCCCATTAAGGTGCAAGGCAATGGATCGAGAGAGTCCGGGTGGAGAGGTCAAAAGGTCTCCTTCGACCAGTCTCTCCCGATCCGGCCCGCCACGCAGAAGGTGGGCAAATGCAGAGACGTAGCGAATTACATGGGGAGACCTATGGCAGGGGTCTTGGTTATCCAATTCACGGGGCGGCGGAATCCATATCCGCCATAAGGCCATAATCCTGGTAAATACGCGAAGCACTTTGTAATAATAATAATAATAACATTATATTTATATAGCGCTGTTTTGTGACATTTCACTTCAAGTGCGCTTAACTATAATAAATTTAAAAAATAATCCTACAGTGCTCTTTATAATATTGAGAAAATAATAAAATAAAAATACAATTATGAGGAAACCGAAACCAAACAATCACGGGAAACTTGAGAACATGGCTTATTATTATTACGTATATTGGAAAGATGTTAAGATTCATGAATGGTATGATTTTTTAAGTAATTTTGTTTTTAAAGCCAGTTTAAATTCAGCCAAATTCTGGATATTAGTAAGAGCTGAGGGAAGTTTATTCCAAATGAGAGTAATTAGTAACATCTAAATCTGCTGACCTTAGAGTAAGCTGTCTCTCGCTTAAGTTTTGTCGGACACATAGTTCCAATATATAGGCTGGCGCCATTCCTTGCAATATTTTGAAGGTCAAGCAGATCTTGAAAGATCTTGATTATAGAAAGAAAACACCTTCGAATGAGAATATGGGAAGATATTGGAAAAGAAAACTAACGTTTAACGAAAACACGAATGGAAAGAGGAAAAAAGGAATGGTCAATTGGAATTATATAACAGATATGCCACCTGAATTGTTTAAAATGAAAAAAGAGGAATTTTACCATGAATTATCTTCACCGAATAATGAAAAACTCGAAAGGAATACGGTGGGTCAAAGTGATGATAATTTTTAAGCAATAGAAACTTTGGAAAAATATGTGAGCTGCGGCCAAAACTTCAGTTGCTAGAGTATTAAACATGTTACAGCACTCGCAATTTAAAGGAAATATGCAACAAATTATGTAAAATAAAATGAAAACCAAGTAATAGAGCAATTTACAAAAGAAACAGGATTACATGTGCCTGTGGACAGTGTAACGATGAAAACAAAAACTTTTTAGCGGCAAGTCCGGTTGACCTAATCGGTAAGGATACTATAATTGAAGTTAAACGCTTCTTCAAACTTTGCAAATACACTTTGTGGCGTCATTTTTAATTAAATGAGAACAAATAACTTTGTAAAAATAGCACGATGTAATCAATTTAATCAACATGTTTCGAAAACAGAGTGTTCTTCGTCAGAATAGGATTAATACTAAAAATCAAACAAATATGGACACATAAGAATTATAGACAAAATATTAAAGGGAGAAGCATTTTATCGAAAGAAAACGACGTTCGAAGGAGACAACACAGAGGTGTCGAAAAAGAAAACTAAGGTATAACGGTTATCCAATAAATGGTTCCCGGGCGATGGTATAGGTAACGCAACGAAAGATGAAAGCAATAAAAATGCTTAGAATTGATGTATTGGTGTATCCGTGTGTCTTCAAACTACGCCTGCTTATCCTCTGTCTTGCTTATTTTATTATAATTGCCCACTTATTGTAACTAGTGTAGAAGAGACAGCAAGTTTTTATGGCGCTGATAACATATTGTTTTGGTGCACTTACGGGGTGTCCTATTCATTCAATTCGTAAATGTGATGAAAACATACATATACCTTCGCAAGTACCGCAAGTGAAATAATGACTAGTTTTTAAATTTGAAATTATTAATAGTGTTTGTAAAGTGTGCAAGTGTAATATTTATTATTACAACATGGAGTCCTGTTACAAAACGGGACATGGCAAATCACTGAATGGGCAAACTCGAGAAATTTTATTCCGCGTGTTTAATTTTTTTGTGCATAATATAAAAAACGGTGGTCAACTTTTAAGCATAAATGACTTGAATGATTTGACGTCTGAGGCAACTGGAGCAACTGGAGTATCACAGAGTAGTATTCAACTTATTCTACTTTAAATCTTTTGTACCTTTGTGTTAGTAATCTGTTATATTTTAGATAATATACCTACGTATAGATAGTTGCTGATGATTGCTATGATATGATACATAACTAAATAATTACTGTTGCTGATGATTGCTTACACATAATTATAAAAAAATAAATATTCAGTAAGCAGACAAGTTTTTAAGCACAGATTATGGAAATCACACTCCATTTCAACAATTACTACAAGAAACAACTATTTACATAGACAAAATGTGTTATTAGGTTCTTAGTTCAGGTAAACTATGTAATTCATGCGTATGGAGTTTGAAACGAAACTTTACAAATATCAAATTCATACAAAAAAGGTGACAATGGAGGTGTTTTATATAGGAAACTTTTAACTTTGAATGAAAATCGAATTTTAATGCATATTTTTCGTCTATCTCGACCGAAACCGATGTTTCTTTCAGTAATTAAGTTTTAAAGTAGTTTTCTTTTCAAAATCTATGCCTATTAAACGTGTAGCGGCATGTGGCGGCTTTACTTTATAAAATATTATGTATATTATAATAAATTAATCTTTTTTATTAACACTTTTTTTTAACCTTGTCGTTATTTACGAATACCCATTTGAATTCAATCCTGAAGATTATTTTGATAACCTTCAGTATTTCAATAAAAATGTTGTAAAACAAAATAAGTTTTATGTAATCGACTTCAACACGCTGTGGCTTCGAATTCTCAATAGTGAAATAATTATTAATTGTTTTTTTTTAAAGCCTAAAACGAAACACGCTGTATGAAAGTTTTGCATCTGTGTGAGTACTGTGATGAAGTCAACTTAACTTGTGAGACCTATACCTATAACGCCTCCCAAATTAAAAATTTGTTATAGTACTTGACATAAACAATTTTAATTTGGCTCAATTTTAGTATGAAAGCTCGATCAGTATTGGTATACCGCGATAAGTCACTAAACAGAAAAAAAACGAATAAAAAAATATCGATTACTCGGGGAAGGACAACACTAGTCTACCGATAAAATTCGTTACATCACTACTTCGCTTTGTATGTATTTGTCAAAACCCTCGTTCCCCGACCTCCCTCAAGCAAAGTGAGCGAAAGGGATACCTGCACATTGGGCTGAAAATACCTAAATAAAATCTTCGAAATCGATGTTTTGTATTCCCCATTTTTCTTATCCAAAACTGGACCGATTTTAATTTTTTTTTTTCACTAACTGTATTAGAAGAAAACATTGTTTGGTTTGTATACTGAACGTCTTTTGACGGCGTTTAAACCAGGCAATTTTATTCATTTTTGGAAGGTCCTAACTTCTAAGAGAAGTAAATTATCAAAAAAAGCAAAACGTACCGACACGCTAATGGTTGATATCTATATTACGTAAAAAAAATTTTACTCTAGGGTCAAAATCCAGAGAGATAAACGGGGAATACGTTTGTATGGAAAAGACGCCGCTAGTATTTCCTCTTAAGTATTACAATTTGGGGTTTTACACATTAAGTTAAAAATAAAAACTAATATTTTTGCTGGGTACAAGTTATTCTTGGGCGTGACAGCCAGCTGAATCTACTTCCGAAGGTATTTTCAACCAATCAAAATCTTCAAATAGTTTGTCAATTTGTAAGGCGAAACAGCTAAACATCACGCCTAAAATGAGTAGGTGGGTAGGTATACTTAGTCGACATTTTACATTTGTGTTTGGTAAAAACTAATGCATAAAAGCCAAAACGAAATTCTACAAAATAAACACGAAACAATTAATATTTTTGGACACTGGTGCAATTATTAATTTGTTTGGATGTACATATTCATCACGCCGAAAATTATTTATAACAATAACCCAATTAAGATTTGTTCCCGGCAATACGTATTTTCATTGTTTGAAGCTCGATTCATAATTACAATGAACAACAGGAAACTGAATAATAGCTTTACGTGTTGAACGTTCAACAAAAAAAAGTTGATTGCATTATTTTTGTACATTCATTTGTTTCATTTATTGCCTGGGTTATTATAATAATTATTTACTTAATTGCAAAATGGAGATTTTATCTGAATAAAGGCGTTTTGTTATAATAACACGTTTTCATTTTGCCAATTTTAATTGAAATGTTATGAATTGAGGAAAATTATTACATTGTTCGTCCAAATAAACAGCCAGTGTTTTTTAAGCAATATTAACATTGACATTTAACTATTTAAGTAGTATGTATATTAATGTTAATTTTTTTTTTCATATTTTACAAATAAATTTTCCTAACGTAGGATTTAGTATTTTCCTAACCTAACATAATAAATCCTAACCTAGGATTTCTTCTTTGAAACCACCTCATTGCTAAAATAGAGGAAGAATGCTGTGATCTAGGTCTACTGGTCAACAAGGCCAAAACAAAACTTGATGATGGACTGGGCAAACATCTTTGTAACAACAAATAATGCTTTCACATACTTTAAATTACCAGGCTTGTCTATAAATAAGGAGGTTGTGAAAGAGAAGTGAAAAGAAGAATTTGCAGGGCTAAAGACGCCATGACTGAAATGCAAAAGTAATGGAGTGACAGAGGCATTACGAAAACTACTAAGATGAGACTCATCCGGGTGTTGATTTTCCATATATTTCTATACGATGTGAAAACATGGATTCTTAGAGCCAGCGAAAAATAGCGGATAGTTGCCCTCAAAATGTGGTACTGGAGAAAAATGCTCAGGGTTCTATGTACGACGCAGAAATATGTCAATTCTGGAAGAGCAAGGCATCCACAAACTATCAACTATCTGCCTACAACATATTGTAAAATACTTTGGACACGGTGCTTGCCAAACTGAGTAATCAAACATGTAAAAACTTAGAGTTACTGGCAAAGTGGAAGGCAGAAAAAACAGAATAAGGTCACCAATACGCTGGAATGACCAAGTCATCACTGGTATCCGGTACGTCGGCGTCCGCAGCTCTCCAAGCAGCAAACAACCGCGAAGAGGAGCCTTGTCCACCATGGAAGTTAGAGTAGGGGTCACGATTTTCAGCAATGAGGGACCGATTGAAGAAGAATATACAATATACATAGTATCTATTATATACGTTCGTAAATTTGACTTCTTTTGACGAGTTGACGTTTTAACAAGTTGACGTGAGGCTCAAAGGAGTTGGAAGGGGAAAAGGTGGTGAAAATTAAGTTTGGAAAGTACCTATATATTCCGATCTGGTCACTCAACTCGAATAAATAAATTTCAAACAATGTTTTGATTCTGAACAAAACTTTAGTGATTTTAATGACTATTGACATAAACTATAATATACGCAATACTTTTAAGCATATTACAAAGTATCTTTAAACTGTATTGCCTACACAATACATATTATACGTAACTCTCTTACAGGTGGGTGCAAATATAGCCAGCATAATAAGAAAATAAAAGTAATGCTTTAAAATAATATTTTTCAAAACGAAAATACGTAATATTATCTTCTCATGATTAGTTTTATCTTGGTAGAGAGTTGTCACGTTCGTTCGTTCGTTCAAGTTCGTTCCGACATGAATCGGTTGTATCGCTTCACGTGGTTATTTTATATATGTGGTCCCTTTAGTTCCAAACTCATTGAAAATTCGTCAAAAGACGTGTTTTAATTATTTATAGCTTCACTTTGAAATGAAAATTAGATTTTGTATTGTTGCAATAGTAGTGAAAATGACAAAGTTTGCAAGAGAATTCGAGTGAACACAAATGATTTGGACAAAGATCACAGTCATCAATTTTGTTTATATTTTAGTTCATGGTGACGATTGTTAATGTTAATATAATATTTAAGATGAGCCAAGAATATGGAAGCGAGTTAAAAAGAGGGAAGAAAATTCGAGATGCCAGAAGATGCAAGAATACCCAAAGACATACGAAAAGCGGCAAGACGACCCAAGAAAGGACGAAAAGACAGAAGAAGAGCAAAGAAGAGTCAAAAAGAGACCAAGAGAGTCAAGAAGAGACAATAATAGACAAGAAGGGTCAGTAAGAAATAAGAAGATTCCATAAAGTCGATGAAGAGATAATTTGAGTCAAGAAGGGGCCGAGAAATATAAGAGGATGCCAGAGAGGCAAGAGGAGGCGAGAAGATCCAAGAAGAGACCAGAAAAGTAAAGACGAGACTGGAAGAGTCCAGAAAAGTTGAGAAGATGCAATGAAGGGCTTGAAGAACCAAGAAGAAACTATGCGAGATTAAAGTAGACTAGAAGTAAGAGATTCAAGATAATCCAAGAAAAAGAGGCAAGACTAGCCAAGAAGAGGTGGGAGTGTGCTTGAAGAGACTAGAAAAGATAAGAAGGAACAAGAAGTAAGAATGTACAAGAAAAGGCAAGATACAAGAAGAACCAAGGCGAGCAAAGAAGAAGCTAGAAATCCAAGAGAAACTAGAAGAAACAAAAAAATATAAGAAGAGACAAGATAAACCAGGAAGAGCCAAAAAGAGGCCAAGTAATGAAAGAAGAGGCAAGAGGAAATAACACATAATCAAAACAACTCTCAATAAATTGTTTTATTCCTGTCTATCCTAAATTCCAATATTGGCTTATTAGGTTGCCATGTATACGAGTCGATTAAACTTCATATCCTCAGAGCACCAAGTTCCAAGTCCCAACAAATCAGTGCCCACCGGTTTACCGATCTCACCGGGATAGGAGAGCACCTGGCTCTAGTGGTACAATCGTATCGTACCGCATCATGTTTTGTTGTGTCTTGTTTATTATTTTATCTTCCTTTAATTGCACTGTATGTAGTTGTATGCATCCATATATAAAATTTTACCTGTGTGTGTCTGAATAAGCATGTCTTTGTAAATTCTCACCTTGGGTTTGTGCTTACGTGCATTATCCTTGACTATTATTCTATTGTAATTCTGTTCGTTTTACTTAAGCCGCCGCTACCCGAATTTCTACCGATTTCTTGCATATTTCCCATAAACATTTGAAGTTTTTAAGCTCTTAAAAAAATTCGTGTTATTTTTTAAGATAATATCTATACATTCCCAAAAAAAATCACAAAGTATGTTCCGAAAATGTTTATTTTCAAGTCTGTTTCTGTTATTTTACAAGTTATATGTATGAAAAAATTCACAGTGCTTCTTTAAATGCTGTCTAAACAGCCTCCAAGAGATTTTTGCTCTATTTTAAACGAGTCGTGTTTTATTAAACATTTTCACAATTTTCCCATCGATTTTGGCGCTTTAAATATTAGCGTGCTCCTCGAACATTCGTAATTGTCATATCTCTCCATCTTCTTCTTTTTGAGCGCGGTTGCAGTGCCTTAACCTCCCTCATTTTTAAGTATTGTATTTATTATAATTTTGTATGTGAAATTCGTAATTTTGATTTATGTTAAAATACCAATGTAAAGTTATATCACCTCCACTTACAAAATTCAAAATGTGTTTTTATAACTCATCGGGCATTTTATAACTCTGTAGCAAGAATAAAAACTATAAACAAATAAATAAAAAGTAGAAAAAGTACTTTTCCGAAGTACTATCAAAGTAGCCCACAACAATTCAATAAATCGATTCAATTGTTTTGGTGTTTATTCTCATAATGGCATGTACTTGAAGCTTTCAGATAATACCTCCAAATTTAATAAATTATTACTTTAGTGTCAGGAGTAAAAACGGTGATCATTATTAATGCAGCTAAGACCTTGCTAATCGCTTCCAGTGACTTCATCATTTTATTAAGAGTGTTTAACCAGCCAGCGGACGAAAATCCACATTTCGTCGAAAGTTGTTCTTCCGATCGTGCAGGGCGGTTACAATGAGAAAGATTAATTATTCTCCGTACCAGCTTTTTAAAATTTTAACTAAATATCGAATTTATTTCAATTCAAATTAGCTTTAATTTATACCTTCATCCAAAAATGCTGAAAGGCGTGATGATAAAACTATTAAAATAATGTACTTTTTGTAGTTATTTTTTGATTATAAGTATTTGTTATTTTTCAATAATGTCTAAATTTAATAAATTTTTAAAAAAATCTGAAATATATTAGTTTGTAAGTGCGCAAATAAATACACAAATGGACCAATTTTCGTCAAGAAACACATGTACGTACATATTTTTTAATGATTTTATTGAAACTAAAATTAAAATTCTAAAACATGCATTTGCTAGATAATGTATTGATTTATTTTACTGCATGATTATATTATTTGAAATGGGTGTGGTATAATACAAAATCTTTTTTGAAAATTTATCAAATCCGCCAACGACCTATGGAATAACCTTATTATACTAAAAATAAAAATAAAAATCTCAAAATTTATTACATGCGAATGCTAGATAAAAGAACAATCTTTCGAAATCCATTTTTAATTTTTTCTGGAAAAGAGTCAATACGTCTAAAATCTGATTTGAAAAGGAGTAAAGGTAAAAATAACAGTTTCAAACAATTTTTATACCACTCTCCCGTAATAATATTGAAAAATATAATAATATAATATAATAAATAAATAATTCCACCTAAATAGTGTTTTAACTTATCGAACAGTATCATACCTTCTTCCATATAACTGTCATGGTTCCATGACAGTTGATCCGACGACATTTGGTCCGGCGACATTTGGTCCGGCGACATTTGATCCGGCCGACATTTGATCCGGCCGACATTTGATCCGGCCGACACTTGATCCGGCGTACATTTGATCCGGCGACAATTGATCCGGCATGATCCTTTAGAAGATTTTTTTAAAAAATAAAAATACAAATATAAAAAAACCAATTTTATCATATGATTTTTGTAATTACTTCGCTGGTGTACAGTGTATGTAGGTTTAGTCGGATTACTTGAAATGACATGACTAGATCTGAATAGCCAGGTACGTTTTCCACATCTCCTTCCCCTCCCCACTACCCTCAGTATCACACCATACCAAAATTGGGTATGCCATTGGCACTCACTGGCTCGAGACGGTTGAGAGCAGTTGGGACTCTAGTGTAATTTTCAGATAAAAAAGTTATACGCAAGTAGGAATCTTTTACGGTTTTTTTGTTAAACCGACTACACTTATAAGTATGTCGTATTTTGTATTGCCGCATGCTTCTTTGGAGAGTCGAAACTATTGTTAGCAAAAATATTTTTACAGCGGATTTTCACTAAAGATGCCTTCAGATATAAGTACATCGACTTTGGTTGTACGGCCGTATATCCTCTTTAGATACTTACCTGTAGAAAAAATATTCTAAAGGATCAGGCCGGATCAATTGTCGCCGGATCAAATGTCCACCGGATCAAGTGTCGGCCGGATCAAATGTCGGCCGGATCAAATGTCGGCCGGATCAAATGTCGCCGGACCAAATGTCGCCGGACCAAATGTCGTCGGATCAACTGTCATGGAACCATGACAGTTATATGTAAGAAGGTATGATACTGTTCGATAAGTTAAAACACTATTTAGGTGGAATTATTTATTTATTATAATATATTATTATATTTTTCAATATTATTACGGGAGAGTGGTATAAAAATTGTTTGAAACTGTTATTTTTTTGGCTTTTAAGAATCGAAATCAATATTAATGGAAACCCAAGCACCGAATTGATAATAGTAGGGGAGCCCAAGCAGGGATTTTGGGATTTACTCAATCCAATATCCAATACCTATTGGATTGTGGACCTATTGGGGCACCCATTTAGCGTCTTGGGCTCCCCTACTACAGAATCGCGCAATCAGCTGTTCGACTGGCGCCATTTTGAAATTCGGAGTTCGAAGTATTCTCCCTAGAGGTAGCATTACTATTTTTTTTGTACAGTAGTTTTTGAATATTTTCAATAATAGAGATAAAATAATAAGAGATACCTTTATTTATGAAACTGAATTATTTAGGCCTAAATAATGTTTCAATAAACACAACAACTAAGTCTCTATAAACAGTATATAAATAAAAGAATAAGATGAAATGTTGATAATACGATGGCTTGTGTCATATCTATATTCCCATCAGTGGCGGTTTTCTCTAAAGTGCGTTTGTGCGCTGAACCCCCATTAAAAAGCTGATAAAATAAAAGAAACTTGTTTTATAATTATATACAAATAATATTATTATAAAACAAGTTTATAATCATTATAAAACAAGTTCATAATCACACCATAAATAGGGCTCCTTTAAAATCCGTTTAAAACTCGCGCCACCGCGTCGAAATCTGTACCTATATCCATTTTGTGCGAGATGTGTTAGGGCGCAAAATTCTGTATAGAAAAATATCGGGGCCCATACATATCCCTCTGACGGTGATTTGAACGAAACTATGCATTTCGTTACCAAATTCAAACACGCTCGGTGCGTTGCGATTACGAGTAGGTACCACGTGATCTCCGATCTTTCACGAATTGTACCGATCGTGTTCGTCGCAGAATGACCATTGCACAGGATGAAGCTATATTCGAAATCTTATTTAGATACTATTTAGATTAATCTTTACTACGAATTGGTTTACATTATGGACATCAAAAAATATGCTACGGATAAATTGAACCTTTTACTACCTTTTGTATGGATTGGAATTACAATAAAATTATTATTTACGAAACAAAAAATATAAGCGTTAACTACTAAAGAAACGTTTTTCATGATTTAAGTAACTATAAAGTAATAAGAGAATCAATTTTTAAAAGTACCCCTTTATGACTATTTTTGACCTTTTTATGATTTAACTTTTTTTCGTTCTTATAAAATTACGCACAAAATAAATAAAAACCACTTTGGCGCGTACTTGCCTCGTGCAAAAGAGATGCTCGATTTAAAATTTTGAAGGCGTGAGAATCAAAATATTTCTAGCGTTTATATTCCCCTTTTTTATATTATTTTCGGCAAACGTCGCATTGTCAAGTCGCTAGTTATGAAAATTTATTGTTGAACTTACTTCGGTATTTTTTTTTAAATTCTCTGAATACAGTGTTGTGTACATAAAAAAATAATGCTAATAATATAAATGAAAAAAGGTTGGAATTTAAAAATAAAAGGCCTCCGCGTCCACTTATATATTCTACGTAATTATTCTTGTTGTAAAAACAATAATAATTAGCAACGTTTATTGCCGTAAAAAAACATTAAACAACTTAATTCCTCTAAATGTAAATTTTGATTAGATATATCTTCTCTTGGATTTCTGAACCCCATGTTAAAAAGACCACGAACCGCCACTGATTCCCATACAATGACTTTACGGTGATCAGTGACGTCACCACTAAACATTTTAATAATACCAACTTGACGGCGTGTTTCAACGAGATGATGAAAAATGGACTTTTTAATATTTTTTTTAAAAACTCTGTTTAATATTATTTAATAAAACTTAAATATTCAGAATCAGCGTTTATCGGTCTATATGAACATATTTTTTTAAAGCCATAATATTTTTCACTGGAGTTCCTTATTATGTTCAATTATACTAATATAATTGAGAATTGGTCATTACAACGGAAATCCTGTTCAAAAATACCTCATGTCACAACACAAATTTTCCAGCGAATGAATAATAAAAAACATTGACAAAACAGGTTCAATGCAGCCAACATTAAAAACCTCATTATGTTATTATGCAACTTTGCAGAAACACCGTTTAATGGTCATTAAGTGTTTTTTATTAGTAAGGCTGCTAGGCTTTGCAGATGTTATTAAGGCGCGGTTAATCGCTAAAGGTCTTCTTCCAATATCGGGTCCAATAATGTTCAATCTCTTCTTTGTTGTATTTCATGTAAACAGATTTAAGGTTTCAGTAACTCAATCATCACCCGGGATTGATTTCCATCGCATTCCGGGTACATTAGGTTATCTATTACAATCACATAGCTATTTTTAAAATACATTTACTTACTGTTTTTGAAGCAGCACGGGCAATAATCCAAACTCTCCAGATTTGCATTCTATTCTCTCGGCACCGGGAATAAATTAAAATCTCAGTCGAGACCGAGAGCCGAGACCGAGAATAGATAAATTGAGAAAAAACATTAAAATGCTCATTTTTGAGTAATATAATATATTAAAAAATGTAATAATAACTCGTTTTAAATAGTTTTAATAATCAAAATTAAACAACATGATGTTGTGGCACATAAAATGCATTTTTTCTGCGTTTTCACCCTTCAAAGAGTGTCGCCTCGTGTCGTATAATTGACCAGCTCTGCAAAAAAACTGTTCACTTGCTACACTAGCGGTGCTGAAAAACACTTTTTTGATGCAGGCCTAAGTACTTGATATGGTGACGAATACCAATACTAAAAAATATGTGCATTTCTTTGCAGTCTTGGATCTCTAAGAAAGCTATCAAGCGCTATTTCTATCACAGGACTTGAACTGCTGAGAGAACTGTCGTGACACGCACTGACACAAGTGACGAATGTGGACCGCGCGGTAGATTTGAATTCCATTATCCTATACCGTACCTACTTACAAATGTCTCGGGACTAAGACAGAGTTCTCGGTAGAATTTGTAGCCGAGAATGCCGAGACCGAGATCTCGGTCGACCTAATCTTTTTTGTTTCCCTTTTTTACTATTTTCATATGAAGAGTTCAAGATTGTTAATGTTCTTTCGACAGGTAATCAATATTACAATGAAGCACAAATCTTCGGTAGATGAATAATAATTAAAAATAATAATGAATCTATTATCAACAAACAAAAAATATTGTCATATAGCCCAATCATGGATTTGTTCCCCTACCCACCCACTCTACACTAATACCTACCTACCCAATCTACATTATTATCTAGCAACAGCTCCACCCCTACCATAATAAAACATTGTTCGAAACTGTCAAATTAGTATAAGCTTTCCCTGACGAAGGAACGTTTGTTCCGAAACCGGTCGAATTTGCGCATCAAATAAGTGGTTTATACAAAGTTAAATTATTTCATTTTTCTATAATGGATAACCACAAAGTAATAGCTACATTCAAAAATACAAAAAAAATATTACAAATATCATAACTAATGTATGTAAACTACACTGAATTTGCTAGATAGGTACTATCTCACTCGAACTAACGTTGAAATAAGTAAGCATAAAAGAGAAAGCATTAAGAAAATAGACCCGAAAGCAATTTGCCAGCAGATTTGTATCTGGACGATGTAATGCAGGGGAAAATGGCATTCAAACACCGAAACACCCTCATTCCCACCTAATGATGGCGTGTGGGGGGTCCTTTTATATTTTACAGAGATCTTCATCTGGCGGCCATTCTTCCATGGGCGGGACGAGTGCAGGAAGTGGCGCTTTTAAGGCTCTCCTGACCGGAAACGACCCTAAGTGAAACGGAATCACTCGTGAAAATGACCGACAATGGAAAATCGCCCCTGCTAGAAGGTTGCAGCGTGAAATGCAGCCCACCATTTTATTCTAGGCAACTAACATATTTTATGTACAGTTTGTCAAATAAGAGTAGAAAATATATGAGGGCGCCACTGTTCATCAAATGGCAATACTAAACACATAACTCATGATGTTAAAGTAAAGCTGTGTAACCTACATTTTTATAAAAAATTAAAAAGGCATAATAGTGGAAAAAATATTTTTTTATTGCAGTATAGATACCCGCCGATCTCTAAATTATAATTGCGTATAGGTATATTATTATTATACCTTTGCAATTTTGTGTTAAGATAATGAAGAATAACTATAATGTAATAATAATAATAATAATAAGTCTTTATTCCAGAATGTGGGGAGGTGAGTGCAATCCCACACATCCTATATAGATTAAGTACATACATAAAACACAAGTAAGTACATAAAAAAATACATATAAATAAAAAATAAAACATAAAATAAAAAGTAGTAGGCATCATTAGATAGTAGATATGCGCGGTTCTATAAATCTTCGGAATACAATTCCCTCCGGCCAAAGTTCTTCTGCCAGGAATTTCTTTACTTCGATCGCTTTAACAGTGAGTTTAAAGGTGTTAAAAGGCGTAGTTCGAAAAGGCTTGATTTTTTCAATCTTGGTACATTCCAGATCTTTTTCTGTTAGGTAGTTATTGATGTTTTCCTCTGTAGTTTCCACAGTAAACCTCGAAATGTATACCGTTGTGAGTATGTCAGCCGACTTTAATGTTGTTGATGTTGCTTTACCTCTCAAGTTTCGGTTAATTTTCCGCGTAACTAATGTGAAACCGCTTTCGTCAGTCGTGGATGGCCGGTGTTGGTACCGCGGGCCGTCGCGCGTTCCCTGTTTATTTGCTGTGTTTTCGGGCCTAAGTTCGAAGTCCGAACTCGGTCGTTCACGGCGATTACTGCTCCTTCACTCTGTGCGTTCTTGTGTAGTTTTCGTGTGTGCGGTAGTTCCATTACTGTATGCGTTCTTAGATGCAGTCGATAAGTAGGTCGCTTCTGTCGGTATTTGTTTACTTTTAAGTTGTGGATTACCTACAGTTTTGCCGCTATTTTGTTGCGAGTTCTCAGCCAAATCGCTTTGTATGTTTGGAGCATGCAGTTTTGTAATTTGTTCTCTTAGCGAAGCCAGTTCTTGTTTTAAATCATCATTTCTTGTGACCGATGAATCTTTTAGTTCCGTTTTGATGAGAGTTATTTCTGTTTTCATATAATTAAGTTCCTTTAGAAGTTTAGATACGTCCACACTATCGAAGTTGACTGGAGGCAATTTGTGCAGCTGTCTGGCAACGAATATAGGCAGTTGGTCAGGGTCCGTCTCCTTCAACGCCCTCAGGATGTCCTGGAGATCTGGGCTAATCCTGCCATCTCCTTTCCGCAGAGTGCGTTTCTCCGGAAGCTTATCGAACAGGATAGTTTTTGCATCTTTTATATCCTCCTCCGAGAAGGTGGAAATACATAACTGGATGATGGCGATCTCATCGAGAGTATCTGCCTTATTTTGCATAAACGTGAGACACTCGTTTATGATGACGTTACATGAGTTACACGAGATAGCAATACGACAATACGTCCTTCCGTCACGGCGTTTGCGGACTGACCCGACTGACTAATAAAATATAAAGCACAGTTTAGAAATTGCTCACATTTATTTACTACTAGATAAAGTACTTAGCGTTGCCTGGGCTTTAGATCATGTCTTTAATTTTAGATCTGAATACATTTAACTCATTCAGATCTAAAAGTAGTGTAACTAAACTCAACATAGTGATTCTTCCTTTCTATCTATTGTTAAATTCAAATTTATGTTAAAGCAAATCGCTTTATAAATCACCTTTCAATCAAATTTATGTCATGAAGAAAAAATGTGTTTTTAAATGTGGTTTACTGTGTTTTATATATTCAGTGTCATTGCACTTCAAAAAAATATTTGACAGTTTAATTGGTGTTGCCAGTCTACAAATTTATTAGTTCCAGTTTTACATTTTCTACTCTTTTTTGACAGACTGAGACATATGCGCCTACTTATTACAGCCATACCATTTATATTTATTTAGGGTTGGGCGGGGCTAGTTGAACCAAGGTGCTTGTTGGGCCACGCCAATATCTTCGGAGCCGAAAGACTTACAAAGTATGTTGAACATGTTCTGGCAAGCTAGAAGTGTGGGGGCCGCGCCACCAAGCTTTTAGTTGGCGAATGGCGTCCGTAGCGTGTGGGCGAGGATTTTGTGTGATTTTTGCTCCAAAAGTAAAAAAAGACGATCGACTGCTTTTTTGAAAATAGATACTAAGGAAAAAGGTACCAAGTCAATTTGATATTGGTGTTTACTTAACTGTATCTTGTCAATTGAAAAATTGAAATACATTTAGTGGTATATGAGTTATCCGATGAAATTTGTAATAAAACATGGGTGGGGCTATTTGAACCATTTGGTTCAACTTGCCCCATCAGATTCCTTACTGTAATTTCCAGGAGAAGAGTGCGTTCGTTGTCACGCCAGTCTAAAGTGGGCACACCAAAAATGCACATCTGGCACTATTCCAATGTATATCTGCGTCAATTTTGACAGCGATATCGATTAAATAACTCTTAGAAAATTTACCTGCTTTATAAAGGTACGTCCACACCGGTAACGAAATAGCAAAGTTGTATAACAATTGTTTTAAAACATGTATATATGTTGTATAAACTTTGTTGTACAACTTTTATAATTTTGTTATATAACAAGTTACAACTAGCAAACGCGTCCACACCTCATGAAACAAGAAATGCAACACTTTCAATCATTTGAGGATTCAGTAGTAATCATGGCTTCGGAGGAAGAGGTTTTGCTGGCCGCCGCGGCCTGTGTAATTATATCAACTCACCGTCAACCAACTGAGCGCAGATGGTGGGTGCGACCTTCGCTGGAAGCTCGACATCGTTCCAGTGGAACTCACCTGATGGAGGATCTGATGGAAGACGGTAGAGATCCCCTTAGTGGGGAAATCAGGGATGATGGGAGTTTTCGGAATTTCGCTCGAATGAGCAGTTCTGATTTTGAATATCTCTTGATCAATGTTGCCCCAACTATTGCAAAGCAGGACACCAATTATCGATGGGCTATACCTGCAAGAGAAAGGCTTGCAGTTACTCTGAGATTTTTGGCGAGTGGTGATTCCTATCAAAGCTTGAGTTACTTATTCAAGATCTCAAAGCAGAGTATTTCCAAGATTGTTCCTGAAGTCTGTAGGGCCCTTATTGTCTTCTTGAAGGATGTAATCAAGGTATGTATATCAATAATTATATTCAAACAAATATTTTATTATGCAAACTTTAATATATATTATGCAAACTTATATACTATTACTTTCAATAATGCTAAATAAAATGAAGAAAAAAAAAACAATTAAAAAGCCAATTACATATCCAGTAAATTCAAGGAGTCAGTCGTTGCTTGGTCAACGGGGCTAGGTTCGGCAGATGTGCTAGCTGCAGAGTAAGCATCTGGGCTGACAGCAGAGTAGACTTGCTGGGTACTAGGGTGCAACTGTGGGCTTACGTCACCGTAGAATTGTGGGCTTCCTTGACCGTAGGCTTGTGGGCTTCCTTGACCGTAGACTTGTGGGCTTCCTTGACCGTAGACTTGTGGGCTTCCATGACCGTAGACTTGTGGTCTTCCGCGTAGATCTTGCCTTTCTGCGTGGTACAAAATGTTAGTAAGTTGATGTTTCGTGTCCACCACCAACATTTTATCTTTCAAATTTCTCAGGGCAATAGCTACTTGTTCCCCAAATACATCAAACTCGTCCCTGGTCCTGGCGCTAAGCTTTTTCATTACATCGTATGCTTCCCTGGCCATACTGTCGTTGTGGGATCTCTTTTTGCTGGGTCTTTTCATTTGAGATGGCGGAAGGAAAGTAGACTGTTCTTGCTCTGTCTGTGTCTCTTCTGGCCCCTATAAAGAAAAACAAATTTCATTAATTCAAAGAAATGAAGTGGGTTGTCAACAATAAGTATATGATGAAATATTTTCTTTTTTTGCAGACCACAAGCAGTCAAGGAGAATGGCTTAATTTAGCTGCTGACTTTGACCAAAAATGGAATTATCCTCACTGCTGTGGCAGCATTGATGGGAAACATATTACGTTGCAAGCTCCCAAACACAGCGGTAGTGATTATTTCAACTACAAAGGGTATTTCAGTATTGTACTTATGGCCATCGTCAACGCAAACTACTGTTTTACTTATGTCAGCATTGGATGCCAAGGGCGAATATCTGATGGTGGCGTGTTTGGCAGTACAGAGTTCAAGAGGCTTCTTGAAACATCACATTTACATTTGCCAGCGGCAACACCTCTGCCTGGGAGAACACTGCCAACTCCTTACGTTTTTGTGTGTGACGACGCTTTTCAGTTACTGCCAAACATGATGAAACCGTATCCGGGGGCACAAGCAAAAGGTTCGCCACAGAGAATATATAATGGCAGACATAGCAGAGCAAGGCGCACTGTGGAAAATGTATTTGGTATAATGTCAGCTGTATTCAGAGTCCTCAGAAAACCCCTGCTTCTTGAGCCCCTAACTGCAGAAAATGTTGTCCTAACTTGTTGCCTCCTCCACAACTTTCTTCGAAAAAGTCAATCAGCATCATCGTACACCCCCCCTGGGACCTTCGATGATGAAGATACCTCCTCCGGTGAAGTTACACCTGGACATTGGAGAATCGTGGGTGAACCAACAGATACCTTTCTGCGGCTCAGAAGGATCCCGAGAAAACCCTCCGACGTCGGCAGAATGGTTCGTAATGAAATCAGCGCTTTTTTTCAATCTGAAGAGGGATCAGTGCCGTGGCAAAACAGATACTGAATGCGAGGGATTAAGTAGGTACCTACCTACATTGTTTTTCTCCTCCCACTTTCTTCTTAGTGACAAATAATTATTATGTAGGTACCTACTAAATAGGTAGTTAACTACTAAATTAAAGTTGAAAAATTAAACTGTATAAAATGTAATTAAAATTAATTAAAGTTTAATTAAAACTGAAGTGTGTTTACCTGTGCCTGATCTGACGCCTGTGTGGACTCATCTGGTTGCTGCAGTTCACCCGTGAGCTGCTGTCCGACTTCTTGTTGGTGCCTCGGTGTGTTTTTATCTTTTAGAAAAAGCAGAGAGTGGAAATATATCCATTTGGTCTTGTAAGGGGCATCAGCTCCGTCTCCACTCTTCCCTTTTTTCAATTCGCGCTGGAATTGTCCAATTAGCATCCGAACTTTCTTCTCCACCTCACGATACTGCTCAATCAATCTTTCGGTATTCTCCTTCGTCCACTCCATCTCCAAAAGACCTCAAAAAATACCTCACAAAATACACAAAACAAAGAACGCCAGTCAAATTAAAAAAAACTCCACGCACTCAGACACACTCACTTACAGATAGTTCTCCATCAACTGATGGGAGGACACTGAAAGGTTGGTTGTTTGTTTTTTGTGTTTTTTGTGTTTTTTTTTTTGTTTTGTTGTGTGTGTGGACGAGCTTTCAACTTGTTATACAACCAAGTTATCTAATTCCTTTGATCTTTACCGACAACCTCTGGGTAACATGTAACCTGCTATAAAAACAGAAAAAAAGTTACACAACATCGTGTTATACAACATTCTTCAGTTGAATTTCTAACAAGTTACATAACATTGGTTATATAACTGTTTGTAACACGTTTTGTTACTGGTGTGGACGCACCTTTAGACTCGTTTTTTTAGATAAAATAATCATTCTATCACCTAATTCTGTATTCTTTCATCATTTCAATAAATTTTGTTTAATTATTTACATAACTTGTTTTATTAAACCATGAGTGTGAATTTATGACACTATATTGTCCAACAAGCCCCGTGGGTGGTTCAACTAGCCCCACCTATGAGGCAAGTTGAACCATTTTTCCTTCTGCGTGAAAATTTAAATATCTTGCCTTATTTCAATGTATTATATCATTTCATGAATATCATTATAAAGCCAGATAATGAAACTATCTTAATAAATTGAAAAAACAAAAATATCTATAAGAGTTTCGAGTCTGGGTCAAATTAGCAAAATCATGTTCAACTAGACCCGCCCTACTCTACCATTTTTTTTATTTTTTTTTTTATTTAACGCCCAGATGGCTTTTACATGTTTGGTAGTACAATTAATTCATGACAGATGATTTTTAAACAGATAAATAAATAATAAAAATAAAATTAGATAAAAATGCACACAAGTCACAAAAATAAAAAAAAAATACAGCGATTTGATAGGTTTACAAAAATACAGATATGTTTAGGAAGACTTTTGGAATAAGTTTTTTACAAGATCCACAATATTCGTTAATGTTAAATATGTCAACATCACTTAAGTACTGATTTCCCGTGGTGTGAAATCGTTGTATCGGAGAGTGGTTGTTCGGGCATAACTGATAAATAGTATCCTATTTCATAATCCCCACATTCCGTACTGTCTGACCTACAAAAACATTACCTGCCCATTCACCCAGTCACCGGGAGAAGAATTGTTTAGAGAAGAAACTTTTAGTACCGCGCTACAAGACATACATGACATTTGACGACCTCCGTAGTCCAGTGGCTAAGACTCTTGACACACATTCCGGAGGGAGTGGAAGATACTATTAGTATCGCCCTGGTGTAAGACCACCATTCAGAATTGAAACGTTGCTTGAAAATGGCTTTAGCCGTGTTTAGTGACCAGATCTGAATAGCAAGGTACTTTCCAACCTTTCTCTTCCCCACCTCCTTCCCCTCCCCACTACCTTCAGCCTCACAACATACCCCAATTGGGGATGCCATAGTCTCACTGGCTCCAGACGGGAGCATTTAAGATTCTTGTGCGGTATTCACTGTAAAAAAAAAAAAAATACATGGTCTTATGCAACGGGCAAGAGTTTTCATGGTGATTAATGGGCAAAGCAGTTTTTTACGTCGTGCGATTTGTGCAACATCCAGATGGAGTAAGAGAAGATACCAGTTCATGAGGTAGGACTTTCATTATTCTGGTGGCATCCTCTCCAAGTTCATCCCTATTTTCTTCCAGAGCTTACACAAAATTCCCGCGGCCTAAAATCGCCACAAGTTTTCATGGGCTGAATGCTGCAGTAGAAAAGTGTATTTTGTCGTGTGTTTACTGTCGGTATTCGTAGAGTTGCACGAGTTCGCAACAGTCGAATTTAGAGTTAAGTATTTTGAATAAAAATGTTAAGTTGTTAATTTTACGTCTGTCTTCTAGTGCGTGTATTTTTAGAATATTTAGTAATAGATTATATTTTGAGTCTTTTAGTGGGATATTTAATTTAAAATTTATAAAACACAGAAATTTTTTTGTATTCGCTCAATTTTATTAACGTGAATTTTGTAAGATGGAGACCAAACTACCGAGTTATATTCAACAATTTTCACGGAAAATTAATTTGCTTCGCAAGAGGAGATTTCTAAATACGGTAAAATATTGTCCGAAAGCATTTTATACGAAAAATCTACGAAATTCCGAAGAAGAGGAGTCCATCGTACGATAACTAATACTATTATCCTGTTGAACGTTAAAGTATTTCGAAAAACCACGCAAAAATTACCTTGGTGAGTTCTGGTCAAATATCGATATAAGCAAATTCCCTTTTCTCTTAATTTATCTATTATTTGCAAAAAATATGATGGGTAGTGTTTACAATATATATAATTACTAAACTGCGTTTACATGCACGAACATGAACGCGAACTGAGCCGCGAATTATGGGAAAGGAACGAAGCTACCGCAAACGGCCCGAAACGCCACTTGCAGTTTCTTCGTTCCTTTCCCATAATTGGCCGCTCAGTGGACAATTTCCTTAATTAATTATATGTACTTACATATTTATTTATTTTAAATTACTTCACACAGGAGTAGGGAATGCAATCTCGTTCTCGCGAGATCTCGTTTTTTCGAGATCTCGGCCTTTTTTAGCGAGATTGATCTCGGACGAAAAAAGGGCGAGATCTCGCGAGTTTAACGAGATTGTACTCGAGCATAAAAACATCTTATTCGAAGCGCGGACTGACACGGATGGAGTTGCTATCTGTCAGTTTCGTTCGGTGCGCGTGAGGCAGCGGCCTGAGGTAGCCTGAGATCTGTGGTTCCAACTAGCGTTGAATCCGAAAGGGCCTTCTCGGCGGCTGGTTATCTGGCCAGCAAAATATATAAGAAGCCGTTTCGCAGACGATTCTTTCGACATTTTGTGCTTCTTAAGGAGCTATTTTCAAAATAATTCGTAATAATGGCTTGCGATTTGAATTGAACAAATCTTTCATTTGATTGGTATATTTTATTAATTAATCTGTAATTTCTAATATTGGTATATTTTGATAATTAATCTGTAATATCTAATGGATCTACTGAGTAGATATAGTTTTATTTAATTGATAATAATATCTCAGTTATAGTCAACTCAACTTAGATAACAAGTTTAATTTTTTTTTCTTCTCGTTGTTTTGTTTGTTATAAAAGAACTGTTTTATTACTAAAAGATTTTTGTTTGCTGTTATAAGAGAAGACTGGTTGTTTCTTTCATTTGTTATTTGATAGATACGTACGTCAAAGTTTACAACTTAGAAGGTTATTAAAAAATTAAAGACAAATACGTCAAACAATGTTTGATGCATAAAAGTCTATTGAAAAATTCGTGAAAATAAATGTTTATCATATAGTACTTATAATTTTTATCATTTTTTCCCTAATTTATTCAAATATTGTGATTATTTGTAAAAAAAACACACAAATCTGCGAATCTCGCGAGATCTCGAAATTGGCGAGATCTCGCAGTATTGTTATTCATAAACTCGCGGGATCTCGCTTGAGCCCCAATCTCGCGAGATTTGCATTCCCTACCCAGGAGTCTCTCAGGCAAAAATCCCTCAAGGCCTATGTCATCTTTGGGGATGCTGTATGGAGGGTCTTTTAAGGATAAGGAAGAAGACAAAATTCTGGGAACGAAAAAGGCATGAGGGGTGGGTAGGAATCTGGGAGTTTTAGAATATTTCGTTACATATTTAGATAGGTGATTTATAAATTTAAAGATATACGGATTGTTTCTGTATTATTATTATTGGAAACCAGTAAGGAAATCCAGTATATTTTTTTTTTGTTTTTTTTTTTATTATTTCGCATTCTCAATTTTTTTTAAATACACAAATGATGCAGGTTTTGTAAAGAAGGTGAACGTGGAATCATATTTTCTTAATTAATTAATTAATAATATATAATAAAAATGAAAACGAAAAACAATTTTAAAGATACTTAGATTTTTTTTCTTAATATCAATATATGTACAATTTTTGGCTAGGTTTCTCAATTTCAACAAATGCAAAAAAATTCAAAAAATTACTGGTAAAAAATACAAAATTAAAAAAACATCTATATCATAAAAATACAAAGACAAAAGGCTTAACTTATAGGTCTATGTATACACAATACTCCAGCGTTCGGTCTCCATACTTAATTAATTTTTGTGGGATTTTCGTACATTTATGTTCCGTAAATCGTGTGCTGTGGCTGTGCTCCAGAGGTTTTTTTTCTCCCCAATTGTCCATAACAGTAAAGAACCAGAGTAGTCCTTTAATTAAGAGTAGGCCAGAACAAAACAACAGTTGTACATTGCTTCTTTTCCACGTACAGGGTTTTACAGATCACACTTAACTTACTTTAAAATGTAAGTTAAATTTCGCTTTAAAGTGTTCCCTTTCCACCTTCCCCGCCTACCCTCGCCCTTTCCCGCTCACCCGTCCAACCAACCCCCTCCCGCGTTCCATATATTCAGTCCCAGTACATTCAGTTTTGAAACAGCTCGCGAGCCACCTATTACAATTTTTTTATTCAAATTTTCATTTTTCATGGTAGTGTTACAAATATTCATTTTTTTTTTGTATTATAAGAACAATCAATCAATTTTGGTACCTAACATAGGTACCAATTTAAAATATCTATAATTCTTGATTCGACTCAAAGTATTAGGCGAGTACTTAAAAAATCAGTAATTTAAAGAGTTTCCAAAATTGAATTTGGTTTTAACAATAATTTTTTTGAAAAAATGTCATTCTAAAATTTTGACATTTTTGACAGTTTTGCAAGAGTTTTTGAAATGATTAAAATACTTTTCAGGTGTTTTCAAAACGTTTCATCTCATATTACTCACAAACTTATATACACATACGAGTATAAAGACCATTATCATTATTATTATATACTCACCCCCATACAAGCAAATTTTGATTTTTATATATATAGATGCTTGTATTTTATCATGTTCGAATTCCGTATCGGAGGTTAGATTCTACCAGATGAAAGTATATTAGTTTAAGTGTGCTATGGGACAACCTAAATTTTAATTTATGGAATTTTTTCGCTTCAGCTCTTAGCTGATTACGTATTTTAGTCATTTGATTATCCCGTTTAGAGGGTTTCTCACCATCCTCCCAATAGCTTATCCATACACATAACGAATATTAATAAAAAAACAAATAAATACTAGCAAAAGGTAAAAACTTCGGCTAATTTATCCTATATGTAGCCATTGTTCATAGGTTCAAGTACCGAATAGCAAACTCAGACTTTTTAAATAAATAAATCCTGTAGAATTAATCCAAAATATTCATTATGTGTATGGATAAGCTATTGGGAGGATGGTGAAAAACCCCCATAAATTTACTATCCACTATTAGTCCCAAGTAAATATTTTCGTATTCAAAATGTTTTTTTTCCCACCGAAAAGAGTTTTTAATTTTTCCATGAATACAATCTAAATTATTTGCAGTTAAATGTGGTATATTCCAAACCAGGTGTAGGTACATACATTTAATATATGTACGTTCATGTGTACAGTTTTCTTTGCATTAATAATTAATCCTTCATCGTGGGCTCATTCAGGTCGTTGAAGTAAAGTTCGGTTTGTAATTTTCCGTAGATATTATAAAAGAGCAGTTTCGTCTGCGAAAATGAATCTCCGTGCTTTTCTAAATAATTTGGACATTGCCATTATATAAATTACATATATTTTTGGACCCAAAATTGACCCATGCGGAACTCCTGACTTTATAACCTATTGTCACGACCAATGTCGTGACACGAGAGATGTGGACTCTAAATCTAATTTTTGTGCGAAAACAAGACAATTGACTGCGTTTTTAACTCAATCACAGGAAATGGCAAATGGAAGGATAAGTCCCTACCTTTCGATGGTTCATCCGCTGTTTCTGGACCGATCTTGGTGACGGGTGCACTTCACTTCAATAACGGCACAACTTGGTAATTGTTTACCGACACTATGGGGTTATATTGGTAATTTTGCCATTAATGGCGAGATTTCAATGGCGAGATGTGTATAATGTCACTGCGATTTTTCAACTCTTACAAGTAGGTAATTTTAAATTTTGGTGCCAATATTGTAGATGGGTTCCACGTAGGTATGAAAACATCTTCTTCGTTTCCTAATAAGTAGGGACTCTCAAGGAAAGGAGGAAGATAAAGGAATAAATGAACAATGAAGGACTTGGGAATATGCGTTTAGTTTTTAAACTGTTTCAGAACTAAACACCTATATCACGTTAATTCATTCGTCAACTAAAAGCCTATGAAAAAGATACTCGTTAAAATCTATTCGTCAGTTTTGCAACTATCAGAGTGAATTTGTATTCCACAAATCCGTTAGAGTTATATGCGTTGCGCCTCAGTTCTACAATCATCGCATCTGATCTTGACACCTTCCTCCGAATCCGTTTATCCGTTATGAAGGTTGATTGAGGCGTGTGACGCCGCGCCGTACGTCATCCCACCCGACCTGTCTACCTGCTACCTCTCGCGCTACCTGCTTCGTATAACCTGCTACCTATAACCAACTTCCTACTGCCTAGTACATACTTAGTATACTGCCTGTATACCTATGCTGCAAGTAAATGGCAGAGTATCTACCCTTTTTGTTAAGACTGTACATAATGGTCAACTGAAAACTGAGAAGCGTTTTCATACAGAAAAATATCTACTCCGTACGGGTTTTTTATTATTAATCTTCATAAAAGTGTCGACGAAATTGCTGATTCAGATGTTTAAGTCAATATATTTTACTATTTTTACTAAAACTGTACTACCCTGCTTTATGAATAAAATAATAAATTTTCACAAAGTGGAATACTCGTATCTCTGTAAAAGTAGGTTCCATGGCGACTCAGAATAAACTCAACTAAACACCTCTTCAAACGGTGAAAACGCTCCTCAATTACAGTATCAATCCAATGTCACCAATAAAGTGATTCAAAGCGTTATTAGTTTCTATAATATTACGTCGAAGGCGAATGTATAGAAATGACTAAAAGCATTCGTGAAAATAAATTACCTACGTCACTTTTAAAGGTAAGTACGGAACGATGCAATAGTAGATCTGCCTTTATCAACATGGAAGTAAGAAACTATGGAAAGGCAGTCTGTATGTCAAGTATGGTATGCAATTTTTAGACCTTATGTACTTGGGTCGAAAGTTCGAACGCGTAAAATTTAGGGCGGAAAAATATGTATAGACGTCATTCGCTCGCGGTTCGTCTTCGAGAAGTTGTTAGAGCTGTTTTATTAGTTTAAATGAAAAATGGTTGTGTTCTATGGTTTCGTGTTTCAACGAAACAATGAAAAATCTAAATCGAACAGTGGTATTACATTTCACGTGCGAGTATTTTCAATATTTTTTCTTCATAATTGCAAGGTTTGCATTTAAATACGTTCGTTCAACGTTAATCTATAGTCAAAAGTGTCCGGAGCCGACTTAATGCAAATTAGCATTTTGGATTTGATACGTAATTAATATTATAATGTTCCTTAATATGCATAAAACAGGCACAGGCACGTAATACATTCATAATCGCACTTGGTATGAATCAACTTTGGATAGCACATGTGAAGCAATTTGGAGGTTAAGTTTACAGTTGGGTTACACTAAATCTAAAATTCGATCTTTACTATTAGAAAGATGCTTGAATTGATTAAGTCCAGTCAACTTTTGAAAATCTACTTCGTGTTATAGATGTTTGACCATTGCATGAAACTGAACTGGTGTGAGTGTCATTGACCATTGAATATATGGTACATTTAAATCACCTATTATTATTGTTATATCCAGGGCTGGGCAGTATTTGAAATACTTGTAATTGAAATACGTATTTGAAATACAAATACGTATTTTGTATTTGTATTTCAATTACTTCCTAAAAATGTATTTTGTAATTGGTATTTCAATTACCTGCTGCTGAGGTATTTTGTAATTTGTATTTCAAATACTTATGGTTTCAAAATACATTTTCAAATACATTTAACGATCTTAATAATGATAATGAAAAATAAACACACATAGATAATACATAGACTAAAAACGCTAGAATCCTGCACTGTTGTCCTTTGCTATAACACTCTTACTAATGATTATTTGTAGTTCTCTTTATCATTGCTTTACTTTTATTTTATTTATTTCGGAGACCAACAGTTTACATTAATAACAGAGCATTTAGTAATTGAGTCACAATAATTGAACCATTTACAGGTTTCCACATAGGTATTGTATACAAAGTGTAGTGATTCCAGAGATATTTACTAATGAAAAATTACATTTTAAGAGCCTAGTTATGTAGGAGGGGGAAGTATGGGGGGAATCGGTTAAGTTGAGGTACAGTAATAAAAATATGCGCGACAAAAAATTAAAAGAGAAAAAAAGAAAAAAAAGAAAAAAAGCAAGTTCTTAGAGTGGTGATTGTATTAGAGGGTATCTATAGTTATTGTTATTGTAGAGTATCGAGAGAGCGGTGTGATTTTAAGGGGTGTGGTGCAGAGTTAAAAATGTCAAATTGTGTATAGTGTGTATTGAAAGTGTTGGATGCACGATAGTTGAAAGAGTTCTGCTTAGAATTTGTTTTGCACCGTAATGTACTGTACATTTGTGTTGCATTATAATGTACTGTACATTTTGCTTACGTCATGCTAGTTATTATTATTGTCCTGTGCTATAATAGCACTGTTATTGTACATTTTTTATCATATTATATTATACTTGTCATTGGTTTGTATTGTACATTTTTCTATCATAGTATTAGATCAAGCACTATAGGAATAATTTGACTGATTACTAGATTATTTTTAAGTTAATTACTGTAGAGCGCACTTGAAATGAAATAACACAAAACTGCGCTATACAAATGTCATCCATTTATATATAATTTATATATAATTTATATATAATTTATATATAACATTTATATATACAGACCGGTGGCAATTCTTTGGGCACCGGCCAAATTATTTGAACTCGTGATACAAAAACGTATATACTATAAAGTAGAACCATTTCTCATAAACCAGCAGCATGGGTTTAGAGAGGGCAGGTCTACGACGACCAACTTAATGGTATTTACGGATTACGTCTCAAATATATTGGACAACAACGGACAAGTAGATGTCTCATATAATGATTTTGCGAAAGCTTTTGACAAAGTAGATCACCTCATATTACTGAATAAACTTGAAAGCTTCGGCTTCTCATACTTGCTGCTTTTGTTCTTTCATAATTATTTGTTTAACAGAAAACAATACGTTGTTTACGGGCAGTTCACATCGAAACTCTACGCCACAAATTCTGGGGTCCCTCAAGGGTCTAATTTAGGACCACTTTTATTTTTATTGTTTATTAATGACATAGGGTTGTTTATAAGATTTGTAAAATTTTTGTTATTTGCGGATGACATTAAACTATACACCTGTATAACGACAAATGAAGACTCCATTCGTCTACAGAACGATATCGACGGTATAGTAGAGTGGAGTCATCAAAATAAACTTCTTTTTAACAGTAGTAAGTGTACAATTATGTGCATTACAAGGGCAAAGCGTACTTTATATTTTAACTATAAAATGTCTGGTACCTCTATAAAACATATCTCGATAACGAAGGATTTAGGAATCACTTTTGACACGCGTCTGACTTTTCGAACTCATATCGATTCGGTGTGCAACTCTGCAATGCGAATGCTGGGTTTTGTTATATGTAATTCGAAATCTTTTACGAATACGGCAATCATAAAAATGCTTTATTTTACTCTGGTTCGCAGCATTCTTGAGAGTGGATCGATAATATGGGGACCCGAAGATACCCTTTACTCGAATGATGTAGAAAAGGTGCAAAAAAAGTTTATGCGATACCTCTACATGCGAGAGTTCGGATATTACCCTTTATTGTATCCTTCTGATTTTCTCGCTGGAATGCTGGGGATAGAACGTCTAGACGTCAGGAGAAATATTGCAATGGTGTTAGTGGCGCACAAGCTACTAAATGGGCACACTTGCAATCCAGATATTCTGGAACGAATTTCTTTTTATGTCCCTGATAATTTCATCAGAGCTAGACAGCACAGATTATTTATTTTTCCAAGGGGCAGGACCAACCTACCAATGATCATGCCTTTGGGGAGAATAACTACTTTGTTAAATCACATTTCTTCTGTGATCGACATTTTTAATTTGAACCAAAGAGAATTTAAGACAGCAATAAGCATACTATTTACCAAATCTGGCTAATCAGATAGTATTGATGTAATTACTCATGCAAATAAATGTATATACTTACTTATTATAAACTGTAATTTATAAACTGTCATTTGTGAAATGTAAATGGATTATACTGTTTTTCACAATAAATCAATAAATAAATAAATAAATAAATAAATATGAATCCTTGTTTCCCTTGATCACGCCATAACTTCAGAATGACTTTACCCATTTCATTAATTTTTTTTTAAGTTTTCTAATACTTTGTAGAAGGTTCAAAATATTAAGAAAATTACGCAGAAAATTGGATAATTTCAGAAAACTTAACGACTATTTTAACTTCGCACGTTTGACAGTTCGCGCGTTTGGCGAAATTTGAATTTAGCAGGCAGCTGTTTTTTTTGTAACAAAAGAATTATCTATGGATTTTTTAAATCATAGATATTTTAAATAGGTACCTATGTGAGGTACCAGATTTGATTGATTGTTCTTGTAATATAGAAAAATTAATATTTGTAATATGTGAAAAATGAAAATTTGAATAAAAAAATTATAATAGCTGGCACGCGAGTTATTTGAAAACAGAATGTACTGGGACTAAATAAATGGACCGCGGGAGGGGGGTTGGCGGGATGGGGGAGCGGGAGAGGGAAGAGGGTAGGCAGGGAAGGTGGAAGGGAAATTCAAGAGGGGAAGGGGATGCGGTAGGGGAACGGGGACGCACGGGAAAGGACATGCAGGGAGAAACAATTTATTTCTTTAAATATGGCATTACAACGCATGCCAGGAACCAGCTAGTGTTATTATAAAAATTATTATTATAATCCAACACCTAAGTCCTATACCACAAAACTTTACAAGTGGGGCGGAGATGAGATGTGTCTCTTGAGCAATATGATTAGTCAATTTTAGCACGTCTCTTTTTCATTCTGCTCAGCTTTGCTTCTATGGACACCCTTAGATATGGGCACTTACGATAATTTATTGCAACCAAAGGTTCTACTAAATCCAAATGTATTTTCTATTTTGTAATTTGTATTTGAAATGAAAAAATGGTTAAAATACTGTATTTTGTATTTCAAATACATGCCTTAAAAGTATTTTGTATTTCGTATTTTAAATACATGTGAGAAAGTATTTTGTAATTTGTATTTCAATTACAGCAAAGCATGTATTTTGCCCAGCCCTGGTTATATCCTCTGACGATAGGCTCTTGTAAGTCTCATAAAAAAATTATGAAAGTTTCAATCGGTGTATTTGGAGACATATACGCCAAAGATAAGTTGATATATTGCTTAGATATTTCATGCAATTTAAATCTAATTCAAAGATCGGTTGATTTTGAGCTGTGTGCTGAAACTAGGAAATGTGTTATTTCTTTCTTTATGGCTTTTAGTTCTCCTCCACCTGGCTTTTTAAGAGTCCTCTCTGTGTCCCTGTCGCGTCTGTAAATATTATAAAATTATCTACTACTTCATGATCGTGGATTGTAGAGTTTAGCCTTTGTATGTTTGATATGTTTCTGTAAAACCAATTCAATCATACTCGTAATTACAACTGAGCACTTCGCAATACAAATAATGTAGTTTACTTTTCAAGCCATCTACATTTTGATAATAAAGTCTTATTTTCACTTTACGAGAATGAATGCATTTAGTACCCCTTTTCCCAGCTGTTTTCCAGGCACGAAGTAATTACGATCTTTTCTAAATCTTTGATTGATTCTCTGAGCCAAGTTTGCATAGAAGATAAAAATTGTTCAAATGGACATGGTTTAAGCAGTTGAGAAATTACATATGTCTTTTCGAAAATTTATTGGAAATTAATTTATGTAATATTAAATAATTATGCTGTGAAAAAGGCAATTTGAAACTTTCTTTCTTCTACATTGTCGTTCAGTAATTTCTCACTTCCATTTTTATCATAGTTCCTTTAAATCTTAGCTTTACTTAGTCTACTACTTAGTATACTATTTAATATACTACTTAGTATATTACTTAGTGTACTACTTAGTATACTACTTAGTATACTACTTAGTATACTACTTAGTATACTACTTAGTATACTACTTAGTATACTATTTAATATACTACTTAGTATATTACTTAGTGTACTACTTAGTATACTACTTAGTATACTACTTAGTATACTACTTAGTTAATAATGCTACGTAAGTGAAGATTTCACACATGACCTTTAAAAGAAGAGGTAGGTCACTGTCTACACGAGATTTCGAAAAACGACCCCTACCCCATTTCCTTTTCTTACCCTTAAAAGCAGAATTTTGATCTTCTTGGTGAAATTTTACACACAGTGGAGGTAATCCACCTCTTACCCGCCCTGGTATAAGTAACTGATGGTTACTCCTTCAAGGTTCTCGCAAGATTCTAATTTTTTTGGTTAAACGAAGCTACATTTATTTATTTTGAACGAATCTAGACCTCCAGTGTCCATGCATACGTTGTTAGTAAGCAGTATGCAAGTGCTTAACAGGATAAACAAAATGCAAAAAATAGGTTAATAATTTTAATAATTCAATAATTTTACACACAGAGGAAAATTACTATCCACGTCTCACTTTGAAAAACCCTCTATCCATCGGGGACTAGCTAATAATAATACAACCTAAACCTTCAGCCAACTACCACTGGCCCATACTCTCTATCAGGGAAAATATATCAACAAGACACACGTCAAAAATAATTCTGCCCGCATCTACCACTGGTATTATGGTGCAATGCAATACATATTCACTAAACCGATGGGTAAATAACATGGGTACTTACCTACGGACAAATTCTATTCATTTTATCCTCCTTTCACATTTTAATATAAATTTTCAACAAGGATCTGCATTGATGAAAGCAGTGGATGAATGAATAGGGAATAAATATGAAAAATCGTTTTTTTATTTGCGATATAAAAATTGAAAGAAAACCTTTAAAATGTCTCTCACACACCGTCGCGCGTCGCAGCGCCGCACCGCGATTTAGAAAGCTTTTAGTATTTTTCGGCATTCATCAAGTCGCTTTATTTTCCCAATTGATCAAAACGCGGATAGAAGTGCGATGGCTTGTGAAAAGTATGAATGATGTGTTTGAAAAGAGTCGTATTTGCGGTTAAACTTAGGCGCTGGCGGGCGTCGGGAAAGACGAATAGGTGTTTTTGATCCTTTGAACAAAGGCCTTTTGGCTAAGTTGCCTTCCGCCCACCAAACCACCCACCTCCGTACACAGTTACATGGCTTAAGTTCCTAGGCCCGAGTGACAAAACCATACGGGCTTTCACAAGAATTCTAAGAAAACGAATTATGGACTTAGATTAAAATAAAATATGATAAAATACCCGAATACAAATTTAGTAAGACCACATTCTTAACAAATTGTCTCTTGTCCGTTGGATATTTTCCAAACCGCTGGAAATCAAGTTTCATAACCAATTATTTCCCAATTTGTTCAGTACTACCTAAGCTTTTTGAAGCACTAGTCGATGATTAAATCTATCCCAAGGTAATAAAATTAATTGACCGAAAATAGCACGGTTTTAACAGAGGCAGATCAACCGCAACTAACTTATTAAAATTTCAAAACTTCACATTAAAAATTTTTGCGGAAAATTAACAAGATAATAAATACATACAGACTTTTTAAAGGCATTCGACCAAGTATCTCATAAACTATTAATCCAAAAACTATTTACCCTGGGAATAATAGACATCGTGCTAAAATGATTTACATGCTATTTATTATATCGTAAACTGTTCGTTAAAATGAAATTATTGACATCCAAAGCTTTTTGTGCTACTAGTGGCCTGCCGCAAGGTAGTCACTTTGGTCTGGTTTTGTTCCTCATTTTCTTCGATGATATAACAAATTGCTTTGATGATGTCGAGGTATTGCTCTTTGCTGATGACACAAGGTATACAAAAAAATAACTGATGTAAATCATTGCCAAACTTCAGTCAAATATAAGTCATTTTAAAGATTGGTGCATTCAAAATTTATTTTAAATGTAGAAAAGTGTAAAACCTTGACTTTCTACAGAAACAAAATCCTGCTAATATTCCATTAATAAAACAGCTTTAGAAAGAGTCACGGAAATAAGAGATCTCGAAATTATTTTGGAGGAGTAACAAAGTTTAATATCAATTGCGTTGAGTGAAAAAAAAAATTACTTTTTTATACATTTTTATTTAAATATGTCACCAGAATTCTACGAGTACGTAGTAAGGAAATAGGAAAACGTATTTTTAGACAATTCAGCTACAAATATAAAACCAATTAATTTATAAATGATTACCATACCGGCGCAACCATAATTTCCTATTAAATATTCTAAAAATACGTACATTAGAAAACACACGTAAAATAAATGACTTAACTTTTTAATGTGAAATACTAAACTTCTAATTCGACTGTTGCATCTGCAATCTGCATCCTGCAACTCATAAACTTACGAATTCTCACAACAGTAACACATCCCAAAATACACTATTCTCCATACACAGGCGCAACTACATTGTTAAGTTCTGACATAACGGTTTCAAACTACGGAAAATCAATACGTTGACATATTTAATATTAACTTGACAAGTTGTGTGGTTCTTCTAAAATATTAGGTCCTTACATATGAAATTGGCGTTTTTCGGTACTGGCAACTGTGATCTCAAATAACTTCTCTTTGGTTAGGAATTCCATATTCGAATTTATACAGCTATTTACTCATGTATTTGTGTTTCGAAAATTATAATTCATTTGTTTTTTCCTTAATTGTTTTTTTTCTTTACGTCACTTAGTTTACAAAATGGAAAACTTGTAATATCGCGTTATTTACGAGTACGAGTTCCGCCGTGCCACCAGTGCTGCAGAAACGGCTCGAAGGATTAATGATGTGTATGGCGACGGTGCCGCAAAAGAAAACACAGTGCGTTTTTGGTTCCAACGTTTTGTTCTGGAAATTTCGACCTGCAGAACAAGCCCCGTGGACGGCCGGAGACCAAAGTTAATAATGAAGAATTGAAGGCTATTGTGGAAGCGGATCCATCGCAAAACACGTCCGAGTTAGCTGCAGGCTACGGTGTTAGTGATAAAACTGTTTTAATCCACTTGAAGCAAATTGGGAAGGTGAAAAAGCTTGAAAGGTGAGTACCTCACGAATTGAGTGAAGCAAATCAACAAACGCGCGTTAGAACGCTAGACCACACACTGCACAACAGAAGGCTACCAAATTAGAGGAGCTTCAATTGGAATGTCTAAGACATCCACCGTACTCTCCGATCCTTGCCCCAACGGATTACCATTTTTTTCGAAATTTGGATAACTTCTTGCAAGGGAAAAAATTCAACTCCGATGGGGCAGTCAAAGATTTTATTGATTTCTGTCCGAATGGTTTTTTTAGTAAAGGGATCGATGAACTACCTATGAGCAGTGGCGGCCTGTGACTTTTTGTGTGCTAGGGTGCTAATATTTAAAAAATGGCATCATGGATATTGTCGTATGCGAAAAATATTTTTTTTTTTTCATTTTCAAAAATCGGAGTTTTGTATGAAGATTTTTCAGGAAATCGGTGCAGCACACCGCCAAACTGAAACTTTCTGAAATTTTTCATACAAAAAACTGATTTTCAAAAAAATATAAAAATTTTTTTTTGGCTACAACAACTTCATAATGCCATTTTTTTTTAATTTCAGGACTCTAGCACACCTAAAAGTTACGAGCCGCCACTGCCTATGAGATAACAAAAGTGCATAGATAGCAATGGTACATAATTTGATTAAATAAATATATTATATTAAAAAAAATCGACTTCATGTTCCTCCCACATAAAACGCCAATTTCATATGTAAGGACCTAATATTTAATTCTAAACAGATGTTGTATTTTTGTAAACCTGGCCCTATTTTTATTCTTGTATTTTTATTTCTTGTAATGTAATTTTATTTTTATTATTCATTTTTTTTTGTAATTTCTTTCGTGTGTTTCAAAATTATCTGTCATATTAAAATTGTACTACTAAATATAAAAGCCCTCTAGGCGTTAAATAAATAAATAAAAAGATATTGATACAACAGAAGATGTGATTATCCTGATACGACAGCGATTAATAGTTAATTTTTTTGGTGTCTTAAGGTCAATCGATTTTAAAGAGATTCTTTCATCCAATTAATTGTTATCGCCAAGCGATTCTTAAGGGTCGATCCCGTATTATGCTTTTAGGGACAGGATATTTTTCACGGAAATATTTTATTTTATTTTTTACATGAAACGGAAATTTCATGCCTCAGACACAGCCTTATTAGTGGCACTGCTGAAAACCAGCTACATTCCGGGGAAAACCTGAATGTATAGCTGTCAATACAATCAAAAATAACTATACAAAATGCATAAAATTTAAAAAATCAATCAAATCAAATTCATCTTATAAGACATGTTTCAAAATCAAATCAAATTCATCTTATAAGATATGTTTCTGTGAAATATTCGTAAAGTGATTCTTTATATGTTGTGTCTGTATGTTGCTTCTGTGAAATGTTTTGTAAATTTTTTTCTTCATATATTTTGTCTGAATATTGGGTTGGGTTTAAATTTTCAAAAGTACCATTTGGCGATCCCTTAATGAGTTTTGATAACTCGTGGGAATGCAACTTCGTTGTATATTTTATTAAATAAAAAAAAAGTTAAAAATCTTTTCTTTTTTTTGGTACAGTAATTTACATTTTATAATATAATTAAATAATGTTGTGGCCTCATTGGGTGGCTTACCATGGCTAAGGCACCCATTTTATAACATAAAAATTCAACATGATGAAAGTACATGATAAATTTGTATAAAATATATAAATTCGGTAATGAAAAAATTAATAAGAACATGTCAAAAGTGATTTTGTGAATGATGTGAGATTGATAAATAACTGTTTATTATTATTAAATACTTAATATTTCGTAAATACTTTAGTTACACAAATCCTAGAACTATAATATCTTGTGATTTTTCAATGGTCTGCGCTAGTTAAACAATATTCTTCAAATCGGCACTGATGTAGGTACAGAAAAAATATTTTTAAAAAAAACTTTTGCTTTTCTAGTGGTATACCGGACTGATCAAATTATTTTCATTTTATTTATGTAATAATTTTGAAGAATGAAACAGGTCTAGGAGCACCCGCAGACGGTTTCGGATTTAGTGTTTTTTTGTGTATTATTGTACGGCAAATTTTTATTTTTTTATTTTTTTTATTTAGTAACTAGATAATATTTTTTACATTTTTATATGAAACATGTTAGTTAGATGAATAATATATAAAATAGAAAATATATTCGAAGTCCTCCTCACTAGGAGATCCTGTGCTGAGGGGGGCTATGCTTTGGATAAGTTTTTCAGCGACTTCTATGGTTTAACTTGTTTGGATAAGGTTTTCCAGAAACTTCTATGATGTTTTAAGCATACTAGTAAGGTCATTTTCCGGTAGTTCATTCAGCCAACAATTAATGTCCTTAATGTAGCTATTTTTTGTTTTAATTTGTTTGATACTAAGTGGGAGTTTGTTATATAACTTTACTGCTAAAAATTCAGAACTTCTTTGATCAAATGAAGAGTTACACTTTGGTATATTAAGTGTGTCTGTTTGTTTGGCTCTGGTTTTATAAGCATGTGAGGTGTCTTTCTCTGGGTCGTTTTTGTGGTGATGTACTAGAATGTTTGTGGCATAGATTTTCTGTATGCTTGGAACATCAAACTGTTATTGAAACTTGGAACATCTAATTAATTTTCAAACAAAGAATTTTCTCATTCTGACACTCGTTAACACCTAGGAGAAAATTATACAACAAAATCTTAAGGTTATTTAAAGACGAAGTAAATAATCTAACTAACAGCGCCATTCCTCTTGGATTCGACATGCTGTGAATGTGTTGTATGCTGTAAATGTGTTCGCTGTGGACATTCGCTGTACTGTCGTAAGGTATTTTGAACAAGTTACGACTACGACTGAAGTTTTCAGGTATGTGTAAGCTTTAGCATTCCAAGAGGAACGGGCTATCAATACATAATATCTGCCGATTTTTTTATTTTATTTTAATCACCGCCTTTTTATTGTATTTTATTTTATTTCATTTCGTTTTATCATATTATTTATTTATTGAAATTTATAAAATTGTAAAATAGAGGCGTCAGCACGGGCAAAGTACAAAATGCTAATGAATAAAAAAAACGAAAATTTCGAATTTGAAACTTATGTTGAATGTATTGAATACATAATTATTTAGTGAACATCTGTCATATCGCTTTAGTAAACATAAATTGAATCCTATTGCTCTTTATAAACCTGGAAAAAATTGTGAATTGTCTTACTGATTCATTGTTACTAGCGAGTTCCCGGCGTGCGATGCAATGCCACTTATTAAAGCAATTGTTTCTCCTTCCCATTTGTTCAGTTCCCCTTCCACCTGCCCTTCCGCCTCCCCTTCCTTCCCCTCCCGTGACCCCTTCCCATCAGATAATATGTGTATTTTTTTACCAAAAAACATTATTTCTTCAAAAATATTAACATTTTTTGGTACAAGTTTTTAGAAATTATACATTTTTGGTTTCTTCTATTCTTGAAGCTATTGTATATTTTGTGGTAATTCATTAAAGAATTTGGTTCCTAGGTATTATTTATTTATTTTATTTTACGCCCAGAGGGCTTTAACATACATATATAAACATGAGAAAGAAATAGTATAAATAAAATTACAAAATATATAAAAAGTACGTAAATGAAATAAAAATATAAGCAACAACAATTTAAAGTACGGTGAGATATAAGTAGTGAGATAAAAATACATACATGATATAAAAATACAAATACAAATAACAAAAATTATACTTATATTCAGGGCTGGGCAGTATTTGAAATACTTGTAATTGAAATACGTATTTGAAATACAAATACGTATTTTGTATTTGTATTTCAATTACTTCCTAAAAATGTATTTTGTAATTGGTATTTCAATTACCTGCTGCTGAGGTATTTTGTAATTTGTATTTCAAATACTTATGGCTTCAAAATACATTTAGTGACCTCAATGATGATAATGAAAAATAAACTGACATAGATAGTATATAGACTAAAACCGCTAGAATCCTGTACTATTGTCCTATTATCCTGTGCTATAACACTCTTACTAATGATTATTTGTAGTTATCTTATATCATTGCTGTATAATGGGCTGTACCTTTTTTTATGTCATGCTAGTTATTATTATTGTCTTGTGCTATAATAATAATTAATAGCACTGTTATTGTACATTTTGTATCAAATTATATTAAACTTGACATTGCTTTGTAGTGTACATTTTTGTATCATAGTATTATATCAAGCACTATAGGAATAATTTGACTGACTACTAGATTATTTTTAAGTTAATTACTGTAGAGCGCACTTGAGAGCGAAATAACACAAAAATGCGCTAAAAAAATGTCATCTATGTATATAAAAATGAATCCTTGTTTCCCTTGGTCACACCATAACTTTAGAACGACTTAACCTATTTCATTCATTTTTTTTTAAGTTTTCTAATACTTTGTAGAAGGTTCTTACGGAAAGAAAAATAAGAAAATTACGCAGAAAATTGGATAATTTCAGAAAACTTGACTGCTATTTTAACTTCGCACGTTTTACATTTCGCACGTTTGATGAAATTGAATTTAGCAGGCAGCTGTTTATTTTTGTAACAATGTTTATTTTTTTAAATACAGATATTTTAAATAGGTACCTTAGTTAGGTAACAGATTTGATTGATTGTTCTTATAATATACAAAAATGAATATTTGTAATATGTGAAAAATAAAAATTTGAATAAAAATATTGTAAAGCTGGCACGTGAGTTGTTTGAAAACTGAATGTACTGGGACTGAATATATGGAACACGGGAGGGGGATTGGCGGGACAGGGGAGTGGGTGAGGGGAGAGGGTAGGAGGGGGGTAGGAAAGGGAACGCGGGAAGGGAAGGGGATGCGGGAGGGGAAGGGGATGCGGGAGGGGAACGGGGACGCACGGGAAAGGACATGCAGGGATAAACAATTTATTTCTTTGAATATGGCATTGCAACGCATGCCGGGAACCAGCTACTGTTATTATAATAATTATTATTATTATCTAACACCTAAGTCCTATACCACAAAACTTTACAAGTGGAGCGGAGACGAGATGTGTCTTCTGAGTAATATGCTTGGTCAATTTTTGCACGTATCTGTTTCACTCTGATCAGCTTTGCTTCTATGGAAACGCACCCTTAGATATGGGCACTTTCGACAATTTATTGCAACCAAAGGTTCTACCAAAACCAAATGTATTTTGTATTTGAAATTTAAAAATGGTTAAAATACAGTATTTTGTATTTTGTATTTCAAATACACGACTTGAAAGTATTTTGTATTTCGTATTTTAAATACATGCGAAAAAGTATTTTGTAATTTGTATTTCAAATACAGCAAAGCATGTATATTGCCCAGCCCTGCTTATATTGAAGTTTTTCTTGTGTATCGGAATCGATGACATGTATTTTTGGCGGAGATTCTCAATGATGCGGACTTTATTTAAAATATCTTCTTTACATAATTATACATTGTACTTGTAAAATTATTGTACTTGTGAAGTTGTGTGATCTAGGAATAGAGTAGGTATTTAATTTTCTGACCTTCTCCCCTCAGGCCTCGACCGTATTATGTCAGAGGGTCAAAATATTTCCGCTTTACAATAAAATCAAAATAAATGGAATCTTTCTGAACGTATCCGAAAACTACAAACTGTTTTTGAAAGGTGATAAAATAGGCTTTCAAAATATATAAATCTAAATAAACATTTAATTTTTGAAATATAAAAATTTTGCACGCATACTTTTCTTCTTTTTTGTTTAGTTTTTGTATTTGAATATAAAGCGTGATATTTTTTCTTTCTAACTTCGTTTGTATCATATTTTTCACTATGATAGTATAGCCCAGTCATTCCGTAGTTTTACCTTGCAAAAGGTCATGTAGTAGAGATTTTGATATATGTTGTTAAGATTGGGACTCTAAAGAAAAAAAAAAGTTTTCGACCTCGGGAGGGTCGAGCTCGATCCGTCATCTTGGATTGAAGGTCCTAAAATTCGGTTTTTTCAAAATAATTATGAAATGGTTGATTACAACCAATTTGTTCAAGGTGAACTTGAAGAAAACTAAATTTCGTACATTTTATGTTTAAAGTTTTTTTTTGTAGATAACGAGTTACAGTGGCGGAAATGTGAATATTTTTCTAAAAAATGATGAAATTCCCAATTTGTGTTATTTTTTCGGGTTATTCATTACATAACTAGCTGTTAAAAACCCGCTCCGTAGGGTTTTACTGCTAGGCCCTGTAGGCAGCTTTTGGTTTGGCTTCGCCCAGTTAGTGTTGGTGACCATTTTATACATAATTATATTATATGATATATTTTTTATTATATAATTATAATAATTTTGTTAACTCATTTCTACACCACCATGAGGTAGAGAACATAGCGCATTTTTTTTTTATTGTGGTATCCCTTGTAGATCTAGTCCACAGATATACTAGTGATGGTAGATTTCGAAATTATTTTATATATTGGCTATTGCGTAATGATATTTTTTGTTGATGCCGGTTGGTTGATATCGACATCTTACAACCCGCTAATGTTGTTCCAGAGAATGTGTATTTTGAAGAAATCCGACGAAGAATTGAAGGATTACCTTAAATTCGAACTCGCCCCATTTCCTTTGTCGCTTTTCTCTGAAGAAGGAATGCGCAAAGGTACGAAATCATCATTTTATGGTGTTTTTGAACAACTTCCAGAAGGCGTGCAACTTGAAGGTAGCAAAATTAATGTTGTGGATGGAGGATACCTTTTACATAAAGTTGTATGGAATCGTAATGATTTTTTTGGGTCAATTTGCGAGAAGTACGTTCACTATGTAAGACATCACTATGGATCACATGCAGTTATTGTTTTCGATGGATATCCGCTAGATGATGGTGAAAAAAATACAATAACCGCAGAAAGACTTCGCCGATCGAAGAAGCATATGTCTGCAGATGTTCTTTTCGATGAAACAATGCCAGTTCAAGTTTTACAAGAACGTTTTTTATCCAATGAAAATAACAAAGTCCGTCTGATTTCGATGCTTACAAAGCAATTTATACAGGCTGATTTTATAGTTAGGCAGGCTGAAGAAGATGCTGATGAGTTGATTGTCAATACTGCGATTTCCTTGTGTTCATCTTTTGTCGCTGTATTCGTTATTGGCGAAGACGTTGATTTCCTAGTTCTGCTAACAGCATTGGCACCACCCGAAAGAAGTATATATCTTCGCAAACCCGGGAGAGGCAAAACTTTTGAAAGACTGTATTCCGCGAATAGTGTGAAATACAAAGAAGCAGCTGAGAATATTCTGTTTCTCCATGTCTTTAGTGGCTGCGATACAACATCGTCCTTCTTCAACCAAGGAAAAACAAAATTTTGTTCACTTGTACAGAACGACACAAGACTCAATGCCATAATAGGAATCTTCAAACAACATGATGCAAAACCAGAAGACATAGCAGATGCAGGATCACGCTTTATTGTTGTTTTGTACGGGGGTGAAATGGATAAGGAAACCTTGGAAGAAGTCCGCTACCAACGTTTCGCAAAGTCAACAACAAAAAGCAAATTCAATCTTGCTTCTTTGCCACCAACGAACGACGCTGCACGGTAGCATGTATTTAGGACGTACCACTAAGTCCAAAAATGGTATGGAATCCAAAAAAATCCAGAAAACTGGGGCTGGAAACCAGTACTGTGGCACCAACGGTCTTGTTCCGTTCCAGTAAGAATGACTAAGAAACCAGCACCCGAGACTTTATTGAAATTTATTTCATGTAATTGTAAAAAAGGATGCGGCGTTGCATGCGGCTGCAGGAAAGCTGGATTGAATTGTTCTATTGTGTGTGGGTGCTGTAATGGTCAAACATGCCGAAATTCGAAAGAGGTTCATATCGATGTCGAGGAAGAAGATGAAGAGATTTTGTCAATGGAAGCCCAGAATCTCAGTACCACACGCAATGAATTAGATGATGACATTGATGAAGACTGTTATTAAGATGTCGATATCAACCAACCGGCATCAACAAAAAAATATCATTACGCAATAGCCAATATATAAAATAATTTCGAAATCTACCATCGCTGGTATATCTGTGGAGTAGACCTACAGGGGATACCACAATAAAAAAAATGCGCCATGTTCTCTACCTCATGGTGGTGTAGAAATGAGTTAACAAAATTATTATAATTATATGATAAAAAATATATTATATAATATAATTATGTATAAAATGGTCACCAACACTAACTGGGCGAAGCCAAACCAAAAGCTGCCTACAGGGCCTAGCAGTAAAACCCTACGGAGCGGGTTTTTAACAGCTAGTTATGTAATGAATAACCCGAAAAAATAACACAAATTGGGAATTTCATCATTTTTTAGAAAAATATTCACATTTCCGCCACTGTAACTCGTTATCTACAAAAAAAAACTTTAAACATAAAATGTCCGTAATTTAGTTTTCTTTAAGTTCACCTTGATCAACTTGGTTGTAAAATCAACCATTTCATAATTATTTTGAAAAAACCGAATTTTGGGACCTTCAATCCAAGATGGCGGATCGAGCTCGACCCTCCCGAGGTCGAAAACTTTTTTTTTTTCTTTAGAGTATCAATCTTAACAACATATATCAAAATCGCTACTACATGACCTTTTGCAAGCTAAAGGCCTTTTTAACTACGGAATGACTGGGCTAGTAAGGGAGATACAACGATTTCTAAAACTAGTTGTTTTCAAAACCGGACAAATAAACTTTAAGCCTTAAATATGAATTCTGACGGATTAAAAAAAAAATAATAATATTTTGATGATTTGGTTATGAAAATATATTAAATTTTGACGTTATTTATAAAAAAAATTACTTTAAAATTATTTTAGTTATTAGTTTTTGTGCAATATAAAGTTTGCGGTGGGGTGAGTATGAATCCATATTTCGGTGTAAATGTCCGACGGATTTAATCTTAGCTTCGCATTTCATTTTCAGATTAGCAGGGGTGCCGAGTTCATGGGGTGAGGTTTGTCTGAGCCTTGGCGGCGGATGCATTTGCCGACCAGCTGCGTGGCAGGCCGGATCGGGAGATAATGGTTGAGATAGTCCCTTTTTTAAATATGAATACCGCTCAAGAGTCCCAACTGCTCCCGTCTGAAGCCAGTGAGACTATGGCATCCCCAATTGGGGCATGTTGTGAGGCTGAAGGTAGTGGGGAGGGGAAGGAGATGGGGAAGAGGAAGGTGGGGAAGTACCTGGCTATTCAGATCTGGTCACCAAACACGGCTAATGCCATTTCAAGCAACGTTTCAATTCTGAATGGTGGTCTTACACCAGGGTGATACTGATAGTATCTTCCACTCTGAAACGTGTCGCAAATATACTGTATATTATTTTAAGTTAATAAGTTGTGAAATAACACAAATTAATCAAATAAAATTTATTTGCCACGCTGGGATTCGATCCCGCGACCTTCGGTATGCGAGTCAAGAACCTTACCGCTGGACTACGCCAGCCGTCAAATTTCCGCCCTTTGATTTCTACAGCGGTACTCTCTCGGAACATCGCCTTGCACGGCAGTGGGAGGGACGGATTCATTCATCCGTCACTCCTGGACACACTGACCCCCAGATTCCTACCCACCCCTAATACCTTTTCCTTCCCAGGACTTCCACTTATTTTCTGGAATTATTTTCCTCAGGGCCTCCTGGGTGGAACTAATGTTAAAAAAGGATGACATTTTGTAATTAAATCTCGTTCACGTGCATCCTATAATTTAAAAAAAATCATTCACGTGAGTTCAAGATACCTTTAAGCTTAGCCCGAGGTTAACATAATATATTATACACCTAACTCCCCCACCACCCTCCCCACACCCAGTGGCGTAGAGAGGGTAGGGCGGACCGCCCCGGGTGCCACCCGGCGAGGGGGTGACACTACACCCGCCGATAAAAAATTACCAAGGATATTGTCGCAAAAATATTGAATACGGTGTTATTTATATTTTCATACCTCTATGGCTTTTTAGTCTCACAATGCTAATTTGCTTCGCTCAGAAGGCTGAACTGAACTGCATATATCTATTTTGTTATGTTTCTTTTTCCCCTTCTGGGGGTGCGCTAGACCTCGTCCTTGCATCAACAGGAGTCGTTTGACGATGGCACGGTGCCCTCTAAAATTAATTGCGCCACCCCTAGCAACATGTGCAGGCTTTAGGTTTGGGGGGGCAACCTCGGCTCTCCTTCGCCTTGCCTCCGGCTACTCGACGCTGAATTCCTTAGGTTCGTCGGGTATTTCCCCCCAATCTCCCATTTACTTTTCTTTGAGGCATCACCGAGGAACCGGCTAAGGGGCGCGGAAGCTGAGTGTGGTTCACGACTAGACTGAACGCCATGCGCATTCTTGCTGGGACTGCCAATCGATTGAGAGGACTGCCAACTGTTTGCCATGCCCTTATTACTTATCTACTGTGTCTTCCTCCCAAACATGTGCTTGTAGGATACGCTGGATACAATCACCCAGCGCTTGCCACCTCGTGGACTTTCACCAACCTGTCCCATTGTCTTGTCTATAATTTGTCATACTAACACATATTGTATCTGTATTTCCCGCTTGCATACTGCTTGCTAACAACGTATGCAGGGACATTGGAGGTTTAGTTTCATTTTCAAATGTAGAGTCGTTTTTACCAAAAAAATTAGAGTCCTTGCAAGAGACTTGAAGGGGTAACCATCTGTTACCTATACCAGGGCGGGTAAGTGGCGGGTCCTCCAAAGATACCTCTATGGCTCCTCGCGGAAAGTCCCGAAACGGGGAGAATTTTGAGCCTGACGGTCTTTTTATTGACGAAAATAGCCTATTCCGAAAATGGGGGGAGGTTGCACCATGTTATCCGCCCGGGTACCACCCATGCTAGCTACGCCACTGCCCACACCCTGCCCCCATCCCCTCCCACCTCTCGCATTCAACACATTCATGCTCGCGTGCCACCTATTACAATTTTTTATACAAATTTCATAATGCCAAAGCTCAACAGTTTAGTTTTATTCAAAATAACTAACAAAAAAAATAATAACTAAATTTGGTGCAGTCGTTCGGAAGTTGTGCGCATACACACATTTCGGCGATTCATTTTTGAGATAGATATTAACTACGACGCCAACAAAGCACTCTTTGTAGGGAGAGTAGCCTAATTCAAAAAAAAAAACATCGTTTCCAAGACAACAATTTGTTTGCTTTTCTTCTGACGTTTGCAATAACCCGATTTTGTTAGGGACAGAAAACGTATGATAAATAATTTCATAACGCCAGAGCTTAACATTATATTCTCGCAAATGATGTAACTTTTAATTAGTGAAAGAATTTCCATTCAGTATTTCTTGCGTGAAAGAGTAACAAACATACATCCATACATCCCATACATCCCATACATCCATTCATCCATACAAACTTTCGCCTTTATAATATTAATAGGATATTAAACACACCACTAAACCGTCCAGGCCGTTTCCCTGTAATATGTTGGAGCTAAGAGTGATCTAGGAGTTCTTTGGTCTTCCTCTGAATTACTGTAACTTAGGATTTAGAAATTTGTCTGTTAAATTGAATGCATGTTGGAGCATTTAGTAGGGACTTTTTTATATAGTAACTAGCTGACCCGGTAAACTTTCTTCTGCCACATGTCGAAATGAAAGTTCGATGAGGCGGACGTAGCGCCATCTGTCATTCAACAACATAAATAATTTCGTTCTGTTTGAAATACGAACGACGGTCAAATTTGTTCATACAAAAATACTAAAACCGCGATTAAAAAATGGGAGGGTGGGGGTAGGAGGGTAAAAATTTGGGGTTGTAGGTATTTTTTTATGCCAAATAAATTTTAAAAAATACAAAAAAAATAGATAAAAATTCTGGATAGGGACACCCTAAATACCTAGCGGTATGAAATATACTTTACGACCTTCTCATACCTACCAAATATACTTGAAAAAAAATTCATAAAAATCGGTCCAGCCGTTTCGCAGGAGTGCGACCACAAACACCGTGACGAGAGATGGTCATTTACATACCATGGGAAACTGCCCTCTTTCAGCGAAAAATCCAAAAGTTATCCTAATTTCGAGATGTAAAAAATGTGTATTTTACGAAAATCTATGAAAAATTTAAAAAATGCACATTGCGTTTTTACGGTCTCTAGTTATAGATTACCAGCTCACTCCACATCACGGTTTTAATAATAAATGTTTATTCCATTTTAATGAGATTATTGCACAATGTATTTCTGTATTTTTTATAAGATCGTTGGGCTTGTACGTCTGAATAATTAAAAAAGTTTTTGTGAAATTTGGTCCCGTTTTACAATACAAATAATTTAGCAATCATCTATGATCTACGGTTGCGGTGGTTTTTTTCTGTATTATTCAAGGGGGATTCATCGGTGACAGCCTAAGTTTGATGTTTTGTTGTTTGGATTTCAGAAAAAATAGTCTAACCGGCAAGTGTAATTAGTAGATAATTATAGTTCTTAATAATGCTGCGAATATTTATAGAACGAGAATTCAATTGTGTACAGGGTTTTAGTACACGCATGCAATTAAGGGGCCCATTGGTTCCATGATTTTTTTTTCTTTTTCATTTTATTATAGATTAATATCGGTCATATTGTTGAATAATTATTTTTTTTGGTTGTTGGATTCCAATTTGATTGAAATTTCATCAATGAATAGGTGAACATGATAAATATAAATGAAAAAAATAAATAATTATGCTGAAAAGGAGAAATGGAATAAATATGCGATATGAAAAAAACACAATTATAAGCTATGATCTTAATCTTAAGCTATGATATTCAGTTCGAATTGGAATAAATAATAATTAAAAAAAATATTTAAAAAAATTTTGTTTACTTGCTCACCCGACAAACGTTGTTCTGCCATATAAATTATTTCTAGTGAATATTTTGGTTGTTAAATAAAAAATAACGAATGTATTATAAGTGTGTGGGGATGGGATCTATGACAGAAAGAGGAATGGAGCGGTGTAGACGTTGAACGCCGATAAAAGCAAAAAAACATCAACTAAAGTAGGAAAATGAAATAAAGAATATCAATTTGAATTTCGAAGAGCAATTATTCAGTATACGATATTTTTTGTCAATCCGTCTTTAGTCAACTCAAATAAGCTCGATGGTTTGCCCACGCGAGAACATGATGCCGAATGACATATCAAAATGACGCGACGCTTCTCGTGAATGTCTTGTGCATGTGTGGATGAAAGTTCGATGAGGCGGACGTGGCACCATCTGTTATTCAAAAAACATAAATAATTTCGTTCTGTTTACGAAATGCGGTTAAATTTGTTCACACAAAAATACTAAAATCGCGATTAAAAAATGGGAGGGTGGGGGAGGAGGGTTAAAATTTGGGGTTATAGGTATTTTTGATGCCAAATAAAAAAATAATACAAAATAAATTGGGTAGAAATAGAATTTTTTTTCTGGGTAGGGACACCCTAATCACTTAACGGTATGAAATATACTTTAAAACCTATTCTCATACCTACCAAATATACATAAAAAAATTCATAAAAATCAGTCAAGCCGTTTCGGAGGAGTGCGACCACAAACACAGTGACACGAGATTTTTATATGTAAGACGGTAATGCTTTTTGATACGAATGTTTCTCCCTGGGTGTCCTTTCCCATTCGTCCCATTCCCTCCAGCTCCCCTTCCTCTCCCGCATCCCCTTCCCCTCTCGCGTTCCCACTCCGCCTTCCCTCTCCCCGCTCCTCTCGCCCGCCTCCCCCGTCCAGTGAAACCCCCTCCCGAGTTCCCCTTCCCCCTTCCGGGTTCCCTTCCCCCTCTCCCCACCCGCGAACCACCCTCCCAAGATCCCCTCCCCCTCTCCCTCCTGCATTTCATACATTCATTCCCGGTACATTCAGTTTTCAAACAGTTCGCGTGCAACTTATTGCAATTTTTTTAGACAAATTTCATAATGCCAGAGCTCACCAGTATATATAAAAACCTTCGCGGGCGTGCTCACAACTATTTACCAAAGTTTCCTCGCAATCGGATAAACGGTTTAGTAACGTTTTTTCATGACGCCAAAGCTCGCTATTATATAAAGAAACCATCGCGGGCATGCACGCGTCAAATCCCCAAAGTTTTATCCCAATCGGACGAACGGTTAGCAACGCATAATTTCATTCTGCCAGAACTCACTATTATATATAGAAACCATCGCGGGCATGCGCACATCAAATCCCCAATGTTTTAATGAAATAGATAAAGTCGTTCTGAAGTTATGGCGTGACCAGGGGAAACGGGGATTCATTTGTATAATAATTGTGTAAATTGAATAATAGTGTAAATCCTTGTTTATCATAAAAAGCGTCACTTACTGCGCATCAATCAACTGTTCAAAATTCTCGATTTAAATCTGTGGAAATGGTAAGTTAGTGGAGGATGCCTTCCTGATTATTCGTATTCGTAACTTTGGAAGGAATTTTATCATTCAATAATATTTTTTTCGTTTTTACAGATTTCCACAATTTGTGGAAAATTAATCATCTTTTCTAGGTCTAGGTGAACCCGGTAAAAAATTCATAGAAAAATATTATGTTACTAAGGGAATAAAGACTCGTAGGTGCCTAATAGGAAGTTTATTTAATATTTAACAAGCTTTGTTTTAAAGTTTTCCAGATATTATTCACCAGTAAAAGAAGATAATGCAAATTGCGAAGGAGAGGTACTCCTACCTAATCTGGTTATAAGCACCTAAAAAACTGAATACTATTATATTCGCAAAGAAATGAGAACATTACCGAGCAAATTATTGAGTTATAAAATTCTATTTCAAGACCCTTCTAAATAAATACCTTACCAAGAAGAAAAACATTTTTTTTAAGTAAAAATAATACGGTTATAGATCATACAGAAGATGAATAAAGAAAAATACTGATGAATAAAACGTCGCGCGTCGCAAGTAATGTTCAAACTTTTTACAATACGATATCAGTAGAATATGAGGAACGAATTTGTTTTGAGATATTACACGGTATATGTAGGTATATTATGCAAGAAGGAAATGATAAACTAAACATCCATGTTATTGTTTATTACGTTAAAATCAACTACAAATAGGTAGTAAGTAAACGATTAAAGTAAAAAAAAAAACACGAAAAAATATTTTTTCGATTCTTAGTTTTTCTGGCATTTCCTCGGTATGTTTTTTTGTTGTTGTTTCATTGCCGGCAACACGTTTATAGACATTAAATTTGAATAGATGTACGTATGTAGTCCGCCTCACCAGGCGATATCGATAGGTGATAGTTTGTTCCACATGTACAATAAAGACTGAATCGCAAAGTGCAATATGTGTATTCTATCTATCAAAGCAGAAAGAATGCAATGATGTGCCGAAATAAGAAGAAAAAAACATCTCTCTTTGGCAACTTGATACAATCATTATTGGCCATTCAGTTTGTGACTTTCTTCGTTGCAGTTAGAAGGCTTTGGAAGATGAAGGAGATTGTGGACCAAACTCCTCGAGGGGATTAGAAGGACCCTCGGTGTAATCCTCATTGTATTACATGGAAGCAATCACTGGGATTTGTACCCACCTTCGCGTCATCACATCTTTACAATGGATCACCCAGTGTAAGAAATTCCACTTGAGACGATTTGGCCGGATTTTCCAGGCAAAATACCGAGAAGGAAAATACGGAACAAACAGTTCCACAAAGTATAGGAATTATCCGCACGAAATAAAATATTAAGCATTTGATGAAAAGAAATAAACCTCAGCTTTTCTCCCAGGAAAATATGATATTATATATTCTGCGAGTAGTTAAAATCCTTAGCTCTTATGGTTTTTGAGTAAGAAAAATACCTTCTCACCCTGACTCAAAAATTTGTACTTTTCTAATGACGAATAGGTAAATTTCGTAATAAGTATTTCAGAGTGGTTGCACTCTCCCAAACCGGATACAAACACTGACCCCTAGATTCCTACCGGCCCCTCATACCATTTTCCTTCTCAGAACTTCCTCTCCTTCCTTTCATTAAAAATACCCTCCACACAGCATCCCCAAATATGACATAGGCACTGAGGGAATTTTTTTTCTTCAAGGCCTTCCTTGTAGGTGTAATGTAAGAAAAATATATATCTACCTTTACTAGTATTAAATGAAGCGCTCCCGCTGTCTGTGCGCTTAGATCTTTTAAACTACGCAACTGATTTTCAAGCGGTTTTCACCAATAGATAGAGTGATTCAAGAGGAAAGTTTTTAGGTAAATATTTTGTCAAGGTTTTGTGTAAATTGGTTGAAATATTATAAATAAAGGGAGCGGGCGTTTTGGTTTAACATGTAGCGTTGGTTATAAAGGTTGGGTAATGGCGTGGCATTGTGTTTCGTTAGCCACAGCAACGTTTTACCGGATCTGCTAGTATATGTGTAGTCATGAAAAGTGATGAAAAAAACTGGTTTAATTTGGTTTTCGGTTGAGTTACGGGGTATTTTTAATTATTGGTCGAAGGCTGAGTTAGCAACGTGTTTGGGTCCCGCCCAGGCGTCGTATGTTCAATTCCTCGACTGGCTAAGTCCTCAATCAAGACACAAGCAGATTGACTTGATTTGCCGGTGTGTTGGGAACAAAGGGTGAGTTTGATTTTAATAACTGCATATAGATAGAATTCAACCGCTCAAGTCGCGATCAGCGGTGAGTTATTATTTTGTTAAAATAATGTCTTAAAGTTTCCATTCACATTCCTCCAAATTATCGTCATGTTGCACTAACTACGTAAATTATTATCCAAAATCTGGTTTTAGCCCACAACGAATTTAATAACTTTCGGTTGTAGCTAACCCTAAATCCTTTTGTATCCCTCTGATAGTCAATTCAATTACTAAAAGTGGAACTAATGAAACAGTGGGTAAGCTATTATCCAATTTCTGATAATTTTTGATAATTATTTTAATTAATAATCGAGGTACAATATTTTCAAAATCAATCTTTCAATTTCTGGAAACCCTTTTACACAGCTTGATATAATGTTGTTCTTTTACATGCATGCCTGTGTATCCTAATGTCATTTGGAGACAGGCCAAATAATGAACGAATGTAGGATGTGATGCTTTGTATAAAGGCGATAATGAAATCCAGGAACGGGCGCGAACCCCTCGGGATGGATGGCAGAGGGTGCATTTATTTCGGCAATCATTAATTATTTCTTTTCCATTTTTACCTGTCAGAAGCGATAGCGCCTTTAGGCTGATGTGATTAATGACCGCCAGTTTGGTATCTTTCCAACCAATCAAATTGTGAACGAAACTCGATCATTTTAAACCAATATCGCCTTGATTTTATTTTACCGGCCATGTATTTTATTAAACTTAAACTTTTCAGGAAAATTTTCTATAATTACGGGATACAAAGATAGCTACGTTCATTTTATTACCTAAACATTATTATTTCAACAATACATAACACTTCAAAATCAAACGAAACTCATTCATAAACTTTACTCACCGCTTAACATTGTGCAAATATAAAGGGGTTGGTACAAAAAAATAATAATTATTCATGTAATTCTTGGGTGGATTGGCCAGCGGGTTACCGTAAAGTCCCCCTGTGGGCTGATACGTGGAATAACGGTTTCAACGTTTTAATAACCTTTTGTAACCGGCGTATAGGAAAAGATGTAATAAAATGGAAAAATAATGGAAAATTAACTGTGGGTACTTTCCTTTATCTAAAGCCCTCCTTTTCTATTTTAAAGTAGATAAATACTCGCAAAATATTTATTCCAGAGAAATATTTCTATTGAAGCGGACCGAGTCAGCTGCATAAACGTGAATATCAATTAATGAACTTTCCGAAGATGTCAAAATGCTTATGAATCAACGAATTTCTAAAGAGCAATTTCATTACAAACCGATCCACAAATCGACAGTTTAGCCAAGTCTGAAAACGGGAAGCAGCAGACAGCAGTTGTTTGCCAAGTTTCGAATTAATATTTGCGGCAAACCTTTACACCAATTATTGGTAAACTCAAACTTCAGACAACCATAAGCAGGCCGCATTGAGGGATGGAATCCCCTCCAAAACTCGAATGCTTTTCCGAAAGTCTTCGAATTCTTTTCTAATTTATGATTCCTCACCCTCAGGTCGTAAATGGTTTAAGGACAAGGGCGGTTTTGTGCGACTATGCATTTTCTCAGAACTCGATAGGCCAAATTAAAATAAATCACCCTCCGTGATTCGTAATACGTATTGATAGAATTCATGAAAAAGTTTCCGAATTAATGAAAAATCGAATTAGATTTTGGGGATGATAGGTAGGTACGCATAATACTCGTACGTTCTGTGATTATTGCCTAATTTACTTACAATTGTGGTTAATTGCGAACCAAAAAAAACGCGTTATCCATAAAAGATGACATTCATGAGAACAAAAACGAATACGCGGCACGGGTAAAGTAAAACCGATTCATATGCACAATGAAAGATGCACCATTTTTGAAATGTTATGACTTGGGTTAGTAAAAATGTACTAAAAACAGTTAAAACATAGTCATCTTTTAAATTAATTGGTTTTATAATGATAGGATAGGTAAAACTTGAATTCATAAATTTACATAATGTTAATCTTATCCTGACGAAGATAACGTAGTTTTCAAAACATGTTTTATTGAAGTCAATTTTATTATTTCACAAACATTACAAAATTTAACTTTACTTTATTAGTTATATAATCCATTTTTTTTTATTTTGTGTTTGAATTTATTTTTGTTTACCTAATTCTTTGTTTCAGGTGAAAGCTTAAAGCATGGTATTTACGGTGTCTTTGTCCAAAGGTAGTGATTACCGTCGGAGTTTTTATTTTTTCTTTGTACGCTTGTCTAACCGGTCTGTTAGCGATATTTTGTGTTTGTTGGAGTTTGTTTTTTTGGTAAAAAATGTTGTTCAGAAGTTTTTGAACATATACATAATTGGCGTATATCTAGTACGTCATAACTTTTGAATATTTGGTCTGTATCGGTCAGTCTATGTTTAAGTATTACCATCAAGGGCGTTTAACCAGTCAGCGGCCGAAAACCCACATTTCGTCGAAAGATGTTCTTACGATCGTACAGGGCGGTTCCAATAAGAAAGATTAATTATTCTCCGTACCAGCTTTTTAAAATTATAACTCATTATCGATTTTATTTCATTCCAAATTTGCTTTAATTTATCTGAAAATTTTATCTTTAAAAAAAATCTGTGAAGAATATGCAAATGACCGCAACATGATGTACAACCCCAAGAAGACAGAACTAATAGCATTCCACCATGGAAAAAATCCCGAAAAAATGCTCCCTGTAAAACTTAATGAAGAAAACATAAACGTAAGAAATCTAAGATTGTAAAATGCTTGGGACACATTATTACTGAAGACCTCTCGGATGACGGTGATATTGAACGACAGCGAAGAAGTATCAGTATACTGTCAAATATGATTGCCCGAAGATTCTTCAAATGCAGTAACAATGTTAAAAAAACATTGTTCAATGCATTTTGCACTAGCCTATCCTACCGAATTACTACTACCGAACCAGATCAATAGAACGACTCCGAATCCAATATAATGATACTTGCAGAATTATATTTGGATACAGAAGATAACAGCAGCGCATTTTCAATTTGTCAATAGTCTAAAATCCGTTTTAAAAATGACATAATTCTGGTTTTCTCTGGTTTTACCCTCTTGAGATCGTTTTCTGCGCGATTTCTATTTGTTCGATAGCTGCGATTGTTGCTCCTCCCCAGGCAATTATTCCATATTCTATTACTGATTGACAAAGTGCAAAATATATTGTTTTCATTTGTTTTATTTTATATATGTTTCTTAAGTTTAGAAAAATGTATATTGTCCTGCGTAGTTTATTTGTGATTAGTTTGATATGATGTGTCCATCTAAGATTATGGTCAATTATGATTCCTAGATACTTTATTTGTTGTTTTTTTCTGGAGGAGGCCAATCGCAGATGTTGGTGTTTAAGCATTCGTGTATTTTTATGGTGTTTTTATTGTTTTTTGCTGTCCCGTGTTATTTATGCTGTACGTTGTGAATTTTGTTTTCAATATGTTTAGTGTAAGTGTGTTTGAGTCTAACCATGTTTTCACTTGCGTGATTCCTAGATTCCAGATTCCTAGATTCCTATTATAGGATATTACATTGAATACGTAGGCATACAATCTATACAAGCATTAATAGAGCTTGCCTTTTAAAGATTGCTTCACTAACGCTAAATATGTCGATATCCGAATTAATTCTGTTTAACAGCAAGATCGCTCTCCCGACCGGCATGACCATTGGCAAAGTTATAATATTGTTCATAATATTGATTATATAGTGGTGTTTATACAAAGTCTTTTGTTTTCATTTAATCATAAATGTATATTTAGAAACAGCTCTTAGTATGGTGACCGGACAGCTCAACAACATACAACTCAACACCTCCTTTGAAAAGTCATTAAATGTGATGTAATTTTTTTTTAAATTGGTTAAATATTTTTTTTTAAATATTGGCTACTTAAAAATAAATTCATAACTTATATTGACTTCTCAAAGAGGTGTCGAAATTCCACTTTTTGAGTTGTCGTGGAACCCTTCGTATAATTATTTCTGCTGTAGCTACTATCATGGGCCCTATAAACATGAGATCACAATTAATTTCCTGCTAAACCAAATAACACAATATCAAAATTAAGTTTTAAATATTTTAATATCCTACAATAGCTAGGAATAATAGTAATAGCTACATTCAAAAATATATTTTTTTTTTTTGGTTTTAGGCAATTCACCCTGAAAAGAGTGCTTTGTGCCGGTAATAGTTAAAGTGGATAAAAAAATTCGGTTAATCTATTGGGAAAATAATAAAACAAATTAAATATTGGACTCATTTAGATCACTAAAACAAATTAAATATTGAATTCATTCAGGTTAATAAACTTATATAAAGCTGTATGAACACGAGAATTGTTAAGAGATAAAAGGTATGAAATGTTAAGGGGGGACTGGTGTGTGATTTTAATAAGCCGGCGGTATATGTTCTTAAAAGATGAATGGTTTTTACAGTTAAAGAAAACGTGGTCGAGGGTTTCCTCTTCCACACCGCACTGGCAGACCGGATCATCTAAAACTCTAATTCTAGACAAGTGAGATGCAATTGAACCAATTCTCATTCTCGAAATACATGAAATGAATCGTTTTGAAAGTTTTTTACCGTGAAACCATGGCTTAGCAGGGATATGGTTTTGAATTCCAGCATAGAAAGATCCAGTTCTTATTTTGGAGACTGCCCAATTTTCTTCCCAGCACGAGTCATGTTGGATTTAAGAATCGGGAAGACATCGGAGATAGGAATTCTAAAATTTAGTGGGATAGTTCCGGAATCTGAACCAGATTTGGCGAAAAAATCGGCCATCTCATTACCCTCGATACCCAAATGGGCAGGGACCCAGGCCAATATCGTCTCAAACCCAGATTCACTTAGAGAATTGAGAAGATTTTTTATTTTACATATAATATTGTCTTCCGGATAACATAGAATATTTGACCTAATTTTAGTTAGAGCACTTAGCGAATCAGTACATAGTAAGGCTCGATGAATGTTGAGAACCTGGATTTGATTTAGCGCTTGTTCAATTGCAAAGCATTCAGCTGTAAATATGGAAGCTTTTTTCGGTAATTTATAAGTGAGATTGATGTTGAATTCTGGACTATATATCGATGCTCCACATCTTTTATTTTCAAATTTGGAACCATCAGTGTAAAGGATGGAAAATCCAGGGAATTTTGAAGCCACAATGCTTTTAAAACAATAATCCACATTTGATTTATTTGGGGAAGAATAAATAAGAAGATAAAATATTCTTCTGAAAGACTGATGTTATTGTGTTCGGCATAAAAGTGATTGCCTTAAATGGAATATTGTATATAGGGAGATTGGGAACTTCTTGAAGATATTGGAGGAAAGATGATAGAGAATTATCGAGATGAAAACTTTTAATTAGGAGAGGAAAACATTGTTTTTCTCTCAATCTTTTGTTAGAATTCAAATTAACACTTAATCGATTAAGACTTTGTTTAATACGATGATGTGATAACGATAAAGCCTTGAAAATATATTTATTGGCAAGGAATTGCCTTCTGAAATATAATGGAGGCTCCTCACATTCCACCTGAAGCGCATTAATTGGAGAAGACTTCATAGCTCCAATAATCATTCTGAGGGCTTTTGATTGAATTCTTTCCATTCTCTTATCTAAATATTTAGGGAGTGGATCAAAAAGGAATGAGCCATAATCCAAGTGGCTCCGAACTAGGGAATTATGCATTAATTTAAGAGTGGTAGGATGAGATCACCACCATACTCTGGAAACTGCTCGCATCATATTAAGTCCCTTTTCACACTTTGTAGAAATTATCTGAATGTGTGGAAGCCAGGAAAGTTTATGGTTCAAAAGAAGACCAAGGAATTTGATTTGAGTAGCGGTTTGTAGAGGCACATTATCAAAAGAGATTGAGAAGTGGGGAACTTTTCTTTTGCGCGTAAAAGCCACGACCCTTGTTTTAGATGCCGCCAGATTCATCCCATTTATTGACAACCAGCTTTTAATATATTGTAAAGCCAAATTCATTTCCTTAGCTGCAAGAATAATATTTTTATGTAACAAATATATAAGGATATCATCCGCAAAGTAAAGTCGCTGGAAGGTAAGGAATTACTGAGTCTAGGTCGCTTATATAAATATTAAACAACAGAGGACTAATAACAGAACCCTGGGGCAAACCTCTCGATAGTTTGCGCCTTAAGCATTTAGAGGAAGACTCAATAATAATGGACCTATCTGAAAGCAAGTTAATAATAAATTGGACCAATTTCTTGGGGATTTGTTTTTTAATTAGCTTTTCTTTCAAAACATTCAGTAAAACATCATCGTAAGCTGATGAAAGGTCAAGGAATGTGGCCAATGTATAAGAATTTAGGGATTGAGAAACTCGGATATCAGTTGTGAACAAACTTAAATTATCCATTGTAGATTTCTTTTTCCGAAAACCATACTGATTTGATGAGATAATATCTTGACTTTCAACAAACCACTCTAATCTGTTTTTTATCAAACGCTCCGCTACTTTCATCAAACATGATGAAAGAGCAATAGGCCGATAAGACGAAATTCCAGATGGATTTTTTCCAGGTTTTAAAATGGGAATGATTTTTTGAGTTTTCCAATCATCCGGAATTAGTCCTGTTTCAAACATATTATTAATAAGAGATAAGAAATATTCAACCGCCATATCAGAAAATGATTTAATGAAACTATCAAATATTCCATCGGGACCCGGAGCAGAGTCAGAAAGGACTCTTATTACTCGTTTCATCTCATCAATGGAGAAAGGAGCATCTAGCCAGTTAGAATGAGATGGATATGGCTTAATAGAAGGCATTTCTTCACATCCGGCCACTGATGGGGGGGCTATTTTATCCGCAAATCCTATAAGAATTTCTTCTGATATATGTTTGATTCTCGGCGGAGAATACGATGATCCGAATTTTTTTAAGCTAGACCAAACTGAAGACTGGGGAGTTTCCGGAGACAGGTTCTCACAGAACTTCCGCCATCCAGCGCGTTTTTTATTTTTCAAAATTCGTTTGGTTTCTGCCTGGGCTTTTTTAACTGATAAAAAATTTTCTAGTGACATACACTTACGAAAAGAGGAAATTGCTTTTTTACGAGAGTTGACGGAGCGAGTGCGTTCCTCATCCCACCACGGAGTAGAGTGTTTTATTTTAATGTTCGCATTGTGTTTCGGGATGGATTTTTCTGCTGCATTTATAACCATAGAGGGAAACGTCTCACATTGCATTCTGATGTCTCCCGGGGACGATTTTGATAAATTAATAAGGTTATCTAGTTCAGAAGAGAAAGTGCTCCAATTCGCATTTTTTATTCTAAATTTGAGATAATTTTTAATTGGGGGGGATAAGTGTTAGATTGATGGTGGAATCGGATTATAATTGGGAAATTATCACTAGAGAGGGGATCGTTTAGGATGTCCCAAGAGCATTTAGATGCTAACGAATACGAACAAAGAGATAAATCAACAGTACTTTTCCGTTGATGAGGGGGGGTGAATCTGGTTGGAGATCCGTCATTTAAAAAACATAGGTTATGGGTATCAATAAAATCTAAAAGATTGCGGCCAGAACGATTTGTTATTTTGCTACCCCAAGAAGGGGAATGTGCATTAAAATCTCCAAGGATCATATAAGGGGAACAAATATGGGTTAAGATTGGTGCCCATTCATTTTCAATGAAAGTCGTAGAGGGAGGAATATATATTGATAAAATTGTGATATCAGATAAGACAGCTGCTATTATCTGGATATCGTCGGAGGGAGTAAGAATATTAATTTGTTTAAACGGGATAGAATTATGGATTATCAGAGCCGTGCCGCCTTTACCATCCGGTCTGTCGTGTCTGAGACAATAATAACCTGGAATTCTTAAGTGAAAGGAGGGTTTTAACCACGTTTCAGAAATGGCGGCTACTGAAACGTCGTGTTCGTCGAGTAATTGAATTAGGTCAGATTTATTAGCGAAGAGGCTTCTACTGTTCCACTGAAGAATTTTGTTCAGTTTCGAAGTCATTGGGGAGGCAAGATAATAAATATTTAATGTAATCGGCAGCGTTGGACGGTACAGTATTGTTGTTTGTAAGGATTGAAATTAAAAGGGTAATTAAGGTTTGTATAAAAGAATTATTATTCATTATTTCGGGGAGAGCAGGAGGGGAAGTATTACCATTAATGGCACACCCATTGGGCGTCTGGGATTTGGCATTCCCATTCGGGCTGGCCAAAATATTATTCAATTGTTTTTTATCAAGGTAAGGAGTATATTTTGGGTTGGGTTTGACTGGCTTGAGAATGGTTTTTCTGTGAGAAGATGACGTTGATTTTAAAAAGGTGGATGTTTGGAAAGGAGCTGAGGACGATGTCATCTCTGCGAATGATTTTTACGCAGGAGAGAATAACTTTGAGGCCTGGAAGTACGAAATGTTGTCGGTAGCCATTTTATGTTTTATTTTCTTCTGTCTTGATAATTCCGGATAGGCTAGACTGACCGCGGTATGTGTACCCGAACAGTTAATGCAAATGGGATCATTGGAAGATTTCGGACATTGATCAAATGGGTGACCTTCTCCGCAAAAGTAACAACGTGGAGGGGAGCGGCATACGGGTTTTGAATGTCCAAACCGGCAGCAATTGAAGCATTGAATAGTTGGGAATTTATAAACATCGACGGGAAGCGAGGTATAATAAATAAAGACACGAGACGGTAGGGATTGTCCTTCAAATGTAATAACAACAGATTGGGAAGGTTTCCAGATCGTGTTTCCATCAGAAGAATCCTTGTAGTTCAGTCGACGTGCTTTTAAGACTTTCGGGGTTCCATGGGAATTATTCAAAGCATCAACAATTTCAGCCTCTGGGATCTCCGCGGGAATTCCTCGCACAAGACCCATTCTCGTAAGGTTAAATGTCGGGATGAACGATTTATATTTATGGTTTGAGAGCGAGTCAATTTTTTTTACAAATCCTTTTGCGGAAGCGGCAGTATTAAACTCGATAGATAATTTATATCGCCCTTCCGGTTTAATTGAACCGTTAACAATACCAAGGTTATTATTTTTTGAGTCAAATAAGTATTTTCCAAAATCTAAAGGATGAATAAGTTTTCCTTGTTCAGTTCTCTGAACCATAGCGATAAAAGGACAGGAAGCGGAAGCAAGATAAAGTAAGTCAGTACTTTTTGTATTATCGCTAGTTTAAGTACTTGTCTGGGTGTTACTATTAGTGTTAAGGTCGTTAGAGGTCGAGGTTTGTTGAATCGGCGGTATAGATTTTCCTTTCGATGAAATGTGAAGGCTATGCGATGGTCGTCGCTTACGAGATGGAAGCGTAATAGAAACCTGGCTAGTATTAGAATCCGAATCAGAAAAATCTAATGTCGACCCTGGGTCGGGAGGCCTATCTTCGTCTTCCTCCATTATATAAAAAAAACTTAACTTTTAAAAATTAAACTGAAAAAATAATACGCAGTCTATTTCATTGACTGTACAAACAAAAACGGATTAGCCGTAAGCAGGAATGCAAACAAATAGGTATACGATAAACAAAATTAAATGAAATGTAACAATAATCTCTTATCTGTATGAGGCTCAGGAACGGGCGAACGGCACTAAGCAATAGGTAAGGTACATACAACCACTGTTGACCGCGGCTCGAATCGGACTCCAAAAATATTTTAATATCCACTTATAATTTATGCAGTTGTAATGGTAGATAATTATCAGTGAGTAATACTACATAAAAGAATGAATAAAACAGAATATTTATAGTTAATAAATAAAAGAGTTGAGACAACAATCAAATTATATTATTAATTAAATAAAATAGAACATGAGACTCTTAATAAAATAATATTATAATTCTTCAGGGGCGTGTTTAGTCCTTAGAAGAAGAAACTAAATAGTTAAAATCTAATAAATGAATCGATAGTTTGTTATGACTTTAAAAATGATCTTAAGATGTTAAAATTATTATATGGGCGCCAGTTCAAGTAGAACAAAATATTAAATGGTAAATCAATTGAAATTAAACTAACAGAAGTTATAAGCTCACAGTAATTAAGATTTCACCGAAGTATGTGCTTTCCCACGTTGAGACAGACCTCCGGACCCTCTGGCCGCTAGCTTGGAACTGCTGAAGGAAAATTTTCTTGTTCCTAGTATGTTTTTGGGCAACAAACGAAAATCTCGATTCATTTTGCTCATAGAATCATTTCAATTAGGAATTCAAATTTCAATTTGAATTGATACGTAGCAACCTACTTATTAGGTGATTATTAATGGGTGTTTACTTCGAGTGAATATTTGGCCAGTATAAATCCAAACTGTTACACAGTAAACGTTTTACGTCTTGCGCACTTGAAGTGAAAGATCACAAAACTGCTCTATATAAATACTACGTTTTTATTATAATTATTGAATGTGCGGCGATAATGAAGAAAGTTAACTATTTTTGCTTATTAGCTCTCCATATTCTCTGTCAAAAATAAAAAAAATACAAGTGAAAGAATTACTTCGATACGTCGATCAGTTTCCGATTTATAGAAGTAAACGTGCGATGCGGACTCGTACTCGATGCGTGTGACGGTGTGACGTCATTCACAACACTCGCTCAGTCCGCTCGCGCTCTTAGGGAACGTACCCATACTACGTGACACATTTAGGGGGGGGGGGTCTTCAAAATGTCACGCTTGGTACAAATGAGCGGCGGTAGACGATAGAACGATAGACGGTTACCTCGAGGGAGTTTCCTTTTTGGGGTAAGAATAACCTAGTCGAATTTAATGTTTCAAAGACCCAATCATGTCTGTTTACGAATAAAATCTGAATATCTTCTCTCCTTAAACGGAAGCAATCTTTGGATCAGGCCTTCCATTGATATGCTTGGTGTGACTTTAAGCTCATGTCCAGGGGCTTTTTTAATTAATGGAGATTGGGTGAGAGGAGCGTAATTTCGTCGAAATTGGATGGATATTATTTAATATTTTAAAAAAATGTAACGCGACATATTTTTTAAATGCAGACCAAATACCAAATAACAGTTTTTTCTAGAATTTCTAGAATTATCTAAATTAATGCATTTTAAATGACTGTTTATCATTATTAATGTATAATGAAGAAGTACCAAAATTCTGCTTTAAGTGGTGGGAAAAGGGAATGAAATTGGTTTTTTTTTCAAAATATCACAAATATCAGTGATGTTCCTCCTGTTTTGAAGGCCAAGTACGCAAAATTTCATCGATCTTGGTATAACTCTTTGAAGTACTGTGGTATCAAAAATCGATCACCATGAAAATAAATAATTATGTTAAAACCGCCATCTATCGAAAAGTTTATTTACTGCCATGTGAGACATGGATTATTTACTATTTAGCTTCCAATAGCGATAATAGATGGCCTTGTACGGTTTGGTTATGAGTTTGACAATTGCCAGCGAGTTGTTGTTTTTAGTGATCTCCGACTTTACAGTGAAATATAAACTCATGTATTTAGAATTTTTCTCTATTTCTTTTGAATTCTACTACTTTTGTATTCCATTTGTTGAATTATCAATAAGAAATATTTATGAATTTGTTATTTTTTTGGTAAATCGTGATTTTTTGGTGGTATTGTTTTTTAACCACCGTACTTGAGGTTAAATTTTTAGTCTTATACAAAATGATTTTATTCTGATTTTATTTTTATAATTTGATAGATATGTCGGCGGCCGATCATAAAATCAGGCAGATCATGATGCGCCTACTTCGTGAAATGCCTGGCGGCAGATCGTGAAATGCTTCAGGCGCATCATGATCGGCCTGATTTTACGATTTGCCTGCGACATATACACCATGTTGAGTAAACGTCTTCGCCAAGAAGATATTGAAGGAATAAGGAATACTTTTAGAGGAAATACCTTCTGACGATGACAATTATTATAGGTGCCCAGACAATAAAAAAGGAGCATCTAGCAAAGGTTAGATAAATAGTTAGACTATGATGAAGATGAATTGCATCTGTTTTGTGTAAGGAATCAAATCCAGGCGTCTTATTCGTCTATCACATTTGATCACCCTATAGCAGGCACCTCCAGCCCTTCTGATTGACAATCGCCATCTACTTTTGAACAGACACCTGTGATCGAAATTACAAGCCATCACCTACATTAGCATGGTCAGTTTCAAAGGCCGCAGCACATTGCAGCAACAAACCCATCAAGAGAGGCTCTAAAATCTGGATGATGTGTGCTGAAAATTGATACACCTCAAAATTCGAAATATGTCCCGGAAAAATTGGTGACTAAGCTCAATCTAACTTAGGGCCAAGAGGTGTCTTAAATTTTTGCCAATCAATTCAAAGTCGTAACTAAACAGTTACTTCGATAATTATTTTAATTGCTACCCCTACAAAAAACAGTGAAAGATATGAATGTCCTCTCATATAGAACTGACCAATCAATAAGAAAACACTTGCCTCAGATAAGGGTGATAAAAAACTAAAAAGAGGTGAATATGACAGGTACGTGAGTGATACAGGAATTTCCATCATGAAATGGAGAGATAGAGAGGATAGAGATAGAATAGGATAGGATAGTACTTCTCCTTCAAACTTTCACAACCCAAAGGATGCCATGCATGTCAACCGTAAAAAGAAAACTGGTGAGATTACGAGGGTACCATATCCACTGGCTCTAAATGATTATAACAACTGCATCATTATGTGGACAAGATTGATCAAAGTACCCTTTTTCATAAAGTCCCTCTTTATGTAAAAAAGGTAAAACACTGTTTTTAAAATTTCCACAAGTAGTCATATAGATCGAGAATAACAATTTTACACAAATTAATGGCCAAATTGTTCTTTTTTTTTATTTCTAACTAGCTGATACCCGGCATGCGTTGCTATGCCATTAATAAAGAAATTATTCTCCCTACGTGTACTTTCCCATTCGTCCTGTTCCCCTTCCGCCCCCCCCCCCCATTCCTCTCCCGCATCCTCTTACCCTCTCGCGTTTCCACTCCGCCTACTCCACATTCCGTCCCCCCGCTCCACTCTCCCCTTCCTCCATCCCGCAAACCCCCTCCCGAGTTCCCCTCTCCCCTCCCAGGTTACCCTCCCCCCTCCCTGGTTCTCCTCCCCCCCCCCCCCCTCCAGCGTTCCATAAATTAATTCCTGGTACATTTAGTTTTCAAGGAGCTTGCGTACCGCCTATTGCAATTTTTTTATACAAATTTCATAATGCCAAAGCTCACCAGTAGTTTTATACAAACCTTGTCCTGACAATAACGAACACAAAAAACAAAGAATGATCCAATTTGGTGCAGTCGTTCGGAAGTTATGCGCGTACATACATTCCAGCGATTCATTTTTATTTATACAGAAGAAGAAGATAAACTTTTGATTCCAACCTAATATTTTTTCGCAATATGTACGGTGGTATCAAATTTCGATCACCTCATCCCTGAAAAGCCTTCAATCCAATTTTTTTTTTTTATTATTTTTACCTCGTTATTATAAGTCAAAACTATTGATAAAAAAAAAGTTTAAAAAAGTTTAAAAAAGTAAAAAAAGTTCGTACCTCTAAGAGATAAAACTGTTTTTGCGCCCACACCCTCTTCTTTTTATTAAAAAACCTGCTTGAACAACCCACGAAAAACTCACAAAAAAGTTATTTATGATCGAAAAATGTTGAAAAGTGTGTCAAAACAAATGTTTTCGTTGAATGTCGTTGGGTAAAAGGTACATGCATATTAATTACGTATTTTTTACAAATCCCCCCCCCCCCTCCCTCCCAACGCATCATTGATACTTGATACCATTAAAACAAATTTTAATTAAACAACTGACCCCGATCGTTTGCAATTGGCCGAAAACACGTCACTTCTCTCTGACACTCACTAATTCTAAAACTCTATGGCAAAAGGGATGGGGCTATTACTGCGGTTCCAGTTACCGGAGGCCAAAGTGGAACCGAATCTTTGCAGTTCATTTTGGAACCGGTTCCTGATGGCGGGAAGGTCCCTGTGATTTCAATATGAACGTTGGCTGACATAAATGATTGAAATTATATTTATTTTTTGGTAACGCTTATATTCAGAATTTGAAATATTTTTAAAATCTCTTTTTGGTGTCATTAAGGATAATATTTTTATTCATATGGCCGGTATATGAGTTACTCTTCTTTATTTCGCGCTTGCTAAGATATTATATATGTATTAACCACTGGAGCGCTTTTTGCCATCATATGGCACCATTTAAAATACCTCGGATTGCTTTGCTGCCAGTTTTAGGTAAATTTTCCCTAGATGCATTTGTTTTTCAATTTTTCCACATTTAAATTCGGAGGAATGATTTTTTTAATGTGGGCGGAAAATATTCAAAATTTTCACCAAAAAATCACGAGCAATCGGAGGAAAAAGTAAAAAATAACGCTGTCGCTCGAGTGGATAAAGGAATCTTGTCAAAATTTAAGCTTGCTAATTCAACTGATTAAATTTTACCAACCGAAAACTTGTCTTGCTTAGTTACTTTTTTAGACGCTGGGGTGGTAGTCATCGACATCTGACAAATTTGTCTTTTATGTAAATAATTGCTTACTTCCGTCTCGGCGAAATTTACGTACATTCATAAATCACCCACTTTTATCAGTGAATATTTGGTAATTTAAAAGGGATTCTATATAATTTCATTAGACGGCCTCCGTGGTCGAGGAGCAAGGCTCCCGACTAGCTTTCCATTCCCAGGTTGCGCAAGTAAATTTGATTTGTGTTTTCACAATTTAATCATTTCAAATTATATAAGCTATGTTTGCGATACAATCCAGAGTAGAAGAAACTCTCAGAACCGTCGTGGTGTAAGACCACCAACCAGAATTGAAATCTTTTTTTGTTTATTTTATTTTAAATGCATTAAGTCCAGCAAGGAGGGGGGTAGAGAAATTTTTAGATTAAAATTCCGAAAGGAAAAATGATTTTTAAAAAATCGTTTCTCTGGCGAAATACTAATATTAATGTATCCACGGTTTCAAATACAGCAAATGAACCGGTTCCAAGTAACCGTGACAGGAATACCGACCACAACCGACCATCTCTAATCCAATACTGTTCTGTTGACTTTTGAATGTCATCGGATTTTCGGATAAACTTTGACCAAAAGTTAAAAGTTTAGTTATGTATCTAAACTAAAATTAAATAGTTGGTTTAAATTTTTTACCAAAATGAATGTGATGTACGACGATCTTAGACGATAAGTTTAGAACCCTGATTGGAGTTTTTAGGTTCGAGTAAAAATGGGTTCACATGTCAACGATCGGACAATTATTGCTCGTTTCGTGCTCAAAATTATATATCCACACTTCAATTTCGACGGTTTCTTGGTATATCTGGTTTTACAATTTTTCGTGGAAAGAGATTTCAAGAAAAAACACAGAGAACAATCTTTCCGCGGATATAAATTTAAGGTTATCCCAGAAGAATTACACCATGAAATAGTGAAAGATTCCTGTTGTAATACCACATTCTACGATTGTCAACATCAAGTTATTGTCCCAGAGGACTTGTTTAAAAATTTGTATCCTACAAATATATTTTATAGAGATGGTAAATCTTTATGGATATCTTTAGGAGTGCCTGACGTGGAAAGGATGTTTTCAGATATCCTCAAAAAGCAAGATGATTTTAAGAACCTAAAAAACTACATGGCGATTAATTCGGCAAGTAATTTGTCTGTAATTAAGAAGAGTTCTGCTTTTAAAATTGCCAATTCATTTAATATGGATAACGTTACCCAAGAGAGAATTGTGCAAATTGTTCCGTATTCAGAAAATTCATCAGCCTTAGATTATGTCTTTTTGACAGAAAATCATTTGTTTAACATAAAGAATAACTTAGGTACCAAATATTTGACTGAAGATGATTTCAGATTGAAGTTTGTACCAATAAAGTCAAGAAACTTGGCTCCGACCATTGCCAGTCAAATAGTTGTACAGATGGTTAATTCTTCACAATACCTCGGGACAGATCTCATGGATGAGTTGCTAAGTAATTATTTCAAAACACCAAAGTTTTTACATCAAAATGATTACTTTGGAATCAGTGTGACTGAAGAATTCACAGGACATCTTCACATGAAGTATTTTAGTGTGCTGAAACACTTCCATAAAATATACTTCAAGTGTGTGCAGCTAAAGCCTAGGAAAGTTGACTATCCTGTTAAAATTTTAAAATCTGTAAATGTCGGATATTTTGTTGTAAGGGGTGAAACTGAGCTACGTCAAGAACAAAATTTTAACTCTTTCATACCACAAAGGAGGTTTTTGTCCATAAGTGCTGAAAAAGGTTTTCGCGGAACTAAAAGTCTCCGACAATTTATTCAATCTTGCCCTTTTGGTTTGACTAAATATCTGGAGGAAATCTTACTTTCAATTGAGCCTTTTGTCCTCAATAGAAAAGGTATAGTACAACTTCCCCTTCTGTGTATATTAATGTTGATAATCTTTTCATATTTTTCAAGCCGAACAACCGGCAACTTATCCTTCTGTCTTAACTCAAAGTTAGTATTATAGTGTGCACACAGAAAGGTATGCATTATCCCCGTCACAACGTTTAATTATAATAATTTAATTTTCTAGTTAATTCCATTCACAATGATCTAAAATGCGTTGTGCAGTTGGTCTTCCTTCTTCGAGGAGACCTGGGTGCGGGAAGCCACATAGTAACATCTCGCATTGCGGAATATCTGGGTATCCATTATTGCGTTGAGACGTGTCGGCGGCTCATGTCCACCACAGCTAAGCAAACTGAGGCCAAGATTGATGCATTATTCCAAAAAGCTAAGAACCTTTCTCCGGTGCTTGTCCACTTAACAGATTTTGATGTAAGCTTTTTTTTTAAATCATTTTCTTGTTTTAGTATCGATTCAGTATATTTGATCACAATAAAGTGTTTTTATAAAATTTTGCAGACATTTAGAGTCTGCTCAACTCATTGAATTTTATTAACTACTTTTTTCAAGGTTTTTGGACTGGACGCAGAAAAGAATGAAGATACGAGAATCGTAGACAGCTTTGTGAAGAAACTCAGGGACTTGTATGAAAACTTTAACAAATTTCCAATTATTTTTATCGCAAGCTGTGATAGTTCTGTCGAGCTGAAATCCAATTTGAACAGAATATTTTTAGAAGAATTTAAGATTTTAAGTCCCAGCAAGCAGGAGAGAATAGAAATACTTTCATGGCTAGCGTTAACAAAAAAATTATCTTTTTGTAATGAAAGCTTTGAGCAATTTTTACCAAAAACTGAATCATTTAACAGTGAAGACAAATCTTATTTATTTGAATATGAAAATAAAAACATAAGTTCGACAGAAAATAAAGAACTAAATGAAACACAAGTAGAGGAAACAAATCATTTAGCCGAGAATGATAAAACAGATGAAATATCTTCCAAAAACAAAAATATATTATGTGAAAATAAGAATCACAAAAATAAATCAAAAGCTGGTGGAAAAAAATCAAAGGCAGCCAAAACCGAAGTTAAACCAATTGAAGAAAATATGAGTTCTACGAGTGCAACTAAAAGTACAAAAAAAGAGGGCTTTAATAATTTGCCAATAAAAAATTCTGCCCAGAATGTTAGTACCTTGAAAAAGACTGAAAATGTGCAAAAATATGATTCTTTGGAGTGCCTTCTTCACAAGAAAGCTCTAACGATACTAGAAAAGATATCCTCCAAAACTGATAGTTTTGTTTACGGAGATTTAGAAACCTTGACTAATTTGTCTTTAATAAATGGATATTCGGCACAGCAGAATTTTAATAAAGTTGAAAATGTTGTAACTGAATCAAAAAATACCAATGAAAAAAGATTGTCAACAATGGGGTCCGTTAGAGAAAAAGATTTTGATGATGCCCTCGGTAAACAAATTTTAATATCTGCAAACTTTTACTCGGTATGTATTTTTATTAATGCATGTAATATAATATTTGTATGTGAATTTCTGTTACAGAATCATTACGACTTATTCAAAGCAAAAAGTTAGGAGCATTAAGAATACCAAACGTTCAGTGGGAAGATATTGGCGGCCTTGAAGACTTGAAGAAGGAAATATTCCGAACCATCGAGCTGCCGCTGAAGTTTCCTCATTTACTGGCCAATAGTGGACTAAAAAGATCAGGTAAAAGGTTCTTTCCAGAAAATTAGAGGGCTTATTCAAGCTCTGGTTTAATTCCTCAGAAGAAAGCCATGTTCTTTTGGATAAGGCTGTACAGAGTGGTAACATGTTTCAGGTTTGCTCCTGTGGGGCCCCCCAGGCTGCGGGAAGACCCTGGTGGCCCGAGCCATCTCCTCGCAGCTCCGCGCTGCTTTCCTCAGTGTGAAGGGACCCGAACTCCTGGACATGTACGTAGGGCAGTCAGAGCGCAATATGAGGGATAGTGAGTTTATATTTTTATTATTTTAAATCCCCAAGGCTTTTAGTGACAACATTGCACTTGTTGAAATTAAAAATAAATTATATTTTGTAATTATAATTAGAATTTCAAAGTGAAATTATTGTACTATTACGTCAAACCTTCTATCTATTGTGTAAACATTTATCATAATTGTGGATTATATTCAGTGTTTGCCATGGCCCGAGCGTCAGCCCCCTGCGTGATATTCCTGGATGAGGCGGAGGCAGCTGCGGGGGCCCGTGGAGCTTCGGGGGATGCCGGGGGCGCTGCCGACCGCTTGGTGAGCCAACTGCTAGCTGAGCTCGATGGGGTCTCAGCGAGACAGACTGATGCACAAAGTGGTGAGTTACCTTAGCATATAATACGTACGTATTATATAAGCTCTTCTTCTTTAGTCGTTTCCAATTGCCCACCCCAATTTTCCTGGTGAACATGTAGCTCCAATCGCATGCATTTAATAATTGATTATGATACCTTGCGCTGCAAATAAGATATATATTAGATATTAACAGCCTTACTCATAATGAAACCCTAACACGGCGCTGTAGCGTCACGTTAGCTATACAGGGGAGGGGGCCTGCACTGCTCAGGTAAAAAACTTTACTCATAATCCCAATATTGCTCGACAGCTGGATTATGGGTTATGATTTTTTTACTGTAGCAACACTCTGCTCCAAGCTGAAAAACGCGGTCAATTTGGCATTTTTGCTAACTTCACGTTTATTTGTACGTCAAAATATTATTCGAATTGGCACAAAGAACGTGGGGATCGGTAGATATTTTACCACCCCATTTATTGTTCACATCCAAATACGGCCGTACCAAGTCAATCAAACATCTCATGTTAACTATTGTAAATCTATATTTAGACCTAAAATCTCCTTCCGTAAGTGCCGCAAATGGATCGTACCTTTTTTGTATCTTTTCGGTAGCCGCGGTGCACGAATGCCGCGAAGACCCTCAATATTTGCCAAAACTCCATTCAAAACGTCAAGATTCTCAAAAAAGTTCGCCATTTCGAAAGTTACTTATACTGCCGTAGTACTGAGTTAACCCTGGTGATCGGGTGGTTTAAATTCTGACAGCTACTAAATCTCCCGTACAGCGACGGGGTAAGAAAACGCGCATGCTCGCGGTTAACCCGCCATTATGAGTAACAATTTCACCTAACCCGTTCTTGCTCTCGCGGTGTAATCTTACGTTGCGATTATGAGTAAGACTGTTAGAATTTGCATTTTTCCAAAATCTTTTTTCCATTCCATTTTTCCATTTGAGAATACATATTACGTATAACCAAGGTGTTGTCATAATCAGACAAAATCAAACAAAACTAAACAAATGAGGGTATAAATCCAGATTGGTATTTTTGGATATTATTGTCAATCTGCTGCGATAAGAAAGTTGGAGAAAGTTTAGGGTAGAAACCTTCTTCCTGCACTTAACTCCCAGAGTCATTTTGGGAGGTATTTCTTTCATTTTGCAAATGTTTACCTCAGACACTCCCGAAAAATTTGAAATAAGCCTTTAGTACAACATTTTAGCAATATTTAAAAATATTTGTCATGTATATAAATGTAAAGTGGCATTAGCTTTTATAATACCTTTGTCTAATTAGATATGTTTTTAGTTTTGTAAAGTGGTAATTACAATTTACACAATAAAAACCGTCAGTAAGCGATTTTAAAATTTTTGTCTTTGTTTGCGCTCAAAATTTTAATATTTTTAATAACAAATGTCGATTTGTAATACAAAAATCTGAAAGAGTCTTCTATATATTTTTTAACATTAGCTCCAGACAGGAGGCCCTGAGGAAACTTCGACTACCATAATATAGGCATGTGCCTATTGTGGTAGTCGAAAAACTTGTAAACAATGTAAACCTAAGATATTTTTATGAATAAAAGAATAATAAAAAAAATAATAAAAATTCTTACTATTTGAATTATCAAATATTTTCTTTTAATTTATCAGGTCCAGTCATAGTAGTGGCAGCCACAAACCGACCTGATCTTGTAGAGCCGGCCTTATTGAGGCCCGGTCGATTGGACAAGCTTCTCTATGTGGGTCCTTACCACGGCAGAGCTAACAAAGTGCGAGTGCTGAAGGCTTCATGTCGGGGGTAACACTGAATTTTTATAATAATTAAATGAATTCACTTTTTTTTAAAAACATGTCACTTTAAAAACTAGATACCCATTTGTGCGTTTGTGTTATAGGTAACGCAACGAGAGATGAACGCAATAAAAATGCTTAGAATTGATGTATTGGTGTATCCGTTGTAACATATCTATTTCGCGAGTAGGTACTGCTTAAAGCAGGTACTGTTTATTGTCTATTAATTTTTTATTTTTTATTTAACTTTGTTGGTTGGCGAAACTGCAACGACACCGGAAACGGGCGTTCGGGGGAAAGATGGCGGAGGACATAACGTAGATTTTGTGTGCGGGAGGAGATTTTCGGGGCGATTGGGATTATGGTGGGTGTTACAAAGGCGATGTAGCCTAAAAAGTTCGTTTATACACGTCACGTGAGTGTGTGACAACTCTAATGGCCCTGTAGCCGATTTATTTTGTTGAATCCCTCGCCGGATGCCGCGAGATAATGTTGTCCGCGTGCTGATGTTTTTGACACCAAATTCAACGGGTGATCAACTGCCCGCTAGGATTCTTGCCTGGTGAATCCTTTGGCCGATGAGGTTCCTTCATGCCGCTTGATGGGTGAGGACCTTCCGTGCTCTTTTTGTTGGGTGAATTCCCTTTACTGATGAAGCGGCTCCTAGCCTTTGTTGTACCTTTGGGCCGGTGAGATTCCCCATGCCGCCTGATGGATGGAGGCTCAACCGAGCGTTTTGTGTTGGGAGGACTCCCTTTAACCAAACGCCCCATGACGTGTGGAACGGCGTTTTGGGGTTTGCTGTTGACGATCGCTGTTGAGGATTGCTCTACACGACTGGAAGAGAGTCACGACGACGAGACGTACGCGCTTCTGATAACCAACCGTAATTTTAACATAACTCTCTCTCTCCAAATCTGATAGATGCCAAAGGTATTTGTGTTTCTTTTTTTTACATTTCTTGATGTCATTTGCAAAGTGCAATAAAGCCGTTTTTTTTACATTTCACTAGAAAATACTTTCATTTATTTATATGCATGATCTCTGATCCCTATTTCCACCATCCTGAGATGGAAGTTCTTTATGCTCTGGGAGGCTGTCGGATGTCAAAGGTGGGTAACCTACATTACTTGGTATTACATTTGCGCCCAACGAAAGAGTTTTTTAAATATATTAAACAGGTGTTCGGAAGGGTATTTATAGATCATGCATATATCTATAAGAATAGTCTTATTTAATGTTATATAATTTGTCTGCTTTTTACAATGTCATTTTACAACTCATCAGTGTGTGGGTAGTAAGTTAGTTATTTGCAATTATGCATTTGAACTTGTTGATTACCAAAGTTTGACGTTTAGTTATATCTATTGCCATATATAAAAAAATGTGCGTGTTAATATATTGTTTCTCGCAATTTAATGTACATTGGTACCAGTGACAGCTTGAATAATTTTCAGCGAAAAATATTCTCTTTTCTGGCAATACTGGATTTAAGTGTCAGTTGTCAAAACATCATAACAATTGTTGTGTTTTGTTTTCGCAAATAAGAAGACACGTTATATTGTGAAAGGGTTTTGTACATTAATTGGATATACTATTAAGAATTTACAAGGGAAGACGATGTGGATTCTTTTTATAATTTTTCGCGGAAAAACTTGCTTTGTTTTGAGGGAATTTTAGTTCCGGTGATCCATTGGCTTTACACGGTGTCCGGTGAGCTACATACATTATAAAATGTCCGGTGAGCTACATACATAAAAAATTTTTTTTTTTTTTGGAAAATAATTTTGATTTTTTTTTTTTTTCTCTAATAATTTTTTTTAATGAAAGATAATTTGCTTTACAGGGTGTCCGGTATTTCAAACTATAAAGTACATTATATTTTTTTTTTTAAATTCAATAATTATTTAATTATTATTTCCCAAATTTAAAATTAAAAAAAAAAAAAAACAAAATGGCGATTACTAATATTAACGGTGCAACTAAGGAGGAGATGATACAGATGTTATCTGAATTAAATATCACTCCAGAGCCTACGTTATCAGCTATGCGGGAACAGGCTCGCATATATAATAAAAGTTTAAAACAATCAAGTAGTGATTCTCCACAACAAAATGAAGGCAATAGTGATAATGCGAGTCAGACTACAAACATAGTCAATAATTATTATCAATCGATAAATACAAATACGTCCGTACATTCTTGGGGTATTAAATTTTCTGGTTCTTCTGATGTTAGGGATTTTATACAACGTGTGGAGGAATTATCTAGATGCCGTCATATAGAACTGTCATCGGTTGTGACGTCCTTTGCAGATCTTTTGGAGGGGAAAGCTCTCTCTTGGTATAGGACTATTTATAAAGATTCATTATCTTGGCCTGAGTTGAGAAATCTCCTCATTGCACGTTTTGAACGTTGTATTAATCAAACAGAGGCCCTAAAAGCTTTATTCGCGATGAAACAGAAATTTAACCAAAGTGTTGTGGATTACGTTGATGAAGTTAAATTAGCTAATCTCAGATTAGACGTTCAACTTACGGAGGAACAGTTAGTAGACCTAGTTTCTGATAGTCTGTTACCTAAATACGCATTGGCCATCGCATATTTTGCAGAAAAGGAATTATCTTCTTTGGTAAATGTGTGTAGGAGATTTGAAAAGCACTCCGTAGATAAACCCTTACCGCATTTTACTTCTCCTCAAGCATCATCCTCTTCTCCTACACATTCTTCTTCTTCGAATAGTAGAAAAACTTTAAATTGTTTTTATTGTAAGGCGCAAGGTCATACAAAACCTTTTTGTAGAAAATGGAAGTTTGATTCTCAGAAGAATTCTGACAAACGCCGAGATGACCCCGCTCGCACAAATCCAAAAAACTAGAGTGTGATCCTCTGCGTCCTGCTAGCAAGGATGCCGGGAGATCATCATCACCCGTAGTTGATAGCTCCAGTAACCGGTTCTTCAGGCGTGACATGGACGCATGCATGCCGATGGCTAGTTCTGGACAAGACATCAGACCCCATGCGAATATTTCTATTCAAAATCTTGTCTTTTCGGGTCTCTTGGACAGTGGTGCGACGGTCAGTTGTTTTGGCGGTTCTCTTTATAACTTCTTTATTAGTCTAGGCTTTAGTTTAGATAAATTAGAATCTTACGTTACCACCGCTGATGGGGTACGTCAGGATGTAATTGGTACTATGCGAGTACTAGTTACTTATAATAATATTAAGAAATATATTACCTTTTTTATTATTCCGTCTCTTTCACCTGTGATTGTTTTGGGAGTCGACTTTTGGAAACAATTTGACATCGCTCCTCAATTGTTTCCAGAGGCCAACAGTGGACGTGATGTTGAGAATACTATAGGTGAAATTCGCAAGATCACGTCAGCTTCCCTACTGTCCCCTCAAGACAATCATAGGTTAAATAATGTAATAGATAAATTTAAGTCAATTTCTTTTGAAAAATGTGGATTGGGTCGTACTCATTTAGTTCAGCACAAAATTAATACGACGGGAGATCCCATTAAGCAACGATATTACCCGTTGTCTCAAACACGTCAAAAACAACTTGAAGCTCAACTTAAGGAAATGCTTGACTTAGGTGTTGTTCGACGTTCGCGTTCGGCTTGGTCGAACCCGGTTTTGATTGTGCCTAAAAAGGATGGTTCTGCAAGGTTCTGCTTAGACTCCAGGAAGCTTAACAGCGTCACGACAAGAGATTCCTACCCCTTGCCGTATATTTCGCGTATTTTAGACAAGCTACGTGGTGCACGCTTCATATCTTCTATTGACTTATCGAAAAGTTTCTGGCAAATCCCTTTACATAAGGATTCTTGCTGCAAAACGGCTTTTGTAGTACCTGGACATGGCTTGTTTGAATTCGTTAGGATGCCGTTTGGGTTAAAAAACGCTCCTAGTGAACTTCAGCGTCTGGTTGATGCACTTTTTGGTCCAGAGTTCGACGAAAACGTTTTTTGCTATTTGGATGACCTAATTATAATTTCAGAAGATATCGATTCACATTTAGAGCAATTAAATAGGGTTTTCTTGCGTCTGAAAGAAGCAGGCTTAACTGTCAATTTGAAAAAGTGCGAGTTTTGCAAGGATGAATTGAAGTATCTCGGTTACGTTGTGGATGCAAAAGGACTTCGCACAGACCCAGTTAAGTTGGAATGCATTCGTACTTACCCCATTCCAAAGAATTCTAAACAGGTAAAAGCTTTCATTGGCCTGTGCGGGTATTATAGGCGTTTTATAAAGGATTTTTCAACCATTGCTGCTCCCTTAACAAAACTCACTGGTTCAAGGAAGGGAATTAGTAATTTCTCTTGGTCTCCTGAAGCGGAGTTGTCTTTTAAGAAATTAAAGAAGGCGTTGACTTCTGCCCCTGTTATTAATTGTCCGGATTTTTCGCTTCCTTTCACGATTCACTGTGACGCGAGCAACGTTGGGATCGGAGGTGTACTTACACAAATTTTTGAAGGAGAGGAGCACCCTGTATCTTATTTCTCTAGGTGTCTTAATGTGCATGAACGAAACTACGGCGTGACGGAGCGCGAACTCCTAGCGGTGTTAGATTCAGTCAACCATTTTAGGCCCTACATAGAAGGTGCTCACTTCACTGTGGTAACGGACCATTCTAGTCTACAATGGTTAGTCTCATTATCTAATCCAACAGGTCGGCTTGCTCGCTGGTCTACTCGGCTGTCACAGTACTCTTTTGATGTTATACATAGGAAAGGTAAATTAAATACGGTTCCGGACGTTCTCTCACGTAAAGACGTTTCTTTAATTTCGGCCATTGATTCCGTTCCCACGAGTACAGATACTTGGTATAATACCTTATTTTCTAATTGTAAATCAAATCCACAACGTTTTAATAATTTTCAAATTAAGGAAAATAAATTATTTCGTCACACTAAATCTCGTTTCGCTCTGCAGGAGGACACAGCTTGGAAGCTTGTTGTTCCTTTTGAGGACCGTAACGCTGTTCTATCTAAAGAACATGAGTCTGTTATTTCTTGTCATCCAGGAGTTTTTAGAACATATAAGAAGGTTCAACTTCATTATTTTTGGCCAGGGATGTATAATGACGTCAAAAATTTTGTCAATAGATGTAAAACGTGTAAGGCACATAAAATTAACACTGCTGCGCCGGCAGGCATTTCTACGAACCCGAAAATAGTCACAAGACCTATGCAAATGCTGTCTATTGACCTTGTCGGTCCTCTTCCGCGTAGCTATGCAGGATTTATGTATATTCTAACAGTCGTTGATGTATTTTCTAAATATACCTGGATTTTTCCGCTTAGAAATGCAACTACTAAAAGCATTGTTAAAAACATTGAACAATACATATTCCTTGTACACGGGGTACCGCAAACGTGCGTCTGCGACAACGGAAAACAATTTATTTCAAAAGACTTTAAACAATTGTTAGCAGAGTATAACGTACCTCCGCCTTTTTATAATGCTTTTTATACTCCCCAAAATAACGTGGTCGAACGCTATAACCAAACCATTGGAACTGCTTTGTCTATTTTAACCGAATCTGACCAGCGTAATTGGTCCAGATTTCTGCCTCAAATTCAATCAGCTCTCAATAACACGGTTAATTTTGCAACCGGCTTCACCCCCTTCTTCCTCATGCATGGTAGGGAACAAATTATTGACGGAAACTTTCATAAAAATAACTTATCTTCTGGTGTCGTAGACACTACGTTGCAGCAATCTAGGGACGAATTTGCTAAGAAGTTGGAAGACTTAGTTCCAATTTATGAACAAGTTTCAAATGCTTTGTTACAAGCTTTTAAGAAAAATGCCCAACACTACAATTTACGCCGTAAGACGGTTAATTATGAAGTAGGCGATGTCGTTTGGAGGAAGAATTTCGTTCAATCCAGTGGACCGAATTATTTCTCTCACAAATTGGCCCCTAGATTCGTTCGCAATGTTATTAAAGGTAAAGTCTCTAATTTGGTCTATACTCTAGCTGATATGAACGGTAAAATTGTAGGAAATTTTCATGTAAAGGATATTGTTCGCATGGATTAAATATTTCTTACTCTTTATATATAGATGAAACCAACGTGATTGCATGCGGGACTACCAACCCTGCATGCTGTTCCATTTGTTTCGTCAGTGGTTTTTCTGGTCACTTGCTTTTGAGGTTTGGTACCCTCAAGAGGTTTTGTCTAGAATTTTCACGAAATTTCCTCAATCTTGCTTCCTCAATTTAATTTTTTTTCTTTAAATTCTTCGGAATTTTTTTTCTATAGGAGACGTCGTTTACAATGAATGTCGTTTCCTCTGATCCGTGTGATCAGTGGCGCCCAATATTTTGTCTAAGTCATATTTTGTAATTGACTTAGTCTTTGACGAGATTTTTTTATTTAAACTCTAAATAATTTTTTGTATGAAATGAGTTGTTTCGCCTTCCTTATAGGCTACAATTATACTTACACACTGATGCGTTCGTAAAACAATAGGTTATGTTGTACTGTTTTAGCGTTTAAGTCTGAATCCTTCTTCTCAAGTTCGTTGGAATTTTCTCCCGAATAATGACTTTCCAAGCACTTGGAAAGAATGATTCAAAACTTCTGTTTATGAGAGATTTGAGCGACTTTCTTATGTACAGATTGTTAAAATTTCAACAATTAGTGATTAAGTAAAGTTTTTCTTAAATATACCATAGCTATGTTAAATAGATTAAGTCTGGTATAACTTTCCTTAAAGTCAGTTAGTTAAGTTTGTTAAGAATATTTGTTAAGAAAATTTTTTTTTTTCTTGTCACAAACAAAGGTGGTACTGCTCTGGCATACCTACCCATTAAAGTAACTCATATTTGAAGTTTATCACCTTACCTCTAATACAGGAAAGTGTATTTTGTCTTTTAGTTCTAAGTTAACATTAAGCATTTACATATATAGGTCTCTCACTGCTTAAACCAGTGTTGTACTGTTAATTTTGTCTACTAGTGTCGTTCATTTGGATATTGTTCGATCACACCTTATCTAGTGTCGATTATCTAATAAGTATATTCGATCACCAAAATATCATTGTTTGTTCAAGAAATTTATGACTTTTCACTTACTTGATGTATTAAGTGTTATTTTTTGAAGAAATGCCACCTGAGTTTATCTTCAGTCTTTTCTTGCACAAGCAACGTCCTCTGAGGATGGTTTATAATAGTTACATCTTGTATTTTTGTATAAAATCAAGAGTACTTTTTGAGGTTCACTTTTTTAATAGCTAGGTGTTTTGTTTAATTTTAATCCCTAAGCTCTAAGCCTAACATTCTAGATCCTGTTTTGCTTCTGTGTTCCTAATGAATTTTTTTCATAATTTTGATGGATAGGTAATAGAAATATGTAAACCCTAATCTAACCTCTTTTATAGATAGGTAGTGCCTCGGTATTGTAAAACCTGATCTAAACTGTTTGACAGATAGGTATGTCTTTACATATAAACCCTACTCTGACCACTTTGTAATTGACAGTTTTTTATAAAACTTGTTATACGATGGACAAGTAATAATTGTATTATACTTGATCTGATTTTTTTTGACAGATAGGTATGTCTTTACATATAAACCCTACTCTGACCACTTTGTAATTGACAGTTTTTTATAAAAATTGAATGAGTTAATTCTGTATATTTGTTTATACCTTGGTCTAGTTTTAGTTGATAATTTAAGACGCGTTGAGTATAATATCTGTGACGTAACTTTTTTCAAATATCACTTTTGATTAGAATATAAGGATAGAGAGAGAGAGTTATTTTTTTTATGTTAATAATAACTAAGTGTTGCTTTTTTCTATAAATGAAAGTGGGAGCTTGAATTCTCCATACTCACTAGTGTTTTCTTGAGAGATTGTCTCTCGTCATGTGAGTAACGTGTTGGTAATCTTACAAGCGAGCTTGTAAAAGTGGAGGTATTACCTCATTTTCTATGTTTTTTTTTTTTTTGTACACCATTCTGTGAATGGGTTTGCTACTTTAATATGTTTTACGTTTATGTTTTCTGATACTATGTTGTGTTATTTTTCTTTAACAGATGTGGAAAGAGAGAGTCGTGTTGGGCGGTGTCCTAATAATTTTACTTCACTTCGCGGCGTAAAATTTTCGGGGGTTGCGGGGAAATGTAACATATCTATTTCGCGAGTAGGTACTGCTTAAAGCAGGTACTGTTTATTGTCTATTAATTTTTTATTTTTTATTTAACTTTGTTGGTTGGCGAAACTGCAACGACACCGGAAACGGGCGTTCGGGGGAAAGATGGCGGAGGACATAACGTAGATTTTGTGTGCGGGAGGAGATTTTCGGGGCGATTGGGATTATGGTGGGTGTTACAAAGGCGATGTAGCCTAAAAAGTTCGTTTATACACGTCACGTGAGTGTGTGACAACTCTAATGGCCCTGTAGCCGATTTATTTTGTTGAATCCCTCGCCGGATGCCGCGAGATAATGTTGTCCGCGTGCTGATGTTTTTGACACCAAATTCAACGGGTGATCAACTGCCCGCTAGGATTCTTGCCTGGTGAATCCTTTGGCCGATGAGGTTCCTTCATGCCGCTTGATGGGTGAGGACCTTCCGTGCTCTTTTTGTTGGGTGAATTCCCTTTACTGATGAAGCGGCTCCTAGCCTTTGTTGTACCTTTGGGCCGGTGAGATTCCCCATGCCGCCTGATGGATGGAGGCTCAACCGAGCGTTTTGTGTTGGGAGGACTCCCTTTAACCAAACGCCCCATGACGTGTGGAACGGCGTTTTGGGGTTTGCTGTTGACGATCGCTGTTGAGGATTGCTCTACACGACTGGAAGAGAGTCACGACGACGAGACGTACGCGCTTCTGATAACCAACCGTAATTTTAACATAACTCTCTCTCTCCAAATCTGATAGATGCCAAAGGTATTTGTGTTTCTTTTTTTTACATTTCTTGATGTCATTTGCAAAGTGCAATAAAGCCGTTTTTTTTACATTTCACTAGAAAATACTTTCATTTATTTATATGCATGATCTCTGATCCCTATTTCCACCATCCTGAGATGGAAGTTCTTTATGCTCTGGGAGGCTGTCGGATGTCAAAGGTGGGTAACCTACATTACTTGGTATTACACCGTGTGTCTTCAAACTACGCCTACTTATCCTCTGTCTTGCTTATTTTATTATTATTGCCCACTTATTGTAACTAGTGTAGAAGAGACAGCAAGTTTTTATGGCGCTGATAGCATATATTTTGGTGCACTTACGGGGTGTCCTATTCATTCAATTCGTAAATGTGATGTAAACATACCTACACATACCTTCGTATCGCAAGTGAAATTATTACTCGTTTTTAAATTTGAAATAATTAATAGTGTGTGGCGACACATCATTATAAATTTCGCCACCAAAAGAGGAATCGAGAAACATCTCCTAATATCCGCGCCCATCGGCAAACCTACTTGCCTAGGTACCTTCGTACCTATACTGGCCGCGATGTACATTCTCGCCTGCCGTGCCAGCCCGACGTTAATAATATCGCCCTCGCCTAGAAAGGTCTCGAGACAGCACCGTACAATATCTGTACGGCGCCGAATATTCTCGAAGTGGCTCGTATTACCTACCGCGAGGTAGTTACCGCGGCTATATAAGCAGCCGATCGCTCGCCCGCTGCAGTTCAGTCCAGTTAAGTCTCACATTAATCGTCGGTCAACATCACAATATGTAATAAGTGCTCCTGCATGGCATCGCTACGCATCCAGGGCAGCTTCCTCGAGGTCCATCACCACGTCTCAGCTACAAGGCCCATCGTGTCTTCAGCTCCTGAGATCAGCTCCATCCCGCGACTTACAAGGCTTGCGTCACCTTCAGTCCAGGGATCAGCTCACCACTTCATGGCACCCCGAAGCCCCACCGTGCTTCGCTGCCATGGAACGCGCTCCGCCTCGCCAGGACTACCTGCTGGTGGCTCAGCTCACCGAGCCACACACCGTTTACCTCCGCGACTTACGCGTCGAGCAACGGCCTGGAATATAGGTCATCTCCACCGCCATGGTGTCGAGCAACTCGCTGACCTTCACCGCACCATCTCCACCTCCGTACGCCTGCAGCATCATCTACGGCACTCCGCATTACATCATGTTACCGCTTCACCGACCTCCGCTACGTAGCTCCAATAAACGACTGACTCACTACTTCGACATGACGCCTTTCATTTCTGTCTCCCGCTCCCTCAACTGGTGACCCCGACGTGATATGGATACGCAGCATACAGCATCCTTACAAGAGTGTTACCACGACACACCGGTAACACCGCAAAACGAGGGAATCGGTAGAGACGCATCAGCACGGACGCACCGACCAGCAAAGTTGTAAAGCTGTAAAGTGTGCAAGTGTAATATTTAATCTACTTCAAATCTTTTGTACCTTTGTGTTAGTAATCTGTTAAGTAATAATTTTAGCTAATATACGTGTAGATAGTTGCTGATTATGACTGATACATAACTAAATAATTACTGTTGCCGATGATTGCTAACACATAATTATAAAAATAATATAATCCATAAGCAGACAAGTTACATATTATGGAAATCACACTTCATTTCAACAATTACTACGAGAAACAACTACATATTTACATAGACAAAATAGGTTAATAGGTTCATAGTTTAGGTAAACTATGTAATTCATGCGTATTGAGTTTGAAACAAAACTTTACAAATGTCATATCCATACAAAAAGACGACAATGGAGGTGTTTTATATGGGAAATTTTAAACTTTGAATGAAAATCGAATTTTAATGGATATTTTTCCGTCTATCCCGACCGAAACCGATGTTTCTTTTGGTAATTAAGTTTAAAAGTATTTTACTTTTCAAAATCTATGCCTAACGTGTAGCAGCATGTGGCGGCTTGTGGATTATTTAGGTACTTTATAAAATATTATCTATATATGTATATTATAATAAATTAATCTTTTTAATTAACACAATATTTTTTTTAACCTTGTCGTTATTTACCAATACCCATTTAAATTCAATCCTGAAGATTATCACATTTAGTTAATAAACTTTATTTTGATAACCTTCAGTATTTCAATAAAAATGTAAAATAAAATAAGTTTTATGTAACCGACTTCAACACGCTTTGGCTTCGATTTTCTCAATTGTGAAATAATTATTAATTGTTTTTTTTTAAAGCCTAAAACGAAACACGCTGTATGAAAGTTTTGCATCTGTGTGAGTACTGTGATGAAGTCAACTTAACTTGCGAGACCTATAATAATTGAAATACGCATCCAGCTTCCGGGTTTTCCGAGTGTCCAATTTGAAAATTTCCCGCCCTCAAAAAAAAATCTTGCCTTCGAATTTTAATATTGAGACATTTAAATTGCTTACAGTGCTAGAGAGCCATTGAATGCACCTTTTTAACAGTTCATATTATGTTTTAGGATTCATAAAAAAATTATAAAAAATCAATAAATTTATGAATGCATGAAATATGCGTATTATTTACTTTAAAATTGGCAAACGTAGGATCTATTGATCTATCTAAATTTAAATTTTGAACATGCATTTTATACTATGTAACATTTGATCAATGATTCATAAGAAAAAATATTTCAATAATTTCGGTTTGCAAAATGATAATAATTCAGTTGAACAGTTTTTTATTTTATTTTTTTATAAATAATCGTAGACGGTTTACATATATATAGTTCCCGTGAGCACTTAGGTCATAGACCCTTGTACTATCTCCCATTTTACCTCATTCCTTTGACAGTAAACCCAGTCCCTTTTATAAAGTTCACCAGGATTGTCATTGGAAATGAAGCTATATCTTCTGGTTCGACAATGTGTCTTCCCAGGTCTCATTTCCCCTCTTCACTCCTCCTTGGTTCCCTGAAGGCCCCACGACGGAAGAGGGCTTCATCTCTCCTCTCCACTCCTTAGTTCCCCGAAGGCTCCACGACGGAGAGTCCACCTCCCCTTGGTTCCCTAAAGGCCCCACAATGGAAGAGTCCACTCCACCTCGGTTCCCTGAGGGCCCCAGGAGGGAAGAGAACTTCATCTCTCCTCCTTGGTTCCTTATAGGCCCCACAGAGGAAGAGTTCACCAAGATGGCCTCATTTCTCCTCTTCACTCCTACATGGTTCCTTGAAGGCCCCACATGGGAAGAGGACATCATCTCTCCACTTCACTCCTCCTTGGTTCCACAAAGGCCCCATGCTGAAAGGGTGCCCTTTCCAGTGGGTTCCTTGAAGGCCCCACAAGGGAAGAGTTCATGGAGGTGGCCTCAGCTCACCTCTCCACTGTTTCTCCTCTCGGTTCCTCCTACGGCCCCAGGAAGGAAATCCACAGAGGTGGCCTCAGCACTCCTAGGTTTCCAGAAGGCCCCTAGTTTTCGAATGGTCCAATTTTTTTTTGTCCCCCGAGTTACCGTGGAAATAGAAGGTCCACTCCAGCAGAGCCCTGAGTGCTGGAGTGAGGTTTAAATACTCCGAGATGCGACCTTGTTTCTCGGAGGCACCCCCCAGGACATTCAGCCTGAGCATGGTAGCTCACACCTTTGCTTGGGATGGCTATTGCAGGTTTGTGTTTCCACTCCCTGAGCGATGGGTTCGCCACACTCCCTACGCTAGCAGTTGAACAGTTAAAATACTAAGCTTTCTTTGTAAAATAACCAAAGTACACAACGCGCGGGAACTTTTGAAATAATTCCAATAAATGTTTTAGCATATCTCTTCAAATTGGCCACGTTTTGGCCAGCAAATGCTCGATGGTGTTTGCAAATTGGCCTAAATATGTACAAATTATAAATAACCCAAACTAAGGACCCAATAACCTATTTTGTGCTCGTTTTCCATCTCTCCCGATGTAAATGGTTGTTTCTTGCGGTAATTGAGTTGAAACGAAGTGTAATTTCAATAATTTTTTCGTTTAAAGTGTGATGAGAAAATCCTGCAACTTTACCCTTATTTTATTACATAATATGAATTATATAATTTATTGCATTTAACATATTATGGTCCTGCCCCTGACAACTTTGTTGTAGTTTCTCTTTCTGTTATACGAATCGTTTGTGAGAAAGGCGTAGAAGTTAGAACAGAGCTAACAGCAGTATGGCTCTACTCCATACAGTCTGAAGATTATTTTAAACTTTTTGTGATAACTTTTAGGTTCAATATATCAAGTTGTGTGATTTTGGAGGACATCTCTGACCAACTTCCTGAGCAATGTACTGGAGCAGATTTGTCATCGGTAGTCAATAAAGCAAGAAGGAGTGCTCTGGCCAGGGCTATACAATCTGCAGAATCAGGTAATTTTATTTAACCCCTAAGACCTCTAACTGTTATATTTCTTAAAGACGCTGTCAGAAGGTTGGAGAATTAGTGTGTATTTTCGCTTTGGAATAAAATTTAAATGAATGGAATATTTCTGAATGTGTCCGAAAACTAAAAACTGTTTTTGATAGATGATGAAATACGCTTTCAAATTTTATTATTAGAAATAAACATACAAATTTTTTAATATTAATTTTGAATGCAAACATTAAAAGAATTTAAAATGGCTCATTTTACATCTTTTCATCTAAACACTGAACAAAATTACTGATAATGAAAAAAAAATACTCATTTTATTAGATAAAAATATATTGTAAACATTATTCTCACCTCAGTTTTTTGTTATTTCATATAAAAATAATAAATAAAAAATTTACAAGAATCACAAATTTTAATACTTCTATGGTTAATTTCTACATTCGAATATAAAGCATGGTGTTTTCTCTTTCTAACGCTATTTATGAGACACAATGATTTAAACGAGACCTACTTTCTAACGCTATTTATGAGACACAATGATAAACGAGACTTCCAAAAGTGAACCTCTATGGGTAATAGCTGTTTTTTCCCAAAACCAAACAAATCAGTCTGAGGGGTTAATAGGATTGAATGTAGATGTCATTTATTGAAGGTAGTTGATGTGTTATAATATACATACCAATTATAGGTTTTAGTTAAAATATACCAGTTATTTCACCATCCTATTGATATTATTTGTATACACGAGGGGGGGCCCAAAAGTAACTATAGAAATAAAGAAGTTATGATGAAATTTCATCATAAAATATAGAAATAAAGAAGTTATGATGAAATTTCATCATAACTAAATCTTAACTAAATAAAGAAGTTATGATGAAATTTCATCATAACTTCTTTATTTCTCAATGTTTTTACATCAGATTTTGATCACCTTCAAAGTATTCTCCATTAACCATAACGCACTTCTCCAAACGCTTCTTTCGTTGTTTAAAACAGTTTTTAATTTCATTTATCAGGATGTCCTTAAGGCCTTCCAGCGATTTTTGTTTTACCTCCTCCACAGTGGCAAAAGGCTTTCCTTTCATGTCCCTTTTCAGTGTGGGGAACAAAAAGAACTCACGAGATCACCTCAAAACATGCCTGAAGTCGACGCTCCCTTTGCTCGTCTGTGAGAAGGCGAGGGACAAATTTGGCTGCAACCCTTCTCACTGGCAAATCTTCGCTTAAAATCCTCTGAATTGAACTCCATGGCATTCCAGACGTCTCACAGTGTTGATCAATGATTCAGCGACGGTCTTCACGAACGAGGATATTGGTTTTGTCGATGTTTTCGTCAGTTTTTGACGTTGAGGGGCGTCCTGAACGGGGTTGGTCTTCAATTAACATTTCTCCATTTTTAAAACGTGAAAACCATTCGTAGACTCTGGTGTTACCTAGGGCAGCATCCCCATAAGCAGTCAGCATTACAATAGTTTGCCGATTCCCCCAACAGGAAACAAAATTTCACAGCCGTGCGTTGCTCTCGACAATCTGCCATCACCTTTTTTGCCGAAATGGAAAAAGCTGTTGTACTAAAAAAATTCTCACGGGCGAACCAATGCACTTACAGTGACACAACGTAGTACACTGACTCAGTAGGAGTGACCCTAACAGATACCTCGTCGAAAAAAGTGTTCCCCCATTCCTCCTCTCCACCACAGCATAATTTTCGTTACTTTTGGGTTCCCCTAGATAATTTCCTTATATAAAATCCGAGTTTACAAAACTGGTACTCAAACCTATGAATAGTGGCTATATGTATACAAGTTAGCAGAGTTTTCTTCCTATTGCGAATATTTATTTGTTTATTTATTAATTTACATTATCCTATGGATAAGCTGTCGGATGGATGGTGAAATACCCCTATAACATAATATGTATGTAACTATTGTTCGTTGATCGAGTTGTTTAATAGGTTAGTATGAAATAATAATACCTTAATGTTTTGTGTTATTTCACTTGTACGCGTACATTTAGTATAAAGATTTAACTACTTTAGTGTTCCGCAATACAATCAATTTCAGCTTTTGATATTACGAAATTTTTAAGCATTCGGTTTGGAAAATACCCTTAATATGGAGACATAAAAAACTTACTTTTTCCACGCGATCGTAACAACAGTTGATACGGCAAAAGCCATGCCTCACACGCGCCCGTATCAGCCCTTGTTACGCTAACTTCGACTGCCGATATCACAGCGCTACTATGTCACAGTATTTTTTCCCGCTCGCTAGGGCATTTGTGTAACTATCACGATGCTGACATCTTCAGGCATATTTCGAAAGTAAAATTGTATTTCGTAAAAAACATCTATAATCAAGTGAATGTATCCTCGTACCTTTGAATGCAAAGTTCTCAATTTACTCCACAGATGGCGCTAGTAGTTTGCGCAGGCGCTCCATGCGATTCCGACTGACCAAATTGGACAAGCGTCAATAACATTTATTATTGAGATCGCGCGTATTCGCACACGTTTGTTTATGTTGTGAAAGTGTGATTTTGAATTTACATAAAAAATTTATTAATTTTAGTATCATCAGAAGTTTTAGAACTTGTTTATACGAATTAATTATGAGGTACCACTTGTGTCTATCAACGCAGTGTCCTGAGTACACGCACGCGGATAAATGGCGCCGTCTTTAAGATAATATGGATACGTTTTTTACGTTTTTTGTTTTTTATAAACATCTAGGAGTGTTTACAGACGACAATTTGGTTTCAAATTGTAGATAATAATCTCATCTGTTTATATAGTATGATAAATCATGCATAATATGCTGTAATTTGACATAAAATTGGTTGGATAGGTATTTGAAATATGACATATACATGTACCGCGTATGTGTATTGAAAAAACGGAGTAGTTCAACGCGGGGAAAAGGTTAAAATGTTACAGAGCCATTGAATGCTCCTATAATTGAGCATTCATCCCATATTTTTATAATTCAGAAAAAAAAAATTCAAAAATCGTTAAATTTATGAATGTGGGAATTCTGCATATTATTTACTTTAAAATTTCCATACGTTTTACCTACTTGGAGCAATATTCAATATTACGACTTCTGTTTGTTGTCTATGGCCTAGTTGATGATCAAAAATATAAATTTAAATTCAAGCATTAATTTTTTTATTAAACACGTACAGCCTTACTAAAAAACCCAGTGAAAATTTTATTCAATTGACAAACGGCCGCGGATGTGAAAACATTACTAATTAAAAAATTTTTCATGGAAAAAAATACACATGGTTTCCACGGCCTGGGGGGGTAGTTTATCTCTGTTTTAACGATTGATGTTCGGACGAAATTTGGAATTTTTCCTAAGTATTTTGAATGTTCTATATATTTCTTATTTTTGAAGGTGTCGTAAAAACCAATACCATTTATGAAAACTAGACAAAATTACCTTTTAGATTCGTGTATTTAAAATACACTTTAGTTTTCAAAAACTGCCATAATTTAAGATCCAAACTCGGAAAAAAATGGAAAAAATTTCTTACCCAAACATATTTGATGAAAGTGTACAGAAATTTATAAAAAAAACAAAATTTGAAAAATACTGACCTTTTATATAATGAATTTGGAACGAAACTGCCACCTCACTTTTTCCTCGTACATACAATAAAAAAATAATAAAAAATTTCAAAGTTTTTTTATTGCCAAAAAACTAACCTAAAAAAATAATACCGACTTTTATAACAGATTTCTAGCAACTTTAAAACGTTAATTTCGTTGATAAGTTTAGGTACACATGTATTAGATATTAATATTTAAAAAAAACACCACATTTATGAAATTCACATAAAATAAAGATCTTAAAATGTTAATTTTATCTTTTAAGAAAACTATCTATAGTTCTATAGAACAATATTCTGACAGTCCAACTTTGAAAGTACGGCGTTTGTACAATAACTCGATTAAACTGATGTAAACCACACACATAACATAATAAATATATCAATCATGTGAATAGAAGAGTAAATTCGTCACTACAATAGAAATTAATAAGTAAAATCACAACATTTAGGCACTAACAAATTTTTCTGACACCCCGCCATAAAAAACACACCGGGCTATGTTCATCGCGGTGCCGTTGAGAAGGCGCGCCAATAATGCCCCTGGCGGAGAAGAATTAAAACAACATTGTTTCCTAGGAAATTAAAACCATTTGCAATGTTGTCAGATCTTAATGCATTTTAACAGCGTGACCACGCAAGAAACGTTATTAGTAACAAATTGGGATCTAGCGTACACAAGGTTTATTTATGTTATTGCAATAATACAGTTAATCGGTCGCGCTGTGGTTTTTTTTTAGTAAGGCTGATAATCAATGGTTTATAAAAAAAAATATTTCAATAATTTCAGTTTGCCGAATGTTAATAACAAATAATTAAGAGAGATGCGAGACATCTCTTATTAAACTGTGAAACTACTATGTACTTAATGATGTCTACGAAAATCTTGATAATTAGTATTATATAATTATCTTTTTTTGATTTCAGGTGAAAAAGATGCCTTTACACTTAGTGAAAAGGATATCATTATTCTCAAAGAAGATTTTCAAAAAGCAATTGACAGCTTTGTTCCGTCAATTTCCAAACAAGAATTGGATCATTATGAATCGTTGAGGAGCAAACTCTCCTGAAAATAAGCTACGCATTCTGTTAGTCCAAAAAATAATATCGTCACGGGAAACCATTACTGCTGTTACTGCCACAGTCATCACGCTATCAAGTCCTACTCTCCGGAGCCAGTGAGACTACATCATTCCCAATTGGTATATACGTATTGTGAGAATGGAGGAAGTGGGGAGAGGAAGGAGATTGGGAAAGAGGAAGGTGGGGAAATACCTGACTATTCAAATCTGCTCACAAAGCACTCCTGAAGCTATTTCAAGCAATGTTTCAGTTCTGAATGGTGGCCTTTCACCAGGTGATACTGAAAGTATCTAGAACTCTGCTTGCAGGTATTGCTTTCCTGCAATGGATTTTTCGTAAAAAAATTGTTATCGATTGTGCTGTGTATGTCTGTTATTCTATTATGTATTAAGATTTGGGAATGCGGTGAAAAGGTTAATGCAAAAATTTGCTTTCAGATTAAGTAAATAAGTTAAATGCTATGATTCGTATTTTAGTAGAAAATGTTCAATATGTCAAATATAATTCTCTGGTCTGCGTAACAGGCGCGGCTCGTCCTAACGTTCACTCGTGCACAACTACATAATATTTTTAATTATAAAATTGTTCACAATCCTTAAAACAAATGTTAAAAATAAAGATTAATTACCTTTCTAAATAAATATATGTGAATTTGGGAGAGAATTAATTATTGCGACCACAAGCTTCCTGCACGCCAGTTGTATATACCATTCCGCGCGTTAGAGTGAAACGCCCCATTTAGGAATTCTCATTTTGTATGAAGCCCCCAGCACCTTCTCCAGACCGTCAAAACACACAAAATGTACTGATAAAAATGGCAATTGCAGCGGAATAAATATCCTTACCTATTGAAATGAGTGATGTAATAATAAATGTGGACTATGTATATTAAAAAGATACCATGAAAATAAAATCAGTAAAGCGAACAGCCCACCCAAACTATATTTAATTATTAACCAAGAGTGTAAATCTGCTAAGAAAACTTTTAGACATTAACGCTTTTGAAAATCATAATTGGATAATTTGTATAGCGCCTTTTTTGTGGAAAATCACCTCAAGGGCACTGAACAATTTGTTATGAGTTCCTAGGCTCCATCTAACTTTATTTTCATTTATATACTTACTATATCACGTTTTTGATGAATTGTTAGGTGAACCGCAAAAAATTTAAGGCACGGACCGCGCCTGTTACTTAATAGTTAATTCGTATTATGTTTATAGATCATTTTTTTTAAGTGAAACTTCTACGACACGGCTGTGATTTGGATGAAACGGAAATGACAATTAGTGCACCTGCGACGCGTCAACTGCGCTCATCAGCCGCTTTGATAATGATGTCACTTTTCACGTCACTCCTATTGGTTGGGATATGAACGGAAATTACGCGAGGTCTGCGCTCATTGGTCGCTTTGATTATGACCTCACTTTTCAAGTATTGGTTGAGATTGTTTTGGTAAAGTTTCGCTTCTACCGCGTGTAAACTGCACTCGATTTTTTTTTTATGGAATCTTTAATATTATGTTTATATATTTTTTTTATGAAATCTTGAATATTATGTTTGTATATTTTTTTTTATGAAATCTTGAATATTATGTTTGTATATTTTTTTTTATGAAATCTTGAATATTATGTTTATATATTTTTTTTATGAAATCTTGAATATTATGTTTGTATATTTTTTTTTATGAAATCTTGAATATTATGTTTGTATATTTTTTTTTATGAAATCTTGAATATATGTTTATATATATTTTTTTATGAAATCTTGAATATTATGTTTGTATATTTTTTTTTATGAAATCTTGAATATTATGTTTTTATATTTTTCTAAGTATTCTAAATTTATTTGGTTAAAATACCTAAGTGTTTTCTTTGGTTGTGTATTTTTGTAGAAACTGTTATTTGCTCAAAATAAAACTTTGTTTTAAAAAGATTGTACATATCTGAAATTACCCTTTACGTTTTTTCCCAATTAGCAAATTAAAAGTTCATTGAATTGGACCATTTCAGGTAGTGTATTCTTTTTATGTGTTTCAAAAATTAAATAAAAAAAGTCACATTCAATACTCACACATAGATATTTATTTTGAAATTTGAAATATATCTTACAAATTTATGTTTATGTACCTAATATATTTGAAAAATTTGCAACAATGCTCGTCATAATAACATCTGCACCTTATATGTAATATCCTAATTTGGCAAGAATATATTTAATATGAGCTACATAGTTCATTAAATTTAAATGTTGAATATATTAATTATTATAATCCGTAAGATTATTCTGAAGATACTAGAATGTATGTAGTATTTATTTAATAACAGATCAAATATGTTAATAAATCATATTATATAGTCTCTTTGGAATGAATTGGGTTGAAGAGTTACTAACTTATCTAAGATATATGTATATATACCTACAGTAGTTTTTTGTTGTTGGAAATAGTGAAAAGAGTAAAAAAAGATAAAATTTCCTATTGAATTTATACAATACAATATAATACCTTTAACTTAATTTAAGTATCGAGTGGTAAAAAATAAAAAACCACTACAAAATTATTTGTCCATATTATTATATCAGTGCGTGTAAAATAAATCCTCCCCTACTGATTAATACTAACTCTCGAGCCACATTTTCACATAAATTAATTCATTTCTTTCATCAGTCTTATATACATATTCAATTTTATTGGAATAAAATTTGAAGGTCGTACCCATCAGTGCAATATATCATTGAAAAAGAAGATAATACTAATAAACCTAAACTAAACATGAATCCGCAAGACATAGAAAAGTATGGTCGCAATGGTCTTAATGGCCGAGTTAGGGTGCTGTGCCTCGGGCAAGGCAAGAGACCCTGGGTTCGATTCCCAGTTGCGACCGCCTTCAATGATTTATACAAATTCCTTTATATTTGCAGTTGTCACAATCACAGTGCTCTAGAAGTTCTGTCAGATACAACGAATGTCTCTAATAAATGACAATCAACCCTCATATATGAACCAACCAATTCAATACATCTAGTGTAACAATCATTCCAATAATATTAGCATTCATTATATCAATCAGTTTGACGTATCAATCAAACAATGCGTGAAGCAATTTGATGTATCAACCAATCCAATACATCTAGTGTATCAATCAATCCAAAATAAATGAACCAATCAATGTAATTATTAATAAATCAATCAATCCAATGTAATGCCCAATCATTCCAATATATCAATCAATCTCTTGCAATATATCAATATTTCACTGTAAACTGGACACTAAACAACTCAACTCGTCGCCTTAGTTCGTATTTGTCCAACAGACCATTAGAAAATTTTACAGAAGGTTTTCTTTCATTATTTCAATGAAACACTACGATAGGTGTTTAAGAAAAAGCTATTCCGTAAAGGTAAAGTTCTCATTTGTTTAAATAGTTCTTAGTTAAGTGATTAACTGTAATTTTTTATACTTTAATTTTAAAGTGGAGATTGAACAAAAACTAAAATGGTCTGTTTGACAAATAAGAACTGAGGCGACGAACTGTGTACAGAACTAGCACTTTGCATACTGAGACATTACAACATATTTCCACCTTTCTACATTAAAAAAAATATATCACCAGCAGACTGCTACTTGACTAATTTACATAATTAAAAAAAAAACCTTTTGTCAAAAGTCGTAATACATATTCATCTTCTGTTTAGTCTACACCACAGAGCTCCAGCTGTGGCCATGTGCATTAAGATTCCTATACTTAGAACCAGACTTAGATTGCCCCATATGTCTATGTTGACAATGTCCATCTCAGTCAGGAATTTGTCCGGCGTGATATAGTGGCAGTATTTGAATCCGTCGGCGAAGCAGTCTAGCTTCCCTCGCGCCATGCCGTAGACGCTGTAGACGAGGCTGTGGAAACCAGCCCGGAAGTAGGAGATCTGGAACATCCAGCGAAAGACGATGGGAGTGTCTGTGTAGCGGATGCAGAAGCCAAACACGGAGAATAGAGCCACAAACACCGGCCCGATGAATACTGCAATCTGAAAAATGAAGAAATAAATAATTTACTATGTTTTCATTTAATTGGAAATGATGACACAAGGTGAATTTGCAAACATTGATGAAGTATTTTCGTTATTTGTTTTTGGGGTGTTATGCCGTGTTGTAGTGATCTGCCGTGATCTGCCTTGATGATGGACACTGCAACGATGTCCGAAACGTTGGCTAAAGGAGGTAGCGCATCACGACATAATACCCCAAAAACAAATAACGAAAATGCTTTTGACCGTGAAAATCTTAAAACGTATCATTGAAGAAGTAATTTACTATGTGTTTGTAAATATATATCGGCCCCTTAGAGTCAAAGAAACGTATCTCAATTTTTATCGATTTTGAGTTAAGGATGGTACTAGACACAAAATATCACATTACGTTAAGTGACAAAGACACGTATCTATAGGTTCAATGGTTGCAAATTTACATCGTTGCGTATCTACAGAAAACCATTTAATGTTAATGTCAGTAGAGTGTATCGTCACTTGCGTTTTTTAAACTTGAATAAAAAGATATTTGCTTGCGAGTCAAAGAAACGCATCTTTAGTTACGTTCGATTCACCCGCATAGATTATGCAACTGTTTAACTGAAATGTCACTTAGGCGTCATTCATTTACGATTTGGCAGTTGTGTTTGCGACATTTTTTTTATTTTAACGAGTGGTTTGAATATTAGTTTGGTTATTTTTTGTGTGTTTTGACTCAATATAAATCGAATATGGAAAGGAAAACACACAAAACACGGATTCAGTGAATAATGGAAGTGGCATTGTTGAATAATAAGGAAGATTCTTCAAGTGCCAAAAATATCTTATTTCAGAGGCGGGTATGGGTACCGCCGCCCCGGGAATCATTTATTGGATAACGTTTGGTGACTTAGCAGGGGTACCCGGGTTTATGGGGTCAGATTTGTCCGGATCTTGGCGGCAGATATGTCTGCCATCAACAGCGTGGCAGGCCGAGTCGGGAGAGACTGAGGGAGATCTTTTGACCTCTCCAGCAGGACTCTCTCGGAACTTTCTCTTGCATCGCAGTGGAGAGGATTGATTCATTCGTCCGTCACACTGCCCCCCAAATTCCTAACCACTCCTTATACCTTATTCCTTCTAAGAATTTCTTATCCTTCCTTCCCCTAAAAAGACACTACATAGCATCCCCACAAACGAAATTGATGTTACTACAACTGCTACCAAAATAAAAATAGCAGAAAATCAGGATTCACGATGCCAAAAGTCAAGAGTTCTTCTTCTTTGAGAGCGATTGGAGAATCCAAGAATGCCAAGAATTTTTTTTTGACTACATTGGATATTACTGAAACCTTTTTTAGAAATATAATTAATAATAGCTTGGAAAATGGAAAAGTTCTCCAAAACAAAAGGGGAAAACATTTACCTGGAGATAAAAGACCAGAAGAATCTAAAAAAATCATTAAGGACCACATTATGTCTTTTCCAACAGTACCTTCACATTACTGTAGGGCGAACACTTCATTTAAATATTTAGCCGCCGATTTGACATTACACATACGTAATGTACACTATGTATGTTGACTTGTGTAAGGATACAAATTATGTTCCTGAAAAAACATGGTTAAACCGAAACATATTTAACACCTGTAACCTATAGTTCCAACAACCACGCGAAGATATGTGTGACTCGTGTGTCAAATACGAAAATGCTAATACGGAAGAAAAATATCTCTTTTGGATGACGCAAAATTGCTGTACAGAATTGTAAAATCCAATCTAAAACCCTTGCTTCTAAATCCACTGTTAATTTCATCGAGTTTAATTTAGAATACGTTCGAAGATAATTTTTTATGGACGACACCTGGCAGTTTATAATTAAACTTTTTTTAATGTTCGGAGCAATGAAGCTAGAAATTACATGTGACATGAATGAGTGGCTGGTCGTGGCTCAGATGAAATCGCTTCATGTATGTATAAGTAAGTATTTGGTAGCTAATGCTAATGGAAAGAAGTTCATTCTGATGAGTGATACCTGTTGATATATCAAAACTTCTACAAAGGAAATAAATATATTTTTTGATCCTTCATGGTGGTACCCAGCAGTTAGATTAGCTTCCAGAAAATCCAAATATGATGTCAAGAGTATTTCTTCAGTTTCATCAACTTGAGGAAACAATTAATTAAAAACAAAAAGACAGAAAAATGGCATGGATGTAAACTAGTTAAAAATCACATTCAAAAGAAGATCCTGACCATATTTATTAAGTTCCTAAAACAAGGCAATGAGTTGAACTTATTTTTTTACATGCACTCCACACAGGAGGCCCTGAGGAAAATAATTTACCTCAGGTCCTATTTCATCTTTGGGGATGCTGTGAGGAGGGTTTTTTTTAGGAAATAAAGGAGAGGAGAATTCTGGGAAGGAAAGGGTTTTAGGGGTGCGTAGGAATCTGGGGTTCAGTGTCTCCTGGTCATCCGCCTCCTTAGGTTTTTCTAGGTCTTGACCTAGAAAAACCTCACCCCATGAACCAGGGCACACCTTCTAAATCACCAAACGTAGCAAACCCCTTGGAGTGACCTGTGGAAGAGGTGTTGGTTGAAGTAAAGTGAGTGAAGCAAAGAGTGTGTGCTAAGACTGAGTTGTTTGGCGGTCCGTCCTCTCTGCCTACCCCTGCGGAGAAACGGCGTGATGGTTAGTTAGGTAGTTAGTAAGTTAGTCAGGTACAAGATTCCAGTTTTTTAAGCAAGTTACAATATTATGTAGCATATTAAGTTTTTTTTTTGACAATAGTATCAGTTGGAAAATAGTTACCTAAATATTTTATATGTTTTTCTGTTTTAAATAAGTTTTTCAATAAAAATTTCAAGACTTGAAATATTTTTATTACTGTTCCACCACTATCCTAATTCCTAAAAATCATCTTTACAAATTTTCGGGTGTAAAAAAAGTCAAATATCGAAGGAAGTTTTTCGTAACTTGAGTTCAGTGATTGCAATTTTCACTTTGGTTAGGATCAAAGAAACGTAACTGAGATATAGCTGAACTTAAATCTAAAAAAACATATGAAAATGAATTACTATTTTATATTTAAAAGATGATTTAGAAGCACAAAATACCACCCTTTAACTAAACGAGAAGAAATTATTAATATGTTCCATTTGTTTAAAAGTAGACAACATTGATTGATTGAGAACTATGTTTTTTTGCTCTCCTGTAAAGTAGAGAAAAATGAGTTACGTTTTTTTTACCCTAAGGGGCCGATATGTAACTGGCTTTGCTACCCTAGATTAATCCCACGAAAACACTATGTGTCTTGTTTTTGCAGTAAGATGATATCGAAGCTGCTTTTAAACGGCAACCTTTGCTGCTGCTGGTATAATTGATTTTTTTTATAAATATTTTTTTTTGTTTTGCTTCTGCTACATACAAGATATAACAGCACGTACCTGAAGGATTTTAATCAGAGATTCCTGAGCGCATTTGGAGTAAAAAGTTAAAAATATTGCTATATCACAAGTCGAGGCAGAGTTCGTAACACGTGACACGCTAGGCCCAACCACCTAGTTGGGAAATGTGATGGAAATATACAATTTTTTTTGAGAGAACAAAAAATATCAAAAGACAGCAAAAATGTTTAACTCCAAATATGCTCAGGAAACCATAGTTAAAGTCCTTTATGTGCTGGTATAATTGCATAAAAATTGTGCTTTATAAAAATATACAATAGCTCAAAATTAATCCACAAAACATTCAATTCAAATTCAAGGTCGTGAAATTTCCGTGTTGTTCCTCAGGCATTCAACAAGGTAAGGATATGTTTAAAAAAATCATTTCTCTCAAAGTGACTAACTATTCCGTGGAAACTACATATATTATATAGTGATAATAATGCTAATATTTGGATGATTTGTTAAGCACCGTTTTTGTGAAAAATCACCTCAACAGTGCTGTACAAATACATAATATATTTTTACAAAGCTTTGTAGATGATATACTAGTTTTATAAATATATGAACATATTATCTGTTAACCGTTTCCCTGCGGCGGCTGACCTAAGTCATTTCATCAAGTGGCTCACACCGCGCGGCGGCTGGCTTTAGTCATGAAAATAATATTAGAAACAAAATATGCCGCGTGGGGGCGACTGCTTAGGAATATTTTTTTAGCGGTTAAAGGGTTAAGATGGTACAATTTACAAAAACATTATTTTGCAAAAAACAAGTAAGTTATTATGAAAATAGAATCAGCTTGCGAGCAGCGAAAATTTAGCATCGGCCATCAAGAAGTTAACCATGAATTGACAATGACGCACATAAAGATCATAATAAAGGATTCAAAATGCTTGGCTTCATTCTCCGTAATGGCAGAGACTTTCAAAATATTTCAACATTAAAAATCTTATATTCTTCTCTTGTTCAAAGTCAAGTCGAATAAAACTCCTATATTGGGCCCCTCACTTTAAAATCCACTCTGATTCCTTTGAAAAAATTCAGGGCAAATTCCTAAGATCTTTGAACAATATCTTAGGAACAACTATAAACTCGATCTACCCACAGAAAAAATACATTAAACCCACTTGATGAAAATATTAAAATTCTCACATGGAAGACTTGTTTCCGACTTGACTTTGGTTTTATCATTTTTAATAGTATTGTAGACAGCCCTGATTTATTAAGCTTAATTATCTTCTATATACCAACAAGAACTATTCAATCTAAAATTCCTTTTAATTGCAACAACAATAGCAGGACTAGTCATTTAGATACACGCATTTGGAAAAGCTTTCTCAGAAGTAGTAGATGTGTTAAACTGCACGGAATATAGTTACAAACAGACTATAAAAATATACCTCAATAAATTGATGTTAGCATAATGCCTACTATTCTTCTGAATGTTATGGTATATTTGATTAGCATATTAACCTCAGATAATCCACAAAATGTAAAGCATCAGTTTTGTGCATGTCCCTATAGGCGAACATTACGTACATACGCATTATGAAATTAGGAAATGCATTAAATTATTGTGATGCCATAAATAATACAATATTAAATTAAGTATGCATGCGTAATTTACTAACTTTTGTTGGTGTAGTGGCTCCAACGAAATATCCCCAAGCCTGAGCACAAAGGCTGGTGGTGATGGCAATCAACAAGAAGTAATTCAGCCGGTACCACACCAACATGTTGCCGGTCATCACATAGCTTATCGTAATGTAGGTTACACAGCAAATTACCTGCAAACACATTATCATTTTATTTTAAATACACAATACACTGAAATATAATTTGGGAGGCGGGAAAGGTAATGCCACCCTGGGAACTATTTATTAGATAATTTTTCAGCAGATGACCCCAAGTGGTTCGCTACGTTTGATGGTGCCCGAGTTCGTGGAGTGAGAATTGCATATGCTCACGTACTGCATGATTTGACTTCAAGTCCTCGAATGGGCGTGACTTAGAGTGCTTATGAGCGATATTGTCCAAACTGCCACTTTTATTTGTTTACAAAAATTTAAGTACTCAAATCAATGACGTTATATATAATATATAGATACGTGGTAGAAATCTCAAAGGTGGTAAGCCAAAGACAAGGCAATGTATTTGTCTTAGGATTTGTAGTTTTAGTACTCAACTGCCACACGTCGCTTAGGTCATGTCCTACCAGTAAGTAAAATGCATTAAAAAATGCCCTCGTGTGTGATGAAAATACACGTCAAATACTAGTAAAATCCAAGGAAAAATATTTCATTAGTAAATACACGCAAATTATTTATTATTATAAAAAATACAATTATTTCAATTGTTCCCGGAAGATTTTTAGCGCCAATGGAGAAAGTGAGATAGCAAGCAATTAAGTACAACGACCGAAAGGGGATCGTCTCATATAGTATTCCTTATTCTACTTAGTGTAAGCTAAGCGAGTGTGACTGACACGTCATATCTTATGGTCTCAGTCACACTCGTAATGTAGAATATAGTATTCGGCGCAAATGAAAAAGCCGTCCAGTCCTAAACCTATAAATATCGTTCACACACACACACATTTATTTATTTATTGCTTCTTCACAATTTATATACATATATTTTAACCCCACTAGGGTTCGCCTGAATCGCGGTTAATAATTTCACAATTTAATAAAAATAACACGACCAAATATTGGTCTTGCAAAACAAAAAGCAAAATAATAAAATGATGAACAGAGAAAATAATAAGTGTTAAAAATATATGAATTAACAACAAAGTGTTGAGAGATCAGATAAAATGTTATCATTCATTATATCATTAGTTCATACACATAGTAAGGACACATTTTCTCTAAAAACTGTAAAAAAATAAATAAATAAATAGAAAAAATACCATTTTCAACAATAGATAAAATTAAAAAAATGTATGTAAAAGGTTTTTTTTTTTAAATATGTGTAAAAAATAACTTAACGAAAAAAACAAAGATTTATAAGCGATTACATTAGAGCGAATCTTTCTTATGCAATATTAAAGTGACTATCAAATGATTATGAAATAAATATGAAAGAAACCGTTTTGATCACAACATTATTGTTTTCATTCCATTTAAGTGCCCGTTTTCATTAAAATATGATTGTATTTTATAGTGTAAGTGGCACCTTAGAAATGCCATCCGTGTGATCTTTTAGTTTTGACAAAGTTATGGGATACGATAACCCCTATATATTTATTTATTTATTGTTTCTTTACCTTTTTAATTTAGGTGTTATTGTTTAAATTGAAATTTTGAACTTCATTTTGACTTGAGATTAACAATTTTTTAGAGTACACATAATAATATAGGTGTTGAAAGACAATATTGTTACAATAATATTTCTCACAGAATGGGCCTCTACTGTACTATAGGAACAAATACATTATAACGTAAAACATGTAGAGTGACCATATGTTGAAATTAGCTTTGAAATAACTTTTTTTTTTTGCAAGTTGTTTAATCTATAATAATGACATAATTTTAGAAATGACAATGTAGAAAAAATCAATTGGCAATCCTCGGCTAACACAAATAATTTAACCATCTTTTTAAAAGTACACAAGGAATTAGATGACTTAATATGTTCTGAAAGGCTAGAGTGGAGCCTGATAGAAGTAATTTCTTTGACCAAAAGAAGATTTAGTTTGAATTGCCACAAAGTTAAGACCAGACCCAATTCTAGTAGTACGAATTTGCGGAGTTCTTTCTGCAATATTAATATTATTAAAAAATTTACAAAGTATTCGTGTAATTAGGGATTGCAATCCCGCAGCTAATTCAATCCCGCGGGATTGATATGCGGGATTGCTCAATCCCGCGCGGATCCCGCGGGATCCCGCATCTTTGAAATAATGTTATATTGCTATAGATTTATCTTAATTTATTTAGTTTTTACACCATTAAAATTGATTACGATAATCGATAACCATATCCAAAAAACTTTATTAACAAAAACCACTTTAAGTCATAATAATGTTTCACACGAACGACATTATATTGCTATAGATTTATATTCATTTACTTCGTTTTTACACCATTAAAATTGATTACTATCATCGATAACCATATCAAAAAACTTTATTAACAAAAACCACTTTAATTCATAATGTTTCACGCGACATTACGACATTATATTGCTATGGATTTAGTTTCATTTATTTCATTTTTACACCATTCAAATTGATTACTATCTTCGATAACCATATCCAAAAAACTTTATTAACAAAAACCACTTTAAGTCATACTGTTTCACGCTATATTACGACATTATATTGCTATTTACGGCACAATCTGCTTTTAAAATAAAACAGAACAAAACTAAATCAAAAACATTAAAATTTAGGTACTTACTTACATTAAACGCCGGTTGGTGAATACGAAAACACTCGTCACCTACAGAAAGACGTGCGCTTCGTAGTACTATTTATGAACGGAGGCGTCTACTAATATCTACAGGAATTCCAAAAATTGAAAAAATCGAACTAATATCTATGGGAACCAAAGTGTTGACGAATATCTACAGCTCAAACTGTTGACTAATATCTATGAGAACCAAAGTGTTGACGAATATCTACAGCACTGGCAGAGGTTGGATTTACAATTATATAGGCATATTGGAATAACGTAATATTGCGTATGCAGTTTAAAAAACTTAATTTATGTAAGTATGTACGTAAAAATCCCTAATATCGGACTATTGGACGCATTTAGCTGATTAGTCCAACCTACGCTCTGTAGATATTAGTCAACACTCTGAAGTTCGTAGATATTAGTTCAACATATGAGCTGTAGATATTCGTCCGACATACAGGCTGTAGATATTAGTATCTGGAGTCTTTATGAACAACTGGCAGGCGCCGACAGGATACAGGATACTAGGATAGCCCGCCTGCCGCCAACCGCTAGTGGCGCTAGTCGCCGGCCACTAGAGGATTGGCCGGGGACTAGCGGTTGGCGGCAGGCGGGCTGTCTTGTGCTAAACGGTAACATTGCGCTCGTGCTACTCTCGATTTACGCGAAAGTTTTAGCGCCAAATTTTTAACTTGCGGGATCCGCGGATCCGCGCTTTGAAGGTGCTGGATTGCGGGATTAATAAAAGCTGCGGGATCCCGCGGGATTGCGGGATCCCGCTTTGCGGGATTGCAATCCCTACGTGTAATATACAGCTGTTTTACATTCATGACATTACATTCCTTATAAAGTGTATGAGTTGGACATCTAAATTTTTTCTTGAACATAACTTTAAGAATCAGTTTTTGGGCAATGTTAAGTGGTTCTATATAAGAGCTCGTTCACATTGAGCATATAAATATAAAAGATCATAGCACGCCACATATCGCTCTCCATACAATCCCTTCAGACCGTTCACACCTGAGCGCTTTATGCGCACATCAACCATAGACAATGCACTTCTTACGCCGTAACCGCTCCTGAGGCGATATGCCAACAGTTAAGCGCCCCCCACTCCGACGAAAACAGGAGAGGGGGTCATTTTAATTACGGAGCTGCCAAGAACGGTGGGTGACAGATGTCAACTCCATAGATTCAGTACAAAAAATGCGCGCTCCGTGGCCGCTCGGTAATTCAACTGACCCCCTCTCCTACCATAGGAAGAAATATTTTATCTGCGCCGTGTGAACGCCACGAAACATAGGCGCTCGCGGTTCAACAGATACCTGCTAGCGGTTATATTAGATGTCTGAACACCCCTTAAGTCTTTTGGCAAGATCCCCAGCACACTATATTATAAGAAAGTAGAGACTGAATTATTGCAAAATAAACCGCCTTCAATTTTTTCCTTGTCTAGTATATGTCTGAGTTCTTTATCCTCTTTATCCTGCATGAATAACTTTTGAATTAAGAATTTACTGAAAACAAAAGAGTTACTTACCACACAGTTCTTACTTACCACATTATAGCTTAAGTTTGTGAGACAATAGAGAGTCTAGATATAATTTATAACGTCATTCACTCAAATTAATATTTTTAAAATAATGACTAACCTGAAATGGAATTTCTAAAGCCAGCGTTGAAATGATATAGGGACCCAAACTGTACCATTTGTTAAAGTGCTCTCTTTTCAATTTTTCCATCTCGAGTGGGACTGAAAAACATTTATGAATTATACAATCAATCAATTAATAATGTATAAAGAAGTTATCAGACATTTTCCGTAAGATTCCTAGTTTTAGGTAAAATTACCAAATGTGAAGAACCGCTTCACAATTTAAAAGTGTGGAAAGTGAAAAAATAAATTTCGATATTCAAATTCAATACTTACATTGCAATGTGACAGACATTTTTCCCGTGTAAGATACAAGCAACAAAGTTCCATACAGGTAGACATAGTTTGCCAGAACTTTCTCTGCGTCATTCCCAACACCTTTGTATAAGTATCCAAAAAGAAATGCTATGAGAATATGAGCCAAGAGTCTCCACATCATTAAGCTCTGAAAAGGAATAAATTACATATATTTATCAGTAAGAAATAGTAAAATGTTGTAGGTTGTGGAGGGGAATGTTGAAAGTGAAGTAATCGGGTAAATGTACAGTTTAAAATTAAATTGTATGTAGTTACATACATAGTTTCGTCTGGTTGACAAGAAGTTCCTCTTAAGTAGTAGCCATGTTTGTCGTAGTTGATTTGCCGGTGGGTGAATATTCTCTAAAATGGCTTCGGAGTCAATTGAGCCGCTGCCTTCCACGTTGCTCATTAATCCAAGAGACAGGTTCAGATTACCTTCAGAATCCGTTGAGTTGCCACAAATTCCTAAAATATTGAATGACACAAAAACAATGAATCTTTGAACTGTCATATAAAGCAAGATGTAAAGAAAAAGAAAGTTCATCACATGATTTAGAAAAACGAAGAGTATCTATACTATATATTTATATATACTATATCTATACTATCATGTTAACAATTTGAGGGTAAATAACTAAAGTAAAAGTCTAAAAAATGTTACACAATATACCAAAATGATTCATTATCACACAAATACAAATATTATTCAAAGTTACTTACCATTCCTGGCTTGAATTAGGGAATTTCTAGATATTAGGGACTTGCTTTCTTCATCAGCCTTGGTGGCAGCATTTGCTAGTTTTGCGAGATCTACATTGTGTTCGCCTATCGCAACTTCAATAACTAAAAAGGTAAAAATATTATGTACTTTGTTTTCTTCACTTTTGTTCCCTATTATTAACTCGGTTTTTAGGAGACAAAACACCAAACAAGAATAATAAATTCCTTAGGTCTTCTGAAAATAATATTATATTGAATTGGGTGAATTGGGGTAGGTACTAATGGAAAATTGGGGTAGATACTCTCATAGTAGGTTTTCCATTATCTTTGAGATTGTTCCATTTTCAAAAGTGTAATAAAACCAGAGCAAAGAATTTGTCTGACAGATTATACAAGAGAAGAGTTTGGGCGGGAAAACTACACGGTTATTTTCATTTTGAGAATTGGTTTGAGGTTAAAGGTTATATGCAAATATAATTAGAAAATCGTATACTAAGAGGAAGAGAGTAGATGTTATCTACACAGATTACTCGAAAGCTTACGATAAAGTTAACCACTCTATCCTCATTAAAAAATTACACCAATTAGAAATCCATGGTGACTTACTTAGGTGGCTAACTTCATATCTGCATAGAAGACTACAGTGCATATCAGTTGAGGGAACTAAGTCTAGCTTTTTTTACTGTGCCCTCTGGCGTACCGCAAGGTTCTCACTTGGGGCCATTATTGTTTAATGTGTATATATTTGATATTTATAAATGTTTTTTACATGCTAACTACCTAGCATATGCAGATGACAAAAAAATATACTTAGTAATCAAATCTATCAATGACTGCATAAAACTTCAAGAAGACCTAAATCGACTTTTTGCATACTGTAAATTAAACAAATTAATCCTAAACATTCTAAGTGCAACAAATTATCTTTTACGCGTAACAAAAATTAAATTTCGGTAAATATCGGTTCGACTGGCCACGCTTATTACGAATAATTTTTAGAAAAAAACTTTAGATTCGCCTTAATTACTATAAAAGGAAACTTTTTGGCTTTGGGGCGGCGGAAAATAATGCATTTTAATTTTCAATTGCATAAAACCAAAATTCACTTCGCGAACCGACCCAGCGAAAGTCCGCGGCCGTAACTGTCACTGTTATGTTGGTATCCTTGATAAATTAACAAGAGCTAATATGACTGTAGCCGACTTCGTGGGATAAGGCGCGTAATTACGAAATTTGTCTAGCGGGCTTGTTTGTGTAACATGGTTTGTGATACAAAAGAATGTGCTCCTTTATAACGCCTACTCGCGTCAAGGCAAGAAAAACATCCCAGTTTTCAAGTAGTTTAGCGGCTACGCTAGGTTTGTGTAACATGGTTTGTGATTTGCGGTATTTCATGTAGGTATCCCACGAAGTCAGCTACAATCCATAACAGTGACCAGTCCTGGATTTGTCAATAGGCCTTATAGGCCGCGGCCTAGGGGCGGCAGAGTTCAGGGGGCGGCGCTCGCTCGCTTTGGTAAGCCGGTCAGTTTGTGTGCGATTATAAACAAAAAACAAGTCACTATTGATAGACAGAGTTTTTTATGTGATTTTTTATTTATTTTTTTATTTACAAAAGGATACATAAATTATAATATATTTTTTACAATAATTAATTACATCATAAATGTATATGATGTACCCCCATAAATAAGCAGGGCTTGTGTGTATGGGGGGTGTTATAATATTGGTTCAATTTATTATTTTTTATTATTTTTAATTGTAAAACTAACGTTTTTAAGACAAGATTTTTTATGCATAGCACAAAGGGTAACAATTATTATAAGCAATAATTATCAGCCTGAAACACTCATCCACATTGAAAAATCTTCCGAGAAAAGATACATGACGCCAACGGGACTTGAACCCGTGTCCTCTCGATTGCCGGTCGATTGCTCTTGACCACTGAGCTATGGCGGCTTATCTCGTACCCGCCAAATGATTCAATATATGCTAGTGTTTCATTCAACAATTACTGCTTATTATATTTTTTCCACCTGAAAACAACCAACTTTATTTTTGCGAGAGAAACATTGTAAGTGTTAAGTCCCTCGCTAGGTGGCGTCGAGACAAATTATGTCTTCATTTATTGGGGAAATACTTAAACTTGTCAAATATTAATTATTATTTTTAATTGTAAAACTAACGTTTTTAAGACAAGATTTTTTATGCATAGCACAAAGGGTAACAATTATTATAAGCAATAATTATCAGCCTGAAACACTCATCCACATTGAAAAATCTTCCGAGAAAAGATACATGACGCCAACGGGACTTGAACCCGTGTCCTCTCGATTGCCGGTCGATTGCTCTTGACCACTGAGCTATGGCGGCTTATCTCGTACCCGCCAAATGATTCAATATATGCTAGTGTTTCATTCAACAATTACTGCTTATTATATTTTTTCCACCTGAAAACAACCAACTTTATTTTTGCGAGAGAAACATTGTAAGTGTTAAGTCCCTCGCTAGGTGGCGTCGAGACAAATTATGTCTTCATTAATTGGGGAAATACTTAAACTTGTCAAATATTAATTATTATTTTTAATTGTAAAACTAACGTTTTTAAGACAAGATTTTTTATGCATAGCACAAAGGGTAACAATTATTATAAGCAATAATTATCAGCCTGAAACACTCATCCACATTGAAAAATCTTCCGAGAAAAGATACATGACGCCAACGGGACTTGAACCCGTGTCCTCTCGATTGCCGGTCGATTGCTCTTGACCACTGAGCTATGGCGGCTTATCTCGTACCCGCCAAATGATTCAATATATGCTAGTGTTTCATTCAACAATTACTGCTTATTATATTTTTTCCACCTGAAAACAACCAACTTTATTTTTGCGAGAGAAACATTGTAAGTGTTAAGTCCCTCGCTAGGTGGCGTCGAGACAAATTATGTCTTCATTTATTGGGGAAATACTTAAACTTGTCAAATATTAATTATTATTTTTAATTGTAAAACTAACGTTTTTAAGACAAGATTTTTTATGCATAGCACAAAGGGTAACAATTATTATAAGCAATAATTATCAGCCTGAAACACTCATCCACATTGAAAAATCTTCCGAGAAAAGATACATGACGCCAACGGGACTTGAACCCGTGTCCTCTCGATTGCCGGTCGATTGCTCTTGACCACTGAGCTATGGCGGCTTATCTCGTACCCGCCAAATGATTCAATATATGCTAGTGTTTCATTCAACAATTACTGCTTATTATATTTTTTCCACCTGAAAACAACCAACTTTATTTTTGCGAGAGAAACATTGTAAGTGTTAAGTCCCTCGCTAGGTGGCGTCGAGACAAATTATGTCTTCATTTATTGGGGAAATACTTAAACTTGTCAAATATTAATTATTATTTTTAATTGTAAAACTAACGTTTTTAAGACAAGATTTTTTATGCATAGCACAAAGGGTAACAATTATTATAAGCAATAATTATCAGCCTGAAACACTCATCCACATTGAAAAATCTTCCGAGAAAAGATACATGACGCCAACGGGACTTGAACCCGTGTCCTCTCGATTGCCGGTCGATTGCTCTTGACCACTGAGCTATGGCGGCTTATCTCGTACCCGCCAAATGATTCAATATATGCTAGTGTTTCATTCAACAATTACTGCTTATTATATTTTTTCCACCTGAAAACAACCAACTTTATTTTTGCGAGAGAAACATTGTAAGTGTTAAGTCCCTCGCTAGGTGGCGTCGAGACAAATTATGTCTTCATTTATTGGGGAAATACTTAAACTTGTCAAATATTAATTATTATTTTTAATTGTAAAACTAACGTTTTTAAGACAAGATTTTTTATGCATAGCACAAAGGGTAACAATTATTATAAGCAATAATTATCAGCCTGAAACACTCATCCACATTGAAAAATCTTCCGAGAAAAGATACATGACGCCAACGGGACTTGAACCCGTGTCCTCTCGATTGCTGGTCGATTGCTCTTGACCACTGAGCTATGGCGGCTTATCTCGTACCCGCCAAATGATTCAATATATGCTAGTGTTTCATTCAACAATTACTGCTTATTTTATTTTTTCCACCTGAAAGCAACCAACTTTATTTTACAATATAATAAGCAGTAATTGTTGAATGAAACACTAGCATATATTGAATCATTTGGCGGGTACGAGATAAGCCGCCATAGCTCAGTGGTCAAGAGCAATCGACCGGCAATCGAGAGGACACGGGTTCAAGTCCCGTTGGCGTCATGTATCTTTTCTCGGAAGATTTTTCAATGTGGATGAGTGTTTCAGGCTGATAATTATTGCTTATAATAATTGTTACCCTTTGTGCTATGCATAAAAAATCTTGTCTTAAAAACGTTAGTTTTACAATTAAAAATAATAATTAATATTTGACAAGTTTAAGTATTTCCCCAATAAATGAAGACATAATTTGTCTCGACGCCACCTAGCGAGGGACTTAACACTTACAATGTTTCTCTCGCAAAAATAAAGTTGGTTGTTTTCAGGTGGAAAAAATATAATAAGCAGTAATTGTTGAATGAAACACTAGCATATATTGAATCATTTGGCGGGTACGAGATAAGCCGCCATAGCTCAGTGGTCAAGAGCAATCGACCGGCAATCGAGAGGACACGGGTTCAAGTCCCGTTGGCGTCATGTATCTTTTCTCGGAAGATTTTTCAATGTGGATGAGTGTTTCAGGCTGATAATTATTGCTTATAATAATTGTTACCCTTTGTGCTATGCATAAAAAATCTTGTCTTAAAAACGTTAGTTTTACAATTAAAAATAATAATTAATATTTGACAAGTTTAAGTATTTCCCCAATAAATGAAGACATAATTTGTCTCGACGCCACCTAGCGAGGGACTTAACACTTACAATGTTTCTCTCGCAAAAATAAAGTTGGTTGTTTTCAGGTGGAAAAAATATAATAAGCAGTAATTGTTGAATGAAACACTAGCATATATTGAATCATTTGGCGGGTACGAGATAAGCCGCCATAGCTCAGTGGTCAAGAGCAATCGACCGGCAATCGAGAGGACACGGGTTCAAGTCCCGTTGGCGTCATGTATCTTTTCTCGGAAGATTTTTCAATGTGGATGAGTGTTTCAGGCTGATAATTATTGCTTATAATAATTATTATTTTTTATTCAGTTCAAATTTTCAGTGTAATTTTTTAGCAGGGTTTTAAATTTTTTTATGTTTCTGTTCATATTTCTGATTTTTTCAGGTAGATAAACGTTAAATCTCATTTTTGGTAAAAGTCGCTAATTCCCAGCACACATTCCTATCCTATTGTAGATAGTTTAGTATGTTTATTGTTTATGCTGCGCGGTAGGTACTTCCCTACGGTAGTAAAGGTAATCCTTCTTACAGTGTCATCTAGCCCAGAACCTTTTAGTCGGCGTTTTAGATTTTCTTTTTTCAGATTAATCAAAATATTTAATGTTCACACACTAACGAAAAATGAGTGACGGAAGGAAGCGACTTGGTGCTGAGTACAAAAATAAAAGCAAAATTAACCAAAGATGAAAAACAACATGCTTTTCAGAAAATCAGGAATATAGAAACTTAAAAAAAAAGTGAATACAGCAACGAGGCATTAAATATTACACAAGAGAACTCGGGGAGCCCAGTAGTGGTAATCCCTTTGAGCTGACGAGTCTACATCAGCTCTATCGTCCAGATCAGTCGTGTTTAGTAAATCGTCCTTCTGTTTCCGACATTTCTGACAATGAAATACCTTCATCAAGTGGCAGGAATTTGAGGTCAGGTAGTGAAGAAGTGTCGAAAAAGTGCTGAAATTCAATCAACCACAAAACTGAGAAAAGATCTAGCTTTACGAGAAAAAAACGTTTGACGCGAGACATTATTCCAATAAATGGTTTTGAACAAAACAAGTCCTGTGATTTCGCAAAAAGTGGTGTGTATTCTGATCATCGCCGTTATTTACAAAAAACTATTTTTCTGAAAAATTAAGTAAAAGAAAGGAATTGGCTTGTCTATTCGGAAAGCAAAGGCGCCGTATTTTTTAGAATTTGGATCCTCTGAGAACAGGGCACAATTTAACCAGGAATAGTAAGGTTTCAATGATTGGAAGCATGCAGAAATTCGAGTAGCTCACCACGATCACTCTCCAAACCATAAGTCCTGTATTCTCGCTTTAAGGTTTGATTCACGGTTGGGTTCAATCTTTACTAACTGCCCAACTAAACGAGGAAATTGCTTATTGGGAGAACATTTAAAAGAGGGTTGTTGCTGTAATGACAGGCTTGGCATCAAGAGGTCTCGCTTTCAGAGGATTTAATGAACTATTTGGTGACCCAAAGTGGGAATGACATAATGCTACTTGAATTAATAGCAGAGTTTGATCCGTTTTTAGCCAAGCATATTGAAAGACACGCAAAGCAAGGACCTGGAACTACTAGCTACCTACCAAAAACTCTCTGTTTATGGATCTCTTCTCGAGTTTATTATAGCAGAGTGAGAAAACTTTGAATATTTCGAAGAAAATGCAATTGAAATGAGCGCACTTAAGCAATATCAGGGCGACATTAAGAGTAAGAGGAACCCTAAGAGAAAAAACTTTTTTAGACAAAACATCAAATGAGAAAATTGAAACAACCTCCAGAGGTTCTTTCAGAGTAAACACATTTTTGATCATTCTGGATAGACTGAGAGCTGAATTAGAGAGAAGACATAATGCGTACGTAAACTTCAAAGAATTTTTTTCATTTTTAAAAATAATGGGTGAACTTTAAACCCAAAGAGTCTCAGAAAAAGCTCAGTCTTTTGGGCAATATTATTACAATGATTAAGAAGACGATTTAGTTCAGGAATATGTACACTTTCACGGTCACCTTTCCTCTAATAAGACGGCAGAGAAACCTGAATCTACATCATTACTGAATCTTTTTAATTTTTTGAGGAAAAAATCTGTGTGCAACGTTTACCCGAACTTGATATAGCTCTCTGCATCACACTTTTCACTCCGACCACAAGTTATTCTGGAGAAAGGAGTTTTTCCTTTTTAAGGGAATGTTTCCAAAGGTCTTCATTGTCCTAAGAAAAACTTAACTCTTTGGCTCTTCTATGCATAGAAGCAGACTTAATAAAAATACTATACAATGAAAATATTATAGATGATTTTGTCAAAAAATTTGGTAAAAAATCCCGAAAAAAAATGTAAATCTTCATTCATGTTACACTTTTCCTTTATGACTGATTCATTCGTTTATTTCATTTTTGAATACCAACTTAACCTATATTTGAATACTTATTATGAAAATTATGTGTCACTTTATAAAATCCTACAAGCGAGTGATTATAATAGGTGGCAACTTCTAAGAAGGAGGAAGGGGCGGCGCAAATGAAGTGGCCTATACCTATGAAAAGTGTAAATACGGTCCTGACAGTGACAGCTACGGCCGCGGATTTTCGCTGCGTCGGTTCGCGAAGTGAATTTTGGTTTGATGCAATTGAAAATTAAAATGCATTATTTTCCGCCGCCCCAAAGCCAAAAAGTTTCCTTTTATAGTAATTAAGGCGAATCTAAAGTTTTTTTCTAAAAATTATTCGTAATAAGCGTGGCCAGTCCGAACCGATAATTACCAAAATTTCTTTTAATTATAACTTTCATGATACACAAATCCATGAAATAGAATCAATCCGTGACCTTGGGGTAGTACTGGATGTAAAACTAAATTTTATCAAACACGTTAACGAAGTAATCAACAAAGCAAATAAAATGTTGGGATTTATAATTCGCATATCTAAACCTTTTCGCAATATTAAAACTCTGTATTCCCTTTACACCACGTATATCCGCCCCCACTTAGAATACTGCACACTAATTTGGGCACCGTTCTACCAATGCCATATTGACAGAATCGAAAGTGTACAAAATAAATTTTTTAAACACATAAATTATAAATTCAAATTACTCTTTGCAAATAACACCGAATCCTTAAAATTTCACAACTTTACTCCACTTAAAACACGAAGATTAATATCTGATCAAATATTTTTATACAAAATTCTGAATAACGGCCTGGACTCTCCTGAACTCGTAAATTATTTAAGAATTCACATACCTACAAGGCCAACCAGACTATTAACCAATTTTTTTCATTTGCCAGCGTGCAGAACCAACCTTAGAAAAAATTCTCCAATCCCCCGTACATACGCACAATATAACACGCAATGTAACAATATCGATATTCTTAATAATACTCTTGTGAAATACCGAAACGAAGTCAAACGTATGACCACAAATGTTAATTAAATTAGTGCACAACTATAGAAAAGGTACAGCATGAGCATCTCCTGTCCCCCATCCCACCTTCCTCTGCCTCTTGCCCTTTCCTATTCCTTCTTCCTTCTAATATACTTATATATATATAAATATATATTTTTTTTTGTTGTTATTTTCATTTTCATTTAATGGTTATTACTAATTACAATTGTATATTATATCATAAAAACCAACATTAGCATAAGAAACTGTTTTGGCTTACCTCATGTTTAACCTCTTGTATAACTCATCCTGTATATAAATTGCTGTTTGTTTCTTACAATAAATAAATAAATAAAACTAATGTGTTATTTATATTAAATACGTCAACATCATAAATTTACTTACGGAAATCTGCAGGGTTATGGAAAGGCGGGCAATTTAGTCCTTGCGACCCCAAAAAGCTCACGAGCTGTCTTGCGGGCCCCCTGTAAATGCAACGCCCCTCAGCCAGGGCATAGAGGGTGTCGAACATGTCAAACAGCAAGGCAGATGGCTGGTGGATGGTGCAGACTATGGTCCTGCCTTCTTGGGAGAGGCGTTTGAGGAGGGACACGCATTGGGAGCAGGAGAGACTGTCTAGGCCGCTGAAATAGAAATATGTAGTTATTTTAAATACATATATTTGATTTTTTTTATTTTTTATTTTAAATTTTATGAGTAAAACCTCAAATTGTAATATTTAAATAAATGAAGACAATATAAGCAAAACTCAATCGAAAATCTGGAAACAGAAAAATCAGAAAAACATATTGACACCTCTGGGACTCGAGTCCCAGAGGTGTCAATATGTTTTTCTGATTTTTCTGTCTACATTTATTTATTTACGTATATTTGTTAATTTATTTATTCATTATTTACATATATTTGAATTTTGATTTTGTTTTCATGAATGAATGAATGCAAATTTTGGAAGTGGAAATCAACCCACTTCCAGTCATCCGATCAAGCTGAAACTCGGCGGAAAGACTTGATGACAATGAATTCTATCAACTTTTGGTGACACTCACGCACGCACTCGCATACACTCACGCATTTCTCTGAAATTGGATGAAATGATGGTGCAACTAGTTTGTGAGACGCCATGAGTAAAATGCAAAAGATATGGAGTGAAAGAGGCATAACGAAGACCACTAAGATGAGACTCATCCGGGCATTGATTTTTACCACACCGCACAGAAATATGGACACTTAGAGCCAGTGAAAGAAAACGATACGATACGATACGATTGTACCACCCAGCCAGGAGTACTCCTGTCCCGGTGAGACCGGTACACCAGGGGGCACTGATTTGTTAGGACTAGGAACACATGCTCTGAGGATGGGAAGGAGGTTGGAGTTCAATCGACCGGTATACATGGCAACCTAATAAGCCAATAATGGAATTTAGGCTGGGCAGGAATAAAGGAATGGATTGAGCATTACAATATATTTTTTAAATCCTTTCTTTATGGGTTCTTTCTTCTTGCCTATTCTCGGCTCTTCTTGAATCTTCTTGTCTATTTCTCGCTTATCTTGAATCTTCTCATCTCTTCTCGACTCTTCTTGTCTCTTATTGATCCCAATTATTGTCGCTTCTTGTCTCTTCTTGGATCTTCTTGTCTCTTCCGGCCCTTCTTGGCTCTTCTTGACCCTTCGTGGCTTTTCTTGTCTCTGCTCTTTGCTTCTTCTTGTCCCTTCTGGGATTTTTCTGTCTCTCCTTGGCCCTTTCTACTTCTTCTAGTCTCTTCTTGCCTCTCCTTGATTCTTCTCATCTCTTCTTTGCCCTCCTTGGATCTTCTTGCTATTTCTCGTCTCTTAATGTCTCTTCTTGGCTCTTCATGTTTCTTCAGATCTTCTCGTCTCTTCTCTGCTTTTCTCTATCTTCTTGCCCCTTCTTGGATCTTCTTATCTCTTCAAGGCTATTCTTGGCTCTTCATAGCGTTTCTTGTCTCTTCTTTTCTTTTCTTGGATCCTCTTGCCTCTTCTTGCATCTTCTTGCCTTTTCTTGCATCTTTTAACTTCTCGCACCTCCTTGGCTCGTTTTGTCTCTTCTCAACTGCTTACCAACCCTCCTTGTTCATTCTTGTTTTATCGTCTCTTCTTGGCTCTTCTTACTTCTTCTTGGATCTTCACGCCCCTTCTTGGCTTGGCTTCTATCTTCTTGCCTCTTCGTGAATCTTCTCGTCTCTTCTTGAATCTTTTTGTCTCTTCTCAACTTTTCTTGGCTCTTCTTGCTTCTTCTTGTCTCTTATTGACTCTTCTTGGCTCTTCTTGTCTCTTCTTGGATCTTCTGGGACCTTATCGTATCTTCTTGACTCTTCTTGCTTCTTCTAGTCCCTTCTTGGCTCGCCTTGAATCTTCTGACCGACTCTTCTTGTCTCTTCCAATCTCTTCTTGTCTTTTCTTGGCCTGTCTTGTATCGTCTTGTGTCTTCTCGTATCCTGTCTCTCCTTGACTCGATTTGACTCTTTTTGCATTTTATTCCTCCTTCTTGTATCACAATGTCTGGCTTTTCTTGCCACTTCTTGCGGAATTTAATCGACCAGTGCGTAAGTGCAGGAACAAAGGAGATGATTTAACTTTGGTTTCTCGTTTCCCGCTTCTTTATATCGCCTTGAATCTTCTGACCGACTCTTCTTGTCTCTTCCAATCTCTTCTTGTCTTTTCTTGGCCTGTCTTGTATCGTCTTGTGTCTTCTCGTATCCTGTCTCTCCTTGACTCGATTTGACTCTTTTTGCATTTTATTCCTCCTTCTTGTATCACAATGTCTGGCTTTTCTTGCCACTTCTTGCGGAATTTAATCGACCAGTGCGTAAGTGCAGGAACAAAGGAGATGATTGAACGTTGGTTTCTCGTTTCGGCAAATTGTTTCATAGCGGAGCTGCCATGTCAAGAACGAGTAGTACAAGAGACCTGTTCTCAAGTGAAGCATGTATAAATGTCAACCGTGTACAAATGTTCGAACCGCGTTTGGCGTGTTTCCTATTCTACACCAGTGCCGAAGGAATCAATGGCGCTAGTTCCTCAGAGCATCTTCCATTGAAATACCAATCAAACAAAGACAGCATTCATTCCCCCCTGACGCCTGTTCTCTAAGGATTACAATCCGTTTGCTAGGACAGGAGAATCTATCAAATGGACCACCTGTTTCTGCACAGAGTTGAGGGTTTTTTTCCTAAGTATTTTGAGGCTCCAGAGGTGGCTGCCAAAACAGGGTTAGCACTGTTAAACAATAGTGTAGTATCTGCGGGCCCTGTACAGTACGCCCAGCTTCTAAGAGGAACTTAACTAGCCATCTCCCAACTAAGCTCCAACTACCTCTCTGCAAAAAATCACTTTGATCGGTCGCTCGGTTGCAACATGAAAGAGGAACAAACAAACAAACACACTTTCCCATTTATAAGATTAGTTAAGATTGTGATATTTAAAAAAAAATGTAATGGATAGAAATACCATGTTATGATTATCAATTATTAATTACTTTTTATAATAAGTTAGAGCGCAGTAATATAATATTATAATGTGATGACATTCCTATAAGCCACATTGTTTTTCAAAGATATTATTTTTTACTATGTGTGGGTATAATATTCATCAGAATAGTTTTTTTTCCCATTATCTATTCTAAACAAAGGAAGCCTGACAATGAAACATCCTGTCATTATCCCTTGTATGACAAATGCAGCAGTTATTCAGTCTGTTCATTATTATAACATATCCACTGAACAAATAAATCCTAGAAGTGCGGTCTACACCAATTTGAAAGAAAACTTGACTGCAATTTAAGTAAGGCTAGCTTTACACTAGTAAGTAACATTTACAGCTTACGTAAGACTTTGATAAGTTACTGACAGGAGCATTTACATATGAGTCCAACTTATGATAATTAATGCTCACGGAAGTTGTTCGGAAGTTTAACTTACGTGAGTTCTCACGGGGACCGCTACACACGTAATTTTATTAACTGTAAGTTTTCTTCTTGTCAACAACGATTTTCCGCGGTTAAATTTACGCGATTTTGTCAATAAAGATGGAAGGGCCCAAGCAAAGTGTTGGAATCAGTTGGAATAGAAGTTGGCTTGATTCTCCACGCGCTTTTGTTCCGTTAATGACGTAAATTAATTGCGTTCTTTAATTTTGTCCGAATGACAGCTACCTACATGATAGCAACCAACTTTGAATTCAAATATTTTTATGTAATGTTATAAACAGAAGCATTGAGATGGATTGGACCAATAATTTTCAGAAACCTTTTTCCCACCTGCAAAATAAATTATATCTCTTTGGTTTTTGGATTCAGAAATGTTACTTTCCGTTTTATATTCATTTTCATGGGAAGTATATATTTGAGTTTTATCGAGTGTTATTTTAATATTGTTTTCAGGGGATAATAAGGCAGATAATTATTCACTTAACCTAATCAGATTTCAGTTAAAATAATAAAAAAAATACTACTTAGTTTTTGTAGGAAAAAATCCGGGAGGAATGCAGATCCCGCCAATGTGGGGGATTTTAATAAAAAGAAGGGTTAGATGAGAGAAGTGTGGAAAAGTTGAATAAAAAAGAAATTAAGGTGCGCTCGGCAAAATTGAGGGAGATACAGCCGTTTAAAGTATGAATAAAATGTCACTTCCTGAACCGATACTACGCCATTGCCAATGTTTGGTTTATGCCGAAAACGATGTTTTTACCGCGTTTTAAGTGGAGAACTTTAATCTGGAAGGTGAAAGAAAGCGCGGAAAGCAATAAAAAAAATAATTGAATAAGTAATTAATTTGCAATTGCGTTAAGTAAAATTTCACTTCGCCAATCAACACTATAGACAGCCCACCCGGCATTTTTTCAATTGTCACTATAATTTTGGTATCCCTGACCTGATGCAAACAACAGCTAGACTGTAGCCGACTTCGTGAGATACATGAGGCGCGTAATAATGACATTTGTCTAGCGGGCTTTTTTTCAACGATTTTTTAAACTGTCTTTCACCTTCCAAATTAAAGTAACAACCTAACCTAAGACTACGCTAAACATGGTTTGTCCCCCTTTATAACGCCTACTCGCGTCAACGCAAGAAAAACATCCCAGTTTTCAAATAGTTTAGCGGCTACGCCAGGTTTGTGTAACATGGTTTATGTAACATGGGTTGTGCCCCTTTATAACGCTTACTCGCGTCAACGCAAGAAAAACATCCCAGTTTTCAAGTAGTTTAGCGGCTACGCCAGGTTTGTGTAACATGGTTTGTGAACATTATTAATTCTGTTTTTCATAATTACGCGCTTTAGGTAGGTATTATATATCAAACGAAGTTGGCTACAATCGTATCAACCTTCGTTAACCGGTTATTTGCCGGAGACGCGCCGGCGCGCGTGTCATATGCGCAGGCGCAAGAAAATAATTCAAATATTTGAAATGAAAAACTTTTGGTCTGCGATTTTGACCCTTATATGTACGAATTTGTACGAAGAACAGTGTCAAAATCGCTTGCGCCATCATTACTCTAGGTGGTGTTGAAAGTTTCACTCGACTTGGCACACTGGAATATTTTTAATAGCAAGTCTGAGATACCAACATAATACAAAATGGCGTAGTATAAGTTCACGAAGTGTCAATTTATTCATTCTTAAAACGGCTGTATCTCCCTCAATTTTGCCAAGCGCACTTTAATTTCTTTTTTAATCAACTTTTCCACACTTTTCTCATCTAGAAAGTGCATTTTTATTAAAATCCCCCACATTGGCGGGATCTGCATTTCACCCAAAAATCCTAAGAAAACAACTATCTTTTAATTTTTGACATCTCGCATCGGTCATTTTGGTATTATTTCTTACCGTAAGTGTCTCGACTTATAAAACTGATTTGATAAGCTGTGAGAAGGCTCGAAGTTTGCGCGGACGCGATTAGACATGTCAAAAAACTTAAGTAAAAAACTTCTTTAACTTGCTATAAATTATGGTTGGTGAATTTTGGTGTCATTTACATCGGTAATTTGGCAATAGTCGCTTACGTGAGTGACTTACGGGAAAAAACTTGTGTTTAAAGGTAGCCTAAGACCTACCAAATGACACGAATGCCGCAGATAGACCAACGAAATTGATTATCTGCTCATGAAAGAATTTCAATACCTATTTGAAAATGTTTGATCAAATTTTAATATAAGTAAGGAAAAAATTTGCTTACTTTGGTGACACATTTACAATGCACTTCTATGGGTTTATCTCTTCAGTAATTATAACTCATAGAAATAGCACACTGATAGGAATTCAACAAGCATAAAACAATTTATTATTAATGTTTCTTGCAAATTGGTTCTAGTTAAAGAATTGCTGGAACATAAGCAGTTAATGATGAAATATTTAGAAACTATGGGACTGCCATAATATAAGATGCGAAAGTGGATAATAAAAGAAGTTGGTTACGCCCGGGGAATACATGGCACGTCCACATGAATGAAATACTGAGTTGGATCATGTCTCGTGTAAAGAGTCAGAATAACAGAAGAGTATGTACGAGACAATCCATGAACGTGAATGAAGCAAGGAGTATATGCCAAGATAGAGTTGTAGTCATCAAAGTTGATGATGCAAACCCCATCTTTCAGATTTACAGAACTCTCACTTAGTGGACTAGACGCGTTTGGTTCATAGAAGACAAAGACTTGCATCTTTATGCTTCTAACGTGTTTGGTTATTGCATCCTTTTGTAAATTCAAATCTCATAAACCGTTTAAGATAGGACTTGCATCTAATTATCTTGCACTAAGATGAACAAACATCAAAAACTCATTTCTTCGAAATTTGGACTTAGTATGGACTCATATATAAACTTATTCCAGGGTACAGAATTCATTTGATTTCACAAATATATTTCTTGAATAATGAAGGGGGCCTCACTGGGTGCTCTACAACTCTACACTAATATACCGAGGTCACAATAATTGTATAGCTTTAGTTGGAAAATAATACTTTTAACAGATTAGGTTTGAATGATTGTGTAGGTCAAATTACAATAGTTTGTTATATTTTCTATGCTGTGTAAAAATAAAAAAAAATGTTTTTTTAACAATCACTAAATTTTACACTAATTACCTAAACTAAAAATACATAAATTATCAAGGTCAGCCCATGAAAACATAAAAGAAGAGGAAAATATATTAAAATTTAGAAAAAAAGTTAAACTTTAAAATTTTTGTAATAATTACTATAAAGTTTAATTTGTAATTTCAAATACCTAATGCATTTCGTTTGTAACTTTATTATATTAGGTCCTTACATATGAAATTGCCGTTTTGTATGGGAGGAACATAAAGTCGATTTTTTTTTAAATATAATATATTTATTTAATCAAAGTATGTACCATTGCTATCTATGCACTTTTGCCATCTCATAGGTAGTTCATCGATCCCTTTACTAAAAAAACCATTGGGACGGGAATCAATAAAATCTTTGAAGGCGGTTTGGACTGCCCCATCGGAGTTGAATTTTTTCCCTTGCAAGAAGTTATCCAAATTTCGAAAAAAATTATAATCTGTTGGGGCAAGGTCCGGAGAGTACGGTGGATGTCTTAGACATTCCAATTGAAGCTCCTCTAATTTGGTAGCCGTCTGTTGTGCAGTGTGTGGTCTAGCGTTCTAACGCGCGTTTGTTGATTTGCTTCACTCAATTCGTGAGGTACCCACCTTTCAAACTTTTTCATCTTCCCAATTTGCTTCAAGTGGATTAAAACAGTTTTATCACTAACACCGCAGCCTGCAGCTAACTCGGACATGGTTTGCGATGGATCCGCTTCCACAATAGCCTTCAATTCTTCATTATCAACTTTGGTCTCCGGCCGTCCACGGGGTTTGTTCTGCAGGTCGAAATTTCCAGAACGAAAACGTTGGAACAAAAACGCACTGTGTTTTCTTTTGAGGCACCGTCGCCATACAATCCTTCGAGCCGTTTCTGCAGCACTGGTGCCACGGTGGAACTCGTACTCGTAAATAACGCGATATTTCAAGTTTTTTTCATTTTGTAAACTAAGTGACGCAAAGAAAAAAACAAATGAATTATAATTTTCAAAACACAAATACATGAGTAAATAGCTGTATAAATTTGAATTTGGAATTCCTAACCAAAGAGAAGATATTTGAGATCAAAGTTGGCAACTTGCCAGTACGGCAAAACGCCAATTTCATATGTAAGGACCTAATATTAATATTGTGATTTTCACACTATCACATAAAATGTAAACATCATACATATTATATGTATTATTTTAACCTAACCTAAGCATGGAGTATTCGAAAATGAACCACCTAGTACGTAATCTGGCAATATTTTGTGTGCATTTTTTGCATCTGATCCAAAATGACCGCTTTGGGGCAAAGTAAATCCGCATTACGGTAATTAAAACTTACTGACACAACGAAATTGTTGAATTATTTCTGCTTTTTAAATTAAAATCGAGTTTTCCTTACATTTAATTATTTTGCATTACGTGAGGAGGGATAAGTTAGGTAATAATAATAAGTGGATAATTTGTATGGCGCCGTCTTTGGGCGCTGTTATATAATAAATACATAGGTTCATATTATACTCATATGGTGACCCGACAGTTGATCTGCCGACAATGGGCTCCCCGAAATGATATTTACTATAAAATTATAACTTTTTGTGCATTATTTACCAATTTTAAACGTAAAATCGACTTCAAAAATACCATTAATAAGTTAGAATGAATATCAAACGAAATTACATATTACGAGCTGACCCGACAAACGTTGTTCTGCCATATAAATTATTTCTAGAGAATATTTTGGTTGTTAAATAAAAAATAACGAATGCATTGTAAGTGTGTGGGGATGGGATCTATTACAGAGAGGGGAATGGAGCGCTGTAGACGATGACCGCTGATAAAAACAAAAACAAAAACACCAACTAAAGTAGGAAAATGAAATAAAGAAAATCAATATGAATTTTGAAGAGAAATTGAGGGTACGATATTTTTTGTCAGTCCGTCTTTAGCCAACACAAAAATAAGCTCGATGGTTTGCACCTAAGAGTATGGATACTATAGTTCCATGGTTTGCACACTCGAGAACATGATGCCGAATGAAATATCAAAATGAAGCGACGCTTCTCGTGAATGTCTTGCGTGTGTGTGGATGAAAGTTCAATGAGGCGGACGTAGCGCCATCTGTCATTCAACAACATAAATAATTTCGTTCTGTTTGAAATGCGAAAGACGGTTAAATTTGTTTATTCAAAAATACTAAAATCGCGATTAAAAATGGAAGGGTGGGGTTAGGAGGGTTAAAATTTGGGGTGATAGGTATTTTTTGATGCCAAATAAAAAGAATACAAAAAAAATTGTCAAAAAATGTGAAATTTCTTTTCTGGATAGAGTCACTCTAATCACCTAGCCTTATGAAATATACTTTAAAACCTATTTTCTTACCTACCAAAAATACATAAAAAATTCATAAAACTCTGTCGAGCTGTTTCGGAGGATTGCGACCACAAACATCGTGACACGAAATTTTTATATAAAAGATAATGTCGATTTTGCGCTGGTATACACAATACCTATACAGACAAGATTTTTCTTGATGCATTTGAATGAAAATATGTTTTATAATTTGTTATTCGGCGGTACATCCTCTCTGCACATCCCTTCGCGTCACTTAGTTATATTTTGTGTAATTAGGTATAGCGTATTTTACCAAAAACGATTGCATACTATATATAAGTTTGCTGGGGGCTAATTGTCGGCGGATAAACTGCCGTAGAACCATATTACATTATTTTTAACTTTTGTGGGTACGTGAAAAAAGCCATCTCATTTTGCCATTTGCTGGGATTTTAATCCGCCACCTACATGTCCAAAGCGAAATAATTTACCGCTCTGCCACCCAGGTAGTTACGGTAAGCGTCTCAACTTATCAAATTGATTTCATAAGCTGTGAGAAGACTGTAATTCGCGCGGACACGATAAAACCTGTCAAAAACTCACGCCTCTTACGACTTCTGTAACTTGCTATTATATTACAGAAAGTGACTTACGTTTGCCTTATTTACTTGTCGTTTACATTGGTAATTTTTCCATAAGTCACTTACGTAAGCGACTTACGAGAAAAAAAACTTACATGTGTAAAGCAAGCATTGAAACATATTTTATTTAAAGACAGTAATCAAGAAATCAAACATTCATAGAACCTATAAATTGTATTCACTCAAATCAATTACTTCCGACATGGAACATTTTCAATCCGTATAACGTGATTACATTCATTCTGACGTCAGAAAATGTGATTTACCTATAAAATAAACATCTAATTAAGTATGCACCACAAAATCCAGCATGTTACGGATATCACGTGACATTCAAATGTCGTTGAATTTGACAGTGAATTAATTCCAATAAGGGAAAATCCTTGAACATTCTTACATGTAAGATGGTCATTGTGCAAATAATAATTCAGGCAAAATCAAGTGGCTAGTGTGTACTTCATTAATAACCCATGTGATTCGTATATTATTTTAGATAAAATGTCGAAAAAATCAAGAATTATTGTTTTAATAAATATCATTCAACCCGGTACACAAATAACGTGTTCACGAGTTCAAACCTTTTACGTAAACAAACATGAAAATTAGATAAAAAACCTTGCCGCCGTTTTAGTAATTATTGTTGACAAAGTCATTACGTGGCGAGAAATTATGATTTGGCATTCCTCGAATGTTCTATTTCTTCTAGGAGTTGACAAATGCATCGCAATAATTGATGTTTTCGATGTAGCTTTATCAATGCAGCAGTAACAAACCTGCATCGCATTACCCCCAACTTAAATTATGTACTTTTAGGATTTTTTACGTAAGTGCCTAACTTTCATTTTAAGATAGCTGAATTCGTAGATACGTCTTGTACAATGTAAAACTGCAAGAATAAGTAAAAAAAAATAACGCTCACAAAAAGTTCTCAGAAATTTTCAGTAATTTTTGCGATTGCGTAAAAGTTACAGGCTACATGACACAATTTTCCACACAATGCAAAATGCAACTAGAAACTGTCAGGTTGAAATAATGAAACAAAGATTCAATGGAATGTTTGATGATGTACCTACAACTTAATTCAAAAGTATCTAATAATATTGTATAGTTTGTATTAATGTAGCGATGTCTTCACACTTGACTATACTAGCTATCGTAGCTACTGATACGGCAAAAGAGTCGGGAAATTATTGCGAAATACTATAAATTTATTCCACTTTTTTGGTTGCATACACATAAAAAAAGTGATTGGTAAATCCCAGCCATAGTTATGCAAACTCGTGATTCCAGTTTTATTGACTTTGAAGTGTAACATTTCAAAATCAATAACACGAAGTTTGAAATGTAACATTTCAAAGTCAATAAAACGAAATTTGAAATGTATCATTTCAGAATCAATTAAATCAAGTTTGAAATGTAACATTTCAAAGTCAATAAAACGAAGTTTGAAATGTAACGCTTCAAAATCAATAAAACGAAGTTTGAAATGTAACATTTCAAAATAAAACAAAGTTTGAAATGTAACATTTCAAAATCAATAAAACGAAGTTTGAAATGTAACATTTCAAAATAAAACGAAGTTTGAAATGTAACGTTTCAAAATCAATAAAACGAAGTTTGAAATGTAACATTTCAAAATCAATAAAACGAAGTTTGAAATGTAACATTTCAAAGTTAATAAAACGATGTTTGAAATGTAACATTTCAAAGTCCCAAGTCGAAGGAAAAGAATCTAAAGGAAGTTATTCGCGGCACAATAAATAATCAGATTCAATCATCCACTCTTATAATTTAATCGACTATAGACCAGTGATTCTTAACCTTGTTGGAGATACTGACCACCACCAGTTTCATATGCGCATTCACAGAACCCTTCTTAATTGGAAGAGAATCACGAATCATATGAGTCGGTGGTGTTTCTTGACCTCCGCCGAACCCGCGAAATGACTCACCGAATCCCTGGAGTTTTTTTTTATTATTTTTTTTATTATTATTAAATTAAAAGAAATATAATATTTCGCTTTCTTAACTTAAGTACAGAGCATATATATAGCAGAGTTCGATCGAACCCAGGTTCAGAACCACCGATTTAGACCAACGCAAAAATTTATTTAATTTCAACGGTATACATATAGATACGTTTTATGATTTTCACGGCCAAAAGCATTTTCGTTATTTGTTTTTGGGGTGTTATGCCGTGTTGCGCTACCTCCTTCTTTAGCCAACGTTTCGGACATCGTTGCAGTGTCCATCATCAGGGCAGATCCGGCAGATCCGGTAGACACATCTACCCGGCATAACACCCCAAAAACAAATAACGAAAAAGGGCATAATAACATGACTACCTCAGAATTTCAAGGTTACTTCAGAATGCGTACGTTTCGCCACGCATCTTGATGTAGGGAGGTTACTGGTTCGATTCCCACAGTAAGAACAATATATTGAGATGTAATTTTCTTTTCTTATAATTTTTTTTACATTAACTCCACACAAGAGGCCCCGAGGAAAATAATTTCCCTCAGGGCCTATGTCATCTGAGATGCTGTGTGGAGGGTCTTTTTGAGGAGGGGAAGGAATGAACATCTTGAAGAAACCCATGTTATAGGAAGGAGAAAACACAGAGGCCGGCAAATCATTCTACAGCCGATCTGTTGAACACAAGAACGAGTCGAAGAAACGACCCGTTCTCATGTGATTTAGTTTAATTATTTTAGTATTGAGATGTTGTGTTGTTAACAATGACCTTAAGAACGTGAACCTCAAAAACCAGCTTTTATGGGAATATTTATAAATGCTAAATAAAGCTGTTAATTCCTTACTTATCATACGTTTGTCATTACCTAATTATGCAGAATAATTGCGAAAGAGCATACGTACTCAATAATTTATTCAATTTCATTAATGTAAATAGTTAATATATTCAGGTATTTTTGCCATGTGCTGGAAAGCAAACACGTGGGTTTAGAAGCATTAGTGTAATTCGAAGATAAATAAATAGTTATCACCACTTAATAATAAACACTTCTGGTATATGGTTATCGCCAATTTAATTAACATTATTTCAAAAATAAAAAGATAAAGCTGTAGCACTCCTCAAGGGCAAGTAGTAAATAAGGTTGTTAGTCACTCACGTTGTAGGCTCGTCCAGGAATAGCACTGGAGGGTTGGAGAGCAGCTCCAGGGCTATAGCCAGCCTCTTGCGCTGCCCGCCGGACAGGTGTCCCGTCATGGTATTGTAGCACTCCTCCAGTCCCAGCATCGATAGGGTCTCCTTCACCTGGGAATAATAAATAATTATTATTATAGCAGTATAAACGGCATCTTGAAAGTGACCTAATAACGCTGAAATGTTTGGAAAAGAGTCAACACTATTTTGCGAAAACTCGTCGCCTCAGTTCATATTTGTCCAATAAACCATTTTAGTCTTTGTTCAATCTCCACTTTAAAATTAAAAATAAACCATAAAAAATTATGGTTAATCATATAACTAAGAGTTATTTAAACTAATGAAACCTTTACCTTTACGGAAATAGCTTTACCTTAAACACCTATCATAATTTTCGTCGTTTTTTGGGGTGTTATGCCGTGTTGCGCTACCTCCTTTTTTAGCCAACGTTTCGAAGCGTTACAGTGTCCATCATCAGGGCAGATGTAATGATGGACACTGTAATGCTGTCCGAAACGTTGGCTATATAAAAAGGAGGTAGCGCAACACGGCATAACACCCCAAAAACAAATAACGAAAATACTTTTGGCCATGAAAATCTAAAAACGTACCTATCGTAATGTTTCATTGAAATAATGAAAGAGAACCTTCACCTCCTGTAAAATTTTCCAATGGTCTATTGGACGAAAACGAACTAAGGCTACGAACAGTATAATGAGTATCTACAAGTCAATAACGACAACTTCTATTTATCTTAACATGAACTTCTAAAATCAATTTTACAAAATAAACATTATATTGGTAATTTTTAAAATATTGAAATTATGAATAAAGGTAACATACAACTATTATTTTGATACCATCAAAAGACTTGCCTAGAATATGGCGGAGATACACAAAACAATATTAAGAACGGCAAATTATCCTACATAGCAGAAAATCTATGAGCTAAAACAGCAATGAAACTCAGCCTTACTAAAAAAACCACAGCGCGACCGATTAACTGTGTTATTGCAATAACATAAATAAACCCCGTATACACTAAAACACGTTTTATTACCAATAACGTTTCTTACGTGGTCAAGCTGTTAAAATGCATTTAAGATCTGACAACGTTGTACATGGTTTTAATTTCCTAGGAAACAATGTTGTTTTAATTCTTCTCCGCAAGGGGCATTATTGGCGCGCCTGTGCATATCGGCCCGCGATGACAAAACAGTTCGGTGTGTTTATTGCGGGATATGTAAAATTTTGTTAGTGCCTAAATGTTGTGATTTTACTAAATAATTTCTATTGTAGTAACGAATTTATTTATTTATTTATTTATTGATTAACGCCCTTTTTCGGGGCTTTTACATTACATATGAATAATAAGAAAATACAAAGCATTCAATGTACATAACTGAACTGTCTCAGTAACAATATTTTATATTTGTTTACACATAAATTGAAGATGTCCACTGACTTGGTATAATTGTTTCCCTCCATTAGTATTCTGGGCAAAGAAGAATACATATGGTAGTTAGTTCCAGAATTTCTACACTGAAATAAATCTTGACTTCTAGTATTACGTTGTGGAATCCGGAAGCTTATCAATTCTAGCAATACCGGACTATCAACTAAATCATTTAGAATTTTATATAGAAATACCAAGTCAGAGAAAATTCTTCTGTCGGACAATTTGAGCATATTCAAATCATTTAAAATACCTAGTGTTGTAGTTCAACATATTAGCTGGAATACCCATTTTAAAATTTAGAAAACGTAAGAATTTGTTTTGAATTCTTTCAATAGCTTGAACATGTATACTATAATGTGGATTCCAGACGTGAGAATTGTACTCAAGTTGACTTCTAACATAGTCAAAATATAACAGTTTAATACACTTTATATTGTTAAAATTTCTAGTAAGCCTAGTTATAAATCCCAACATTTTTAAGCCATTATTAGAGATTTCTGTTATGTGGTTAACAAATGAAAAATTTGATTGAAAAGTGATGCCTAAGTCTTTAATTTGTGTTAATGTCTGAAGGGCATTGTTATCAATGTTGTAATTGTAAATCACTGGATTTTTTATTCGAAAAAATCTAACTATTTGACATTTTGAGATATTTAGGTAAAGTCTATTTTCATTACACCTGGATACGCGCCATAAATATATTTGGATCCATTTCCTTAATCAATTAATAATTTATGCTATGAGACCATGAGGGCGCCAACTCCTACACTAGGCAACTTGAAACAGCAGAAATTCGAATGCTTAGATGGTCGGCAGGAGTATCATTAAAAGATAAGATCAAAAGTTCACGCATTCGTGGTAGCCTGGGTGTCACAGACATAAATAGCAAGCTGGAAGAACGACAGTTGAGATGGTATGGACATATAAGACGGAGACCATCAGACCACACTGTGAGGCAGGCAATGTCTATGGAGCTTCATCGACAGTCATCCAAAGGAAGACCGAAGAACTCCTGGACGACTCAATGTTCCAAAATTCTTCGAAGAAACGGCCTGGATGAAGGCGATACCCAGAACAGAAGATATTACAACCTGAGAACGAGAAGAGCCGACCCCAACAGCCTACCTAGGCAATGAGTTGGGACAGCGCAAAGGAAGAAGAGACGTTTTTGTATTGTATTGAATTTACCTATGTGACTTGAGATGCAGTATATTCATGCATTTCCTTACCTTTGTGAATCAGGCAATTACTTCTGACGGGAGTGTCAGTAAAAGGCCAAGAGATGTCGCTCCTAGTCACGCATAATCGAATAATTCATCCAATACTTGAATTATTGTTGTACAAGATTGTGATTGTGGCACGTATTATTAATATGCAAATTTATTCATTGTTGAAACTTCCTTGCTGTGTGAAACATCTGTTAAGATTATGCAATACCGCCTTGATATTTTTTAATGAAAAGAAGTGTCTTTTGTGTTGGACATCGTGGACGAGCTGCATTCTCTGAGTGAGTATTGTTTGTTTTCACTTTGGAATTTGGAATTGCTGGGTCAACTGTTTTTGTGTCACATAGGGAAGAATTCAATTTTCGTTAATTTACATAGGGTAGTCATCTCCCTCATGTCAGGGGCTATTTACACGCCCCTACAACACCAAATTAATAATTTATTGATATTATCTTGAAGAATGTTGCAATGGTGAATATTTTGAATAATTCTAAAAATTTTGAGGTCATCAGCAAAAAGTAAAATGATTACATCATAAAATATTTTTGTAAGATCATTTATAAACAAGATAAATAAGATTGGACCAAGGTGTGAATCCTGTGGAACTCCACTTGTTGCATAATTTATTTCCGACAGAGAGGATTTTATTCTAACAATTTGTTGTCTTCCAGTAAGATAGCTTTCAAACCAGGCTAATATATTGCCACGTATACCAAGTTTTTCTAATTTCCAAATGAGAATTTTATGAGAAACTGTGTCAAAGGCTTTACTAAAATCAGTATAAATAGAGTCTACTTGTTTTTTTTTCTTTGAAAGCATTGGTTATAAAATTTTCATAAATAATTAAGTTGGACAAAGTACTTCTACCTGGCACAAATCCAAACTGGTGAGGTGATATTATAGGTTTTATTTGTGATAAAAGTTTGTCAAGTAGTATCAGACTTTCAAAGAGTTTCGGTATGGTGGATTGAATGTATATTGGTCTGTAATTACAAACATCACTTTTATCACCTTTTTTGAAAATTGGAGTTAAATAACTAATTTTCCACCTATCGGGAAAAATTCCACTGGATAAAGATAGGTTAAAAAGTTTGGATCATGGAAGAGCAATTACTTTGATACATTCTTTGATAAATATTGTTGGGATATTATCTGGCCCAGCAGATTTGTGGATATCTAAGGATTTAACTTTAGTAATTACATCAGAGATACTTATGGTACACTGTGAAATATCAAGAGTTTCATCTAGAGTTGTTGTTGGATTAGGAGCATTATTTGAGTCTGTTGTATAAACACTTTTAAAATTTTTTGCAAATAAGTTAACAATACCATTAGTATTATTGCTATGGCTGCCATTTAGGTGCATAATACTGGGGAATTCAGAATCATCTTCTTTAAGAGATTTCGAGTATTTCCAAAAATAACTAACATTATTTATTATGGAATTTTGAATTTCATTTATATAGTTACGGTAGCAGGTCATAGACATTTTTTTACACGAAGTTCTTAAATCTTTAAATTCAATGTAATCAGAATATTTTTGAAATAATTTATATTCTTTATGTTTAAGTTTTTTGGTGACAAGTAGATTTATAAGTTCTTTGGAGTACCATTTTGGATAGGTATTTGGCTTACATTTCATGGTTGGAATATACATGCTAATAGCATTTTCCAAAACAGAATAAAATTTATTGGTAGCTGTGTTGATATCATCATATTGCACAGATGACCAATCAAAAGAGACAAGATAATTACAAATTTGCTCATAATCAGTTTTGAAAAAATTTTTGTAACTGAAAGACAGTTTACAAGTATTAACATGTACATTAGAAATAATAACTTCTAGTGGAGGATGATAAGTGTCAATTGGCACCAGCGGCTCACTACATTCTTCAATTACTAGTGACTCTAAATTATAAAAACATAAGTCTAGAGTACGATTATTTTCATTTGGTATAGTATTTGCCTGATTCAGACCTAAGAATAACGCCATGTCTAGAATAATGCGTTCCGACTCACTAACACAGATATTATTGTCACTGTTCACCCAGTTCACTTTTGGAAGGTTATAATCACCAGCAAGCAAAAATGTTGCACTAGGATTCCTTTTTAAAATAGTTTCCACTTCCTCACTATGACACCTGTATACTTCATTGCTTGAATTTGGTGGGATATAAATACAGCCCACAATAATCATTTTATTCCTGGCAACATTCACTTGAAGGAAGATTTGCTCAAGTTGTTTGTGTTTAGTTGTAATTAAGTTTGCTTTATATTTCTTGCTGATAGCGATTAAAACACCACCACCTCTGCTTTTAGCACTTGTCAATGTATTTCTATCTAATCTGTGTACATTATGATTTATGAAGCCTAATTCATTAGAATGAATATTTGGCTCTAACCACGTTTCAGAGAGTAGTACAAAGTCATGCTCTAACATTGGTATTGTAGACTGAAGAAAATTCAATTTTGTTTTAAGGCCTCTGACATTCTGGTAGTATATTTTCATTTTGTTTAGTTTTATCCTATTACTTCTGTTTTTCTGATTTGACCTCTGCTTTACTGATTTGATGACGTTGTGTGAGAAAGTAGGGGAGTGTGAATGTTTATTGGTGGAGCTTATTAATGGCATAAAAAATCGATTTTCTTTTTTTCTGCTTCAATTTTTCTCAAATGTACTGAACATTCATCACTCCAAGCAAAATGGTCAGTTGGCAATTTTAATTTTAGTTTTTCATTAATTTTTTTGCAGTTAATGCACTGAACATCATTTTTACAGTTTTCATTGTCATGTGCTTCGGAACATCGAGTGCATGCTTTTTCACTTCTGCAGTCTTGTGCTTTGTGCATATAGCCATTGCACTTGTAACATTTTAGAAGAGAGATGTTGTCGAAAACTCTACATCTATCCCATCCAATATTAACTTTACCTTCGTGTAGCATTTTCTCGTATGTTATTCCATCAACTTCCGTGAAAATGGTGTAATTAACGTCGCCTCGTTTGGTTTTCACTTCTTTTATAAATTTTACCTCAATTTTAGATTCAACTGTTTCAAGGTAATCATTTTGCATCTTAATTTTTGAAACAATTTCATCTGGAGTATATTTATCAGATAAACCAATAATTTTTAGTTTTGGATACTTAGGTTTTGGGGTATTAACATCATATTTTTTTCCCATCTTAGAAATAATTTGTTCTTCCATTTTTTTCGTTGAGGCTACATTTTTGCATTCTACTATTACCGCCCCTTGTTTGAAATTTCTAATTCCGGTCACACCAAAATTTACAGGATCTATATTTTGTTTTATTTCATCTTTTGTAACTGTATTTTTTGATCCTTATCTTTTGGCTTTATGATTTATTTATTTATTTATTAACGCCCTTTTTCGGGGCTTTTACATATGAATAGTAAGAAATACACAGTATTTATTGTACATAACTGAACTGCCTTCGTAACAATATTTTATATTTGTTTAAAGATAAATTGAAGATGTCCACTGACTTGGTATAATTGTTTCCCTCCATTAGTATTCTGGGCAAAGAGGAATACATATGATAGTTAGTTCCAGAATTACTGCACTGAAATAAATCCTGACTTCTAGTATTACGTATTGGAATCCGGAAGCTTATCAATTCGAGCAATATCGGACTGTCAACTAAATCATTTAGAATTTTATACAGAAATACCAAGTCAGTGAAAGTTCTTCTGTCTGACAATTTCAGCATATTCATATCATTCAAAATAGTATTGTAGTTCAACATAACTGCTGGAATACCCATTTTAAAATTAAGAAAACGTAAGAATTTGTTTTGTATTCTTTCAACAGCTTGTACATGTATATTGTAATATGGGTTCCAGACGGGAGAATTGTATTCAAGTTGACTTCTAACATATGCAAAATATAACAGTTTTATACACTTAATATTGTTAAAATTTCTAGTTAGCCTAGTTGTAAATCCCAACATTTTTAAGGCCTTATTAGAGATTTCTGTTATGTGGTTAACAAATGAAAGATTAGATTGAAAAGTGATGCCCAAGTCTTTAATTTGTGTTAATGTCTCCAGAGTATTGTTATCAATGCTGTAATTGAAGATCACTGGATTTTTATTCGAGAAAATCTAACTATATGACATTTTGAGATATTTAAGTAAAGTCTATTTTCATTACACCAAATTAACAATTTGTTGATATTATCTTGAAGAATGTTGCAATGATAAATATTTTGAATTATTCTAAAAATTTTGAGGTCATCAGCAAAAAGTAAGATAAATACATCATGAAATATTTTTGTAAGATCATTTATAAACAAGATAAATAATATTGGGCCAAGGTGTGAACCCTGTGGAACTCCACTTGTTGCATAAATTTTTTCCGACAATGAGGATTTTATTCTAACAATTTGTTGTCTTCCAGTAAGATAGCTTTCAAACCAGGCTAATATACTGCCACGTATACCAAGCTTTTCTAATTTCCAAATGAGAATTTTATGGGAAACTGAATCAAAAGCTTTACTAAAATCAGTATAGACAGAGTCTACTTGTTTTTTTTCTTTAAAAGTATTGGTTATAAAATTTTCATAAATAATCAAGTTAGAAAGTGTACTTCTACCTGGCATAAATCCAAACTGGTAAGGTGATATTACAGGTTTAATTTGGGCAAAAAGTTTGTCAAGTATTAGGCTTTCAAATAGTTTCGGTATGGTGGATTGAATGCATATTGGTCTATAATTACAAACATCACTTTTATCGCCCTTTTTGAAAATTGGAGTCAAATAACTATGTTTCCACACATCGGGAAAAATTCCACTGGATAAAGATAAATTAAAAAGTTTGGTTAATGGAAGAGCAATTACTTTGATACATTCTTTGATAAATATTGTGGGGATATTATCCGGTCCTGCAGATTTGTTGATATCTAATGATTTAACTTTAGTTACTACATCAGAGAGACTTATGGTACACTGCGAAATATCAAGAATTTCATCTAGAGTTGTTGATGGAAGAGGAGCATTATTTGCGTCTGTTGAATAAACACTTTTAAAAAATTTTGCAAACAAGTTAACAATACCATCAGTATTATTGCTATGGCTGCCATTTAGGTGCATAATACTGGGGAATTCAGAATCATCTTCTTTAAGAGATTTCGAATATTTCCAAAAATAATTAACATTGTTTATTATGGAATTTTGAATTTCATTTATATGGTTACGGTAGCAAGTCATAGACATTTTTTTACACAAAGTTCTTAAATATTTAAATTCACTGTAATCAGAATTTTTTTATATAATTTATATTCTTTATGTTTAAGTTTTTTGGTGATAAGTAGATTTACAAGTTCTTTGGTGTACCATTTTGGATAGGTGTTTGGCTTACATATTACGGTTGGAACATAGATGCTAATAGCCTTTCCCAAAACAGAATAAAATTTATTTGTAGCTGTGTTAATATCATCATATTGCACAGATGACCAATCAAAAGAGAGGAGATAATTACATATTTTCTCGTAATCACTTTTGAAAAAATTTTGGTAACTGAAAGACAGTTTACAGGTATTATCATGTACATTAGAAATAATAACTTCCAGTGGAGGATGATAACCATCAATGGGCACCAGCGGTTCACTACATTCTTCAATTACTAGTGACTCTAAGTTAGAAAAACATAAGTCTAGAGTACGATTATTTACATTTGATAAAGTATTTGCCTGATTCAGGCCTAGAAATAACGCCATGTCTAGAATAATGCGTTCAGACTCACTCACACTGATATTATTGTCCCTGTTCACCCAATTCACATTTGGAAGATTATAATCACCAGCAAGCAAAAATGTTGCATTAGCATGCTTTTTTAATATAACTTCCACTTCCTCACTATGGCACCTGTATACTTCATTGCTTGAATTTGGTGGGATATAAATACAACCAACAATAATCTTTTTATTCCTGGCAACATTCACTTGCACGAAGATTTGTTCAAGAAGTTTGTGTTTAGTTTTAATTAAGTTTGATTTATATTTCTTGCTGATAGCGATTAAAACCCCGCCACCTCTGCTTTTAGCACTTGTCAATGTATTTCTGTCTAATCTATACACATTATGATTTATAAAACCTAATTCACTAGAATGAATATTAGGTTCTAACCATGTTTCAGAAAGTAGAATAAACTCGTGCCCAAACATTGGTAGTGTAGATTGAAGTAGACTTAATTTTGTTTTAAGGCCTCTGACATTTTGGTAGTACAGCTGGCAATTTTTTGTTTGGTGTTTTTTAGAGGAGTTTTTTAATGGCATAAAAAATCAATTTTCTTCTTTTCAGCTTCAATTTTCCTCAAATGTACCGAGCATTCATTACTCCAAGCATAATGGTCAGTTGGCAATTTTAATTTTAATTTCTCATTCATTTTTTTGCAGTTAATGTCGTTTTGACAGTTTACATTTTCATGTGCTTCGGAACATCGAGTGCAAGCTTTTTCACTTCTGCAGTCTTGTGCTTTGTGCATATAGCCATTGCACTTGTAACATTTTAGAAGTGAGATGTTGTCAAAAACCCGACATCTATCCCATCCAATATTTACTTTACCTTCTTGTAACATTATGTCGTAAGTTTTTCCATCGACTTCCATGAAAATGGTGAAGTTGACGTCACCTCGTTTAGTTTTTATTTCTTTTATATATTTTATGTCAATTTTCGCTTCAACTGTTTGCAGGTAATCATTTTGCATCTTAATTTTTGAAATAATTTCTTCTGGAGTGAATTTATCCGATAGACCAATAATTTTCAGTTTGGGATTCTTAGGTTTTGGTGTATTCACGTCATATTTTTTTCCCATCTTTGAAATTATTTGCTCTTCCATCTTTTTTGTTGCAGCTATATTCTTGCACTCTACTATTATAGCCCCTTGCTTAAAGTTTCTTATTCCGGTAACACCAAAATTAACAGGATCGATGTTTTGTTTTATTTCGTCCTTTGTTACGGTATTTTTTTGAGCCTTATCTTTTGGCTTAATATATAATAATGATGATGATAGGTTCATGTTTTTTACATTTTGTTGGTTCTTCAATAATTTTAACATTTTTCGTTGCTTCAGCATACGATTTAGAAACAATACTTGATTTGAGATTTTCAATGTTCTTATCTATATTAGATAAGGATTGAAACAATCTGTTGAGTCCCTTTACTTTTTTACTTATTTACTCTTCTGTTCACATAATTGATATATTTACCATATTATTTGTGTAGTTTACATCAGTTTAATCAAGTTATTGTACAAACGCCGTACTTTCAAAGTTGAACTGTCAGAATATTGTTTTATAGGTTACTTAAGATAAAATTTACATGAACAATTTTTTAATAAGTAATGTTTTCACATCCGCGGCCGTTTGTCAATTGAATAAAATTTTCAATGGGTTTTTTAGTAAGGCTGTGTGTTTATGATGCATTTAGCACAACTTTTATCTACAATTTCTAGGTCAATGCAAACTTTCAACAGGTACAACAGAGCTGTAGATGCTTCCAGTACCGTCCCGGTGAAAGACCACTATTCTGAATCGAAATGTTGCTTGAAATGAGTTTAGCCGTGTTCGGTGTAAAGATCTGAATAGCTACGGATTTTCCCACCTTCCTCTTTCTCAACCTTCTTTCTCTCCCCATTCCGTTCATTCTCGCAATGTATCCCAATTAGGGATGCCATAGTCTCACTGGCTTCGGTTAGTAGGGAGCAGTTAGGACTATTGTGTGGTATTCACATAATAAATAAGCTATAAAAATATCCATTTAACTATCAAAATATCAAGATTTCTAAAGGGTGGGTTGGAACTCTCACAAAGTCAGATGTTAAAACATTGATTCATTGTAAGAAAACTAGATTTTTTTTCAAATGTCATCGAAAGAATTTAACATAACTTTAGCCATGAAGCATGAAGCAAGTTTAAAAGTGACCTCTTACTGACAACAGCGTAATTATTTAGATTCTGTCAGGTAAATTATACTTGGTTTAATAAATTTGACAAAAAATTGCCAAATCCTCAATTAATTGTCTTGATTTATTATCGTTTCGCTAAACCGCTTCACTAGGTCAACTACTATATTTCAGTATGTAAATACAATTGATAATGCTCATTTCTCAATCAAAGACACCATCATTTTAATTTCTCTTTCCTCCCCTCTGACCAACCTCTCTTTTCAACCATAATTGGAAAGGATGACCTAGAACAGGGGTCGACAGACCGCGGTTCGAGAGACGTACGCGGCTTTTTACTCAGGCGTTTGCAACTCTTCACACATCGACTCCAATTTCACCTGCAATCAACCCGTCTTATCAGACAGAGTCGCCGAATGAACTTTGACCCAAACAGTATCAGTGTTGGCAACATAGCTCTTTTAAAACACTCCGGGTCATCAGCTCAAATTGTTCAGCTTCTCAACTCCTTTTCCAAATACTCTACATCTTATTTTATACAGAACTCATTCACGTAAAATATTATTTCTTGAAAACTTTGTTTTTACCTCAAAATTTCTTTAGCCACCAGAAGATAATAATTATGTATATTGTAAATATTTAGAAAATCTTGAGGCACGTGTATCGTGAATATGGTAAAGCGCGTTTTCATTCTGCGACGAAATATCCTACGAACAAACTTCCCCAACAAAATAATACTAAAACATAACCTAACCTTACCTAACCTAATTTAACTTAACCTAACCTAACAAAAAAATGGGACAAAAGTAATACAGATAACAATAATTACAGGATGTCTGTATTATTTTTGCCCCATTTTTTTGTTAGGTTAGGTTAGGTTCGGTTTTAGTAGATATTTTGCTGGGGGATGTTTTATCCGTAGGATATTTTGTCGGAGGACATTTTGTCGCGGGATGAAAAGTCGCGGAACCGTGAATATTGTCAAAACTGCGTACACTAATTGTTGTGTAAGTTGTGTTTAACTTCACGCATTCCATCCAACTAAATTGGTAATAATCAATAACTTATTAATAAGGTTACATTAAAAAGTCTCAGTTAACTTTAGACCGTGAGGGAAATGGAACTGGAAGATGTCATTTGCCATGGCTAAGGTACTTACAGCTTTGGACCGGGTTGGATGCCGCTGCTTTCATTTCTTCCCAAACTTCCTCATTCCCTACCACTCTTCCTTCACCACCCACATTTTCCAAAATAGGATGCCATAGTTCTACTGCCTACGGGAAGTTTGAAGTTTTAAGTGGTACCGCGTAAAATAAAAATAATCCTCGTAGATAATGAAGTCAACATTCAAGTGCTTCAAAGCTTCAAGTGGTTTTGGTAAAAAAATAACGATACAGTAAAACCACGACCATGTTGGTCTGCTTCTGACTGCTAATATTATGATGTTAGTATAGTTTTAGAGGCGTAAATCCAACCGGTATGAGTGTTCAGATTAACCCTAGAAGATAATCTCAATCGTTTCGACTAACAATGTAAATTAACAATGACTAGTTCTGCATTCCAATTCAAGTCAACTGGAATTTTCAATTTACGATATCCTTTGTTAAACTTGTCTGCGGAGAACAAGTGGTACTTAAGAATGTCTAAATTGTATCTAAATATATTTGAAAAAAATTTAAATATATGTTTTTTTCTAGTATTTTACAAGAGAATGTACCTATATTTTTTTAAAAGAAAGACAAACATTCCCGGGTTACGAATAACCCAACAATGTTTGAAAATCTCCCACTACCACCACAGAAAGCCGAAAATGTTGCTTGTGTTGTGATGGAGGACTTAGCCAGCCGAGGAATTGAACACGCGACGCCCAGATGGGATCCAAGCGCTATGCCCACTCAACCACCGACCAGTATATAAGATAGTTTATTTATTTAATTAATTATAATGTATTACAAAAAAATATAATTATTCCCAATGAGTTAAGAAAAAAACTCATTACGGGTTATAGTTATGTATATCATAGTTATATAGAACGAAAAAATATTTGGTTGAGATTTATGTCACCAATAATTTTGATCTCGAAAAATACATTTAAATAATAATCACAAGAAACTACGAACATTAATTTTTTATATTTTGTGTACTTTGTTGTTCTGCAGTATTTACAATTTTTTAAAAGCATATTGTTTGATTGTTTCATTTAATTAATATAATTGTTTTAACCAGAGTAATAAAAAAATAACTGTTGGTATAAACTAAAAACCAACGAAAAAGACTAAGAAATTACTTTAATAACCCACGTAAACAAAAATTGCATTTTGTGAGAGAGTTGTTAGCAGTGTTAGTCAAAATGACAAATGATTACTTTTTACGTATAAAAGAAATATGATTAGTCTTCTTGGGTTAAAGCGACGGATCACGTACCACGTCTAAATCACTTGGCAGAATAATTGGTATTGGATTAATCATTAATACGAAGAAAATTTTATGTTGGATAAATCATTTTTTTCACGATTGGTGCGGGATTCTCATCACGATCCTGATAAGATGACATGACGTACGGAAATGGTTGACTTATGATATTTAATAACGAAGTTATGACGTTTATACCGCCCTTTGATTCATTAAATCTGCATAAATTGATTCAGATAAATAATAATTAATGAATCAGAATAATATTATTTCTAATGATTCAAAAGAACTATGTACTATGTAGGTACCTACACGTGTATTTAGTTCTGTATTTCTTTACCCGCCGCGCAAAATTGCGTATTTATTTATTCATTTTCGGGAAATCGACAGTTCATTTTTTATCTCTTTGTACATGTGTAGTACAGCCAAAATAAAAATGTAGAAAAGAAAAAATTGGTAGTGAGAGTAAGAAGTATATTTATTTTATGGAGCTTATTCTAGTGTAATTGAAGATATGTCATATTAAGACAAGATATCAAATTACAATAAAAATAAGGTAGAATGTACCATTAATTAAGTTCAATACAGAATTATATAAAACAATAACAAAAACTCACTCATGATAAAAATACAAAATAACAAACTTTTTTTACAGTGTAGGTTACATATCTAGCACAGGAAGGTTACCATAAGACAGGATGTAGGTACATAAAACAAATTCAATTCATAACAGAATTGTAAATATAAACAACAGAAAAATTTGTAAATTGTAAAATTAGATAGAACCTAAGGGCTAGCGCATACATACAACTTTTGCATCAACTAAAATTCTTAATAAATTGTACAGCGCCCTTGAGGCGATTTTTCATAAAAACGGCGCTCTCCAAATTATCCAATTATTATTATTATCGATTATTATTATTAGAAAAGTTGCATACTTAAGAAATATTAGAGAAATACTATTTGTGGACTTTAATTTGTAAAGCGCGCTATTGAAAATGTCCACTTTTGATATTATGTTATTGTAATAAGTGCATAGTTCGTTCAAGCACGAATTTCGTTGACATTACATTTAACTTTACGATATGCAAGAAAGCGATAAAAATGAAAAAACAATATTGTTATGCTTTCCAATAAAACATTTAAGTACCTGTGTATTGACAAAATGTAAGTAAGGTGAAAAGCAGAAATTAAAAATTCTTTCTTCTTTAGGTTTTATCATGATAACCCAATGTTTCCAGGAAAGGTATTATTATCAGTGTTATCCGCTACCGTCTTTCTTACATCATGAGAAGTTTTATTATTCTCACAGTCGGACGCTCAGCAATTATGCTAATTGAATGAATACCAAAAAGTATGCCATTTTATAATACCTTATGAAATTCTTGACCATGTAAACGAAAAACTTTTGACCATTCCGGTTTCGTTGTTCTTTGACAGAAGAAAGTGATTGCATCATATTAGATGCTTGTTTGATAGAAAAACCTGCGCTTACATTATTGCTTTCACCTTTATTTGAATTTCTTAAGTAAGAATTGGCGGTGGTAAAATTTGATTATTATGCATTGATTACCTAGGTTATTTTAAATCAAATCAAAATAATATTCTCTGTTTGGCATTATTCTTCTGGTGTGGTGTCCTCTCCTATCGGTGGTTGGCTATCATCGGAGTTATCTTCTCCCCGAAGCTGCAGCTAGGAACAACTAAGAGGAACTATTAACACGTGTTGAATTCACAAGGGTAAATTCCCTATAATTTGGTTTTTGGGGAATTTTCCGGGAATTTTCATCTAAATGGTAAAATCCCCTGAAGTTGTCTCCTATAATGAACTTTATTTTAATTAGAGCTGCTGAGGACAGAACCTACGCATTTTTAGAAAATGCCGAAGATATTATTAATTAGCCGTCAACATTTTGATATTTGCCACCGAAAAGCATGTGATGTCACGATACATAGGGACAATGACTGGCGCAGCAGTATTGCAGAACTGACATCCTAATTATAAATTAAGCTGAATTGTATCTAGTATGACGTCACGAGACACGAATTTTATATTACGTTTTACCCTAGTTCATTCTGAAAGCTCATAACTTCGTGGAGATATTAACTATTTAAATACACATAATGGGCATTTTCGCCAAAGTTTGTAAGCGTTTTGATTTTTATGCTTTTCATGCCGTTACTTTCACATTTTATTTTTTAGTTTTCACCAATATCTATCAGATTACCTACATTTATATCACGGGAAAATTCCCGGGTGCACTATTGTCATGTAGACACTGTACACTTTTTACCCAATAAATAGGGAAGCAACCGGCCCGATCAGTCCCGAATTGAATTTCGTGAAGATCTTCGTTTCATTTGCAAATCCTTATCTTATATAGCATACCCTCAAGAGGAGTCAGCTGTTTTCATTTGCAAATCCTTATCTTATGTACCATACCCTCAAGAGGAGTCAGCTGTTTACGTCTGTCGGCTATGGCACAGCGAAAAAATATATTGATTCTGAATTATTGTGTTGTACGACGACCTTCGTTACCGAGAGCTCACGGGTTCGGTGCCCGGCTGACAATCGGAAGTAAAATTACCACAAGCAAAAATCCTCCACAGATCCTTGAATATTTATAATATACTTTACCGAGAAAAAAAATTACGTAGCTAAGTCTTTTCGAGTGATTAATTATTAATCCGGTAGGCAATTAATTTTTTTAATTTTATTTAAAGGTTAACTGCGTTAAAGGTTAAAAATAATAATTATTATTTATCACTTGTCAAATCCTCTTCTTAACGACTTTTATTGTATTATTGGTAATGAGGTAGGTAATTGTTAGTTTTACGACCTTGATCTTTGAATACGTAAAAGAAGATACTTGATAATGGGTTAAAAAAATGCAGTTTGACCCTTTACGTCAGGGGTGGGGAAACTGCGACCTGCGGCTTTTTGGTGCTGCTCGCGAGTATTTTAGGTGCGTTTTGCTAAAGAACCTCAAAAAATTACAGTTAGCATGTGAGAATGGTTTTCTTTTACGCTATAAAAAAATAGTTTAATAAATTACACAAAATGATGAATTTGTGTAAAGGCAAAACTTTGTCAAAGGCCGTAAAAATGCAAAAGTTCTGGGTGTAGTTTTGAACCTCGGAAAACGCACACAGATTTCCTCTTAGGTAAAAACCAGTTTTATTTTCGAAATTCGAAACTTAAGGTTACGAGTACTAGTCTAAAATATTAATATTCCTCAAAATTCGAAAAACCATTTGCTTGTTCCGCGTAAGCTTCGCATACAACCAGTTGAAACCAGTTTTGTGTTCAGAATGTAACCATAAAATTTCAGTTGTGGGTTCATCTGCCGACACATTTCAAAGGAAGCCATTCTCAAGTTGCAAGTACAAGATAAAAAATTCGAGTTGCAGACTACGTGCTGCAACAAGATCATAGAAGTTGGAGAGTTTTCATGAACTGCGTGCAAAAATAATTAAACCTGGTTACTCGCACAAACATTCATTTCAGTTAAAACCATGTTTGTGTTCCTAAAGCACAGTTTATATTCGAGTTGCGATTTCATCTGCTGACGAATTTCGTTGAAAACCGTTCCTTTGTTTCTAGTGGAGTTTAAAATTCTAGTTAATAGATTACTAGAAATTCGGAGGAAAGCCATTTGCATATAATTTTTTTATTTTATTTTTTTTTATTAGTTTTTATCAAAGATATTGGAATATAAGTAGATGTGCTATCTGTTGTTTTTACTATGTGGGTCTGCGCTTCCGGGTGTCGCCGATATTGTTTACCAATTAACAAATAAACTAAAAGAACAAATAATTAACGAATAAACCAAACGAACGTTAAACTATATGAACGAATTCTTTCCTTATTCAAAATATATTGTTAACCCATATTAATGCACATTTTCAAAAAATCAACGAAATGAACAAATTCTTTTTGTATGAAAACTACGCTAATTAGCGCGTAGTCCGGCGACAGTTGCGCGGACACCATAGCATATCTCTTCTGTATTTGAATATCTTTGGTTTTTATATACATATACATGTAATATAATCATGAGTAATTGCATTTTCAGGTTACAATCGGATTAAACTCAAATCATTAAATACTAACATGCAACATTGATTAGAAACAGTATAAACATATATATGTATATAATATATAACCTTTACAAGAGTGTAACTACTCGTGTGTAAAGGGAAGAGAAAAAAAAATATATATATATATATATTTTTTATATATATTATTATGGGTGTAGTTTTGATTAAAGCGAGTTCCCGCGTACAGGTTCACTCTTAAATTCGAATGTAACGATAAATAACCCATAGTTGTGGATTCATCGGAGGAAACCATCCTAATGCTTCGAGATAAGCTTTAAATTCTAGTTCCACTCCATAAGAAAACCATTTGCTCGTTCTGTGTGTAACTATTATTTAGGCTCGTGGACTCTTGCAGAATGCAGAATCACTTGATAAAACTAGTCTTGTGTTCTAAACGTAACTTAAAAATTCAAGGTGCAAACTCCTCTTCTGACGCAATTCGACGGAAATTCTCACTTTCCGAGAGCAATAATAAATTTCAAGTTGCATAGTTTTTGATCATGATTTCTTGATGTCTTGTCACGCATTTATCATTTATTTTTTATTTGAAGAAAAATAATGGTAAAATGAGGAAATAATAAAAAAATATGGGGAATCCACCCCCCCCCCCCCCCTCCCCTTCACTGATAGTCTGAACAACTTAGTGCAGCCGGCGGGTAATATTACAAAAGTTCAAATGTCCCCTTACGGTAAAAAGGTTCCCTACCCCCGCATTACGTCAATGCTTTTGTATTATTAAAACTGTTGGGGTTTTAATTCAATAATAATGTTGTTTTAACGAACTTTGGTATGGTGTCAGCAATAAATGAAATAATTATTTATAAAAAAGGAAAATTTTCCAAAGACCTCACAGTTTTGCGAAACAAAGCCACGCAAATAGTAAATACTTAAGACGAAACAAATATTCCAAAATTTAAAAAAAAAATGTTTACCGACATTCGTATTGTCAGCATATACAAATTGTGTACTTAAGATGATACCGAGAATGCAACATCTTCTCTTCCATAGATGGCGCGAGTTTCATTATTTTAGGGTTAACAGCGTTATTAATCTTTCTCCAATAATATCTATCGGCAAAAGTAAGGTGCGTGCTTACATTTTAACTTTCAAGATATGCTTCTTCACTGCGCATATTATATAAAAGTGAATCAAGAGTTTGACATATTTTACAAATTGAAAAATGAATAAAAATGTTATCCGATGTTTATTTTATATATAGTGCACACATCAGATCTAAGGTTAATGTAAAACCTTTTCAAATAAATAACAAAGAATAAATACCAACAGTCTAATAAACTGATTCCAAGACATCTCAGAATCAGGATCAAGTTAAAATTCATTAAAAGCTATGATTTTTATTAAAACCCATAACCTAACCTGATGTAACCCATTTAATCAATTTTTAAATATTTTTTTCATCACTTTTAAAAGGAGAAGTTGAGTTCATGCTGAGTTGTCCGGTCACCATTGACCTATAGGTCAATTCCGGTCACCCAACAAACTGTACAAAAAATGTCACCGGAGACTAAAATTTCATTAACATTTTTTACTCTAAATGACAGGAATGGCTGGTTAAAGTAAGTTAAATACGTCACTGAACACACTGGATATACATTTTTTCCATTAAATTTATATAAACCTCTTCTTCCTTTGCGCTGTCCCAACTCATTGCCTAGGTAGGCTGTTGGGGTCGGCTCTTCTCGTTCTCAGGTTGTAATATCTTCTGTTCTGGGTATCGCCTTCATCCAGGCCGTTTCTCCGAAGAATTTTGGAACATTGAGTCGTCCAGGAGTTCTTCGGTCTTCCTTTGGATGACTGTCGATGAAGCTCCATAGACATTGCCTGCCTCACTGTGTGGTCTGATGGTCTCCATATGGTATGTCCATACCATCTCAACTGTCGTTCTTCCAGCTTGCTATTTATGTCTGTGACACCCAGGCTACCACGAATGCGTGAACTTTTGATCTTATCTTTTAATGATACTCCTGCCGACCATCTAAGCATTCGCATTTCTGCTGTTTCAAGTTGCCTAGTGTAGGAGTTGTACATAGTCCAGCATTCGGAGCCATACATTATTGCGGGTCTTACAATGGTCTGGTATATTTTTCCTTTCAGTTTTATAGGCATTTTGGAGTCACACAATATTCCTGTTACGGATCTAAATTTAATCCATCCCACACCTATTCTATGGATGACATCCGCTGCACATCCTCCGTCTCTGTGGATTAGTGAGCCCAGATACTTAAATGAATCACAGTTGGCTAATGTTACTCCATCCAGTTGCATCGAAGGAGTTACAGCGTTTGTCCCCAAATGGTAAATACAAATATTCAGTCTTTTTCCTGCTAATTTTTAGGCCATTATCCTCCAGGATCTTTCTCCATCTTTCCAGGCTATTCTGTAAGTCACAATGATTATCTGCTATCAGTACTACATCATCTGCAAAAAGCATAGTCTTGAGAATACTGTTCATTTCTTGACTTGTTAGATAATTCATGACCATTATGAATAGCAGTGGGCTGAGGACAGATCCTTGGTGTACCCCGACTTTAATTGGAAATTTTGGTGATGTCCCTGATGTGCACCTTACTTGAGTTTCAACGTTTGTATACATATCTATACAAACGTTGTTCTCCATATGTATACGTATATATATACGTATACATATGGAGAGCACATATCCTTCTGGTACGTATATATATACGTATACATATGGAGAGCACATATTCTTCTGGTACATTGTGGGCTCTCAATGCCGCCCATATCAGGCTTCGGGGAACCCTGTCAAATGCTTTTTCCAAGTCTATAAATACCATGTGCAAATCTTTTTTTGCATCTCGATGTTTTTCAACTATTATTCTAACTGTTTGAATAGCATCTATTGTTGATTTTCCCGACACAAAACCGCATTGATCGTCGTGTAATTTTACAATATTCCTTATTCGTGTGTTGATAATTCTCTCATATATTTTCATGGTGTGGGACATAAGCTTTATCCCACTATAATTGTCGCACTTCCTAGAGTCTCCTTTATTTTTGTAAAAGGGAAGAAGGTAACTCTGCCTAAGGTTTTCTGGCATTGGTTCTCCAGTCAGTACTTTATTGTACAGAGTGCACAGCCATTTATGTCCTACTTCACCACATTCTTTCCATAATTCAACTGGAATATTGTCTGGACCCACTGCTTTCCCCACTTTCATTTGTGATATGGCTACTTGAACTTCTGTTTGAGTGATTTCTTCAACTGGCCCCTGCACTGGTTGCTCTGACACTTGAGTTCTTCTCAGAAATTCTTCACTCAGTAATGTAGAATAATAATCTTTCCATCTTTGACATATTTTGGTTTCGTCTGTGATCAACTCACTGTCAGTGTCTTCTATGTATTTGGGTGTCCTAATTGATTTGGCCCTTTCTTTCCTGTGTGCTGCGATTTTGTAAATTCTTTGCACCCCATTTGGTGTTTCTAGGTCATCATACAGCTCTTTCAATGCCTCATGTTGTGCAGAGGCAACTAGTTTCTTTGCTGTCTTTTTGACTTGTTTATACACTATCCGGAGTTGCTCTTTCTCGCCATCGCACTTACAGTTTGACAAGTTTCTGAAAGCAGTTTTCTTCTCTTTTAGACACGTTTGCAACTCATTTGTCCACCACCACGATTCCTTCTTTATTGTATGTTTACCCTTGGAGACTCCCAGATGTTGTTTGGCTTCCTGTAAACATACCTGTTCAAATGCTTTCCACATTTCAGTTGGGTTTTGTGTATCTTCTTTTTGGAGATTTTCTAGCATCCAGTTTTGGAGTTTTGATGTTAACTGTTTTCCGTTTTCTTTTGAGATATTGAACCACTTAATTTTGGTTGTAGGTTTTATCTTATCTTTAAACAATTTATGTTTCGTTACATGTAATTCCAGCAATAGTAGGCGATGTTGTGTTGCAAGGGGTTCACCAGGGATAACTTTACAGTCTCTGAGCGTTTTCCTCATTTCGTTTCTACATAGCCAATAATCTATTTGTGTTGCAGCATTTCCACTTTTGTAGGTTATGAGATGTTCTGGTTTCTTTTGGTAGAATGTGTTGATTATTGTGAAACCGTATGCATCTGAGAAATTTAGTAGCTAATCTCCTAGTTCGTTTCGCACTCCATATCCAAAGCCGCCATGGCTAGTATCATGGCCACTGTTTGACTTCCCCACATGCCCATTCATGTCTGCCCCCATCATGATAGCTTCATTTTCTGGAATGTTTTGGATTAATTCTTCCAGCTTGTCCCTAAAAATTTATTATAAAAATTTATTATTATTAAATTTATATAAACCATATTTTAAAAAGTTTATTTATTTATCTGCTGCTATGTTAATCTGTAAAAATGTTGCAACGCAGACGAATTTTCGAATTTGTTTTATATTGTCTTATTAGTTACTGTCCATCTGCGTTTCCTCTTAATAAAAAACTTTACCTACTGCTAAAAAAAAATCACGACATAATCTATGGCTGATTAGAATAGTGCTAATTTTGTGAAAAATTATCTCAAGGGCGCTGATATATATCTACCTAATATGTATCGCTAATTTTGTTTCAGATGATACAAATTGCAAACCATAATAAAGCAAAAAAAAATTATCGGACAGTCAAAACATTTTTTTATTATCAGTAATTAGAGTCAAGTTATTTGAACTTCGGTCTAACGATAAAACCCAATTCGCAGACTTATTTTATTGACTAGGACTTTTGTCAATTATTGTTTTTGATTTAATGTCCCTCAATTTACATAACGTGTTTAGATTTTATTCCAACGACTGAGAAAACAATTAATCATGTACGTACTTCATGCATAATTAATTCTTATCTAATTGAAAAGAGAACCTAATAGAACATTTAAAATTCAGTCAATAAAAATAATAATAATGTAATATTTGTAGAGCGCAGTTTTGTGTTATTTCATTTCAAGTGTGCTTAATTTAGTATTCAGTGGTCGTAATTTTAAGATTAGTCCTACAATGCTCCTTGCATAAGATTGGTCAAATAACATGAAACAAAAAATGTACAGTGTATTCAAAGCGATAACAAGAGAACAAAAAATTAACAATAACAGTGCTATTACAGCACAGGACAATAATAATACAAAATAATGGTGTCGTTATAGCACAGGACAAAAGAAGAACATTAAAACTAAAATCTGTATGTATAAAAATAAATGTATGTTTGCTTGCTTTTTTGTTTGTTTGTGCCGTATGCGTTGCTAAACCATTCATCCGATTGAGAGGAAACTTTGGGGATTTGATGTAAGCTTGCCCGCGATGGTTTCTATGTATAATAGTCAGCTCCGGCGTCATGAAATTATTTCCTACACCATTCATCAGATTGCGATGAAACTTAGGTGAGTTGAGGTGCGCACGCCCGCGAAGGTTTCTATATACATATTGGTGAACTGTGGTGTCATGAAATTTGTATTAAAAATAGGTGGCGCGTGAATAGTTTGAGGAATGTGTGTATTTCATGTAGTTTAGAAGCAGGGAGGAAAGGCGGGAGGGGTATCCGAGATCGGCGGAGGGGAATGAATGGAGGGAAAGCGTGCTGGAGGGAAAGGGGAAGCGGGAGGGGAAGGGGAGGCGGAAGAGGAACGGGGGCGAATGGGAAAGGACACGCAGAGAGAAACAATGAATGTATTTATGTACATTGCAACGCATGCCAGGAACTCGTAGTATAAGATAAAACAGGAGGCAGTTTATGATCAGAAATAAGAACAGACGTCAAACATAAAAGTACGATAAGTAGGAAACCGAAACCAAACAATTACCGGAAGCTTGCTTGAGAACAAATCATCAAAATCCGTCACCGTGCGACGGACGGAAAATTGTACAGGGTATACTAATAATTTTGTGGCATCTGCGAGCTCTATAAAATACGCCCAGCTTCTGCGTTGATTAAGATAGAGTCAGAACCCCTCAGCTGAACTAGTCATTACACACAAATTCGATGACGATATTCTTATCCAATTTATGCATGAAGCTTCAAAGCCTTGGAGTTTTTGTGCCCTTTGGAGGTAAAAAATGACCAAGAAGTTCATTAACTATAACAAAAACCAACCTGCAGGGTCTTATCCTTGTCGCTCAGCGAGAATCCTAGCTTGAGATGAGCGGCAACCGCCATGGCCTCTCCGGCAGTGAGGTGGGCGCGCAGCTCATCGTCCTGTTGGATGTAGCGAGACAGCCGCTGGAAGCGCTGAGGGGCGCCCCGAGCGCGCTCGCTGCCGTTCACAAACACCTTCCCTGATACACCGGATGACCTACAAAAAAAATGGTTTTCAAAAAATCAACCCCTGAAAACGAAGTTTTGAAGTACATCTATTGATTGATCAATGAAGACGAAGATAATCTAAATGAAAACATGAAAGAGAACAAGACACAGAAAAATAGAAAAAGATTTTTTTTTTTACATTAGCTCCACACAGGAGACTCTGAGGCCAATAATTTCCCTCAGGGCCTATGTCATCTTAGGAGATGCTGTGAGGAGTGTTCTTTTAAGGAAAGGAAGGAGAGGAAGTTCTGGGAAGGAAAAAGGTACGAGGGATGGGCAGGGCCGTAGCTAGGGGGGGGGGGGGGGCATTAGGGGGCAATGCCCTACCTTAAAATACCTGTGCCCTACCTTAAGAAATACCATCGACTATGATAATATACTAGTAAACTGTTTGTTCATTGTTTGACATTGAAAAAAAAAACTTCCTATTTTACGGGCCTACCCGCCATAACACAGGGTCATCCCTAGCATGGAGGGTGAAATATCACAAAAAACTATATGTACTCTCGATAACTCATGTATTAAATAAATAAATAAATAAATATTAGGGTAGCGTAGCGACATCTAACTAAACAGCTTCGAATTAACCAAAGAATAATATTATATCAATTCTTTATTCTGCCCATAGATGGAATTGAAGTAAGTGGTGAAAGGCTGTGTGCGTATTGCAATCACTGCTTAGGGGGAATTCCCAAACAGTTTGGGGATGTTATTCAACGGTTGAGTCATAAATAAACCAATCCCTAGATCGATATCTTCGGGCCTTCTCCATACTAAACGGTTTGTCATCGGATCAAGCACTTACATACTGCTCGCTAACAACGTATGAAGGGACAAAAGGGGTCTAGATTTAGTTAATTATAATTGGAGGGTCGTTCTATAAAAAATAAGAGTCCTTGTTACATAGTAACCTTCTCTTACTTACACCGGGCGGTTATGTGGTGGATAACCTCCAATTCACTTCGAATAAGAGAACGTTTTCCTTCAAAATATGTCAGCAGATGAATCCGAAACTGGAAATTTACATTCTGATCACAAAACTGGTTTTAAATTAAGGGTGAATCTGCTTGCGTGTCCACAGATTTAATTAGTATTACTCTCATACAATGCGTAGTACGGTTTTCCTACGAATTACGAATTTCGTGGAATGGTTTGAAATAAAAATTTTAACTCCACTCGAAATATTTGAACGGTTTTCTTCGAAATGTGTAAGCAGATTAATCCGCTGCTGGAATTTTGACAGATCATTCGGTACATGAAACTGGTTTTAACCCAGGATTTAATCTGCTAAGTCCTCAGCTTAAGCTCAGATACTACACCCAGAACAAGAAAATGGTTTTCCTCTTACTTTTGTTCTTAGAACACAAGGATGGTTTGATGATCCATTGGATTTGACGATCCATGAAACGATCTTTCTTAGAATTGTCGCGCATCGCCCACGGACCTCTCTCAATCATTCTCACCGAATATTAGTCATAAAAAATTCAAGCGCAAAACAAAATTCGACCCGGACGGTGTTGCCAGACGCTGCAGTTATCAAGATGACATTATTATAATTCATTTGAAGAAAGTGGATTCCCCAGGTTTGTCACAGAATAAGTAATGAAAAATTCCGTTCCCATTTCAATCGGTCTGAAATTTGCCGCCCGGAGCACACCCCCCCCCCCCCTACGGCCCTGGGGGTGGGTAAGAAACTGCGGGTCAGTGAGTCCAGAAGTGACGGACGTATGAATCCATCCTGTAGTGCAAAGCGATGAATCGATAGATTCTGGCCTGGAGAGGATAAAAGACCTCCCTCAACCAGTCTCTCTCGATCCTGTCCACCACGCAGCAGGTGAGCAGAAACATCGGCCGCAAAGACCTGGACAAACCTCACCCGCATGAACCCGGGCACCCCTGCTAAGTCACCAAACGTAGCGAACCACTTGGGGTGACCTATAGCAGAGGTTAAAGAGGTTCTCGGGACGGCGGTACCCATTCCCGCCTCCCAAATTTATGGGAATAACCTTCAAAGTCATAAAAATAGAGTTGTCCTTATAAAAAATTGAACATCTTTTTGAATTTTCATTTTTCTTGAAGGAATTAATGCAAATCTTGGAAGTGGAAATTAACCCGTTTCCCAATATTGGATCGAGCTGAAACTTGTTAGGTAGACTGGTTGTCAATGACAATACAATCGACCAACTTTTGAACCAATCAACCCAAGAGATGGCCTGAAAATTGTAAACAGATGTATTATAGTAAAAAAAAACCAACCCGTAATAAAAACTAACTTTTTTTCACTTAATTTTTATCTATTTTCAATTTTTGACCTAGTTACGACATTTCTTGGGCCGGCTAGTAGCCAATTTCAGAGAAATGTGCATGTGTGTATGCGTGAGTAGGTACTACCAAAAGTTGAAAGAATGCATTGTCATCAACAATGAGTCTAACTGGCGAGTTTCAATTCGATCGGATGTAAGGAAATGGGTTGATTTCCATTTCCAAAATTTGCATTTATTCAAGAAAACGACATCGAAATTGAAATACGAGTACGTAGCTGTATTTAAAATCGGGTTAATGCAGACGATTTCTAATTGTAAAGCTCTTGGTTGTTGCTTAGAGCCTGTGTACCTACTGTTAAAGTACATATGTCATCACTATCATGGAATTAGGAACGACCGATTAGTAGATGAAAAGTTTGAAGCGTTGAGTTCCCACCGGGGAATGCAATCCCGATCTCGCGGGATCTCGATCTCGCGAGATCTTGTGACATTTTTCGGGATCAATCCCGAAGCATAATATGACGAGATCCCGTTCGAGATCGACGGGATTGGGCGGCAGCAGTCAGCGACGCTACACACGTCCACTTGGGGCGCGAGTGGTGCGCTGACTGACTGACGGTCGGGCGGGAGTGTCGATTGAAGAAAGATGACTTGCCTCTTTCTATGACTAATACGTCTCAAACTAATACGTCACTTCAAGAAGAATTAGAAGAAACTCTGAGAATATCTAAAAGTCCCTTTTCGCGTGTATCCACGAGTTTAGATAAATTAGAGTCAGTCATAAAAAAAGAAATGGATCTATTTGAGTGTGGAGGAACAAGGGGGAGACTTTCGCAGTTTGCATATAATTGCTTAGTCATGCTGCTGCCAAACAGTGTTGAGTCGGAGAGGGCATTTTCAGCAGCTGGGTACATTGCAACGGAAATTAGATGCCGTTTAGCAGATAGCACCCTTAATAACGCTTTGTTTTTTAAGAAGTTACTTTCAAAATCACCTGTAATTTCCTTTACTTTCTAATCTCCTTAAGCTATATTTTTCTTTTGATTATTTTAATTTAAAAAAAAAGTTAATTATTTAGTAACTAATATTAAAGAATAAGGTTTTTGTTTTCTTTCAAATAATATTTTCTTTCAATTAACGAGATCTCGAATTTGCGAGCTCGAGTCGAGATTGCATTCCCTAGTTCCCACTCAGGTCTAATGGGTCGGGTTCAATTATGTGCTTGCCATCATTGCGCGAACAACGATTTTAGCATAGAATGATGGTGGCAGGAGTAATTCAAATATTGTCAGGTTATTCGTGAAACTAGGTAGTAAGATAGTGAGGGAGGTGAAAGAAAAAAGAAAGTATGGATATTTAGATTTGTTTTTTTTTTTTAAATTTAATTTCAGATCATTCTTTTAACCCCTCAGGCTAATTTGTTCGCTTTTTGGAACAACTCATTAGAAATCGTTGTGTCTCACTTACTAGCATAGTAAGAAATGTGATCTAAACGGTTTTGGAAAGAGAAAACACCACGCTAAATATTCAAATCAAAAAGTTAACCACAAAAGAATTAAAACGAACACCTCAGTCAACGACCGCAGTTTGAAAAAAAATTATGAAACTCTGTGGGGTTTTTTATTACTTTTACATGCAAAACGACAAAAAATGAGTTGACGATAACGTTTATAATACATTTGTCTTGTAAAATACGAACGAGTTTTTTTTTCGTTACCAGTAATTTTAGTTACTTATAAAAAACTTGAGGTGAGACTAAAAAAAAAAAAAAAAATATGCATTAAAAAAATGTAAATTTAAAAAATTAAATGATTATTTCTAATTATAAAATATGAAAGCGTATTTCTTCACCTTTCAAAAACGGTTTTTTTAGTTTTTGGATACGTTCACAAATATTCAATTTATTTTAATTTTAATGCACACCGAAAATATTCTGCCCCTCTGACAGAATATGAGTGAGTCCTTAGGGGTTAACATGGGGAAAGGCATTTAGAGAATAGTTTTGACTCCAAAGGTGATCTTCCCACCAGGTCGTTACGGTGAGTATTTCTGGATAACATGTTAAATAATATCTTTAGTACTTGAGATGAAACATTAATACCTACGCACAGAAAATGATTTTTTTTAATCAATTTTTTGCTAAACAATATTAGCGTCTTTGAGACAATGAATATGTGACCCAGAAGCGAATATAGGTTTATTGCATCAATAAGTTGACCACAAGCAGTTTCTTTTATCAAAAGAAGAAAACCGCAGGAAGTTTTAATGTTAAACTATTAAAATACTCAATATATAAAACTTCTAAGTACCATGGTTGTAAAAATAGAATCTTACTTCTTACTAATATTATAAACGCGAAAGTTTGTATGAATGTATGTGTGTTTGTTACTCTTTTACTCAAAAATTACTGAATGGATTTTAATGAAACTTTACAATAATATAGTTCATGTATCGGAATAACATATAGGCTATAATTTATAAAGCTCTAGGAAGGGGACGCGAGAGGGGACGGCGACGCGACGCACGTGATTCAGGGAAAAACATTGTTTTTTTTAATACAGCATTGCAACGCGTGCCGGGAACCAGCTAGTAAAGAATAAAACAAGAAGTGCCTTGTTGTGGGCGTGTTTCGTGATCCATTATGGGCATAATTTGCCCTGCATTAATGAAATTGATTTCATTTCAATATCTAATAGTTACTAAAAATATTTTTCAGTGCCACATAGGGAATGCAATCTCGTTCTCGCGAGATCTCGGTGTTTTTCGGCGAGATTGATCTCGGACGAAAAAAGGGCGAGATCTCGCGAGTTTAACGAGATTGCACTCGAGCATAAAAACGTCTTATTCGAAGCGCAGACTGACACGGACGGAGTTGCAATCTGTCGGTTTCGTTCGGTGCGCGTGAGGCGGCGGCCTGAGGTAGCCTGAGATCTGTGGTTTAAACTAGCGTTGAATAAACGTGGTTTAAACTAGCTCGAAAGGGCCTTCTCAACGGTCTATCTGGCCAACAAAATAAGAAGCCATTTAGCAGACGATTCTTTGGACATTTTGTGCTTCTTAAGGAGCTATTTTCAAAATAATTCGTATTAATGGCTTGTGATTTTAACTGAACAAATCTTTCATTTGATTGATAGATATATTTTGTTAATTAATCTGTTATATCTAATAGATCTACTGAGTAGATATAGTTTTATTTAATTGATAATAATATCTCAGTTTAATAGTTAACTCAACTTAGAAAATAAGTTTAATGTTTTTTTTTGACTTCTCGTTGTTTTCTTTGTTATAAAATAACTGTTTTATTACTAAAATATTATTGTTTGATATTAGAAGAGAAGCTGGTTGTTTCTTTCATTTGTTATTTGATAGATACGTACGTCAAAGTTTACTACTTAGAAGTTTATTAAAAAATTATAGACAAATACGTCAAACAATGTTTGATGCAAAAAAGTCTATCGAAAAATTCGTGAAAGTAAATGTTTATCTTATAATATTATACTTATTTATTATTTTTTCCTAATTTATTCAAATATTTTGATTATTTGCAAAAAAACATACAAAACTGCTAATCTCGCGAGATCTCGAAATTGGCGAGATCTCGCAGTATTGTTATTCATACTCTCGCGGGATCTCGCTTGAGCCCCAATCTCGCGAGATTTGCATTCCCTAGTGCCACAATGATGTCAAAAAATTTCGTTTATAAACGCCCTCATCCCACGCTTAGGTAACCGATATGCAGAAGAAGTAGATATTTTTAATAGCAACTAAAGAACATACAATTTTGTTACCTAATTTGAATTATATTAGTAGATATGCTTACAACGTAAAATAGTTTTTTTAAATTTTTTATTTAAAGGCATTTGTAGTTTGTACCAGAAATATAAATTAACTTGAGGATTAAAAATTGCTTGTAAAATAAAGAATGTAGGTACTAATCCATGTAAAAATAATGGGAAAAAATAAATTTAAAAAAATACATAACCTTTTTCTATAACCTTTTCCGTCCAGGACTTGAATAAGGAAGTTTAGAAAGTTAGGTCGTCAGTATAGAAAATATTTAGAAAAATAATGCTAATAAAAAAATCAGAGTGTACAATTCACACGTGGTAGAAGTGAAACCTTCAGAAAACTAAAGTTGACAAGAGTGGGGAGGCTACAAAGCACCACATAAAGAGGAGACCGATGGGCAAATAAGCACCGCACAAAGAGGAGACCGATTACACGATTTCATTTTCTCGCAGGCTACATTCTAAAGATGAATGTGTTTGTCTCTTTTTAGTGTCGCTATTTTTCGTTGTACCTATCGAGTTGCATATTACAACGGTGCTAAAGAAGTTTTCACTTCAAAAATGTTACTCAAAAAAGGGTTAAAAATACGATTAATAATAAAAATATGATAAATACAATTTTATTTTCCATTTACTGGTGAAACTAAATGGATCCATGGGAAAAAATAATCTGATAATATTATAGTCCAGTCAGTGGGAGATAAAAAAGGCCTTTAGCTTGCAAAAGGTCAAGTAGTAGCGATTTTGGTATATATGTTGTTTAGATTGGGACTCTAAAGAAAAAAAAGTTTTCGACCTTGGGGGGGGGGGGTCGAGCTCGAGCCGCCATCTTGGATTGAAGGTGACAAAATTTTGTTTTTTCAAAATAATTCCTCAACAGTTGATTTTACAACAAAAGTGTCTGTGGCAAATTTGAAGAAGACTAAATAACGTGCATTTTTTATTTAAAGTTTTTTTTATAAATCTAATATATAATGACCTACAACGGTAGAAAGAGGAAAATTTTGACAAAAAATCGTAAAAATCAAGTTATCTTGATACATTTAGTAAGAATATATTACACAATATCATTTTAACGTTTTTCCACAACACAATATAATTGTACAGCGAAATCTATTTCAAATTACAGTTATTTTTCGTGTTACATAGAGGAGAGAAAGAGACGGCAAGATACCGCAGTCCTGACTGCAGCATTGCCACCTTAGCGCCTTTATTGCTACAGGCTAGGCTAGGATCCCACTATGACAAACCCGACGTCATCGAGTGCATGAATGAAACTACTTTGTAGTGATAATGAACGTTTAGTAAGCCTGAAAAAAACCTGGTCTGCCAGTGCGTCTTCATAGAGTACACGAATGAAAACAACATGATGCAAACCAGAATACATAGCAGATGCAGGAACACGCTTTCTTGTTGCTTTGTACGGGGGTGACATGGATGAGGAAACCTTGGAAGAAGTCCGCTACCAACGTTTCGCAAAGTCAACAACAAAAAGCAAAATCAATCTTGCCCCTTTGCCACCAACGAATGGCGCTGCACGATACCATGCATTTAGGACATACCATCAAGTCAAAAGTGGTATGAAATCCAAAAAAATCCAGAAAACTGGGACCGGAAACGTGGCACCTGAAGCTTGTTCCAGTAAGAATGACAAAGAAACCAGCACCCGAGACTTTATTAAAATTTATTTCTTGCAATTGAATATGAAGAGATATTGTCAATGGAAGCGCAGCATCTCAGTATCACAGGCAACGAGTTAGATCATGACATTGATGATGAAGACTATTATTAAGATGTCAATGCCAACCAACCGGGATCAACAAAAAAATATTATTACGCAATAGCGAATATTTAACATAATTATGAAAACTAGTCGAACTCTGTGTGGCTCAAGCGCCATTTCGAAATCTACATCACTGGAAAATCTGTGGAATAGACCTACTGACCTTAACATTGTCGGAAGATCCCCACAGGCTGTAAGAGAGGTTTTTGGAGACTCGGCAAGAGAGGTGGGTTTCAATGAGAATAAAACTAAAATCATGATGCAAACCAGAACCCCACATCACAGAATAAAAGATAAAGTGAAATTTAAAGACACTTATAATTTCGAAGTGGTCGAAGAGTTTAAATACCTGGGCTCCATTGTAATGCAGGTCAACGAAAACCCAGTAGAAGTAAGAAAGCGCATCACAGCCGCTAACAGCACTTACTTCGCGTTGTTGCCAGTGTTCGAATTCCGAAACATCCATAGGAAACTCCTGTATAAAACAATTATTAGAACGGTCTTGGTCTATGGATGTAAGGCGGGAACAGCTGGACACCTTCTAAAGAAAAGTACTTCGAAGAATCTTAGGAGCGGTGCGAGAAGGAGAGGCACAGAGAATCCGCCACAATAAAGTTCTATGATATTTACCAAGCCCCCAGACTCTCTATCCATCTAAAGCTCCAAAGACTAAGATTGACCGGACATGTGCATCGAATGTCAAGCACACGAGTATCGAAGAAGGTTCTAACAGGACACCCAGGAGGTAAACAAAAGGCGGGCAGACCTAAGCTGAGACGGAAGGATGATGTCAGGAAGGGTGCAAGAGGACTATCCATGTCACAGATTGGGAGGTGGAGGCTTATGTTGAAGGAGGCCAAGGCTCGAAATGGGTTGTAGTGCCATTGAAGAGGAAGAAGACCTACTTAGGATACCACAATAAAAAATGCGCCATTTTCTCTACCTCGTGGTGGTGTGAAATGAGTTTACAAAATTATTTTAATTACTCGTATGTAATAAAAATAAAAAAAAATGGGAATTTCACCACGTTTTAGAAAAATATTCACATTTCCGCCACTATAACTCATTACCTATTAGACTTACAAATAAAATTTTGGAACAATAAAATATTAGAAATTTGGTTGTAAAATCAACTATTGCACAATTATTTGAAAAAAAAAAAACAAATTTTGGCACCTTCAATCCAAGATGGCGGCTCGAGCTCGACATCCCCAAGGTCGAATACTTTTTTTTTCTTTAGAGTCCCAATCTAAACAACATATATCAAAATCGCTACTACATGACCTTTTGCAGGGTAAAACTCCCCACTGACTGGACTATTACCGTGATTAAAAAGTTTTAGGACTTTATCCATAAAATCGAAAACACAAATCGATATGGTTCCCTTCAAAGTACTACCCATCGACTGCAAAGCGCTTACACTTGCGCTTGCAGTCGATGGGTAGTACCTCGAAACACCGCCCCTCATCAATTTTCCGTAAGCCGTTTTCGGTTTTTTCATGACATCCTCTCGTTTTCTCATGACATCCTGCAATAATGCGTTCTTTTAAGTCGGTTGAACAGGAAAAAGTCGCAGGGAGCCAGATCAGGTGAATTCAAAGCTGCTGGATAGTATTCGTATTGTTTTTGACCAAAAAATCATCGGTAAGGATCGCATTGTGCGACGGTGCGTTATCGTGGTGCAAAATTGAAGCCATGTTTGAACACGCACAAAGGTATTAGAACTTTTACAAATGTCAAGCTATAACGCTATAACACTGAAATTTGAAGGGAAGTGTTAATGACAGATGTGGTAACCTAACAAAAAAATAATTCCAACCGGGTGACTAACAGCGCCACATGGTAGCCGGTCCTTAAGAGCGTTTAACCAGCCAGCGGACGAAAATCCACATTTCGTCGAAAGTTGTTCTTCCGATCGTGCAGGGCGGTTACAATGAGAAAGAATAATTATTCTCCGTACCAGCTGTTTAAAATTATAACTCAATATCGAATTTATTTCAATCCAAATTAGCTTTAATTTATACCTTCACCCAAAAATGCTGAAAGGCGTGATGATAAAACTATTAAAATAGTGTACTTTTTGTAGTCATTTTTTGATTATAAGTATTTATCATTTTTCAATAATGTCTAAATTTAATAAGAATGTCAAAAAAATCTTAAATATATTAGTTTGTAAGTGCGCAAATAAATACACAAATGCACCAATTTTCGTCAAGAAACACATGTACGTACATATTTTTTAATGATTTTATTGAAACTAAAATTAAAATTCTAATACATACGTTTGCTAGATAATGTATTGATTTATTTTACTGCATGATTAAATTATTTGAAATGGGTGTGGTATAATACAAAAACTTTTTTGAAAATTTAACAAATCTGCCAACGACCTATGGAATAACCTTATTATAATAAAAAATTTAAAAAATTCTCAAAATTTATTACCTACGAATGCTAGATAAAAGAACAATCTTTCGAAATCCATTTATAATTTTTTGTGGAAAAGAGTCAATACGTCTAAAAACTTTTTTGAAAATGACGTATTTCCGGTTTTCTCTGGTAATGCCCTCTTAAACATTTTGATCAAGGTGGTGTTATACTAATAATAAGGAACTCCAGTGAAAAATATTATGGCTTTAAAAAAATATGTTTATATAGACCAATAAACGCTGATTCTGAATATATAAGTTATATTTAATAATATTAAACGTAGAGTTCTTAAAAAAATATTAAAAAGTGCATTTTTAAACCTCTCGTCAAAACACACTGTAAAGTTGGTATTACTGAAATGGTTAGTGCTGACGTCACGCGTCACCAGTCATTGTATTGAAATTTTGATTATGTAGGTATGACAAAAGCCATCGGTATTAACAACATTTCATGTTATTCTTTATTTCATACTGTTTATAGTTGATGTGTTTATTGAAACAATATTTAAGCCTAAATAATTCAGTATCAAGAATAGAGGTATCTCTATTAGTTTATCTCTATTATTTAAAATATTGAAAAACTACTGCACAAAAAAAATATTAATGCTTCTTCTAGGGAGAATACTTCGAACAACGGAACAACGGATTTCAAAATGGCGGCAGTAGATCAGCTGATTGCCCAATCCTATACTAATTTTTCAGCAGTGATGACGTCACACGATTTACCATATTTCCGGTGGTTTTCGGGGGGTCTAGAAAAATTAAAACTTTGAAAATTATTTTAACTATTAAAACTAACTCTAAAAATAAAAATAAAAATGCAGTTATTTAAGTAAGAAGGTCATTATTCATAAAAAAAAATTGGACTGAAGTTCTCTATTATTATTATTAATTTAAAAAAACAGCAGTAGTTGTTTTTTTTTCCAAATCGCGATTTTGGATTTGCCCAATGGATGCATTGTGTGATGTAAACTGCGTCATTTTAAAACTTTGTTTATTTACGACTCTAATCTTACATAATATTTGAGTAGTTTAATCAATTTAGAACCAAAGGTCGTGGACCTAAGTAATAAGATCAAGGATGTTTAAGAAATCCCACTTATTGTTTGTATTATTTGATAAACAACATAAAATTGGCAATATCTAATAAATAACAGAAATATATTACACAGTATCGTGGAGATTGCTAATTTGCAAATTTTGAGCATTTTCCTAAGAATTTCATGTATTTATTTACTTCGGAACTTTGGTTACACCGCAAACTGATAAAACCAGGAAATTAATAGAATAATCACTTTTGCCTTCAGATGCTTCTGCGCTCTCTAAATACATTACAAATCGAACATATTACTTCAATGATACGAAAACGACCCTTTTTTTACATTAGCTCCACACAGAGGTCCCCTTAGGAAAATAATTTCCCTCGGAGCCTTATCATCTTAGGGGATGTTTTACGGAGGGTCTTTTTAAGGAAGGGAAAGATAGGAAGTTCTGGGAGGGAAAAAGGTAAGAGGGGTAGGTAGGAATCTGGAGGTCAGTGTGTCCAGGAGTGACTGACGTACGAATCCATCATTCCAAGTTCGGTGCAAGGCGATGGGTCGAGAGAGTCCGGCTGAAAAGGTTCAAAGGCCTTTTTCAACCAGTCTCTCTCGATCCAGGCGACTCCAGATACTAATATCTACAGCCTGTATGTCGGACGAATATCTACAGCTCATATGTTGAACTATCTACGAACTTCGGAGTGTTGGCTAATATCTACAGAGCGTAGATTGAACTAATATCTACAGAGCATAGGTTGGACTAATCAGCTAAATGTGTCCAATAGTCCGATATTAGGGATTTTTACATACATACTTACATAAATTAAGTTTTTTAAACTGCATACGCAATATTACGTTATTCCAATATGATATACATAATTGCAAATCCAACCTCTGCCAGTGCTGTAGATATTCGTCAACACTTTGGTTCTCATAGATATTAATCAACAGTTTGAGCTGTAGATATTCGTCAACACTTTGATTCTCATAGATATTAGTTCGATTTTTTCAGTTTTTGGAATTCCTGTAGATATTAGTAGACGCCTCCGATCCAGGCCACTATGCAGCAGGTGGGCATACGCATCCGCCGACAAGACTTGGACAAACTTCACCCATGAACCCGGGCACCTCTGATAAGTCACCAAACGTAGCGAACCACTTGGGGTGGCGGTGGAAGAGGTGTTGGTGTCCCAATAAATGTTTCCGGGGGCGGCGGTAGCCAGACCCACCGTACTCCATTCATATATTTTATTTGATTAATTTTTGTAATTTATTTGACAATAATATAATATTACAATAATACAATATTGGGAAATAACACAGCATGTTTGCGTCATATTTCATAGTGGAAGGTACTCTCAGTATTTATAACAAATTTTCCTTTGTTTTTTTAGTTCCTAAAAATATTATTTATTTTTTAAGACAGTCTCTATACATCTGCAGAGCCGAAATGATAATATTTATATGAATTTTTGTCGATATAAAAAAAATCGCAAAGTAGCTAGGAAAAATATTAAATACACATTTTTCTGTTATTTAACATCTTACAAATAAGAAAAAAATCACAGATAATCCTTTTTCGTAACTTAGGAATTTGTCGAGAGATTTTTGCTCAATTTTAAACGAGGAGTGTTTTATTAAATATTTCCAAATTTTCGCTTAATTATAATCGATCCCTCTAAGGTTCGTATTTACCATCTTCTTCTCCTTTTTTAACGCTTACTTCGAAGCTTTAAGACCACCTTTCAGAATTGAAAAGTTGCTTCAAATGGCTTTAAGCATGTTTGGTGACCAGATTTCAATAGTCAGATACTTCCCCACCTTCCTCTTCTCCATCTCCTTCCCCTCCCCACTACAGACGGGGAGGGGAAGGTGCAGGGACTGAGGACTGAGGTATCCGACAACACCGCATCCTTGGACTATAATAATGACTATTAGGAAGACAGTATCGACAGTCTGGATTGAGTGGAAGCGTTATTTATAAGCAAATGGGACTCTCAAAAGGTTGTGAAGGATGCAAGTATATATGGGGACATTAATTTATTACGTAAGACGATTTAGGGGGGAAGGGGTATCGAGATCGACCACGTCTTATTTTTTTTACAAGGGGGTGGGAGAGAGTCTCAATAGTTCTTATGTAAGATCACAAAAATGCGCAAAGTTAAAATTATACTTTAAATAAGCGCGGACAACCGCGCGAGTGCCGAGGTTCGCTCGAATGCGTATAGGTAAACGATTTTGATTTCTATAGCAACGGACCAGCGCCAACAAACATTAAAACAAACCAAACGTGTATTCATTTTTCCTTTAGATTCTTACGTAATAAATATTAAACAGGGGGGGTGTCGGCCTATTCTTATTTTTTATTATAACAGGGGGGAGGGGGTCGAAAACTAGCAAAATGCTGAAAATTGAATCGCAACCACCGAATACAATCAAATAACGTGCCAATTTCATTGGAGACTGCACACAAATTAAGACGACGTTGGTAAATAATAAATTATCATGAAAGTCGTTTTGTCATTCTTCTTCTAACATCCGTAAATAGTAAATATAGGTAGACTTAGTTTCTCTGCAGTTTCACTGCAGTTGAAATCACAAATGATGTTAATAGACAGAACACACAATCCCACTTAAACGCATTGACAGTAGCTCTGCAAATGGATATTTAACTGTAATTATTTGAATAAAATGGGCACACGACAATAAAAGCTGAATGCAATAAAATAAGGCCAGAAGAAAACAATAAACAACACTTTTATTGAATTTGCTAATACAAACCTAGTGTTCGAATTTGCTATTTGCGGTTGGAGTAAAATACAAAGCTTTATTAAAAAATAATTATTTAACAAAAAATATTATTATTATTAACAAAAAGGGCGAGGGGACAAAGGTTATAAAAATGGCGCGAATTTTATAATAATTTAATAAAATAAATTTTCCAAATTAATTGCTTAGTTATGGTTACACAATGATCTCAAACTGGCGCCCAACAAATTCATTTTATCTTTCTAGAAATATTACATAAAACAAAAAGTTTGTTATGATACGCCAAATAACGGCAGAATTCGAGTCGGTAAGGACGCCGCGACAGTTTCATCAACACCCCACTCCCCCTTGTTTCCTGTTACCCACGTCCTCTCCCCTCTGCATTCACGCGCGCCCCGCGCCAGTCTAGAATTGCAAGCGGCCTCGGATACACTTGTCTCGCTCCATGACCCGAGCGCGGAGCTCGCGGTTAATTCCTGTTGACCAATTTGAAAACGCAATAACATCTGCGATGTTAATCAAAGTACGTGCGGGTTTATTTAGCGCTGGTAAACTGCCATGCCTGTGGACTTCGGCCCTGCCCTAGACTCGTGAAGTGCCCCTGCTGCACCCGGAAGGCGTAGACCCCGGAACATCATGTAAGCTGCTCCATTATTCCCCTTCTGTTTGTGTCCTGTTTTAACGATAGAATGTAGACCCTCGCGAAACGACCATCGCTCAGAGAGTTTTCGTTACGAGAGACCACTAGGTATTACCACGATAGCTAGGTTTGTGTAATTTGCATTTCTTGTATTGAATTGTACTGTAATAATTATGCACTGTGTTTAGAACTTACAATACATGAATCTATTTAACTCAATCCTGTTGTTATTCTGCTTCGGCAGGAGCATTTCCTAGAGTGTATTCCCCGAACGACCGTGAGAAAGTATTCCGAAAGCATTCGTGCGACCGACCCCCTGAAATAGAGGGTACCATTATCTCCGCTGTGAGCTGGCCGGAGACATTTTGTGGCGTCTCTCCACGCTGCATAACCACGGTGTGCTTAACAACTGGCAAGTTTTTGAAGTGAAAATTTTTTTGGCACCGTTGTGATTTGAAATTCGATAAAACGAAAATGCGACACTAAAATGAGACGAACACAAACATCTATAGGATTTAGCCTGCGCGATAATGAGATAGAATAATGGGTCTCCTTTTTGTGTGGTGCTTCGCAGCCTCCCCACTCTTGCCTACTTTAGTTTTTTTTAAGTTTCACTTTTACCGCGTGTGAACTGCATATTTTTGTTGATGTTATTAAGGGGTTAAAAATGCCAACGTATTATAAACATTTTTTTTATTATCTGGTATCAGTTATCTATGATACTAGTGCATTCTAAAAAAGACTTTGATTTAAAAATATCGTTAAAAATTTAAACACATTGTAACTGTCATTGACAGGACTCTTCATACACATTTGAGATTACATTTTGTAGGTAATTGTAATATTATAAAAAGACATTCAAAACGTACCGTAATAAGTACGTATTTCAAAAAATCTTCTATGAAAAGGTCGTAAAAATATAAAAATATAACTGTCACTCCCTGAATTCTCCATAGACATTTGAGATCAATCATTATTTTTGTAACGAAAATATTTATAAAAAATTTATAAAAAATAAATATTTATAAATTTAAAAAAAATTGTAATACATTTAAAAAATATTTTCGTTATTTAACGCCGTCCGAAACGTTGGCTAAAGATGGAGGTAGCGCAACACGGCATAACACCCCAAAAACAAATAACGAAAATACTCTTAGCCGTGAAAAGCTAAAAAGTATTTTATAAAAAATACACTAAAAATGTAACGAAATTAGTAATAAGAAGTATAGACTTTGATAAAAAATAGGATCTTAAAAAACATAGACTGTAGTCCTGTCATCCATAGGTGGACAAACATTAATTTGTGTACAAAAACCCAGCAGCGCCAAATATCAACAAGAAGGTGGGTGCTAACCTAACTAAAGGTATTTCTCTTAGATACTTCCGTTCTCAAAAAGAAACTTCTCTTTCTTCGAAACCGATCCCAGGTCTTGAAATTTCCGAGCTTGAGATTCGGCTCTAATATCTCTTCCTAACATCAAGTTCAGTTCCTCTTTCATTGTCAAACATTCTTCTTCTTGTTGTGCCTTGTCCGTTCAACGGACGTTGGCTATCATGTTGGCTATGCGGACTTTGTTTACTGCGGCCCGGAACAGCTCCACGGTAGACTGGCCAAACCACTGTCTCAGGTTTTTCAGCCATGAGGTTCTCCTTCTTCCAGGGCCCCGTCTTCCGGCAATCTTTCCCTGCATTATGAGATGCAGGATCTCATACTTCTCTGGATGTCTCATCACGTGTCCAAGATATTGAAGTTTTCGGATTTTTATGGTTTTAATAACTTCCTTTTCTTTATTCATCCGAACCATAACATCTTCATTTGTGACCCTGTCCATCCAGCTTATTTTAAGTATTCTTCTGTAGATCGACATCTCGAATGCCTCAAGTCGCCTAATTAATTCTTCAGTAAGCGTCCATGCTTCCATTCCATAAAATAATATTGAAAATACGTAGCATCTGACCATTCGCATTCGTAATCCAAGGTTGAGATCATGACTGCAGAACAAAACAAACAAGTCAAACATTGACCACCGCTTATTTAATTTTTTTTACATTAACACCATACACGAGGCCCGGAGGAAAATAATTTCTCTCAGGGCCTATGTCATCTGGGATGCTGTGTGGAGGGTCTTTTTGAGGAGAGGAAGGAATGAACATTGGTCTTGAAGAGACCCATGTTGTAGGAAGGAGGAAACACAGAGGCCGGCAAATCATTCCACAGCCAAGCTGTTGAATACAAGAACGAGTCGAAGAAACAACCCGTTCTCATGTGGCAAATGTCAACCGGTACAAATGTTGGGCACGCGTTTGGCGTGTTTCCCGACTGTGCACCGGTGCCGAAGTCATTCAATGATGCTAGTTCCTCGGAGCATCTTCCATTGTAATACCGGTAGAACAAGGATATCATTCCCACCCGACGCGACGCCTGTGCTCTAAAGATTGCAATCCGTCTGTTAAGATGGGAAAATCTATTAAACGGACCGCCCGTTTCTGCACAGAGTCGAGGGTATTTTTCAGGTATTTTGGAGCTCCAGACCAGAGGTGGCTGCCAAATTCAACCGTGGGGTGTACTTGTGATTTGTACACGGTTAGCAGTTGTGTACTATTAAAGTATCTGCGGGCCCTGTACAGTACGCCTAGTTTTTGGGAGGCTAACTTTACTCTGGCTTCGATGGAGCCCCCATACCTGAGCTGGTCACTTAGGGTTACACCAAGCGTATCAATGGAGGGCCTGTTCGGAAGATTGCTTCCGTTGAAAGACACTAGATTTTCATTTCGATCCCTTTTAGACGTAATCAGACAAGATTGGGTCTTTGAATTCAACGAGATTATTTTTACCCCAAGAGAAAATACCCTCGAGGTAACCGGCCATTCTTTGCTTCAAAGCCCTCCGAGCCGTTGGAGTTGGTGAGAAAATAGCTATTTGTTGTCAAACAAAAAGCTATCATGGACTGTACTGTCATCCGCGTAACAGTGAATTGGTGCACATGACAAAAGGTCGTTGATGTGTAACAAAAACAAAGTCGGAGACAGAACCGATCCCTGTGGGACGCCGTGTATGCCATTTATCGAGTGTGAGGGAGAGGTGAAACCATCGGCTACCGTCTGAATCGACCTCTCCCTCAAAAAGTCGGCAATCCACGTACACAAGGATGCGGGAAGTCCTTAAGAAGGCAGTTTGTTGACAAGTCCTCGGTGCAAAACCCGGTCAAAGGCCTTGGAAATGTCCAGTGCAACCGTTTGGATCTAACCGAAACGTTCCAGGCACCGCCCCCAAACATGCGTCACATACGCGAGAAGACCACCGCACGAGCGGTTCAGTTTTCGCGCATGCGCGCAAGCTGCGCGCATGTGCGAAAAAAATATGTTTGTCTGCGATTTTGACCCTTCTATGTACAGAATTTGTATGAAGAACAAGGTCAGAATCGCTTGCGTCAATATTACCCCATAAGATGGGTAAAAATTTCATTTACCTTGCAACCCCAGAATATTTTTAAATCATTTTATCAGTGGCATTAAAATGTCAAATTTGCCGCGAATTTTATTTGTCAAAGTCGATGCGTGTTTCTCGACAAAAACATCGTAAAACCTATCAATTTACGTAATTATCGCAAGTAATGTTGTTTTGGTACATAGTTTATTGTTCTAGGAATGTGTTTCGGGCAATAAAATATACGATAACTCAAAATTAATCCACAAAACATTCAATTCAAAATTCAAAGTCGTGCTTTGTTAGGGAATTTCCGTGTTTTTTCCGGCTTGTGACAGGTCTTATATCGGCTTCTGAAGTAAGAACTTGGCTACATCGGATAAATATTATGATAGCGTTCATTTCGTTTCATTTCTTTTTTCTTTACCAAAGAACATTGGTACGTTCGTCTGGCCGCCAGCAAAGCGAAAGCTTTTTTTTAATGCGCGAGATTTATAACACAAATATTTATCTTTGAATCACAAGGTATTTAGATCACGAGGTATTTAATACATTTATAATTACCGATTATCTATTGATACAAAGAACATAAATTTATATTACCTGATTAAAAATCAGAAAAAAACATAAACCACAAGAAATAGAGAAACAAATAATTATGTTTCAGCGGACGTCATAACTAGCCAGAGAAGTTAAAGAAAAACAGTGGAGAGGAATTTCACAATTAAACTTTTAATTACAGGTTATTATTTATTATTTCTAAGAATGCATAGTTCTGTGGCGACACATCATTATGAACTTCGCCACCAAAAGAGGAATCGAGAAACATCTCCTAATATCCGCGCGCATCGGCAAACCTACTTGCCTAGGTACCTTCGTACCTATACTGGCCGCGATGTACTTTCTCGCCTCCCGTGCCAGCCCGACGATAATAATATCGCCCCGCCTAGAAAGGTCTCGAGACACCACCGTACAATATCTGTACGGCGCCGAATATTCTCGTCAACTGTCGAAGTGGCTCGTATTACCTACCGCGAGGTAGTTACTCTACGGCGGCTATATAAGCAGCCGATCGCTCGCCCGCTGCAGTTCAGTCTCACACTTACAGTCGGCCAACATCTCAGCATGTAACAGATCTCCGTACCAGTGCTCCTGCAGTGCTCTACACATCCAGGGCAGCTTCCCGAGGTCCATCACCATGTCTCAGCTACAAGGCCCATCGCGTCTTCAGCTCCTGAGAACAGCTCCACCCCGCGACTTACAAGGCTTGCGTCACCTTCAGTCCAGGGATCAGCTCACCACTTCATGGCACCCCGAAGCCTCACCGTGCTTCGCTGCCATGGAAACGCGCTCCGCCTCGCCAGGACTACCTGCTGGTGGCTCAGCTCACCGAGCCACACACCGTTCATCTCCGCGATTCAAAGCGTCGAGCAACGGCCTGGAAGATAGGTCATCTCCACCGCCATGGTGTCGAGCAACTCGCTGACCTTCACCTCACCATCTCCATCACTCCGTGCGCCTGCAGAATCTCATCACAGCACTCCGCATTACATCATGTTACCGACCACCGACCATCTGCTACGTAGCCCAATAAATGACTGACTCACCACTTCGACATGACGCCTTTCATTTATCTCCCGTCTCTACCGATCCGGCCCGCTCCCTCAGTTCTTTTTCTTTAATCACGCTATCTAAAAAAGGAACATAGGTAATGAAAACGGTGTAAGAAGTTTATGTACCAGTGTTTCAAATTACATTACTTACAACAAAAAACATGTATCTTTTCGTGTTTGCAGCAAAAAATAAATCAGTATCTAGCTATTATTATTTTATTATTTTCTAAAGATTATTAAAATTACTTTGTCCTAAATTCTATGTAATAAATGCATATACTTCTTTAGACATATTCACCAATACTTCTAGGTCCTAAATCCTACGTAATAAATCCATTATACTTCTTTAGACAAATTCACCTATACTTCTATTCTTGCCGCACTGAGGCCAACTTTCAACTTCAAACGTTAGGACGATTGGGTGGAGGGGTAGTTCGTGCGTTGGAAGTTCGAGTTGGAAGGTTGGAGTTCGAGTTGGCCCGAGATCGCCTCCGAGGCGATCGGCAATGGTTGGTGCAAGTTAGCCCAACACATCAGTCTGCGCAATATTATTACGGGAGAGTGGTATAAAAATGGTTTGAAATTATGATTTTTTTGGCTTTACAAATCGAAATCAATATTATGGAAACCGAAAACAATTATAAGCAACTGATAAGGTACAGCGCCGAATCAGCTGTTCGACGTCCGCCATTTTGGAGTTCGGAGTTGGAAGGTTGGCTTCGGTGTGGTAGTAGCATAAAACTACCGATCTCAAGCATCATCGATGTACATTACTGACAACTTACCAAAAAAAAAATACTAACAAAACTCTTCAAACACAGAACTGTTTTTGACGATATCCAAACTGCTCGTGACACTAGAACCAGAGGGCGTAATCTCTCAAATATAACTACTTTTGGCCAAATAAGCTTTTTGCAACAGTGCTTTACTTCCACTGAATATTAGACAGAACATTATTTGAAATATATATCGGACACCAAGTTTTGGATCATCAGCCAAAACAGATCAAACATCAACGATTTTGTTAAAAGTATTTCCAATGGTAAGATGCTGACTATCTTTTCATTAAATTAAACATTGTTGTTATTTTTATGTTTGTGGTACGTTGTAAATGAGTTTCCCATAGTATTTTCCTAATAGTTATCAATATTATCTTTAAATTTAAGTTTGCAAGGAAATAAAGTAAATAAATAAATTAGAACGAACAGTCAGACCACAAGTTTTTATCGCATTTTATTAATAATTAGCGCAGACTCGTGAAAAATCATAGTCTTCAGTCATGGTCTGAGTTCTTGACAAATCAGTTCCAATTTTGAAATTCTTTTGGCATTTTATCGAAATCTGAACTCTTCACATAAATCAGTTGCAATCTTCGAATAGTTAATATGACACTTACTTCAATAACCAATTTGAGTTTATTGAACCAGAGTTACGCAGGATCGCCTCTAAAATTTAATTCTAAGCGTATGTTTTATAAATTAAAACAAAAATAGCTCACATCCATACAAAATATTTGCTTGACAATATGATTTTTTAAAAATCAGGTTAGTTGGGTTTTTGGGTTCCAATCCAAAATAAAGTTTAGTATGCAAAGGCCGCTCAACCGCTCCTCGGAGTGTTCGCTAATTTACGAAAATAATTAAATTTATTTATATAATCAAGTTCAATATATCAAGTCATGACCAATATTACAAACACGTTGAAAATGAATAGAGTTATGTAAAAACCAAACAAGTTATTTAATTTATCGCAGTCATTACATCCATTTGTTTATTAATCCCAAAAACCTTCTAAAACAGCGACGGCAAGGACACTCTCTACAAATTTCAACCCATGTTTTTTTTATGTTAAAAAATAATGCGAAGGTTTCACTGATTTTGATATACATATTTGCAATCTGTAAAATGAAACTACTCTACACAAAATACATTTGAGACAAAACAAGTTTGATTTGATAAATAAATTTCTGTTCGTTTTATACTTGCTTATTTTAAAATTTTCCCATCAAACCCATTGATGTATTGTATTTAGATGAGACATGAAGTGAAAAAATAGGTTCCACTTTTGTGTGTCTAATTAGTCCGATTTGTCCTCCAACGCTCGTTCCCAGCGCTCTAACGCCGAACGATCGGTCCAACTACTGGCGTAATGGCTGTCCAAATTCAATTATAACTATTACAAAGTCCACAGTGCAACCCGGAGTTTTATTATAAACGCTTTTTCAAAATGTGATATTTATCAGTTTGTTTTTTGTTGCGTAACGTCAATTTGCAGAACAACAATTTGTTTTCGGTACCAAAAGCAGAAACCACACGTAAAAAGATAAATATTGTGTCTAATTGATTCTTCATTAATTTCGAATGCTGTAATTCAATTTGCGTATCTGTGCGAAAATCGTTTGATGTAATAACTTTCTTTAACTGTTTGCTATACCGTGCTTTCGATTTCACCGTTGACAAATAATAGCAGTCATATTGACGCCATCCATTAAGTAATATCTAGACAGGACGTGTGAATTTTAAAAAGCAACCAAAAAGATTGATCAAAAAGAGATTGCATTGCTCGCAATCGGATCGGAAGAAGCTTTGCTTTTTACTTTTTGTTGGTGTGCACGAAGCAAATTTGTTTTACAGCAAGTTCGTCCCAAAGCTCACTACTAGGTTTGTGAGTATCATTTATCAAACACGAAATTGAGGCAGTTAGAAATATTTTAGGTAGAAGTTCTCAAGGAGTTTATCATTGTTGCTGGAGGCCAAGACCCGACCTGGGTTGTAGAGCCACAGATGATGATGATGATGATACCTTATATGTACCTATATAGATTCCAGGCGACGCGTCGCGGCGAGGCATATCGATAAACGTAATCTTCTTAATATATTATAAAAATGAATGTTTCTATATTTGTCCTCTATGCGGTGCCAAAAACATACATTCCATTGCGATGAAACTTTGGTGATTTGTGTTCGCATGCCCGGGAAGGTTTCTATATATAATGGTAAGCTCTGGCAAGGGAAACTTAAGAGGGGTGAAGGAGAAGTTAGAAGGGGAACGAGGCAGGGGAAGGGGGCGCGGAAGGGGAACGGGGACGGAAACGGGGACACTCGGGGAAGAGGTGAGGAAGAGGTGTAGGGTGAAGGAGGGCAGAGGGAAGGCATAGGGAGGGATTGAAAAGGAGACATAATAGCGGTAGGGGACAGCAGGGGTAAATTTGGAAAATCCATGTTTCTCACACGGACAGCTCACTCATACTCTCCAGACGGAAAAACAAAAAACACTGAAAATTACAAGCGTATCATTGTACAGATAAAAAAATATTTCATTTCTTTCTAGCAAAACAACTACGTCACGCAACAATTTACGACAACAAAATAAACAACTACGTCACGTAACAATTTACGGCAACAAAATGAACAACAACATTAACAATTTACGACCACCAAATGAACGCGGTTTTCGCTGGTTTCGTGTACGTTTTTAGAAGCTTCTACCACAAGTTTACATTAAGTAGGGATGTTAAATTCATTTCCATATCTTGTGACGCGATGCTTTTCGGGCTTGCAATTGGCCCATAAAGTAACAAATATTATTACATTACGGGATTGGAGCGTTGTGTTGTTTTATATTGTAGGGAACTTGCATTTATATTTAGGCTTTCTAAGCGAAGCGTCGAAATTCAATGGGGAGTAGTATTATCAAATTACGAAATTAGAGTTAATTGGTCGATGACTTTCTTACGTAAAGTAATACAACTGTCGTATTTATTATATTATCATATTTTTGTATGAAATACGTCTGTATGGAAGACTTGGCTGACAAGGTAAAATGTTTGTGAATACACCACCAGTCCCAAGTCTCAATGACTCTCAATGGAAGAGGGTGAGTCTGTCTGCCAGTGTGACTACCGCACATCAATTAATCAAGAGGCTAGAGGGAGTGGTGAAGGGAAGGAGATGAGGTACATGAAGGTTGGGAAGTAATAATTATATGATTATCAAATGCTCTTGTTGACACTCTTCCACATCAGTATTCAATTTAAAGGAAAATTATCTTACTTTTAGTCAGACTAAAGCTAAAATAATATCAATTGGCAATGTTCCGGTAATTATTGCTCAATAAAGAAACTGCAGGCATAGTAGAAGTCTTATACAAGATTGGGTAGTGGAACAAAGCGTAATTAGGTTAGGTCCTTACGTGAGTCCTGCCAGGATGTTGAGTAGAGTGCTTTTGCCAGCTCCTGAAGGTCCCATGATGGCGGTGAGCTCCCCAGATTTGAATCTTCCATCGACGCCGTGTAAAATGTTCTTTTTTGCTGTAACAAAACGGAGAAAAACATTAAATTTAAATGCAGAAACGACATTTACATAGCTCCCTCTTTAGCAATAATAACTGAGTGTTCTCTATGACATTAAATATTGTTATTAGTCTTATTTACTCTTTTATCGGCAATTCAATGGATATGAAAAGTTTAAATAAAAAAAGCACACACCATAATAAATATCATTACGTGTTCTTTCAATAGATTTCCATTGAGAAAATAACAACAATAAAAATGATGACACATAAAATTATTAATTTGAATATAATATATTATTCATAACAGTAATTATAATGTAAATCTGCTTGGCGAAATTGAATAATTATGAAGCAATACTACCCAGCATTCAATAATAACATTATTACGGTTGGATTAATAAATAATGAATCCGATTGCTATTATTATCAGGATTTCCCGCCGAATGACTTGACAATGAATGACTTCTAAAATTCAATTAGATTTGCTTAGTTTTTTTGTGTTTATTTTCAAAATATCCAAACCGAGGTAATAATTTGACGTTTGACGTCAGATAAGTACAAAAGCATTATGTTATATGAAATTAGTTTGACCTTTGTGGTACTTCTTTTCCAAAGATTTAAGTACAAAAAATATAGTTTCAGAGTTTATTATTTCTATTTAATGACGAAAATAAAATAATACAACTTCTTGAAATACTTACCTGTATTGAAAAAACATTTAAAAAACAAACATAATTTCAAAATAATTTGAATTTTTTATTTATTTATTTCTATTCTAGACGCAGTTAATAGATGTTTACAGTTTACAGTTTATATACGTGTATATAAATAATAGGTACTAGTAATACAAAAAATATATATGAATAATCTGTAACTGTATGTGAATGGGTTAGTAGAAGTATTTTGTGAACACCTGACTAGGAGACCCTGTGCCGAGGTGCAGTGGCGCAGCGATGGGGGGGGGGCGTTCCGCCCCGTTTGCCACCCGACAAGGGGGTGACACTCGACCGTGGAAAAAATTTACACAGGATATTGTCACCAAAGTATTGTGTACACGAACACGGTCTGTTATTTTCTTTCATATGTTCCCCGTGGAGTGCCCCGAATTTAGTGTCTAGGGGCCGTCTGTTTCAACGCTCGCTAAAGTAAAAGTAAAACAAAATGCTGTTACTATAGTTAAATTTCACCAAAATGCGTTTTTCAATCAATTTGACTGCTTGTTTTATGTTACTTTTAACTTTTGTATTTACTTTCCGAAAACCGATAGTTACTCTAGAGTTATATACTCCGCCATATTGGCATATTTGACAGTTCTGGTCGATGTAAAGTACGGAAATGGGTGCTTAAACATTGATTACTAATATACTAATCAGTACCTAATCATGATAAATATTGTAGAAGAGTATGATAATGACGATGAATTTCTCATCCAATATGTCTTGCAGCGAAAATCAAAACATTTCGTCCCCGCGTCAATAATATGGTTATCTGGGATGATTTCGAATTATTTATGTCCAAAAAATCTTGCTGTTGAACATAATCAATTCTGATATCGACATATTTAGCGTTGCCTTTTAGAGACAATCTATATTAAATGGATGTATCGCAATTTTACAAGATCTTCAAATCAATATACCTATTGTATCATAAACATTACAAAAATATAACATGAGTAGGTAGTAGGTTAGAATCGTTTCGTATATCGACTTTAGCGAGTGAAGCTGCATTTAAAAGACTCTATTAATGCTAGTGTAGTTTGTACACGTACACCTACTACTTACGTTTTATGTAATACTCTTACAAACGGATTTTCAAAAAGCTACAAAATGTACGTTTTTCTAATGTTTTTGATACCATAAATAAGATCTCGTAAAATATGTGACACTTCAAATTCAAGGAGATATCACAACCACTGGAAAGTAAACTACATTCATATTGTATATTATATGTTTTATAATAATTATGTAGGTCGTCATTTATTTGTAAATATTCATACAAATACTTTTATCGGAATAAAGCCGTCAGATCTCACGACGCGAAAAAAAATACAACCGGATATTTTGACAGTTTTTCTGATTTAGTATACGGTGTTGCCGCATCAAAAAATATTTCGATGCGTTTTTTGACATAATTCCGAGGAATATTATGCTTTTTAGACTGGCCACACTGAAAACTATTACTTTGGCGAAAATACACTTGAAACAGCGCGCGGTCCTATTTAACGTCCTCGTTACTTTAACTGACAGTTAAAATTTAACTTTAGGACACAATTTAACTTTCTGTTGAAACAGACGGCCCTTGGTCTTTTTATATGCGAACATAGCCTATATTTTTGATTTTTTTTGTCAACTCAACTTTAATAGGGGGGGGAGGTGACACCACACCCCGGGGGTGACATCCGCCCCGGGTGTCACCCATGCTAGCTACGCCACTGCCGAGGTGTTCGCATGTTTTAGATAAAGTATTATTTTGCCCTCGTAAGTAAAAACACAGCTCGTCCTTCTCTATCAATGAGGATACTGTGGTTCCACCCATGACGGCAAAATTGTATATAGGTACATATTACATTAATAGCAGTTAAAGTACATCATAATACCTATTATGTAGACACAATATTGTAACTTGGTTTTAACAGTGCAGTGAAAAGAAAAGAAAATATATCAAGTGAAGATTTTTATTGAGTGACCTAAATGAAATGATGTTGGAAATCTAATTATTGGTTAAAATCTGTTAAAAATAGATAAATAACTAAAAGGGTTTCTTCATGTTTTTGTTTTCCCAAAAAAAACATCGCTAAATACAGATGGTGTGCAATTTAAGTCCGTATATTCATAGATGTCAATAATATATCCGCATCTCTTTTCTCTCACGGACAATCTCGGTCGTTGAACTTCTCTAAGCAGTTTATAATTAACTTTGTCGGCGCAAATCTCACGACCTACATCTTCAGGGCATGCTATGCGCCATCAGGGACGGACTGTAGGTAAGTTTAAAAAATGGCGGACTAAATATTTTAAGATGTCCAAACTTAAGCCTTCTTTGTTCACATAAAGCAGATCATTTTAATTTTTACGACTTACAGATAGAAATCTTTTTTTTTTACGTTAACTCCTGAGGAAAATAATTTCCCTCAGGGCCTATGTCATCTGGGATGCTGTGTGGAGGGTCTTTTTGAGGAGAGGAAGGAATGAACATTGGTCTTGAAGAGACCCATGTTGTAGGAAGGAGGAAACACAGAGGCCGGCAAATCATTCCACAGCCGAGCTGTTGAACACAAGAACGAGTTGAAGAAACGACCCGTTCTCATGTGGCAAATGTCAACCGTATACAAATGTTGGGCACGCGTTTGGCGTGTTTCCCGACTATGCACCGGTGCCGAAGGGATCAATGATGCTAGTTCCTCGGAGCATCTTCCATTGTAATACCGGTAGAACAAGGATAGCATTCCCACCCGACGCCTGTGCTCTAAAGATTGCAATCCGTCTGTTAAGATGGGAGAATCTATCAAACGGACCGCCCGTTTCTGCACAGAGTCGAGGGTATTTTTCAGGTATTTTGGAGCTCCAGACCAGAGGTGGCTGCCAAATTCAACCGTGGGGCGCACTTGTGATTTGTACAGGGTTAGCAGTTGTGTACTATTAAAGTATCTGCGGGCCCTGTACAGTACGCCCAGTTTCTGTGAGGCTAACCTTACTTTGGCTTCAATGGAGCCCCCATACCTGAGCTGGTCACTTAGGGTTAAACCAAGCATTTCGATGGAGGGCCTGTTCGGAAGATTGCTTCCGCTGAAAGAGACTAGATTTTCATTTCGATCCCTTTTAGACGTAATCAGACAAGATTGGGTCTTTGAAACATTAAATTCAACGAGATTATTTTTACCCCAAGAGAAAACACTCTCGAGGTAACCGTCCATTCTTTAATAATGTAATATCAGCTTTATTGCAATTATTCGACATAAAACTAGCATAATTTAAAAATGAAATAATTCCCTTTATGCATCAATACATCAACTTCTAGATTTGGCGTTTGGCGTGTATAAATTTGCAAGATGAATGTGGCCCATCTACGAGTAATTTCTTTAACACAACTCACTATCGAATTGCGTTGTATCGCTTTAAAAGCCTTACCGATTTTATTTTATTTCAATTTATTACCTAAGAGTAAGAACCACATATTTATATACAAAGTGAAGTTTACAAACTTTTCCTCAATAATATTATAATTTCCAGTTTACCCCTGGTCTCTATTCACAGAGTAACCGCAATTTTTATTGTATTTCAAATCACAAAGTGCAGATGAGAAAGTACTCCTTCTTTTTCTAACTCTCCCCACCACAAAATAAGAAACAAAATGCATCGAAAGAGAGAGAAGAAATAATATAAAATATAACAATGACCTATAACGTTAATCATGGCCATAATAAATAACACGTTTTCCACCTTTGAAGAAGTGATTAGTGACAATGAAAAGAAAGTTGTCCGAGGTGGCCGGTAGAAAAAACTATATGTAACAAAAGGTACCATACGAAACAGTTTTCTCCGATCTAATGAGGCTCTTAGTTGAGAAAGAACGACAGATAAAAGAAGTCAATGACTTGCACTGGTGAATATGAATAATTATCTCAACTATTTATCATTAAAAACTCAGGGACGGTGAGGTCTGACATATTAAAATGATTTTTTTTTATAGAAATTTCAAGATCAACGTAAATATTTTGACCTTGTCGCGTCCATATTGTATCCTCTGAGAGGAAAGTCGTATCCTCTATAAGCGAAGTATGTTTTTGTATCTATTTGTAAAATAAAATTATATAGAATTTTCAAATCATAGTTGTACTGCGCCCTTGAGGTGATTTTTTTTGCAAAAACGGCTCTATACAAATTATCCAATTAAGTCATTATATTGTAATATCATATACCTACTTACCAGTGACGGTGTTCGGAAATGAAAAGTTGGGAGGCACAAAAATTATGTAAAGTTAGCGTTATGTATAACTACACTGACCCAGTTGTCATTTGTAGTAATTGTTATACAGGGTGGACCTTAACTGTGTTCGCGGTTTGTTTCGTTATTTTTTGAACAATGCGTGGGGCGAGCGCGGTTCGGGGGGTATCGTTATGCTGATTCCAGACTCACGGCGAGAAGTCTCGGCGAGAAGTTCTCGCCGAGACTTCTCGCGAGAACAAGCACTTATCCACACTCATTTTTCTCACTCGTGATCTGTTTCCCATCCGGTATGGACGACATTACAGACGATATTCAAAATGCTGCAGGTTTGGCTCTGTGCGATAAATTACAACTCTTGTTGATTGTTCCACATTTTTAACATAAGGAAACAAAATTTTCGAAACAAAAACCAAAATATAACGCACGTCTACTCTCAACCGCTCACTAAACAACACTGAGACAAAACGTGAGTGTAGTAGTCTTCTCGCTTCTCGCCCGAGAAATCCTTTGAAGCGGCCAAATTTACCGACAGTGGAGGTAATCCACCTCTTACCCGCCTTGGTATAAGTAACTGATGGTTACTCCTTCAAGGCTCTCGCAAGATTCTAATTTTTTTTGTTAAACGAAGCTACATTTATTTATTTTGAACGAATCTAGACCTCCAGTGTCCATGCATACGTTGTTAGTAAGCAGTATGCAAGTGCTTAACAGGAAAAACAAAATGCAAAAAATAGGTTAGTAAGACAAAGATAATTAAACAGGGCAAAAGAAAAACTCATTCATGAGGCTCCATGAGGCGGCATTGCATCTGTAAAAACCCGCAAGCACCTGCATAAAATAGAGAACATAAGTAATACAATAAATCTCAAATCAATTGGCAAGTACCAACAAAAAATGTGAATGGCTTTCGGTCTGATCATAAACTACACTTAGCTTCCGTGTCCCTTAGCCAACCACTCAGTGAAGCCTCAAAGAATGTTAGCTGAATATTTGGGGTAAAATACCCGAAGACTAAAAGAAATTTCAGCGTTGGGTAGTCAGAGGCAGGACAAAGGATAGTCAAGGTCGTCTGATCAAGCCTCAAGCCTGCACATGTCATTGGGGGAGGCGCAGATAGATTTGAGAAGGATCTGCAAAATTAGTAATGTAACTAAAGATGAAGCAGGGACGAGGTCCAGCACACCCCCGTATGGGGATAGGGGAGAAAAAAAAATTGGAGTTTAGTTCATCCAGTAAAACATTGAAACAGTTAAAGACAAACAAAACAAAACAAAACAAGGAACATGGCATAAATTAACAGTAGTATAATAATTATTAACAAAACAAATCGCAAGGCAATTATATACATTTTTTTAAAACATAGTGAACAAAATAATATAATAACGCAAATGTAAAATATAACATATAAATCCTAATATATAATAAAATAAATGTTAATAAAATAAAAGAAATAACATATTACAGAAACGCAAAACACATAAATCATAACAATTAAATCCAAGCGGTAAATGTAAAGGAATCATGAAGAGTGTCCGTGAATTCAGAAGCAAAATACACCTGGTACCTAAGTTGTTTTACAGCTACTCAGCGACTCTAAGAACAGGCCATCTCTCAACCCAAACTTTCGTGAATTTCCTCAGGCACTCAAAGTTCACCTTATTCGAGACGAGATCTGTATTCCAAGCAGGTCTCGTAATAACTTGTAAACCATCAATCATTTCGTCTCGAGCATCCGTCAAAATCTCACAGTGCCACAAAATGTGCTCGGCTGTTTGGTCGGTATCACCACAAGCGCAATTGGGATGGGATGATAGAGCCAGTCTGTGAAGTCTACCTCTAAACTCCCCATGCCCAGAAAGCAATTGGGTGATATGGTGGTCCATTAAAAGATATGCCCCTTCCATTCTGATTTTAACTGATGGAAAGAAGGAGAAGGTCCATCTTCCCATATTCGATCTATCCCATCTTATCTGCCATTCACTCAGCGTTTTTATTCTCATCATCTTTAGAAGTTCAGGGAGAGGCACTGCTCCACCAGGTATTAATTCAATACCAAGGTGGTTTACAGGTCTTCCTCTTTTCAGACACTTCTTTGTCAAAACTTCCCTAATTTCTAAATCAATTGGCAAAATGCCAGCCAAAATTGGCAAAGCATCCGATGAAACTGTTCTGTAGGCTCCTGAAAGCGCCAGTAAGGGGATTCGCTGGCCCCTCTTAAGCGCTGAATGAATAAGTGAATTACCGAGTCGATGTTCCCATAAACAAATTTACCGACAGTGATCCGAGAACAGGCGAGCCCGTGAAAGAGAACGCGAGAAACTCATCACATTCACGCTTCTCGGGTGTTCTCGGGGCTTCTCGCCGTGAGTCTGGAGGGGCTATTAGACGCGTTATTTCGTGGAAATTTTATTCGCCTTGGAGCCGTTCACGGGAGAGCAGCGCGCATTTTGTGTTGCATATTACATAAACAATTATTCCGTGACGATTTCGAGACGAATGTACCGTGCTCATTTCGGTTTACGAGACATTAATCAAGCACCAAGAGCAAAATCTATTCGGAAATGGATCGAAATGTTTGAGACAACCGGCTCAACAGTAAAAACAATTAATGAAGGCCGCCCAAAGTCAGCGAGGATACCAGAAGTGATTCAGCGTGTTAGTGAATCTGTGAGGGAAAATCAACAAGAAACTACTCGCAAGAGAAGCCAAGCCTTATCCATCAAGAGGACCACTTTACAAAGAATTTTACGCCACGATTTACATCTATTATAAAATTCAGCTGACGCAAGAGTTGAAGCCGAATGATACCAATCTTCGACTTAATTTTGCCAATGTGATGCTGGAACGTTTTGACAATTTTATCAACATAATGTTCAGCGATGAGGCCAATTTCCATATCAATGGTCATGTTAATAAACAAAATTGCCGATATTGGTCTGAGAATAGAAGAAGAAAAAGAAAACCCCCCGACAGAAGCATCAACGTCCCTTGCATAGCCCAAAGGTCTTTGGGTGGGCTGCAATATCAGCTAGGGGTATCATTGGCCAATATTTCTTTGAAAAAAGGAGAGTTGCTATGACAGTGAAATCTAAGAATTATTGTCAGATGCTTCAGGAGTTCTTGGTCCCAGCTCTTCAAGATTTTCAAGGCCACAATTCCAGGAGCTGGTTTCAGCAGTACGGCGCCACCTGTCACGCTGCTAAACTATCCATAGACCGTTTGAAGGAGATGTTCCCCGGAAAACTCATTTCACGAGGAGGAGACATTGAGTGGCCCCCACGGAGCCCAGATCTCAGGCCGTGTGAATATTTTTTGTGGGGATACTTAAAATCAAGAGTCCGTGAAGACAATCCCACAACAATAAATCAGTTAAAACAAAACATTGTACGGGAAATTAACGCCATCCCACGGGCAACTTGTCAAGTGTTTTTTTAGAATTTTCGAATCCGCCTTAGACAATGTCAACAGGCTGATGGAGCTCACTTGGACAATATAATTTTTAAAACTTAATGTCATTAAAATTTCCATTTATTGTTGTTTTTGAAAATATTAATAAAACATGTCTAAGTTCTACCATTATTTATTTATTGTTAATTGAAACTAGGTATACACTTAAGGGCCACCCTGTACATATAAAAAAACTTGTGGTTATCGTTACAGTGGTTATTGTTGGTTTTTTTTTAAAAAAGATCAATAGATTATTTATATTATCAGAATCGTTTGTTGTGGTTGATTCTGAGATAATATGACTTTAGCATATATTTTATGGCTATGGCATCTGACGGGATTTTCAAATGATCAACTGTTTTCCGGGACAGCTGTGAAAAAAATTATTCTTACCACATCGCGTGATTTGGAGAAAATTGACTGGCATTGTAGAAACTGACGTAAGATATTTAGTTCAGCGGAAATAAGCAAGGTTATTCCAACTCACAGACTTAATTTTAACGAGAATAGAACTGATTGAAATGGAATTTGTTAGAGCGACCCTTTAGTACCGAAATTGAGTACAAGCGTGTCTATGGTATAAACCGTAAAGAAATAAAACAAAATACAAAATAAATTTATTACTCTCCCAATCTCCCTAAATCCTTTACCCCTTTTCTGCACTATTCCTTGAAAGGATTCCTTGAGGTGAACCTCAGAATATTCTACAATAATAATCGAAGTTAATTTTGTATATACAGAGTAGAAGGTACGTGGAAACTTTGCTGGTTCATGCAACCCTGTAACAATTAAATAATTTTAATAAAAAATGTACAATTACAGTAGAATCTGGATACAACGACCCTCAATGGGGCCAACGATACTTTGTCGTACTAACCGGATGACGTATAAAACGGCCGGATAATTTAAGCTTGTTTTTAAATGAGACACGCCGAACTCCTTCGGGGGGTTACATTTGATTCACGGAACTCATTGTGTCGATATTTTAACCTAGTCACAAGTCACAACAGATGATAAACATAAACACTGTATGTGATTTACACGTGCTAATAGGGATAGGCGTTAGCGCGCGGAGAGTAGCCGGGTGCGGGGAGTAGACAAGGCGCGGGGCGGCGAGGTAGTGGACGGCAAGGTATAGGTTTTGTAAACGAAACACTGCGCGTCGTTCTATCCGGACGAATTATATAGGTCGCTTTAAGCAGTTAGTCGCTTAAAACGGAGTCGTACTAAACCGATATGTTTTCCTAATACCTAACTTTGAAACCTAACTTGAGTTTCCATTGTCGTCACTAAAAACGGTAAGCCGTTATAAGCGAAGTCGTTATATCCGAATTCTACCGTATTTTTACCTAATGAACTAAAATAAAATAAAAATAATAATAAAATAAGTGTGCGAAATTTTTGTTTAAACGCCCATTTATTTATATATATGCTTCAGTAACTTTAAAACGTTGCTCAATTGTTAATCTTTCCATGGTCGAAATTGCCAAAGACTGAAATTTTCAAATGTCAAAATGTCAAAATCAGATGTAAAAAACATTTGACGTTTGCCTCATTAACGGTCCAAGCCATTGGAACACTACTTAATTACGAGTTCAGTATAAGTAGTTTAACACGGCTCCTTCTGGTGAGTCCGGAGTTAAAGAGAGGTCACGCAATTGACATGCGTAGTTAAAGAAGTCATTATTTTTAATTCCCTTCAAATGTCTTAGTTTTAGAGGACATCTCTTCTAGTATTTCAATGAAGAAAAAACCACTTCCATACGTGTACAGAATGCGGATGGAAATTAATCAAAGAAATGATTCAGAGAACTGGGAAACGTGACGAGAGTTCAAGATCAACCCGGAGTATAAAATAATACGACAATCGAGGTGACACTTGACACTTGACTCTTGAATTAAAAGAGGGAGATTAGGAAGTTTTTGGCTTTTCAGATCTGACCACTAAATATTATAGTCAAAAATGTATCGAGAATCTAATTTGTTGTTGAATATTTTAGAGAAAACTTGATAAAGGTTACTTATAAGAATCTGATGTCTTTTATTTTTATTGTCTTGATAATGGCACTGTGATTGTGAATTCATTCAGATCAAAGATAATGAAAGACTTATGAAGGTGAATTCCCGAAAGGTTAGGTTCAATTTTATTCTCCCTGAAATCAACAAATGGAGAAGGAAATAAAACTGAAATAAAAACTAATATTAAACTCAAAACTTCTTCTGCAAATGGATTGCATTGCTAATTTAAATAGGCAGGTTTGATTTTAAGCATCTAAAATCTAGAGTGGTAGATACTCTCAGTATCGCTTTGGTAAAAGATCACAATTGAGAAACTAAACGTTGGTTGAAATGGCTTCCTGGCAATGGCCAGGTACGTCCCAACCTATAGGGTTTTCCAATAAGAGGTGTTATTTTGATATTCAAAGAAAAATGCCATTTTTTTTTATAAATAATCGGATGTTTATTTCATTATAAAGAGGAAGGTATGCCGTTAATAGTGGAAAATAACATCAGGCAAATGACCACCACGACCACGCTTACAGGACCATATCCTTTTCATGAAATTTTCCAAAACCAAATCGCAAAGTGGCTGCCCTATGTCCTCGATAGCCTCACGAATTCCATCTTTGAGGTCTTGAATCGACGCTGGGCTGTTGGCGTAGACCTTCTCTTTCACGTGGCCCCAAAGGAAGAAGTCGCAAGGTGTTAAATCACAAGATCTCGGTGGCCAATTGTGATCACCTCTTTGAGAGATAACACGGGCCGGAAACTTTTCCCGTAAAAGATCAATGGTTTCGTTGCTTGTGTGGCACGTAGCGCCGTCTTGTTGAAAATAAACGTTGTCCAGATCAATACCATCCAATTCCGGCCATAAAAAATCATCGAAAACTCTCGATAGCGCAATCCATTCACCGTAACTGTTGCTCCAGCCTCAATTTAATTTAATAATTTCAGTGCGTTGTTGAAGCGTATATCGTTCCATTTTTATTAATGGCGTAGTTTCTACTTGTCAAATGTCAAAAATGACAGCTTCAAAAGTGACATCTACCGAAATAGCGGGCTATTCAAAATAACACCTCTTATTGGAAAACCCTGTACTTCTTGCTCGTGTTCTTCTCTTCCCCACTTTATACCTCATTGGAAAAAGCATTGAATTCCACTGGTTCCGGATAGTCGTGAGCAGTTGGGACTCTTGGGCGGTATTCACATTTTAAAAATGTGAATAGAATAAAAATCGTAGAATTTAAAAAAAAAACTGCAGTGAATTAACGAATATGTAAGCTTCGTTGAGTTACATAATAATGTTCTTATAAGTCTTCTATTTGTGTAAAGAAGAGCATCTATGGCGGGCGGGCGGATACCTGGCGGACGGCGTGGGTTTGATTTTTATACAAATCTACAGCTTTATTCCGAAATTGATGAAATTTTGCAAGCTTGATCTTCTTAACAAGAGAAAAATCAATTCGAAAATGAAAAATCAATTCAATGAATTTGAAAACACTGTGTAAAGCCTGGGCAATGCCGGGGACTACAGCTAGTTTATCATGTTACAGCAGCGTTCTGTAAAATATTCTCTTTCTTTGTGAAATTTTATAACTCAAAACGGCAAAAGATACTTTCAAATTTAGGCGCAGCATTGTAAACGCGGCTTTAGAATAGTATAAAATAACTAATAGAAATCGAAAGCTGTTGAACAAGCTAGTCGTGACTTCACTGTTGATATTGTAACCTATACACGTTTATTTGTTCATAGTTATCTACTACCGACTGAGGCAAGTCAAATTGAAGAAAAAAACACGTTTTTCACACAATTCCAAAAGGAAAATGAAAGTTACCTTACTTGAACTTGAAACCGCTTCTGTTAGATTTTAATTCTACATAAATAATGCTTCCTAAAGAAGGGACAATGCTAGAACGATGAGCTCTGCCATCCTGAAATTTTGTATATTCCTTACTTTTCTTAAAAACACCATCCACGCAGCATCCCCAAAGATTATTTTCATGTCATGAGCTGCGAATTAAATGTTAGGTTACGGTCGGTCAAACAATTTTTACTTAGATTTTTAAGAATAAAGCGACGACTCTAAAACCATGAACTCTGGCATCCTGTATTAATTATTGTATGAAAATATTTTCTAATAGCAACGTCAACTCCGTCATGTGCTGCTAATCAATCGGTAGGTTACGGTCGGTCAATTAATTTTTACTTAGATTTTCATGAATAAAGCTGAAAATCTCTAGAAAGTTGAGATCTGGCATACTGAAATTTGCAGAAAATTGATGATTATTTTATGGAATTGTAGCAATTGAACGTGCTACGTAAACACAGCTAAAAGAAAACTCTAGAATCATCGGTTGATAGTTTTTTATGTGCCATTAAAATTTTCACAATGTTATCAACATATGGAGTGTGACAGTGAAAAAATAATAATCAGTACAATTTGTTTCAGCTTGCTGTTCAAAAGAATTGGAATTTGAATTGCTTGAATTTGAATTCTTAAGTAAGTACTTCTCACAGCGCAGGTAGCTACAGTACTCCCTCCCCAGACAACGCAGACATGGCTGCGGTGGAAAGAGGAATAGTCAGATACCGAGGTGATCGGGAAATCGAACCCGCCTTCCAGAACGAGTGGTTGTGTGTGTCCGATCCTTACTGCCATCGAACAACGGAAGGGTTGGTTGTGATGTGGCGGCTGGTGACTCTGATGCGGTTTGCGAGTGTGATGTGAAACTCTCAAGATCTTGAGCAACGTATGCTGGTTTGAGGCGGTCGATGCTCACGGTGATTTCCTTCCCTTTTACCAGTATGGTATATGTTCGTTCGTGCCGACGAACGACTTTATGAGGGCCACTGTAGGGTTGTTGAAGCGGGCTCTTGACTGTGTCGTCCCTTAGAAAGACGTGAGAAGCTGTGGGAAGATTTTGGAAGACGAAACGATGTCCATAACCATGGCGGGTACCTTCAACTGGTCTCAGCTCGTTGAAATGTTTCCGTAGTTCCTTGAGGAAGCTTCCGGTGTCGTCGTTAACATTAGGTCGTGCTGTACATAGAAATTCGCCGGGTAAGCGGAGCGGCTCGCCGTATACTAGCTCGGCTGAGGTTGTCGGGAGGTCATCTCTCCAAGCTGCTCTGATTCCCATGAGTACGGTGGGAAGTGTTTCCGTCCAACGGTTATTCTGATGGCACTTGATCGCTGCTTTCAGTTGACGATGAAATCGTTCCACCATGCCATTTGCTGCTGGGTGGTATGCAGTTGTATGGATTAGCGTCGTGCCTGCCAGGAAATTCAACTGCCTGAACAGCCTCGACTCAAATTGTCTCCCTTGGTCCGTAGTAATGCGGAGTGGAGTGCCGAATCTTGTTATCCAGCCCTTGTAGAAAGCACGCGCCACTGTTTCAGCCTCTTGGTCTGGGATCGGGAATGCCTCTGGCCATCTCGTGAATCTGTCTACGCACGTGAGACAGTATCGGCATCCTTCTGAAGAAGGCATGACGATTATGTCGATGTGGACGTGCTCGAATCTAGCGGAGGGTCTGGGAAAGGCTCCCAGGGGTGCTGACACGTGCCGTGTAATCTTGCTTCGTTGGCATTGAAGGCAATTGCGTGCGAGCTTAATAGTCTCAGCTTTAATGGCCGGCCAGACATAACGTTGAGTTATGAGCTTAACCGTGGCCTTAATTCCAGGGTGAGCCAGCTGATGGACCGCATTGAATGCCGCAGGTCTGAACTTCTTCGTGACGAAGGGTCTGGCTATGGTAGTTGAGACGTCACAGTAGAGATGCGCGTCAGTACCCGGAATATTAATCTTTTTAAGTTGTAGGCTAAAACTTCCTTGCAAGTGTTGTTCCAGTTCAGGGTCGCACATCTGGTCAGCTGCCAGCGCTGCGTAGTCCAGAGGAGTATCTATCGTCTCGACCCTGGAGAGAGCATCCGCGACGATGTTGTCTTTTCCGGAGACGTGTCGGATGTCAGTTGTGAACTGGCTGATATAGTCCAGATGGCGGAATTGCCTTGGTGAGCATTTGTCTGCTTTTTGTTGGAAGGCGAACGTGATAGGCTTATGGTCTGTAAATATGGTGAACTACCTGCCTTCCACCATGTGGCGAAAGTATTTCACAGCGAGATAGATGGCTAGTAGTTCTCTGTCGTATGCGCCATATTTCTTTTCAGCTGCCGAAAACTTCTTCGAAAAGAATGCTAGAGGCTCCCAGTGGCCTGCGACGAATTGGTGGAGTGCGGCACCGGCTGTAGTATCAGACGCGTCGCTGACGATAGAGAGTGGGGCGTCGCACTTCGGGTGAACGAGCAGGGTTGCCTGGGCCAGAGCTTCCTTGCACTTGCTGAAAGCTTCTACTGTTTCGGCAGTCCAAGACACGAGTTGTTTGCCTTTTTGGTTCCCTTTTAGGAGGTCATTGAGTGGAGCTTGTGTCCTCGCGGCGTTGGGAATGAATCTTCTGTAAAAATTTATTGCTCCCAGGAAACGGCGGAGATCCTTGATGGAAGCTGGTTGGCTGTAGTTGTTGATGGCCTCCACTTTATCTGGGAGGGGTGAAGTGCCAGCGTCGGACACCGAGTATCCTAGGAATTTGACCTTAGTCAGGCCGAAATGGCATTTGGCGGTGTTGATGACAACACCATATTCCTGCAGGCGCTGGAATAATATCTTGAGGTGGGCTAGGTGCTCTTCCTCTGACGTTGAGGCAATAAGGATGTCGTCTATGTAGGCGTAACAGAAATCTAAGCCTCTGGTAACCTCGTCCATGAAGCGTTGGAAGGTCTGGGCTGCGTTGCGGATGCCGAAAGACATCACCGGAAATTCGAAGAGTCCGAATGGCGTAGTGATTGCTGTTTTCGGAATGTCCTCGGGAGCCACAGGGATTTGATTATATGCCCGCACCAGATCAATCGTTGAGAAGATCTTGGTGCCGCTCAGTGCCTGTGCAAAATCTTGGATGTGGCGTACGGGGTATCTGTCCGGAATAGTTCTGGCGTTCAATCTTCTATAATCGCCACATGGTCTCCACTGGTCGTCCTTCTTGGGTACCATGTGCAAGGGAGATGCCCAAGAGCTCTCGGAAGGTCGAGCGATTCCGAGACGGACCATGGCCTCGAACTCCTTCTTGGCGCGTTTTAACTTGTCAGGAGCAAGGCGTCGTGGGCGTTCGACTGTTGGAGGTCCTGGCGTGGTGTTAATATGGTGCAGTGTTGCGTGACGAACTTCCCTCCTGGCGCCGTCAGGGCGAGTGATGTCAGGAAACTGTTGAAGAAGCTTATGATACGGGGACGTTCCTGTGACCGTCTTAATGGAAGCGATCTTGTTGTCGCTTCGTTTTCCCGTGATGGTCAAATTCGTCACTTGGTCCAGCAGCCGTTTATTTCGGACATCCACCAGTAGCTCGTACTTGGCGAGAAAGTCTGCCCCGATGATTGGCCTGGAGACGTCTGCAATGACGAAGCTCCAAGTAAAGTCGCGTCGCAATCCCAGATCCAGGTTGAGCATTAGGCTGCCATAAGTAGCGATTGTGCTGCCATTTGCTGCTGCCAGTTCATATGTCGCTTTAGTGGGGCGTCCCTGGACAAGTCGTCGTGGGAAAACGCAGAGATCTGCGCCGGTGTCTATAAGAAATTGGGTACGGGTTACCCTGTCGGTAACAAAAAGGCGACTGACTTGGTTGGGGCTGGTGCTGGTCGCCATCAGTTTGGGCCCCGCGCGTTTTCCTGCTGGAAGTTGCAGGGTTTGGTGCACTTGCTTGCCTTCGTCCCATACTTCCAGTGGTACCAGCATGTTCCCTCGGGCTGACGACCTCTGGACCGACTGCGGGAACGATTGCTCCAACGATGCGGGGTGGCGCTCCTCCTATGCTGGCCAGAGCGTAGTGTCGAAACTTCACGCCTCAAGGTAGCGAGCTCTTGTTGGAGAGGCTGCATCAACCGCGCCATCTGTGTAACCAATGAATCTTCGGACGATGGAACAGCCACTGAGTTAACTGCCGGTCTACCAGCATAGTCTGCTATGGCGTCGGCCAAGCTGGCCACCTTGTCAAGCGGAGTGTCTTGCTGCGTAGCCAGAACCACCTGCATACTTCTAGGAAGACGACCCATCCATAGGGTTCTCAAAACCTCATCGGGCACAGCGCTGCCGGCGAGGGTGCGCAGGTGTCTCAAGAATTGGGAGGGTTTACGGTCTCCGATCTCTTCATGTTCCAGAAGTCTCCTTGTCTTCTGCTCCTGCGTGGAGCTGAGGCGTCTGGTTAATTCGTATTTTAATAGTGCATATGCACCGACCTCAGGGGGCTTCACAATGATGTCCCGGACTTCTTGGACGTGGGCGGGATCCAAGGCTCCGAGAATGAAACCAAATTTTGTGGCATCCACGGTCACTCCTGCTGCCTCGAAGCTGCGCTCCACCATAGCGAACCATAATTCTGGGTCATTAGGGCAAAAAGGCGGAATGCGTACTGCCACTCGGTTGACCTCAGGCGGTGGATTCCTGATGTTGGGTTGCTGGTTACTTGTCGTTGGTTGCTTGTTGCTGGTTATTGGTTGCTGGCTGTCCTCAGATGTTCCGCTCACAAGAGACATGATGATGATTGGTGCGCGAAATTTATCACCGAAGAGTTTATTTCGTGCGCGACGTGCTCGCGGTAGACGTACTTGCACGCGTCGTGTTCACTGTCGGATTCACAAATGTAAACTTCGTGGTCACTAATGTGAACGTCGGTATCACCAATGTGGCAATTGAACGTGCTACGTAAACACAGTTAAAAGAAAACTCTAGAATCATCGGTTGATAGTTTTTTATGTGCCATTAAAATTTTCACAATGTTATCAACATATGGAGTGTGACAGTGAAAAAATAATAATCAGTACAATTTGTTTCAGCTTGCTGTTCAAAAGAATTGGAATTTGAATTGCTTGAATTTGAATTCTTAAGTAAGTACTTCTCACAGCGCAGGTAGCTACAGAATTGTTTTCATATTATTCATAAGCTGCCAATCAAACGTTTGGTTACGGTCGGTCAATCAATTTTTAAATATTTTTTTTTATGAATAAAGCGACAACTCTGTGGAATGACGAGTTCTTTTTGTGCGAGAAATTATTTTCATATCATTCATGATTCAATGTGTAATATTAATAGCCTTTAAATTCACCTTTAGGCTTTGATTTGTAGTTATCTTCTATGTCCTTTTTTATATTATAATATAATATATTATTACATAATATAAAAAAGTACATTTATAGAAGACAGCTGCAATAGAAGAAAAGCAATAACAATATATTATATTGTCACTGCTTTTTTTATTTAGATGTGCTTTCCTTTCACTGTCATCTCTGTTTCTAATTCGTGTTATTGTTATATTGTTAATAGACTATTTGTCGGTATATAAAATAAATGATGGCCGGCGTGGTTTAGCGGTAAGGCTCTTGAGTCGCAATCCGAAGGTCGCGAGATCGAATCTCGACGTGGCAAATAAATTTTATTTGATTAATTTGTGTTATTTCACAATTAATGCATTTAAAATAATATATGGTATATTTGAGGCACGTTCCAGAGTGGAAGATACTCTTAGTATCGCCCTGGATTAAGACCACCATTCAGAATTGAAACGTTGCGTGAAATGGCTTTAGCCGTGCTTGGTGCCCAGATCTGAATAGCCAGGTACTTCCCCACCTTCCTCTTCCCCATCTCCTTTCCCTCCCCACAGTCCCCACTACCGTTAGCCTCACAACATACCCCAATCGTGGATGCTATAGTCTCACTGGCTCCAGACGGGAGCGGTTGGGTTGTGAGTTGTTCATATAAAAAAAATACAATTAAATTTAAATTTAAAAAAATGAGCTACCAATCAATTGTTAGGTTACCGTTGATCAAACAATTTTACTTGAATTTTCGTGAATAATCCACCACCGGAGTTTCGCCATCCTGAAACATAGCGTACCTATATATCTTACTACATAGGTAGGATTGCTTCTGAAATAAAATTCTGCATGAGATGTTATTATTAGATAAAAAAAATTATAAAATCATCGGTAAGCAGTAATATAGCAGTATTTATGAAGATTAACATCATGAACATAAATTTATATGAAAATGTATTGTTTTTTGTAATCCCGAAACTATTGCCACTATCCATTTAATTATTGTCATTATATAACAAATCGACAATATGCAATTAAGATAATACCGACATATACATGATTTTTCATTGTAATTTACAGCACATGTCTCATAAAGCAATTGCCACATCGCAGGGAAGAGTGAGCGAGGTTATAATTGAACATAATTAAGTTGTTCAACTTCCATCTAGAATAAACAAAATCGGGCCTGATCAGGAGGTAAGGAGTGCAGGTATAGAGGGTAACGAGTGGGCTGGCGGACTAGCAAGGAAAAGGGCGGAGGCACCACTTGAGGGATCTGAGCCGACCATAGAAGTGGCAGTTTGCCACACTCAACTACGTGCCTATTGAAAGGTGGGTCAAATCACAGAATTTATTTATTTATTTAAAATTTACGGCACAAAGTGCCATTTACAAATATGTATTATTATTATATTTAAACAGTCATAGTACAGTGAAGAAAGATTGTTTTTTTTTTTTAATTTCTTATAATAAGAGAAAAAGAGAAAAAATTTCTAACAACTAATGAAAACTTCAAAAGGATACAGTGAAATAAAAAGAATAACTTGTTATGAAGTAACCTCGTTACAATACGTAAGGCTGAAATGTTTGATAAGTAGAGCCTTGTATTTTAATAAGGAAATATGGAAAATATCAGCAACATTGGCATAAAAATTACCAATGGTGAGTATTCTATTTATAACAGAATTATATCCAGCGACAGACGTATAATTGTCACAATAATACATACTAGGGAACCTTGATCTAATGGTAGGTACATGAAAGTGAATCAACTTTAATATATCAGGGCTATCCAACTGATGATTTACAATTTTGTATAAAAATATGAGAATTGGAAGGAATTGGAGAGGGCACCCGGAATGAGACAATCCAATGTACATACTCATATACGGACAAATCTGAGAACCAAACCTAGACGAACCAGACATCTACTCAATATGGACAGAAACTTATTCAGGTGGGACTGCTAACGGGAAACTGCCATCTCAGTTGGAAGTGAAAAACGCCGATAGATGCAGGAAATGTGAAGAGGATGAAGAGACTCCAACTCAACTATGGTGCCAGTAACCCGCCCTAGGAACGAACTAGGAACAAGGCTCAGATACTAATAGCCAAATATTCAATACTAACCATTATTAAAGGAACCGGCTTACTGTAAGAAATGAGGTGAAATACGCGATAGTACAATGGAGCCATGGCCTTAGTGCTCATGGGAACTATCCGTAAACCGCCTCGGCTTTATAAAAAAACAACTTAGCAAAGGAAACTAATTGCAGAGGTGTCACTAATAAATAAAAATTGAAATAATGTCGTATCTAATAATAAATACTACATGCACGAAGAACGAAATAACGCAATAGAGAACACATTATCAATCTCTTGACAAATTTTTGTTCTTTAATTTAAAAAAAAAAATAAAGAACTTAAATGACATCAATGATTAGGCTCATCTCATTAGTGTCATTCCAAATTTAAAAAAAATATATATCTTCAGAACCGAGACCAAATATGTAAATATTAACCCAAAATTACACTCACAAAATAATTCACTTGACACTGGCCAGAAAACTCCTTTGGGGTGAAAAGCCATGAAAAAAAAACAAATTACCTACTAAAATATCTTTATGTATTTATATAAATTTATATAAAGAAGCTTGCGTATGGCAGAGGGCGAACAGCGGGCACGCGGCGTGGTTTTGATTTTACATTAATCTATTTAATTAATAAATAAATTTTGCGGATTTTAGTCGAAGTACGACATAAGTAGTTAAATATGATCGAAGGGGAGAGGATCGAATTAACTCGGTGGTTAGAGCAGAGCCCTGGCAAGTAATTTGGGAGTCGGGTATGGGTACCGCCGCCCAGGCAACCATTTATTGGACAACCAACACCTCTGCCATAGGTCTCCCCAAGTGGCCGTGTTCATGGGGTGAGGTTTGTCCAGGTCTTGGCAGCGGTGCGCCTCTTGGATGCGCCTGCACAAATGCTGCGTGGCGGGCCGGATCGAGAGAGACTGGGTGGGGGAGGCATTTTGACCTTTCCAGCCGGACTCTATCGACCCATCGTCTTTCACCGCAGTTGGAAGGATGGACACATCTGGACATCTTGTCACTCATGCATTTATCCTTCCCAGAACTTCCTATCCTTCCCTTCCTTAAAAAGACCTTCCACACAGCTTCCGCTAAGATGACATAGACCCTGAGGGAAATTATTTTCCTCAGGGCCTCAATATTGTCCTCAATGAATTTTAGATTTCACTCACTAAGTCATTCCAAAAATAAAAAAAATATATTATTTATGTTGACCGGGACTGATTCTGACTACCAGGTACAACACTGAATTAATCAATCATCACAATATTATCAGATACAAAAATGTAGTATCTACGTATATTTCTAATGAATTTGCGCAATTACAGGGCATTGTTTCAAAAGTTTAACATTTAAATTATTGACTAAGGCAGGCTCCTAATGTGGATATACCAGTTTTCAAACAAGATGTCTAATTCCCGTAATCCACTTTCCCATCAAATGCCGCAATTCTGGCTTTTTACAGAACAACTAACAATATTACAGTAACACGCTTGACGAGTCAGGTGGATCGCGGTATTTCATTGAACTCATAATTGGCCGTAGGTCTGCTAGTTCTAGTTAACTCCACGGCTGTTCAATACACCGCGCACTTGAGTGTACTCGTAATAAGTGCTCATCCAGAGTGAGGTGCTTATTGAAGTGTAACTTTTTTAGCACCGTTGTGATTTAAAACTCGATTAAACAAAAAAGCGTTACTAAAAATAGACAAACACATTAATCTATATCTATAGGATTTAGCCTGCGAGAAAATTAGAATAATCGGTCTCCTCTTTGTGCGGTGCTTCGTGGCCTCCCCACTCCCCACTCTTGTCTACTTTAGTTTTCTGAAGTTTTCTCTTCTACCGCGTGTGAACGGCACATTTTTGTATATACAGTGTGTCCGGGGGAAAAGTGCATTAACTTCGGGAGGTGATTCTACATGATGGTAGGAGTAAAAAAGATTAACAATTTTTTACGAAATTCCAACATTTTTTCCAAAACTCACACATTTCGAAAAAAAAACACCACAAAAACGTGCTTAAAGATTCCATCGGAAGTGTAGATTTTACTGGCCAGGTAAATTAATGCACAGTTTATTCGACGACTCGCGTTCTCCTTGATGCGAAAATCGACTTCTCTGCCCTTACGTTTCAATCACCTTAAGGTTCGCTTTCGCTTGAAGTGAAATATTGCCCGCACGCGAAAAACGACCATACGCCCTTTACGTTACACACACCTCAAAGTTCACTTTCACTTGAGGACAAAAATTCAGCCACGAAAATTAAGACACGGAAAAGCCATCTCTTAAATATATTTTCATATTAATTCATGTATTTATAATAATTTAATATGTGTTATTTAGACAACTTGATTATTTTGTGTAAATTTTAAAAAGTTTAATAAATAAATATAATTATTACCTATGCCAATTTAATTTTTATATTTTATTTTATATAATTGATTTTATGATACCTTTAACAAATTAATGACCGCTCTTCATGATGATTTTATAGTCTATAAATGATTCATTGTCTATGCCTGTTTATCTTTTGTTATATTTTTTAATTTTAATTTTATTCTGACGATGAAATCATTGGTTTCGAAATTTTGATAATTATGAATAAATAAGTGGTGTATACAAAGTTCCAGACGCCACAAAGTGAATTAGCGACTTTTAAAGCAGTTTTTTTTTTTTTTTTTCTTTATTCATCATATAACTTTTTATACAGTTTTTACAGGTGATTCGACTACCACGCTAGGCACATGCCCGTATTATCGTAGTCGAATTATGAATATATAATTATATAAATGTAAGAATTGTTATTGGTTAATGTATAGTTTAGTTAGGTACAATGTTTTTGTATAACAACGACTACTTTAAGTGGTTTCTCAAATTAAGTAGATAATATTTATATAATAATAAACATATAAATAAACTATTCTTATTGCAGGCTGCTGTTTCGCTTAAATAAAATAGGTACATAAATACATGATAAGTAGATAAATTAATAATGACTCTTCTTGTGGAGATGTTGAAAATAAGTCATCCAAATATAAATATTATTATGATAATTATCAAAAGAGTTTTTTTTTTTTTAATTTGAATGTAAAAAAAATAAAAATAATAGTAATAACGCAAATTAACTTAACTTGTTGACTTTAGGCATTCTTTAAAATAGTTTCTTCCCTTTGTAAATAACCAATTCTGTACACTTATGATATAAAGCTTATCACTTTTCGATTTCCTAGTATCAACACTCGGTGAGTTGAACATTTTGGGGGCAATATAGGAGAACTGTCGCTGTGCGAAAATTGTTTTCGTTGTAGGAATTATACATTTTAGGTGTAACGAGTACCGAGTGTGAATTTTTTTTTGTGTTTTTTCCGTCGAATCGTTTTTCCATAAGAATATGAGAATTGTCTTTATATATAATTGTCGAATGTCTAATACTGTGAATTTTTGAAAAAGTGGCTCTGATGGGTGTGATGGGTTACATTTGAATATTATCCTTAGCAGAAGTTTTTGAATTAAGACCATAGGATATAGAATTGACATTGCACACCCTCCCCATCTCACAATACCATATGTAGCAATTGATTGAAAAAGGGCAAAGTTGACACATCTAAGTGTTTGTAGGTTAAGAATAGATCTGAGAGAGTAGAAAATATAGCATAATTTGCGAAGCCTTTTTGTAAGTAGCAGTAAATGTAATATTATAATAAGTTGGTTGCCATCGAGTCTAGCGGAACCACGCTAGAAAAAATACAATAAGAAAAGTATAACATGAAATATATTGCTAACCACATTACATCACCAAAGTAACCGTCGATGATTCGCGCGTCTTCATCATTATCACTATTTAAATAACTAAACAACATGTTGTTTCAAAATAAATACATAAGTGACTGTTTTTTTGTTTTTTTGGCCTTTGCTTACTGCCAGCTAGTATAATTATTTTTTTATTGTTTTGTAATTACTCAGACGTGGTTTATTCTAGAAAAAACCTTAAAAGTGTTTTATGGTTCATTTCCTATTCTAGTAGTGAGTCAAAAACTATTTGGAAAATCATCCGAGAGGCCGATTTGATATCCCGGCCCCGGTTCCATGCCAACTCAGAACGAAACCAACTCAACACCCCAGAAAGGTCGTCAAAAGCTATGAAAAAATTATTTTAAAATAGCCGGTAACCCTAACCTAACTTAACCTATTTAAATATTTTTATCACTCTTAAAGACCATTCTGAGGTGCTTCTGAGTTGGTTTCATTCTGAGTTGGCCGGTCACCTCGGCCCCGTGATCTAGGAGGTTTTGCTTAAACTCCTTTGATTCCGTTCTAAATTATGGTGGAAAAATTTGTATCGCCTTAAAATAATCTCACTGAATACAACTTTAGACAAATTTGCTAAATAAACGGAAATTTTCACAGCCGGCATGTTCTAGGGGTAAGGCTCTTGATTCGTAATCCGAAGGTCGCGGGGTAGAATCCCGGCGTAGGCAAATAAATTTTATTTTAAAAATTTGTGTTATTTCACAATTAATTTATTTAAAATAATGTAAAGTATATTTGCGGCACGTTCCAGAGCGGAAGATACTCTTAGGTGATTGAGGTGATTTTTCACAAAAAACGGCGTTCTACAGATTATCCAATTATTATTATTAGTATCGCCCTGGTGTAAGACCACCATTCAGAATTAAAACTTTGCTTGAAATGGTGTTAGTCGTGTTTGGTAACCAGATCTGAATAGCCAGGTACCTCCTCACCTTCCTCTCCCCCATCATCTAACATACCCCAATTGGGGATGCCATAGTCTCACTGGCTTCAGATGGGAGCAGCTGGGACTCTTGTGAGGTATTATTCATACAAAAAAATATATTATATATTTTTCTAAATAATAGCCAAGTCGATTTTCTTGTTTTCAACGGTAGACCTTTTGATTCCAATGTGAACAGAGAATTAATGTGAAACAGTAGATTCACGTTATTATAACGAAACAAAATTCATATTTTCTTATTTTTGGGTTGTGGAACCGTGTTTAGCTTTCTTCCCCAGTCAATTTTCTTGACATTCTTGCTACCAGTGACGTAGATACGAGCTTCCGCTCACCAGGGAAAGCTTGTAAACCGGAATTCAAACCATTCACGTCATGTTAGTCCATGTGAAGTAAGCGTTCCGAAAGAAGAAGAAAATGGTTTGAAAGGGAGACATGTAAGTAAGCGAAAATATTTAGAAAAGCGTGCCTTGTTTAAAATAGTGTAAAAATCTCTCGACAAATATGTACCTACAGTAGGCAGTATTTCAAGAAACTTTATGAATATTTCATACCTGTAAGATGTTATATAACCGAACTGTTTTTTTATAATTTTCGGAGCATTTTGCTATGCGATTTTTTAAGTGAAAACTTCTTTAGCGCCGTTGTGATTTGAAACTCGATGAAGCGAAAAATATCGACACTAAATAGAGACAAACACATACATCTGTAAGATTTAGCCTGCGAGAGAATGAGGTGGTATTATCAGTCTTCTCTTTGCGCCTTCCCTCTCTTCTCTACTTTAGTTTTCTGAAGGTTTCACTTCTAACCTGCGTGAATTGCACACTCTGATTTTCGACGGAATTTAATATAATAACATTTTCGGCTCGGCAAAGGTTTAGAGATTATCTGAATTTATTTTTTTTTATTTCATGGGATATATATCACAAATAGGTAAAAAATCGGAAAGCAGTGTTTTAATAAAATATACCTGGCCTAATCTCTATCAAGATAAGAAGAAATACAGCACGAGATTCGGCTCGAATAGGCCAAGAAAAATAAATTCGTCAGATCAGAAAATTAACTAATAGATCGTTGGAATATTGCTTTGCAATATTTTCCCATTGGTTCCGGCTAGTTGGGTTTATTAAACAATTTAATTAAATATGTTTTCAATATATTTAGTTCACTTTAATTATCATTAAAAAAATCTTTAAAAAATCACTAAACTACGTTTGCAAAAAATTTTACAAGAAAACTTGCAATGTTTCTAAGCATTTTTATTTAATTACTAGCTGGTCCCGGCATGCGATGCTATGCCATTTAATAAAGAAATTGTTTCTCCCTGAGTGTCCTTTCCCATTCGTCCCGTTCCCCTTCCGCCTCCCCTTCTCCTCCTGCGTCCTCTTCCCCTCTCGCGTTCCCACTCCGTCACCTTCACCTTCCCTCTCCCCACTTCACTCCCCCCCACCCCTTCCCCCGTCCCGCGAACCTCCCTCCCGAGTTCCCCTCCCCCTAACACGTCTCCTTCCCCTCCCGCGTTCCCCTTCCACCTTCACCGCCTTCCCTTATCCTTTTCCCGCTCCCTCGACCCGCCAACCCTCCTCCCGCGTTCCATATATTCAGTACATTCAGTTTTTAAACAGTCCGCGTGCCACCTTTTACAATTTTTATTCACATTTCCAATTTTCAAGTAAATTAAATTTGGTACCTAACATAGGTACCTATTTAAAATATCTAAAATTCTTGATTCGATTCAAACTATTAGGGGAGTACCTACTTTAAATAAATTTATCAACTTAAAGATTTTCAAAAATAGAATCCTGATTTAACAATCATTGTTTTGCAAAATATCATTCTCAAACACGCGAACTGTCAAACGTGCGATAGTCGTTAGGTTTTCTGAAATTATTCAATTTTCTGCGCAATTTTCTTAAATTTTCTCTCCGTAAGAACCATCCTCGTACTTCAAGGAATATTCTAAAAAAAGGATTAGCGAAATCGGTTCAGCTGCTCTCGAGATTTGCGCTTAGCAACACATTCAGCGATTCATTTTTATATATAAGAAGATTCGCGTGTCCCGGCATACTTTGAAATGCCTGTCAAAGAAAATGTTTGCGTTTTAATAATGTTTATTGAGGTCCTTTTGGATAAATACATAATTTTTTTTGATTTTCCGTCTGGGGTTAAACGAATAAATCAGAAGGTTTTCCGACCCGAGAGCAGGTCACATACAGCTGGATATCAGTGTGAGAAGCATGGATTTTACAAATTTGCTTTTGCTTTCCATTACCGTTACATTAATGTCTCCTTTGCAATTCTTCCCTCTGTCCTTCCCTCGTCCCCCACCCTCCGTCACACCTCCTCATGAGTCCTTTCCCGTGCACCCCCCTTGCCACATCGTTCCCCTCCCGCGTTGCCCTTCTATCTTGCCGCCTTCCCCTTCTCCGCGTCCACCCATCCCAAGAATCCCCCTTACGCACCCGTTTTCCATCCCGCGCTATCCTTACACCTTCTCCCTCCCTCGTTCCTTCTTCATTCTCACCCTACCCCTTCCTACTTCCCTCCCCGTCGCTAAACTATCTGAAATGCACACACTTCGCTTAGCTGTCTGTACGAGACGCATGGACTTCACAAATTAACCCCTGCAATCCCCTACAGCTACCATGACTCCTTTACAATCCTTCTCTCTGCTTCTTCCTCGTCGCCCACTCCTCCCTAGCGCGTCCTTTCCCATGCCCTCCGTTACCCTCCTGCTTCCCTTTCTCCTCTCGCGTTCCCCCTCCACCTTCCCCCTCCCCCCACTCCCGCGTCCCCCTTACGGCTATATAAGAGGCTTTTAAAATTAAACACCTTTTTTCCTTCTTTTTATACGTAACTGGACTGCCCAAGCAACAATCTTTTGTATTTATTTAGTGGTAAATTGAAGATCTCCATTCATATTTTTAAGTACCATGTCACCGTAAACCTACTATCATTAAATATAACTTCATCGGAACAATTGATGTTGAAGCACACTCGAGAAGAAGGACTTATTATATCAATTGACGATAAGAGTTTTGTTGAATTAAAAAAAAACTTGCAACTCTCAACATCAATCTCTTCACTTTCTTACCAATGTAATTAATTTCTATGTATAATTCATAATTCTATAATAATAATTCATCGAACAACTAAGATGATGTATTATCGATGATGTAATTATTTGTTATGGTGACCTTTAGTTTAGAAAGGGTTAGAAATAAACAAAACCAAACTAATTATAATTAGGCTAAAACGGTGCATTTCAAAAACAGGCTCAATATCGACTTAATCGAGGCTATCTGAAATATTTTGAGGTCAACTCCACAATTCGTTAGAATTGTTTAAATTTAGAAAATATGGTTACATAAAAACAGGAAATGATCATTGAGATTTTTGAAATCAGGACGACCTTCATGACGGAGCAGTTAGCCCTTGGTGATGGACACAGGTTAAATAAAGAAATATTTATATTTTTTGTTGAATACTCTGATAACATGGGCGTTAATTTAGAATTCATGACATAATTTATTTAATGTTAAATTCAACCTAGACAACTAAATGTCAATGACAAATTCAACTATTAGACACTTGTTTATTTATTTAATTAAATGAAGACAATATTAGCGAAACTCAATCGAAATCTGGAGACAGAAAAATCAGAAAAGATATTGGCTCCGCTGGGACTCGAGAAAGAGGACTAGACTTGCAGAAAAAGCCAATAGATGTCGCGTATTACAAATAAAATGGATAAAAAATTTATCCAGACACTATCTAGATTGCATTTAGTTCGAGTTGAATCTTGTAATCATATATAAAGATAGCAGCCAATAATATGTGCGTTAAGTAAATGAAGATAATGTTGGTAGTTCTTAGTCGAAGTATGATACAGTTAAAAGTGACCGAATTAATATGGGTTCCGTAGCTTAATCGGTAGAGCTGTTTCCATGTAAGAAAAGGGTTCTGGGTTCGAGTCCCAGCGGAGCCAACATCTTTTCTGATTTTTCTGTCTCCAGATTTCGATTGAGTTTCGCTAATATTGTCTTCATTTAATTAAATATTATAATTTGAGATTTTACTCATAAAGTTTAAAAAATTAATAATAAAAACTTGTTTATTTATTTCTACGCTGGTACATAAAGTTTGTAAGTTATTTCCTCATCTTCTAGTTTCTTGAAAAATTAACACCCATTCAGCAACATGCAGTCCGCCTCGGAACAGGAATACCTAGTGAGGAGGACTGTAAACAAACCACTTTACTTTGTATTATTTATTTACTTATTTTATAATTTTACTTTATCTTATATTGTCAATAAAAAAAATAAAATAAAAACAAACAAAAAACACATACTTACAAGTGTGCAGTTCACACGCGGTAGATGTGAAACCTTTAGAAAACGTAAGTTTTCTAAAGGTTTCATTTCAGTAACTCCACACAGAAGGCCCTGAGGAAAATATTTTCTCAGGGCCTATGTCATCTTTGGCGGTGCTGTGTGGAGGTTATTTTAAAGGAAAGGAAAGTGAAAAAGTTCTGGGAAGGATAAGGTATGGGGGGTGGGTAGGAATCTGGGGATCAGTGGATCCAGGAGTGATGGACGTATGAATGCATCCCTCCCACTGCGGTGCAAGACGATGTTCCATAAGAGTTCTGCATTAGAGGTCACACAGTCTCCCTCAACCATTCTCTCCTGATCCGACCTACCACGCAGCTGGTGGGCAAACACTTCCATCACCAACCGGATACCCCTGCTAAGTCACCAAACGTAGCGAACCACTTGGGGTGACCTATTGCAGAGGTGTTGGTTATCATAAATGGTTCACGGGGCGGCGGCAACCATACCCGCCTCCCAAATTGAAAGTAGATAAGAGTGGGGAGGCAACGAAGCATCGCACAAAGAGGAGATCGATTATTGTATCTCATTCTCTCGCAGGCTAAATCCTGTAGATGTATGTGATATCTTTTTCGTTTCCATCGAGTTTCAAATCACAACGGTGCTAAAGAAGTTTTCACTTCAAAACTGTTCCTAAAGTAGTAGAGTGTAAAATAATCAGTAGCTGCATGTAAATGCTTATGGTAATGTTTTGTGAACACCTCAAGAACCTACTCTGAGGTGTTCGCATGTTTTAGATAAAGTGTATTGTATATTAGGTTAATAACAATTAAAGTACACCATAATCTTTACATAGTATAAAGCAAAGCCCCGCTGTCTGTGTGTCTGTACGCTTAGATTTTTTAAACTACGCAACGGATTTTCATACGCTTTTCTTCAATAGATGACGACGGTTATAGTATATAAATTGTCAAGGTTTTGTGTAAATTGATTGAATTAATATATAGTATATAAAGGTAGCGGGCTTGCCAGCGGGCGGTGTGGATTTGATATATATGCAAATTAATAGATAACAATAGACAAACTCCAATAGCTCGGTGGTCTTTAAAGCAAAGAATGGACGGTGAACTCGAGAGTGTTTTCTCTTGGGGTAAGAATAACCTTATCGAATTTAATGTTTCAAAAACCCAATCATGTTCGATAACGTCTAAAAGGGATCGAAATGAAAATCTAGTCTCCTTCAACGGAAGCAATCTTCCGAACAGGACCTTCATCGATATGCTTGGTGTAACTCTAAGTGACCACACAACTGCTAACCCTGTACAAATCACAAGTGCGCCCCACGGTTGAAATTGGCAGCCACCTCTGGTCTGGAGCTCCAAAATACCTGAAAAATTCACTCGACTCTGTGCAGAAACGGGCGATCCGTTTGATAGATTCTCCCATCTTAACAGACGGATTGCAATCTTTAGAGCATAGGCGTCAGGTGGGAATGCTGTCCTTGTTCTACCGGTATTACAATGGAAGATGCTCCGAGGAACTAGCTTCATTGATCCCATCGGCACCGGTGCATAGTCGGAAAACACGCCAAACACTCGCCCAACATTTGTACACGGTTGACATTTATTAGTCACATGAGAACGGGTCGTTTCGTTCTTGAGTTCAACGGCTCGGCTGTGGAACGATTTGCCAGCCTCTGTGTTTCCTCTCTCCTACAACATGGGTCTCTTCAAGACCCATGTTCACTCCTTTCTTTCCTCAAAAAGACCCTCCGTACAACATCTTCAAAGATGACATAGGCCTTGAGGGAAATTATTTTCCTCAAGGCCTCCTGTGTGGAGTTAATGTAAAAAAAAAAGATAGCGTAGGTTATAAAGGTTGGTTAATGGCGCGTAGTAGATGGCGTTGTAACAAAACACAACACCGTCAGTAGATGGCGTTGTGTTTCGTTAGCCACTGCAACGTGTGACCGGGTCTGCTGGTAGTATACAAACCATAGTTACAATGTAGTGAAAAGAAAAGGATACTACATAAATTGAACTTAAGAGGAGTGCTCAAGCAAAAACTGTGCATATCCTTAGCGTGCCTTACATCACCACGAATGTGGCATAAAAATCGCTTGGCAGACGGAGTCCTGAGACGGGCGATTTATGAATGTAACACATTATGTGGTACGACGGACAAATTTACAAAAACATCAATTTTCAAAAAACTAGTATGTTACTACGAAAATGGTGTCAGCCGGCGCATGGCGAGGAAAATGCCGGTTGAGTGGAGGTGAAATTGAAAGGCCGCCTACGCAAAGAGCAGCAAGCAGCTCGCGAGCCGCGGTCTATCGACCCCTGGTAAAGGTCAAGATTCGTAGAAAATTTACATATATTTTCTACGAACCTTGGGCATAGGCGCTGTAAGCAATAATGATCTTGAATAATATTACGTAAAGCTGTTCAGATAATTTTTATTGTGACCGCATTGTTGTGAAGTTCAAGTGAGACAGATAAAACAGGTCGAATTCTCGCTCGCACGTTACGAGTTACGACAAAGTTATAAAAAATAATGAAGAAAACAACCTTGGAAATCCTCTAGCTGTCAAATTTGAAAATTACGCATGATCAAAATTACATCACAATAATAATTTTTTAAGACAATCCAACGTTATAAAAACTTCTTTTTTATTTTCGTTATTTGTTTTTGGGGTGTTATGCCGTATTGCGCTACCTCCTTCTTTAGCCAACGTTTCGGACATCGTTGCAGTGTCCATCATCAGGGCAGATCCGGCAGATCCGGTAGATGTGTATATCTACCGGATCTGCCCTGATGATGGACACTGCAACGAAGTTCGAAACGTTGGCTAAAGAAGGAGGTAGCGCAACACAGCATAATACCCGGCAGATCCGGTAGATGTACACATTTACCGGATCCGCCCTGATGATGGACACTGCAACGAAGTCCGAAAAAAAAACTTATTTTCACTCCTGAGGAAAAAAATAATCCTAAAAAGAGCCTCTGTCCTCTTTGGGGATGCTGTGTGGAGGATATTTTTAGGGAAAAGAAGGAGAGGAAGTTCTAGAAAGGAAAAACGTTTGCGTGGGTAGGGATTTGAGGGTTAGATTGCGGTGCAGAGCGATGTGTCGAGATAGTCCGAATAGAGAGATCTAGGTTAGGTCTCCATCAACCAGTCTCTCCCGATCCGGCCCGCCACGCCAGTAGGTGGGCAAACGCATCCGCCGCCAAGACCTAGACAAACCTCACCACATGAACCGGGCACCCCTGCTAAGTCATCAAACGAAGCGAACCACTCGGGGTGATCTATGGTAGGGGTGTTGGTCATCAATATGGCTGAAGAAAAATAACCTAAAATTGAATGCAAACAAAACTAAATTTATGAACATTGAAAAACGAATTACGCAAACAAAAAAACACATATTGATAGACGATGAAGTTTTGATAAAAGTATTTGAAATTAAATATTTGAGAGTAATAATTGACTCCAAATTGACTTTCGCACCTCTCCTCAAAAATACCCTTCACACAGCATAAAAGGGCCTCCTGTGTGGAGTTAATGCAAAAAAAAAAAAATAATCCAATAAATGGTTCCCTGGGCGGCGGTACCCATTCCTGCCCAATCTAGCTAACGGTTATCGATTTCTTGGGCTTCACATAAAGGTATAATATTCAGTTAGGATCACTGCACTTTCCTCATTATCATCATCTTCTTGCCCTTGTCCTATTCGGGTCGGGGACCCACTGCATCGACAAGGCGCCTCCATTCGTCCCTGTCTTGCACTGATTGTGAGGCCTCCGTCCAAGGGGAGGCGTCTACTAATAGCTACAGGAATTCTAAAAACTGAACAAATCGAACTAATATCTATGAGAACCAAAGTGAGGACGAATATCTACAGCTCAAACTGCTGACTAATATCTACAAGAACCAAAGTGTGGACGAATAATATCTACAGCACTGGCAGAGTTTGGGTTTGCAATTATGTATAGCATATTGGAATAATGTAATATTGCGTATGCAGTTTAAAAAACTTAATTTATGTATGTATGATTTGGGTTTTTGTTTTAACAGCTTTCTTTATTTCGAGTGCTTCTAAATTATTTAGTCTGTTACCATGACCATTTCTATGTCAGTTAGGTGAGGTTAGGTTGTGGTGCCGTGTATTTCGAAATAAATAAATATCTTTGTATTATGACCTCCATGTTTGTTCAAAAAATTATTGTCCTCGTAAACAGCAAAATACGTAATATTATGCAAAAACTTCATGTACGTACTTTAAACGTTTAAGCCTTTACGTAATTAGTAATTGAAGTAATTTATGCTTTTCTGTACAACCTCTGCTCAGCTGCCCTCTGTAGATATTAGTCCAACCTACGCTCCATAGATATTAGTCACCACTGGGACCGTCATAGATATTCGTCCGACCTTAGCTCTGTAGATATTAGTCCTCACTCTGAAGTTCATAGATATTAGTACAAAATATGAGCTGTAGAAATTCATCCGACATACAGGCTGTAGATATTTGTATCTGGAGTCGTCCAAGGCAGTCCCAACCTCTCCTCACACAGTTTCTGGAGTTTTTTTTTAAATTGTACAACAGATTTTTATCCAATTACTGTACAATTTTCTCATTTTGACAGTCTTACCACCTAGGAAGATGATTATTATACATATCTTAAGGCTATCTAAAGAAGAGTTATATATATCTAGTGTTTCCGATATTTCGTTCAACAGCACCATTCCTCTTGTCATGCGATGCTATGCTAGAACATCTGTTCTGCCGTATGGTATTTTGAACAAGTCGTGTCGACGACTACGGCTGAAATTTTCAGGCACGTATAAGCCATAACATTCTAAGAGGAATGGGCTGTCAATACGATTATGGATTATGTTAAAACTAAGAATTGCAAGATTTGCATAACGTCTAGTTTCCAAACTAAATCTATTTAATTCCATATGGTGCATGAATCTCGGGTACGTTCCATTCATCCGCATATAGACATACCTAAGGAACTTTTTCTGAATTTGTTCTAGCATATTAATATATTTCGCTTGGTGCGGAGTCCACACACCACTGGCATACTCCAGCTTACTTCTTATGGCTCCATCAAACATGGCTATCATTGCATCTGGGTCATCAAATTGCTTACATATTCTGATGATAAAACCCAGGAGTTTGTAGCATGCTGGAGTGAGCCGTGATATATGATCCGAGAATGTCAGTTTGGGATCAAAGACGATACCGAGATCTTTAAAGCTATTGACTCGGCATAATGTTGTATTAAAAAACTATGGGCTTCTGGGAGCGGGTATATGTCATAGTTACACATTTTTTTATATTGAATTCTAATTTGTTTTTTAATGACCATTCTGCAATAGCATCAAGGTCAGATTGAATTTTTAAGCTGTCATAGTAACAGATTATTTCCATCAAAAGTTTGAGGTCATCTGCAAATAGAAGACATTTGCAATATTTTACACAAACCTGGATGTCATCTATAAGTATAAGGAACAGTATAGGACCAAGGTTTGAACCTTGGGGAATACCTGATAACGCCGGGAATTGTTTAGATTCATGTCCATTTATTATTACATATTGACTTCTGGCTTTTAAATAGGACGCGAAGAATATAAGTGTTTGTTGATCGAAACCAGTTGATTGCACTTCCCTGATTATATTAATTATACCAGTTTTTTTAATGTTCTTACACAATTTACCATAGCTTCCGGATAAGTAATTTTAATGCATTAAGGTAGGTTAAGGTGATCCGGCCTTGATGGATAAATTCAACAGTATCGGACAAAATATTGATTAGTTTGGCCTTGCATTGCGTAGTAAGCAACTAGGTGCCGGCCCAGACCGTTAGTGCGTGATAGATGCGTGAGGCTATAAAACTAAGCACGTTGCGTAGATAATATGAGTCAAGGTCGAACACTGGAGCAGGTTTTTTTTTTAGATAATTTGACTAGGTTAACGGGTTGAGTGAGGAGTAAAGAAATGGCTTGACCAGTAGCATTTGTTGCAGCCGGAAATTTTTCGAATATCACACCGTAAGAGGCAATAGTCCTACTAAATGCTGACTGGCTGATGGGGTATTTTTATCCTAAGTAGGGTTTTTTTTTAATTACAGGAAGTACTTTAATTGAAGAGATAAGCAGAAGATTGTGTTTTGGGAGTGTTTGTGTGCCCGCAGTAAACTGTTTTTTTTTTATCTTAGGTACTTCTACAGAAACTGAATTTGAACAAGTTTATTTTTATCTTACTTGCGCTGAAATTGATCAAGCTCATTTGTATGTTACTTGCGCTGAAATTGATCAGGTTCATTTTGATCTTACTTGCACTGAAATTAATCAGGTTAATTTTTAAACGACTTCGAAAAGGAGGAGGTTCTCAATTAGACTGTATTTTTTTTTTATGTTTGACAAGAAGGCCTCTTGCATTCCATAATGGAGGGTATGACCGAGGGGACAAACTCTAGGGGACGCCCACGCCGAGAGTACCTGGAGGACCTGCTGGTGGACGTGCGCTGCTTATCATATGCAGACCTCAAAAGAGCCGCACAAGACAGGGAAGAATGGAAGAGGAAACTAAAGGAAATTGCTGCAAACCAATCCCAGGATTGAAACCAGAGAGAGAGACCTCAGAACTTTCGACTGGGTGAACCGATATTGATGATATTTTTTTTTATTTGAAAGCTGGTGCTTCCCGTGTGGTCCCATTTTAATTTAGTTCAGTTCTGACAATGGCATCCATGAGAAAATCATATAAGTCTTAAATTTGCATCAAGTATGTGCGCGACAAATAGACGAATAACTCAATATCACGTCAACCGATTTCGATGATTCTTTTTTTATTGGAAAGGATGTACTTCAAGGGTAGTTTGATGAGAGTTTGGTTAGGTTCTGATTATGGGATCCATGACAAAGTAACGGAACTCTCCAATTCTGAAGAACAAATTCGAAGGCCGAATCTTAATCGAATTAGTTAGTGTACTTCAGATTCACTAAAAATCAAAAAATAAACAAAAATTTTAACAAAACAAAAAAACGACTTCAAAAAATGCACTAAAAAGTAAAAAAATGATTTCGTATTCTTCTACAACTTTATAATCAACTTACCTTTTCTACTCATCAATATGTAGGTACGATTGTTATTTTTGGAGTCGGTGTCAACCAAGGTACCCGCGGCCCGGCGTGTTCACTTGACAGCTCCTCTCCCACCGACACCGACTCCAAAAATAACAATCCTACGTACATATTGATGAGTAGAAAAGGTAAATTGATTATAAAGTTGTAGAAGAATACGAAATTATTTTTTACTTTTTAGTGCATTTTTTGAAGTCGTTTTTATGTTTTGTTAAAATTTTTGTTTATTATCTTACTTGCTCTGAAATTGATTGAGCTCATTTTTATCATACTTGCGCTGAAATTGATCAAGCTCATTTTTATCTTACTTGTGCTGAAATTGATCAAGTTAATTTTTATCTTACTTGCGCTGAAATTGAACAAGCTCATTTTTACCTTACTTGTGCTGAAATTGGTCAAGTTCATTTTTTATCTTACTCTGGTGAAAATGAAATTGATCAAGATAATTTTTATCTTACTTGTGCTGAAGGCTCATTTTTTCAAACTTACCTGCGCTGATAGTGATAAAGCTCATTCGTTTTCTTACGTACTGAAATTGATCAAGCTCAAACTAGTTTTTTACTTACGTCTGCTGAAATCGAACAAAACATTTTAAAACATTGAAGTTATTTCTGGAGCAGATAATAAATTTAATTGGTCATTTGCCGCCAATCATTTTCCGTGCATAATAACACTTAACGTGAAGATTGTGACGTTCTCTTACCGGTATTAAAAATTAATTTTATCGTTCTATTGACATTTGAGAGAAATTTTTAAACATGTTTAAAGTGGGTGGGGTTTTCAATTAAATCCATCAATCAGAAAATGAAAGCATTAACGACATGTAATAAATAATTATTGCATGTCCATTTTACTGCAGTACATAAGTATGCATGCAATAAATATAAGTGCAAGCTAACCTATCACAAAGAAGCAGTTAAAAAAATAATACACCTATTAATACCATTTGATAAATGGCCATTGTATAAGATTTATTTTATTGCAAATATTTAAAAATATTAATCGTGCTAAATATTAATAACGAATAAATTATTTTATCTACAACTTGTTTTCTAAATGCCGGTGAACCCGATCATATTATTTGTTATGAACACTAAAATCTTCTACTTTCTATCTTCTTCTATATAAAAAAGAATCGCCTAAATATATGTAGGTACGCGCATAACTTCCGAACGACTTTACCTATTTCATTAGCCTGCGATCTGGCATTATGAAATTTGTAAAAAAATGCAATAGTTGGCACGCGAGCTGTTTGAAAACTGAATGTAGCGGGACTGAATAAATGGAATGAGGGAGGGGGAAGGGGAACTCGAGAGCGGAGAGGGGGGAAGTGGGCGCGGGGAGTGGGGAGAGGGAAGGCGGAGTGGGAACGCGAGAGGGGAAGGGGACGCGGGAGAGGAAGGGGAGGCGAAAGGGGAACGGGACGTATGGAAAAGGACACGCAGGGAGAAACAATTTCTTTATTAAGTGACTTAGCAATGCATACTAATAATAATATAAATGGAGCGACTAATCGACGTGATTTTTTTAAACAGAGATAATTGGAGGACTGGGAAATGACATATATATCAAAATGATTACTGGTTTTTGCATAATGTGTCCAATTCATGCAAGCTTGATATAGGGTTTGCAAATCCCGCACCGTTTTTCAGATCCCGCAGAATCCGGGAAGCCAGAATCCCGCAGAAGCGGGATTTTCCAGATTTTTTATTATTTCCTAAAAATTATCTTCGATACAACTATATTATTTAAAAAAATACATTTAAAGTGAAGCCTAGTAAGTAATTTAAAAGGACTTTTGAAGTGAAACTTCCATAGCCCCGCTATGATTTGTATTTAGGATGAAACGGAAATTACAATTACTGTACCTGCGACGCGTCAACTGCGCTCATTCCCCGCTTTGATTATGATGTCACTTTTAAAGGCTCCTATTGGTTGAGATATGACACAGAAATTTACGCTGATCTGCGCTCATTGGTCGCTTTGATTATGACCTCAAAGTAACCTCGTAAAGTTTCGCTTCTACCGCGTGTAAACTGCACTCGAATTTTTCCGAATCACTAATCGTCGGTACCAGTAATTTTATAAAAAACACATCGAAGACGTAACGTAATAACTTAATAAGTATTTTGAGAAGACTTTAAAAAAATAAGATCGTAAAAAACATAGACTATGGAGATCTGTCATCCATAGGAAACAGTATGTTTTTCGTTTAAATTGGACAATTTTTCAATCCCGCAAATCCCGCGGGATAAGAAGGGATTGCAAACCATATTCATTAGCGCATCAGTCACTTTGTCTTATGTTTGCAAAGTTATTTGGTTTTTAATTGTTAAAAACATTGGAGCCGCTAAATAAACGTACACAAACTCCTACTGTAATATCTACATATTATAAATTAAATTCCTCCGCTACGTCCTTTCTGTTCGCGATAAACTGAAAAACTACTATAGTCAAACAGAAACTAAGTGAACGGTCAAAGTCCAAAGTCAGTAATAAAATTTACAGGTAAAGCAACACGAGAAGGTCTTAACGTCACGACTTAAAATTAATTTTAATAAACAAAATGTTTTTATTATATTCGGGACTGAATTTAAGTTTGAATAAGGATTGAATGAAAATGCGTAGGTGTTTAAAAATACCTTAGGGTGTCCGGTAACTCATATTACATAATACATATTTCAGAATCAAGAAAATTCTTATACAGGTTTTATCAGATGCTAATTAATAAAGCGGTAACCAATTTATGAGATGATAAGTTTTAAGATTTTCACGGCCAAAAGCATTTTCGTTATTTGTTTTTGGGGTGTTGTGCCGTGTTGCGCTACCTCCTTCTTTAGCCAACGTTTCGGACATCGTTGCAGTGTCCATCATCAGGGCAGATCCGGCAGATCCGGTAGATTTGTAATTTTTTTTCACGACTAAAAATTACACATCTACCGGATCTGCCCTGATGATGGACACTTCAACGATGTCCGAAACGTTGGCTAAAGAAGGAGGTAGCGCAATACGGCATAACACCCCAAAAACAAATAACGAAAAATTTATGAGATATTTAAATTTTAATAATATTTGGTTTTTACCCCCGTCTGGTATTTTACAAATTTATTTTTTTAAAGACAAACATACCTAAATGTGCTCATCAACATAAAACAACATACTTTTTACAATACAATGAACATTTTACATAGGTAAATTTTTATTTTTGTTTAAAAAATATATATTTTACATTCCAATTACAGAGGGTTCTTCGAGGAATGTCACAAACTGATTTTCAAACCAATTTTTGAAGACTTTGGAATTCATTTCAGAATGGTAATCTGTATTCGACATAACCTTTTTCGTACGGAATATAAATTTACTCCCCGTGATAAAACCCGTTTTTGCTGAACCATAATGCAAAATGATCAGCCGGCTTCCTTTTCCAACTGGCACTTTTAAACCCCCGTTGCCCTCACTATTTTGCCACATGTGTGTAATCGAGTGTTGATTAACCCATGTCTCGTCCAAATAGACTACTTGCCGTCCGTCGCTAGTTCAGTTTCATTTTGATTCATTTTTCTCAAAAAGTCTATACGCGCTGTAGCAATGTCTAATATTCCCATTAAATACTTTCTTCCATCTTTGTGTATTTTGAATTTTAAACCAATGTCATGCAAAATATATCGCAATGACTAATGAGATCCAGGAAAAAAAATTATCCACCAGAACCTGGCTAAGATTTGCAAGAGTGGGATATTGTCCATTGTCATAAAAATCCATCACACTGCGACGCACAACATCCTTTTTCTGCCTGCAATTCGTATCGTTGATTTACATCCACAATTTTAAATATTTATTATCTACTAAACGAACTGATATTAGATCACACAATATGTAATTACAATCACACCGATTAAATAAACGGAGTCAAAATGACATTAATAAAGTATATTAAATTGAAAATAAATTAAAGGACTGGTTTTTGATCTTATGAAGTCAATACAGTACTTATTACTGAATGTGGAATCATTTATTGTTTGCTTTTATAGTAAGTAGTATGATATAATAACAATGGAATTTCCAATGGATTTAGTCGCCTAATTCACGGGAATAACCACCATTGGTATTTCTAAATTTTGTTTCGCAGCGTGTAGTTATTAGGTATCGTCTGAAATATTGTTTTTAGAATCCAGACTAATGTATTTTCGAAATTCGGAATTTTTTAGGGACGTGTAAATAATATAATGGTGGAGTGCCTTTCGAGTTTGGGTTTTTCGGAGTTTTGACTGTACGTTAATCCCCGTGTGAAATTTTGGGAGTGCATTTGGTATCTGTTCGACTATAGTCAGATTTTCATGGGGTTTTCACCAATAAATAGAGAGATTCATGAGGAATGTTAAGGTATTATTTCAGGTAAAGGTTTTGTGTAAATCGGTTAAAATATATGATGTGTAAAGGAGAATGTCTGTATGTGGTGAACAAGCGGGTTTCAGTTTAACTTAAATTGCACGGTCAGGAAATTTAATAACTAAATCTATATAAATAAAAATGAATCACCGAAATGTATGTACGCGCATAACTTCCGAACGACTGCACCAAATTGTATAATTCTTTTTTTGCTGTGTTCATTATTATCAGGATAAGGTTTGTATAAAACTACTGGTGAGCTCTGGCATTATAAAATTTGTCTAAAAAAATTGCAATAGGTGGCACGCGAGCTGTTTGAAAACTGAATCCACCGGGAAAGGGGGGTGTGGAGTGGGGAGAGGGAAGGTGGAGGAGGCGGAGTGGAAACACGTGGGAGAGGAAGTGGAGGTGGAAGGAGAACGGGACGAATGGGAAAGGACACGCAGGGAGAAACTATTTCTTTATTAAATGGCATGGCAACGCATGCCGGGAACCAGCTAGTAATTTAATAAATTGCAGACCAATTCAAGGTTTTGATCTAGAACTGAATTTACAACAGGGAAGTTTTAGGTTTATTTGTAAAACACTTGTCCATTACATCGTAAGGTCGTGAAATTCACAGGTTTTTGAGGCCCATAATAGGTGTGCCAGTAAACAAGTCCGCGTTAGAAAAAACTTGTCTTATTTGTAACACTTCATACCACAACAATATTTACTATTATCGAGTATATAATTATACTATTGACATCTTGGTCAAGTGCGATTCAGTAAATTTCCCGGACAAGTTATTACATTTTTACATCGTCAGGATTCGCACGATCCCGGCTCGGTTGACGTGACGACTTCCGGCAGGTTGTGAAACCCTTTGGAGCGAAGGCCAGTGTGTTCGGTGAATGGAATGACCTTGTAGAAGAGGCCTTCACGACTCTGGACTGGCGTAATACTGGCGACGCTATGCCAGCTAGCGATCCTGGACTATGGCATGAACCGTACGCAGGAAAAATGAGAATGCTGCATCCATCTGACCATGTTCTGCAGAGCTGTTGATATGGACTATGGAAAGTAAATTAGCTTTTCTGAGGGACTCAACTGGCAAAAAATAGTTTAATTATCCTAATATTGAACCTACACGGGGACACTGGCATGCGGTTGAAAAAGTTTACCAACGGTGGTTTCAAGAAATTTTCACCGCTTTCTGTCTGGAAGTCAATGCAATGCGAAATATTGCCAAATCGTATGTTTGTAGTTTGCAAATTTAATCTTGTAGAAATATTACAGAACGCTTTAATTAAACTCTACGAGCAAAACACATCTTTCCTCGAATCGGAATTTTTTTTGGTGACTATAACATAGGTTCTCAACTAGGGCGATAACGCCCCCTTGTGGGCGTTTGTGACTTTCAGGGGGGCAGTAGAAGGCCCATAGAAAATAAGTGGGCGTTGACGTGTGGACAGGTAAAAAAAATATGTTCAAAAAAAAACCCGCTAATTAATCACGTACTAATAATCTTATGTGTATTATTATTATTAAGAGATAATTTTTTTTAAATTTAATTTTAAATTTTTCAAAACTATTAGCAATTTATTTTATAAAATGACATACTTTGTAGGTCAGATAAATGATCTTTTGTAATCCGAATTTTTATTTACTATATTTTGTATGTTGTGAAATAAACGCAATTCAAATAAAACTTGTTTTTTGTCCAGATCAACAATACCCTGTATGTTCCTCTGGTCACTGTGTAATGTTCCTGACAGTACTTGTTGCTCTGTACGGTGAACAATAAATGCTTTCTAAGTCAGCACAATAAACAATAACGGCAATATATAGTTTATTTAAATAATAGAACAGTTGCTATGGTCTAGAATATTTTTATTGTCATAAATTCTTCTGGATTATGTACTTTCATACTAGGTAGGAAAAACCTATTTTAGAGACATCCATTTTTTTTATATAGTTAACAAAATATTCACAAAAAAGACTACTGGAGTAAAATGAATGGCTTATTAGTCACGTCCCAAAGTATTCTTAATGATTTTTGCTTACACGATTCCGCTAACCATAATAAAACAATATTTTATTGTATAAAAGATACATTTATTTATGCGGCATTTTCCAACAAATCGTGGTTAAGAAGGTGTTCCCTCGTTCTTCCCAATTTATGGCGCGGCACTAAAATATTAATTAACAATTAAAAATCGTCAATATTAATGTATTCTATATAAGCTGTACTTAAGAATACTGTAGATTGTTCCTCTGGACATGTCCAAAAAATGTCCAGAGGAACACGGAGTGGTCATTTTTTTCCATTTAAAAAGATTCTCATTTTGAAGTTAAGTTATTAGAAAGATAAATACCCTCGCGGTTTCACCCTCGCGGATTTAAATAATACAGACATTTAAGTCTTCACAACATAATGTCAATCAATAAAAACAAAAAAAAACTATATCGATGAAAAAAACTATGATCATCGTCCCTCACTTTAACTTTGACAAGAGAGAATGGAGATTAAATCAGTGTTATCAACTTTAAAATGCGCATTTGTTAACGCACTTAATTAATACTAAAATTAATAGTTTGGGAAATTACACTACTGCCCAGAGGAACAATCGTCCAGAGGAACACGGATTGCCCCTACACTAGATATATTACGAACAAGAAAAAAGGAGGTAGCAACCAGTGACAGGTAATTTGCGACAGATGGTAAGTAAAAAAAATGGGGAGGTCTAGAAAAAAAATTTCTCAAAGTGGGCGGTGGGCAAAATAAGGTTGAGAACTTATGCTCTATAAGTATGAGGTAGGTATATAAAAATATTCGAAAGTGTAAAATCTCCTTACGTACTTTTTTCGGATTTTTTTAATGTTTTAATATAATATGCAAATTATATTTTTTAGATTCTGACAGAAAAACATTTTAATTTTTGTGCCTGAAGTTCACAAAAGAACACGCATAAGTAACTGACTTTTTTGTTGTTGCGATACAAGCGGCCAGCTTAAACCTTTTCATTACGTGCGTATAGTAATGTGTGATTTGGTTTGAATTTTACGAATCAAATCTCCTTTTTTAACGTAATTATCCTATTAAATTTTAAAATTTAAATATTTCTTCTTTACTACGCAAATTAAACTTTTAAAAGATTTCGTAGTAAGCTGACTACAATAAGAAGAAAATGGTTTGAAAGAGAGATATTATGTAAATACGAATGTTAGAGTGGGCGCGGTAATATTACTATTATAATTAGGCGAAATTTGTGAAAATGTCAAATAAAACACGACTCGTTTGAAATAAAGCAAACATCTCTGGACAAATTCCTAAGTTGCGTATAAAGATACACTGCGAATTCGTTCATATTTACATACAACATGTTATAAATAAGTGTTTTAAATATTTCAGCTTACTTTGCGGTTTTTTTCCATCGACAGAAATTCATATAATTACCACTCTTCTGGCTTTGCAAATGTATATTATCTTAAAAAACTAACATATGTATATACATATATTTTTTTTATGAAGTTAAAAAATAAGTCGGTAGAAATTCGTAATGCGGGGGCTCATGACGAATACGTGTAATAAAATCAAACTAGCAGTTAAAAACCCACTCCGTAGGTTTTTGCTGTCAGGCCCTGCGGGTGGCTTTTGGTTCGGCTTCGCTCAGTTTGAATGTTGGTGACTAATTTATATATCCCAAAGGAACTGGTTCCAAAAATAGCCGGTTCCTCGGTTCCAGTGACAGCTAGTCACCGGGACCAAGTAACCGCGACAGAAAATGCGTGGTAGAATCAAGACGTGGTATTATTATTTACAACTGCCAGTTACAATAATAATCATACCAACCACCTCTTCATACCCGGAGAGATCGACGAAGTACGAATCTATTAGTACCTACTTACGCCTGCCAGCCGAAGCTCCTCACGCTAGCTGTTAACATAAGTAGCGCAATTTTTTGGCATTGCTTTAATTCGGTTCTATGGCAAAATTAGATTTGTAACAAACTCCACGTATGAAAACGGTTTCGAGTAAGGCGCGGCATCAGAGTTGTATTCGTAGTCGTATTTTTAAGTTTCAACCGTACAGACAGACGTTGGCTTAATAATAACGTCAGATGCTGTAAAAGGGAATCAGTTCGTAAATGTGGCAAAACCAAAGGCAAAACCCTGTTCTAGGCGCCGCGTTTTCTTAGAAAATCGATGATTAACTAATATTCAAATCAACAGATTTTAGATAATATGGTAGTTAACGACCAATATATATATATATATATATAACATTGAGCTGAATTCATCATGCGTCAGCAATTCCATTAGCATGCTTCACCTGCCTGGTCTACTGTTTCTTCGCTTCGTCAGGCATGAAATCCATCAGAAATTTACAGCGCGGAAAGCATTGTTCGTCATAATAATTGATCACGGTGGGGACTGCAGAGCCAAGGATGTTAAAAGGAGAGTGATGACTGATGACTTGACGTTCATTCTCGATTAATTCTAATCTCGTAATATCTCTTTTCAGGGTCACCATTCATTGGGTCAGGTTCATTGTTTTATAATGATAATAATAAGTTATGCTTGTGTTCCAGGGTGGCTTTGTGCTACGTGTAATATATATCCATAAATAAATATAATAACTTCTAACAATTACAAATTCACTCGGTGGCATCATATTAATTAACCTGTCAGGCTAATTTGTTCGCTTTTTAGAACAACTCGTAAAAAATAATTAAGAATATAAATTTCTGTTGATAGAAAAAAATCGCAAAGTATGCTGGAAAAAATATTTAAAACACATTCACCTTAAACCCAGTGAAAATTTTATTCAATTGACAAACGGCCGCGGATGTGAAAACATTACTAATTAAAAAATTGTTCATAGAACGAAATACACATTGTTTACACAGCCTGAGAGGGTAGTTATCTCTGTTTTATTAATGATGTCTGAACGAAATTATTTTTGTATTTTGAATGTTCTATATATTTCTTATTTTTGATATTGTCGTAAAAACAAATATCATTTACAAAATCTAGATAAAAATACCTTTTAGATTTGTGTATTTGAAATGCACTTTAGTTTTAAAAAACTGCCATATTTTTAGATTCAAACGCAGAAAAAAATTTTACCAAAAATGTAGAGAAATTTAAAAAAAATCAAAATTTAAAAAACACAGTCCTTTTATGTAACAAATTTGGAAGGAAACTGTCACCTCACTTTTTCCTCGTGCGTACAATAAAAAAATAATAAAAAATTTCAAAATTTTTTTAATTGCCAAAAAAATTACATAAAAATAATACCGAGATTTAAAACAGATTTCTTGCATCTCTAAAGACGTTAATTTCTTTGATACGTTTACGAACACGTGTATTAGATATTAATATTATAAAAAAATATCACTTTTAAGAAATTCTCTTAAAATAAAGATCTTAAAATGTAAATTTTATCTTAAGTAACCTATAAAACAATATTCTGATAGTTCAACTTTGAAAGTACGGCGTTTGTGCAATAACTTGATTAAACTGACGTAAACCACACAAATAACATGGTAAATATATTAATTATGTGAATAGAAGAGTGAATTCGTCACTACAATAGAAATTATTAAGTAAAATCACAATATTTAGGTACTAACAAAATTTTCGACATCCCGCCATAAACACACCGAGCTGTTTTTTCATCGCGGACCGTTGAGGACATTAGTCCTGAATAAGCATTAACATTAATTAACATTCTGCATTAGCACAGGCGTGCCAATAATGCCCCTTGCGGAAAAGAATTAAAACAACATTTTTACCTAGTAAATTTAAACCATATACAACGTTGTCAGATCTTCAATGCATTTTAACAGCGTGACCACATAAGAAAGCTTATTAGTAATGTATCGTGTTTTAGTGCACACGGGGTTTATTTATGTTATTGCAATAACACAGGTTATCGGCCGTGAAAAGTTTTTTGGTTAGTAAGGCTGATTTTGTTTCTGTTGTCTAACACGTTCTAAATATGAATAAAAAAATCACATTGTGTTATATGTAAATATGAATAAATTCGCTCAATAAATTTTTATCAATTTTATTTTCAATTTGCCATTATCCATTTTATTTTTATAGTTGGTAGAGCACTTGCCATGTAACAAAAAGGTCCTGGATTCGAGTCCCAGAGGTGCTAATATCTTTTTCTGATTTTTCTGTCTCCATATTTTCGATAGAGTTTTGCTAATATTGTCTTTATTTAATTAAATATTAACATTTGACATTTTACTCATAAAGTTAAAAATTAAAAAAAAAACTTTAAGTTTAGCTCTTAAAAAAACATCTGTTAATTTTTAAGATAATCTATATTCATTTGACAAGCCGAAAAAATAATTACATGAAATTTAGGACTCCGAAAATATCGCAAAGTTTGCTTCTACGAAAATTATTAAAATATTCATCTGGTTATGTCATCTAACATGTTATAGCTACATGATATTTGTCGAGAGATTTTTGCTCTATTTTAAATAAGTCATGATTTATAACATATTTTCGATTAGTTTCTTTTAATATTAGCGCGCTCCCTCCATCATTTATATTCACTTAGGGAACGTACCCATACTACGTGACACACTTTTTGCAATTTTTTACCCCCCCCCCCGGTGACCACGTGTAGTATATTCCAAGACCCCCCCCCTACAGTTTTCACGTAGTATTTCATAAATATGGTTTCGAATCTTTTTTTGCTAACAAAAAATAAAAAATGCATTATTTGGCTTATATTTGTCTTTATTAATACGGCACTTGCTGCGTGACAGCAAGAGTGAATGCATTACAAGTGGAAAAAATATTATCAAGATAAAACTTATGTCAAAATATATTGAAACCGGAACGTAATTTATGGAAAAGAAAGTCTTGTTATTTTTATAAACATTTTTCATCTCAATCATCTTCAACAAACACGTTCCCTGAACTTTTTCACTTATTTGAATGTACGAGGGTGGGTTTTTAAGTTTGCGGATTGGGTAAGGAGTGGAAATAAAAACCAAAAATATTTTTCCTTTTCAACATATTTACCTATTACCCTAATACATTTTTCCGATCTTTAAATTAACTTAAAGGAACTTTATAACAGCGCGGAACTCAATTTTCTCCACATTTCACAATTTCTTCCCGATTAATCACTTACCTTCCCATTCCGCGAACTTAAAAACCTCCCCTCGTAGCTCGAAAAAGAACGCGAGATTTCTAGATTGACTACGTGATAAAAACCTAAGCCCCCCCCCCCCCCCGTTGTGACCAAGCGTGGTATTTTGATGACCCCCCCCCCCCTAAACAGGTCACGTAGTTTGGGTACGTTCCCTTACCTGATTTTCAAATAATTTTCTTCTTCTTTTTGAACGCTTACTATGGAGCCTTAAATTAAAATAATACATATTCAATTTAATTGGAATAACAATATAATGTTAAAGAATATGTCTGTATTACTCTGCTTATCCCTTTAATTGTCTGTCTTTAATGAAAATGACATATTTTTTTTGAAGCACATGTCGAATTGATCATATGAATATCTTATGTTTTGATACTATTTTTTTTTTTTAGATTTTGGTTTCAATTTGAGATCCGGTCTCAGTTACCTCGCGAGGCAGGAAAGGGAAAGGACACGATCTTCCGTAAACATCTAATACGATGAGTAGAAAAAGTAAGTTGATTATGAAGTTGTAGAAGAATACGAAATTATTTTTTTTAACTTTTTAGTGCATTTTAAGTCGTTTTTGTTTTGTTAAATTTTTTGTTTATTTTTTGATTTTTAGTGAATCTGAAGTACACTAACTAATTTGTCTGAATATGGGTAGACCTACTAAACGTGCTGCTCATATGAGACAGACATAATTTGACCATAAAGACGTTAGGGTCAAATTAAGAGATTCGGCCGAGTATCATTAATTTACTCCTAAGAATTGAAGAGTTCCGTTACTTTGTCAAGGATCCCATAATCAGAACCTAACCAAACTCTCATCAAACATCAATTAAAGTACATCCTTTCCAATAAAAAAGAATCATCGAAATCGGTTGGCGTCATATTGATTTATTTGTCCATTTGTCCCTCAGATACTTATCAAATTTAAGACTTATATGGTTTTCTCATGGATGCCATTGTCGGAACTAGATCAAATTAAAATGGGATCACACGGGAAGCACCAGATTTCAAATAAAAAAGAATCATCAATATCGGTTCATCCAGTCGAAAGTTCTGAGGTAACAAACATAAAATAAATAAATAAAATAAAATACGGTCGAATTGAGAACCTCCTCCTTTTTGAAGTCGTTTAAAAATAATTTAATCTTTTGTTGCATTCCGCGTCATCGATTTCGTAGTATCATAGGTCCGGGAGACAAGCAATTTATATTCAGTAGATACGGAGAATCAGTAATTATTCGAAACCAATAAATTATTACCGACATGTTAGACATAATTGATTATTATTTATGTTTCACACTTCATCACCTGAATAGCGCCTCCCCAGCATTGAAGGTCTTATGACATCTTGTACATGATGTCTTAACTGATGAGGTGATGAGCCATTACAAATCAATACGGTTTAATCTATTTTCAACATGTTTTATGTCTTCCGAGACTGCATTCGTGCAAACTCTACGAAAATCAATCAAGTACATGTGTCGGATGTGGACGATACCTTCGAAGTCGGAGCAAAAGGTCGTAAAGCTCAAGCCGCGGCATAACCCATTTCTACCGATTTATTACATCCTAGCAGACTCGGCCGCGTATTTACAAAACCTATACCGATTCAGTCGCGGTAACGACAATTTACATTTAAAATATACCTCTATATTGGTTATTTTTTATCATATTGCAAAACCAAAAATTGTTCTAAAATCGAGATAAAATAATATTTCTGATGTGTATATTAGAAATTAATAATTTTATTTCTAAATATTTAAATTTTAATATTATTCCCGTGTATTGTAAATACACCTCTATATTGATAATTTTTTATCACTTTGCAAAAACAAAAATTGTTCTAAAATCTAGATAAAATAATCTTTCCAGTGTGTATATTAGAAATTAATAATTTTATTTCTAAATATTTAATTTTTGATATTGAAAATTTAAATAATGAAACGCGGTAGGAAATGTAAATACGCGACCCGGCCACACGTTGATGTGGCTAACGAAACACAACATTACCCAACATTTATAACCAACGCCATCTGTTAAATCAAATCCACACCGTCCGCATGCCAGCCCGCTGCCCACTTGCCAGCCCGCTCCCTTTATTTATACATTTCAACCAATTTACACAAAACCTTGACAAATTATATAAGACCTAAAAACCTTCCTCTTGAATCTGACAAATTATACATATACCTAAAAACCTTCCACATGAATCGCTCTATCTATTGGTGAAAACCGCATGAAACAAGTTGCTGTGGCTAACGAAACACAACGCCACGCCATTACCCAACCTTTATAACAAACGCCATCAGTTAAATAAAATCCACACCGCCCGCATGCCAGCCCGCTGCCCGCTTGCCAGCCCGCTCCCTTTATTTATTCATTTCAACCAATTAAAACCTTGACAAATTATATAAGACCTAAAAACCTTCCACTGAATTTGAAAAATTACACATTTACCTAAAAACCTTCCACATGAATCACTCTATCTATTGGTGAAAACCGCATGAAAATCCGTTGCGTAGTTTAAAAGACCTAAGCGCACAGACAGCGTGAGCGACTTCATTTCATACTATTTTATTTATTTTAGGGAAAGTTGACAGCAAATCTGAGATTACACAATAATACATTAAGTAAGATAGTTAATTATGCCAATTATGAATATTCGCTATAATAGTAAATGATAAATGTAAGGATGTACCTTAAAAACTTTTAAGTTATAGAGGTTTTAAAATATACATGTTATGTAAAGATAATATCTTTCCATTCCCAGCGTCGAAACGTAAATTATCTGAAATTCCCTCGTTAGAAAAAATCGCAAAATATGCTCCGAAAATGATTATACACAAGTTTGTTTCAGTTATTTTACAAGTTATATGTATGGAAAAATTCACAGTGTTTCTTTAAATGGTGTTTTAGACAAACTCCGCGAGATTTTGGATCTATTTTAAACGAGTCGTGTTTCATTAAACATTTTCACAATTTTCGCTTAAATATTTTCGATTTTAAGTTTCGCGCATTCTCTTAAACATTCATTCGTATTTACATATCTCTCCATCTTCTTCTTTTGAGCGTGTACATCGAGCCTTAAAAGTGACGTATAAATTATGAAAATTGATAAATCTTTTGAAGATAACATATTAGATATTATACCAAGAAAATCTCGGTTCGGACTTCGAGAGAGAATTCGCAATTCGAAAGCAGTCCCGAAAATGGTCTGGTCTGGTCTAGAAATTTCATGTAATTATTAAAATGGTCTAGTACGAGTGATCAGCAAAATCAACGACTCAAATATGAGTGATCAGCAAAATCAATGACACAAAAGCGTAGCAGTTATTGTAACTCGAAGGCCTCCGTGGTCGAGGGGTAAGGCTTTCCACTAGCAATACGGTAGTCGCGGATTCAAATCCCGACGTGCGCAAAAATTATTAATTTGATTAATTTGTGTTATTTCATAATAAATTAATTAAAAATAATATAAGTATATTTGCGGCACGTTCCAGAGTGGAAGATACTCTCAGTATTGCCCTGGTGTAAGACCGCCATCAAGAATTGAAACGTTGCTTGAAATGGCTTTAGCCGTGTTTGATGACCAGATTTAAATAGTCAGGTCTTTCCCAAACTTCCTCTACCCCGTCTCCTTCCCCTCCCCACTACCTTCGGCCTCACAACATACCTCAATTGGAAATGCTATAGTCTCACTGGCGCCAGACAGGAGCAGTTGGGACTCTTTGTAGTAGATAGTATCGTGGTGTAGTATTTACATTCAAAATAAAATTAAAATACGTCTCAGAGGACGATAAAATATAGCCAAAAATCACTGATGGTGATAACTTGGGTGATATTTTACAAAAATAATACTCTAGTAAATATCTAACGAATTCTGTTCGACCGAGAAAAAAAACTGAAAGAGAACAAAGGTTTGCGTATCTTGGCGGTACGGTTAAAAACATAAAATATTCTCAAAACAATAAAGCTATTTTAAACACAAAAGCATTGTTAAACGAACTAAACAATACTAACACCTACAATTGTCGTAACTGGCACACTCGACCTGAGCGACGAAACAGAATACGATCATTTGCTTTATAAAACGCCGATTTCCATCAAATCCGTATTAGAATTTCAAAACAGCGCACGCTGTAAATGTTTGAAGTTAAAGGAAATTTGTGGTGAAATATTATCATCAATCTCTCCACGCCCGGAAAGATTCACGATGTTATAAATCCAACAGTACCTGCCAGCGGCAGGTCCTCATGCGATCTGTTAACGTAAGTGGCGCCATCTTTTGGCAGTTTTGGCTACTTGCTTGAATCCGGTTCTATTACAAAAGTAGCTTTTTAACAAACTTTAAGTACGAAGATGGTTTTGCATAAGGCGCGGCGTCAGAGATGAATTCGAAGCTGAATTCAACCGTACAGACGAAAGCCTAATCCGAATGTTCGAATAATTATCATTATTGTATTAAAACTATGCATTCAGCGAATTATTGGAAAATTCGAAGTATTGGAAAATTTAAGACAACAGGGAAAATTTATAAACAAATCATAAACCGGCATATTGTTTAAATTTTTTTATTAAGTTAAAAGAAATATAATATTTCGCTTTCTTAACTTAAGTACAGAGTAATATAAAGTAGTGTATAGTATAGTAGTAATATTTTTAATTTTGTTCCAACTATTTACGTTTAAATACATTTTTTTAAAGGTATTTAAATTCTTCTTCATTTTTAGGTTATTTGGGAGGAGATTATATATGTGTACGCCCTCGTGGCCAACATTTCTCTTGCCACTTTTAGTATTGACAGTATTTATGTACAATTCATTACGTTATCTAGTATAATGTTCGCGTACTTGTGACGTTTTTATAAATGTTGTGTTTGTGTGTATAAGTCCAATTTGTATTTTGTAGATTAAAAGGCATATGTCATTTTCGTACAATGTTCTCATTTTCAGAAGGTTAATTTCCTGGTATAGTTTTTTGTGGGAGTGTATGGGTTATAATTTAAGAGTTTTTTAATAACTTTGTACTGTTTTATTTGTAAGTCGTTTAAGAACGTAATGCATGTGTTACCCCATATTTCTAAGTAAATAATTTAGGTGGGACTGGATTAAGCTAAAGTATAAGCCCCTCCTTAGTTCTGTTGGTAAAAGATGAGCATTTCTACCTAATACAGCAATTAATGGGATGATTTTTGCTTTGAGTTTTTCTACGCGTTGTTTAAATGTAAAATGTTGTCAAAACCCAGGTGTTTTTCGCTATCTAGAATATGTAGGTCTCTTTCTTCTATTTGTAATGGTTCATCATTTCACACAACAGAATCCAGAATACCCTAGGGCAGTACGTTGTTGAAGGTACTGACCCCACCAGTTTCATGCGCATTCACCGCACCCTTAATAGGAAAGCGGGGCGTGTCATCACGAATCATATGTGTGTCTTGTGTGAGTCGGGGGTGTGTCTTGACCTCCGCCGAACCCGCGAGACTGACTGACCCCTGGGTCGAACCCAGGTTAAGAACCATTTCCCTAGAGTTTTAAAACAGTAAATAAACAAGTTGGCGGTATTGAAACAAAAGAGTGAACCGATTGAAAAGTTCAAGGAGCCAATTCAAGATGTCAATTCCCGTCAATAAGTGCAACAAACATCTATTCTGATGTACCTGTACCGGAAACTCTCACTTTTCAAACTCCTATAATATATTACTAATTCTATCTATAAATTGTAGGATCACTGCTAAACTAACATCAAAGTTTATTTTTAATATTTAAAGAGCAACGTAATATTTCGCAATGATGAATTAATACAAAGAAATTGATAGACTTTCTACCATAAATCTTCTGATAATACAAATATTTGGATATTATTTGAAATATAATCTGCGGAAATCCTGTGGAGTAAGCACTTTATGAATAAATTAAATAAACATTACATAAAACGTGGATTTTAATATATTCAACATAAATTAGCATTGATTATATTTATCGGCATAGCCGGTGACTGGAATTCACTGTCAATGAAACACTTTTAATTTCTTGAATAGAATTATAAATGCAAAGTAAACGTATTTAAAAATATATATATGAGCCAGTTTTAATTAAACACCGTGACGTAAAACGTACAACACAAAATGTACAACGTAAATGTCAATAGAATAAGTGAACAACAAAAACACAAACGGTAGAAGTGAAATTTTCAGAAAACTAAAGTAGATAAGAGTGGAGAAGCTATGAAGCACCGCACAAAGAGGAAACCATTTATACTGTCTCATTCTCTTGCAGGCTAAATCCTATAGATATATGTGTTTGTCTCTTTTTAGTGTAGCTATGTTTCGTTTCATCAAGTGTATATTTTCATATTTTTCAATATTTAATGGTTTTTGCGCGTTTTCGAAGTCGCCTACGACCATAACTATACGAACAAAACAAAAGTTAAACCAGATGAATGATTGTTACGTTCATGTTTTATCCAACAAAATATAATTACGTATTAACAAAAAATATTTTTCTTACTTTATAACTGTTTGAAAAGTAGCTGTTTTCAACAAATCTCAATCGACCTGCAAATATTTTTCTTATGTGGTCATATACAAGAAAAAAAATATTTTTTGATAGAAAACATCTCAACCTATGCCAACTCATTTTTGCATTTTTTTAATAAAAGCGCCTTTTCAGCTAAATTACGATGTGATATTATTTAAAAAAAAAACTGCATAAATCAGTCATCTTTAAAATCGTTTTAATGCACCAAAAAACAGGTTAGTTAATTTAAAAAATATCGACCATTAAAACAGTATTTTAAGTAACTGAAAAATTACACAAGTATAGGCGGTTTAAAAAGATTTAAAAAAACGTGTATATTACGGATGAAAAGATGTGACTTTTTTACATTAGCTCCAAACAGGAGAGGAAAAAATTCCCTCAGGACCTATGCCTACTTTGGGGGCGTGTGTGGAGGATTTTTTAAGGAAAGGAAAGAGAGGAAAAATCCATCCCTCCAAGTGTGGTGCAAGGCGATGGGTCGAGAGAGTCCGGCTGGAAAGGTCAAAAGGCCTCCCTCAACCAGTCTCTCTCGATCCGTTCCGCCACGCAGCAGGTAATAGTAATAATAAATTTGGACAACTTATATAGCCCAGTTTTCGCGAAAAGAACAAGAGCGATTTACAAAAAAGGCTAGAATTCATCTTGTAGCTGCCAATCGCATAAACGATTGGATTTCTGGACCAATAAACAATACAATAACACCGTCAAATAGAAAAAAAAACATGGGAAAAATGGTAATGATTTTTTTAAACGACTTCAAAAAGGAGGAGGTTCTTAATTCGACTGTATTTTTTTTGTTTTTTTTTATTTTTTTATGTTTGTTACCTCAGAACTTTCGACTGGGTGAACCGATTTTGATGATTCTTTTTTTATTTGAAAGCTGGTGCTTCCCATGTGGTAATTTGGTCTAGTTCTGACAATGGCATCCATGAGAAAACCATAAAAGTGTTAAATTTGCATAAAGTATGTGCGCGACAAATGGACGAATAACTCAATATCACGCTAACCGATTTCAATGATTCTTTTTTAATTGGAAAGAATGTACTTCAAGGATAGATTGATGAGAGTTTGGTTAGGTTCTGATTATCGAATCCATGACAAAGTAATGGAACTCTTCAATTCTTAGGAGCAAATTAACGAAACTCGGCCGAATCTCTTAATTTGACCCTAATGTCGTTATGGTCAAATTATGTCTGTTTCATATGAGCAGCACGTTTAGTAGACCTACCCATATTCAGACAAATTAGTGTACTTCGGATTCACTAAAAATCAAAAAATAAACAAAAATTTTAACAAAACAAAAAACGACTTCAAAAAATGCACTAAAAAGTAAAAAAATAATTTCGTATTCTTCTACAACTTCATAATCGACTTACTTTTTCTACTCATCAATATGTAGGTACGATTGTTATTTTTGGAGTCGGTGTCAGCAAAGGTACCCGGCCCGGCGCGGCGTGTTTACTTGACAGCTCCCCTCACGCCGCGGCCCCTTCTCGCGCCTCGTCAAGTCGCTTGTGCGACACAAGCACATCTCACCTATAACTATGTATATAGTTACAAACCTACCATGACTGACACCGATTCCAAAAATGACAATCGTACCTACATATTGATGAGTAGAAAAAGTAAGTCGATTATGAAGTTGTAGAAGAATACGAAATTATTTTTTTACTTTTTAGTGCATTTTTTGAAGTCGTTTTTTATTTTGTTAAAATTTTTGTTTATTAATAACAAACGTTTTATTTTGACAGCGCGTGTAGCTACATTAAGTCCGCTCTCCTCCGATAAACATTTGCTTACACATTTGCTCGAACATTACTGTAAACATTGACAATGGGAGCGTGGCTTTGTACATTTTTGAAAGTAGCAGTAAGGCCACGCCCTCATTCCGAATATTTATAGTGATCTTCAAACATATGTGTAAGCAAATGTTCATGTTCACGGTCGCATGAGACCCCGGTTAACAAGAACATTTGACAAGCGATCACGAAAGTTAAGCAACAATCATAACATGAACCATTGTAAAAATTAAACGTAAAATTTCTCATCGGTTGAGTTCTTGTCGCAATCAACTAGTTTATTTATTTATTAATATCTTCATGTATTACGGATTTCCTCCTTTACTTCTCATAAGACAACATATTAAAAAAACGATAGCAAAAACTAAAAACTAACTAACTAACCATCACGCCGTTTCCCCGCAGGGGTAGGCAGAGTGGACGGACCGCCAAACATCCCGGTCTTGGCACACATTCCTTGCCTCGTTTGCATTCATACAACGTCTCATACATTCTCTTCTATTATTCTGACTCTTGACATGGCCCGACTCAAGTATCTGATTCACTTGGTCGTGCCATGTCTTTCTTGGGCGTCCTCGACTTCTTCTACCATTCACATTTGCGTCATATATTCTCCTTACACTCCTTCCTCGTTCATTCGCTCTACACAGTACCGGATTATCCCTAAGGCAGAGTAGGCAACTGCCTAGGGGCCCCGCATCAGCTAGGGGCCCCACGTCGGCTAGGGGCCCCGCGTCCCGGGAAAAAATGACTTGCTTCAATTAGTGAGCAACGAAGTTTCGGAAAAAGTCAGCTTTCAATATGTTTTTATTTTATTTTTTTTATTAGGGACATTTACTGGTACATTAGGTACATGCATTAAAGACTAACAACAAATTATAATAATTAGGTTATAACCCAGTAAATAACTAATGTTCACATCATGCACAAATAATAAATAAAAAAGTCTATAATCAAAACAAATATGTAAACATAGTTGTATTTTACTTTTCTTTCCTTCTATTTGTTGCAACATTACTTAGTATCTGAAGTCATTGAAGGTGGCGTGTGTGGTTTATATTGGCATTTGTTTCATTTTATTTTTAATTATACATACCTACCTACATATGTTTAAAATATAAATGTTGTACAAGCATCAGTATGCACTACCTATCTGCTTGGGAAAATAAAAGTGAGGGCCGGTCGCTTGAAACGCTGTACCATCGTTAGTTTTGCTCCGATTTACTTGATATTTTGACACAGTACTCAATATACTGACGTGTTTTACATTCAAATAAAAAAGGAAAAGTTTTAAAACCTTCCCCCCCCCCCATTAAAGCCTTAATTATTTAAGCCTTAATGAGTTAAGGATTTGATCAAGGGAACAAGGAGGCGTTTGGAAGCCCCTTCAACCCCTCCCCCCCGTTAGTCCGCCATTGGTAAAGGGGCCCCGAGACGTGCATTGCCTCGGGGCCCCGACATGGTTAATCCAGCCCTGGCTCTACATGCCCAAACCATCGGAGCGTTCCTTTCTTGATCTTACTCATCACGCTTACATCAGCCTTGCATTCTTTGCGGATTTCCACATTTCTCACACGATCATACATGGTTTTACCACACATACGCCTCAGGGATCTCATTTCTACAGCGTTCAGTCTACTTTCATCCTTCCTCTGCCAGTTCCATGCCTCACTGCCATACATCAGGGTAGGTACCAGTACTCCATTATGGATGGCTAGTTTCGCGTCTTTGGACAGTTTTTTGTTGGTGCCAACGGCGTTCAGTCCTCCATTAATAGAGTTACCTGCATTCACCCTTCTTTCAATATCTCTATCAGCCTTCCCATCTCTCGTAAACACACTTCCCAAATAAACAAACTCATCCACCTGCTCCAAGTATTCATCATTCACAACTATATTGCATACTGTTTTCGTACTCTCTCTTTCAAACACCATTACTTTAGACTTACTTACATTCATCATTAACTCATTCTTCTTACATACTTCGTTCATTCTTGACACGAGAGACTGTAGATCTTCCATACTGTTAGATATCAGCACCGCATCATCAGCATACAACAGGCAACATACTTCCAGATTACTCAATTTCGCGCCCAATCCCATCTCTTTCAATTCTTGCATACAATTATCCATATATAGATTGAATAACCACGGCGACATTACGCAGCCTTGTTTAACACCTTTTGTGATGTCAAAAAAACGATAGCAGATAAATAAAAAAAAAGTAACAAATGTACCTACGTGTGAAATAAAACTTATCGAAACAAAAACAAACAAAGAAATTAATTTATTCAATATTATACAAAACAACAAAATTTTCATGACAAGCAAGAACATTATTTATTTTATAGAACTAATTCTGGTTGTGACTAATTGAAAGTATTGTATCAAGACGAGATAGCAGATTATAAAAATGAGACAGGATATATTATATAGCTTGCAATAAGTTCAAGGCAGAATTTTATAAAACAACAACAATAAAAAATCACCCGTGATAATAAATCAGAAAAACTTTTTTGTTTTTTTGTTTTCACTTTACATAAATCAAAATCAAAATCAAAATCAAAATCAAAATCATTTATTGTACAAAATTTACATTTAATACAAAAGGTATAACTTATAGGTACCTATATCCTATTTCTTCCAGTTAACCTAACATGTTGTACAGATTTGAACACAAAAAATATAAAAGTGGTGTAATACAAAGGGAATTTGTTTTAATTTTTTATATAAACGTAAACATAAAAACAGTTGTACCTATGTGAGGTATTCACTTATTGTGTAATGAGACCTGTTCAGGAGGAATGTTTTTAGTGATGACTTAAATCTGAGTGTATCTTGTATTTGTTTAATGTCGTGTGGAAGGTTGTTGTATACTTTAATGGCCATGTAAAAGGGTCCTTTTTGGAAAATTGTTTTGTTTGCTCTTGGTATTAATAAATTTTCTGTAAACCTTGTAGCGTGTTTATGTGTAGAGTTTTTTTGTGGAAACTTTTCTGGAGATGATCGCACTAACATGCATAACTCTATTATATATAATGTCGCTGACTGTAAGAATTTTCATTTTTTTAAATATAGGTCTACATGAATCCCGATTAGCAGAGTTTGTCATTTTTCTTATACATCTTTTTTGGATGATAAAAACATCTTTGGCGTTTACTGAGTTTCCCCAAAAGATAATTCCGTATTTTATTATTGAATATACATAACCATAGTATGCGGCCATTACCGATTCGATGTTTAATATATTTCTCATACCTACTCGTGCAGTCAAAGTTAGAAAACAGTTCAGTAAAAAATTAAATCAATAATGTAATTATATACATAACAACATAATAAAGTTGTCATGAGTTATTAGTTGGTTATTTAAGTTACTTATGACTTATTTATGACACTCTTTTATGGTCTATTTATACAGGGTGTTAAGGGACGTACTTGACTTATTTTAATCAGTGATTCCTGACATGATTTGGAGTAAAAAATGTAAATGAAATTTTGGTCTCCGGTGACTTTTTTTGACGACTTTTTTTTTCGAATTTTTTTTCTTCAGAACCGAAAAAAAAAATTCTTCCGCATGTCGTCACTGGTCACTCAGCCGGGTGTCCGACGAACCCCTTACCCCGCCTCGAACTGTTCAACAACTACCATTTTTTATGTTTTTGTAGAAAATATACTATATATATATATATATAATGTCCACGATAGCTTTGACAAGCCCCAAAGGGCTCACATTCCAACGGCTCGGGGGGCTTTGAAGCAAAGAATGGACGGTTACCTCTTGGGGTAAAAATAATCTCGTTGAATTTAATGTTTCAAATACCCAATCATGTCTGATTACGTCTAAAAGGGATCGAAATGAAAATCTAGTCTCCTTCAACGGAAGCAATCTTTCGAACAGGGCCTCCATTGATTTGCTTGGTGTAACAAGTGACCAGACTGACCAGCTCAGATATGGGGGTTAGCCTCTCAAAAACTGGGCGTACTGTACAGGGGCCGCAGATACTTTAATAGTACACAACTGCTAACCCTGTACAAATCACAAGTGCGCCCCACGGTTGAATTTGGCAGCTACCTCTGGTCTGGAGCCCCAAAATACCTGAAAAATACACTCGAATTTTTGCAGAAACTCTCGACTGTGTTTGATAAAGTCTCCTTACATAAAAGCGGTCCGTCTGATAGATTCTCCCAATTTAACAGACGGATTGCAATCTTTAGAGCACAGGCGTCGGGGGGAATGCTATCCTTGTTCTACCGGTATTTCAATGGAAGATGCTCCGAGGAACTAGCGTCATTGATCCTTTCGGCACCGGTGCATAGTCTGGAAACACGCAAAACGCGTGCCCGACATATGTACACGGTTGACATTTGTCACATGACAACGGGTCGCTTCTTCGACTCATTCTTGTATTCAACAGCTCCTTCCTACAACATGGGTCTCTTCAAGACCAATTTTCATTCCTTCCTATCCTCAAAAAGACCCTCCACACAGCATCTCAGATGACATAGGCCGTTAAGGAAATTATTTTCCTCACCTCCTGTGTGGTGATAATATAAAAAAAAAACTCATGGGCATAGAATATTATTATAATTAATTTATTCAGGAATAACGTATGGGATCAGGAATGAGGTGACCAATCAATACAATCAATGAATCAATTTTTAAGTATGAAGCTGCCTCTGAATAATTGTTTAATCTTACAAATGACCCGTAAGAAAGATATTTTAAGAATTTGTTTGGAGTTGCAATTTATAAAATGGAGACCAAACAACTGAAACAAACTCCAGATGACTCCGTACGAAGGCAAAAAAGGTTGTTTTAATGTTGACACTGTTAAAAAGTTTTGTGTTTCAAATGATGAAACATGACATTTTAGCAGATTTATTAGTGATTTGTTGTGTATGTCAGAAAACATAATTATATTAGGTTCACCAAGCCAACAATCCATTCGTTAATTTGACATAATAATTAATATTCATGATGAATGGTGCAGTAAAACCTTACCTAACACTTAACCCATCCTGGTCTACCACAACCGTAGATAAAAGAAACCATATAATTTTCTGAAACACAATATTTAGGTACACAATATTGGCGGGCAATCTACCGGTTAATTTATCTTCATTACGACATAAAAAAAACAATGCGTTATAAATCAGTTTTCATATACAATAATTATCGTACCAGATCAATCGCACACATCCGGCAGTGGCAGTGGAAGATACTATCAGTATCACCCTGGTGTAAGACCACCATTCAGAATTGAAACGTTGCTTGAAAATGGCTTTAGCCGTGTTTAGTGACCAGATCTGAATAGCCAGGCACTTCCCAACCTTCCTCTTCCCCACCTCCTTCCCCTCCCCACTACCTTCGGCCTCACAACATACCTCAATTGGAAATGCTATAGTCTCACTGGCGCCAGACAGGAGCAGTTGGGACTCTTTGTAGTAGATAGTATCGTGGTGTAGTATTTACATTAAAAATAAAATTAAAATAATTCTCAGAGAACGATAAAATATAGCCAAAAATCACTGATGGTGATAACTTGGGTGATATTTTACAAAAATAATGCTCTAGTAAATATCTAACGAATTCTGTTCGACCGAGAAAAAAAACTGAAAGAGAACAAAGGTTTGCGTATCTTGGCCGTACGTACGTAAAAAAATAATAATAATATAGCAATTATTGCCATGACTTGAAAATGGAATACTTGCATTGGGAATATTTCGGGTTAAGTGAAAAATGGGATCCATCGAAGCTTAATGAGATAACACATATTTAAAACTTGTCGCAACCTAAATCAATAAAAAAGGGTATCTTTTATCCCCAAATTTGACGCATGGTATGGACCTATCACTAAAAGAAATTACAGGAAAGGTGGAACTTAACAAAAAGCTGAGATGCTGTGTGGAGGGTCTTTTTGAGGATAGGAAGGAATGAAAATTGGTCTTGAAGAGACCCATGTTGTAGGAAGGAGCTGTTGAATACAAGAATGAGTCGAAGAAGCGACCCGTTGTCATGTGACAAATGTCAACCGTGTACATATGTCGGGCACGCGTTTTGCGTGTTTCCAGACTATGCACCGGTGCCGAAAGGATCAATGACGCTAGTTCCTCGGAGCATCTTCCATTGAAATACCGGTAGAACAAGGATAGCATTCCCCCCGACGCCTGTGCTCTAAAGATTGCAATCCGTCTGTTAAATTGGGAGAATCTATCAGACGGACCGCTTTTATGTAAGGAGACTTTATCAAACACAGTCGAGAGTTTCTGCAAAAATTCGAGTGTATTTTTCAGGTATTTTGGGGCTCCAGACCAGAGGTAGCTGCCAAATTCAACCGTGGGGCGCACTTGTGATTTGTACAGGGTTAGCAGTTGTGTACTATTAAAGTATCTGCGGCCCCTGTACAGTACGCCCAGTTTTTGAGAGGCTAACCCCCATATCTGAGCTGGTCAGTCTGGTCACTTGTTACACCAAGCAAATCAATGGAGGCCCTGTTCGAAAGATTGCTTCCGTTGAAGGAGACTAGATTTTCATTTCGATCCCTTTTAGACGTAATCAGACATGATTGGGTATTTGAAACATTAAATTCAACGAGATTATTTTTACCCCAAGAGGTAACCGTCCATTCTTTGCTTCAAAGCCCCCCGAGCCGTTGGAATGTGAGCCCTTTGGGGCTTGTCAAAGCTATCGTGGACATTATATATATATATATAGTATATTTTCTACAAAAACATAAAAAATGGTAGTTGTTGAACAGTTCGAGGCGGGGTAAGGGGTTCTACACATCAGAAAGATTATTTTATCTAGATTTTAAAACAATTTTTGTTTTTGCAATGTGATAAAAAATAACCAATATAGAGGTATATTTAAAATGTAAATTGTCGTCACCGCGACTGAATCGGTATAGGTTTTGTAAATACGCGTCCGGGGGTAAAGTGCATTAACTTCGGGAGTTGATTCTACATGATAGTATCTACAAGTAAAAAAGATATATAACTTTTTTCGAAATTCCAACTTTTAGGGATAGTTTTGAGATAAAAAGATAAAATTAGTCAGGCATGTGCGGCCAGATTTATTATTTTCCGCTGTTACGATACGGACCAATCACAATCGAATCGGGCGCCCGTCAGGCTCTCAGCAAGTAAGATCGTACCCCACACTAAGGATTTTTAGTAGGTACGTCTTTTTGTATGGAAAAAAAAACGTGGGAATTTCGGAATAAGTTGTTAATCTTTTTTACTCCTACCATCATGTAGAATCACCTTCCGAATTTAGTGCACTTTACCCCCGGACACCCTGTATTAGTAGATACTATTGGTACCTACATAGAAAAAATGATGATGTGATGAAGTGAATCGAATACCTAAAAAAAGGTTTTTTTATAATCTTATTTACATAGTTTAGTCTATACGCTTAGATCTTTTAAACTACGCAACGGATTTTTTATGCTAGCTGATTCCCGGCATGCGTTGCTATGCCATTTAATAAAGAGATTGTTTCTCCGTGCGTGTCCTTTCCCATTCGTCCCCTTTATAATTTTTCTATATTGGTACTAATAGTAGCTATATAAAAAAAAAAATTGATGATATGATGAAGTGAATCGAATTCCAAAAAAAAGTTTTTTGATTATTATCTTCTTTACAAAGTATAAAGCAAAGTCGCTCCCGCTTTTAAACTAAGCAACGGTATCAACAACGCAGGCCGCCAGAGGCGGTAATGTAGCGCATTGATGTTGGCACTCCTTCCGCCTGTCTCGACACAGGTATATCCTAGTGAGACAGGCATAAAAAAACAATGTGAATATACTTTTTATTAGTGACCGATCGAAGTTTCGGCAAAAAAATCTAGTTTCGGCGTCAGTTTCGGTTTCGGCAGACTTTCTGCCGAACCTTCGGCCGCACCGAAACTGTGTAAAGGATCTCAATAAATGGTTAATTTAGTCTTAACAATGTTGTGATTGTAAACGCAATTAAAATTAAAATACTCAATTAATGAGGTCCTTCCTTTATAAGTGTTGATTATTGACAAATTTTTGTACCAAGAAGCAATTAACATGTTTATTAATATATAAAAAAAAGAATTTTTTACGTACTTCAATTATTGTTTTATTATTTCATTTAACAAATGTTAACTGTTTGTATAAGTGTAAAAAATAAGCCAAATTTCAGTAAACAATAGATTTTTAATATGTTTAAAAAAGTTTAGGTTTCGGCCGAAACTGAGACAGCTACCGAAGATTCGGTTTCGGTAGAAAGTCCGGTTTCGGTCGGACACTACTTTTTATAGATAAATAAATAATTAAAAAATGGCGGCAAATTGATTTTGTTTATGTACTTGGTGGTAGTGTTTTGTTTTGCGCTTTATTATTTGTATTTTGATCAATATTGATTAAAAATATAAGTAAAAAAAGTAGGTTATGGGTGTGAAGTTTACAGATTTAATCATTTCAAACAATAAAAACACTCACAACGATGACAAAAAACGTCGACAGCTTAGTTGGTGAAAAATAATTGTTGTGTTCACACAATCAGTATATCTCCAACACGTCTTGGAAGGAGATTTCTCTTAGGGGAGAAATTTTTCTTAGGGAGTTCTTTGGTTAATCTGAGGTGTATTACACGTACCTTCCTATTGACTACGATTAGTCGACCTCACAAGGAGCTGGCTATGATTGATCCGGTTCCCAGTTTCTGTTTTCTGTCTTTCTTTCAACTGTCTTCTGTGGGAACCGTTAACCTCGGCCCTCGGGCCTCCGGCGAACTACCTAGGAACAATCCTGCCGTCATCTTGCGGACTTTAAGGAAAGCTTTTATCCCTGCCATCTATGAGAGGATTTCGGAAGCTTTTAGATACCTTTCTCACAATAATAAAATGTTCTTGATTGCATAAAAGGTGGACTACACCATGAAAAATATAATTATAAAAATGTATCCAAAAAAGTCCGAATATTATGTACTTACTGGGCAACACGTTCCGTAGTTTGGATAATGACGTTAGTATCGAAAGTACTCGAAATTTAAAAATATGATAATTACTTTTCCCAAATAACATGGCTGAAAAGGTTCCAGATCTCATTAATAAAAAACAAATTATAGAAAATATTGATGACTATATTAGAAAAAGCTGATCCACCCGGCTTTGCCCGGGCTTCATTCTGAAAAGGGGATGGGAAAAGTGAATGGGGAAGTGTTTTGAGATCTCACATAGACAGTGACCTTTCTTATGTTTTGATGGTCAATTGTGCAAAATTTCATAAATATTGGTTTGGAGTAAATTTTGATGTTGTAAATTCTAGTAAACTGGGTGTTGTTTTAGGGTGTAAATAGTATCATTGTCAACTAGCAAACCCGGTCACACGTTGCTGTGGCTAACGAAACACAACGCCATTACCCAACCTTTATAACCAACGCCATCTGTTAATTTGCATACATATCAAGTCCACACCGCCCGCTTGCCAGCCCACTGCCCGCTACCCGCTTGCCAGCCCGCTCCCTTTATATATTTCAACCAATTTACACAAAACCTTGAGAAATTATATACCTAAACCTTCCTCATGAATCACTCTATCTATTGGTGAAAATCGCATGAAAATCCGTTGCTTAGTTTAAAAGCGGGAGCGACTTTGCTTTATACTTTGTAAAGAAGATAATAATCAAAAAACTTTTTTTTGGAATTCGATTCACTTCATCATATCATCAATTTTTTTTTTTATATAGCTACTATTAGTACCAATATAGAAAAATTATAAAGGGGACGAATGGGAAAGGACACGCACGGAGAAACAATCTCTTTATTAAATGGCATAGCAACGCATGCCGGGAATCAGCTAGCATAAAAAATCCGTTGCGTAGTTTAAAAGATCTAAGCGTATAGACTAAACTATGTAAATAAGATTATAAAAAAACCTTTTTTTAGGTATTCGATTCACTTCATCACATCATCATTTTTTCTATGTAGGTACCAATAGTATCTACTAATACAGGGTGTCCGGGGGTAAAGTGCACTAAATTCGGAAGGTGATTCTACATGATGGTAGGAGTAAAAAAGATTAACAACTTATTCCGAGATTCCCACGTTTTTTTTTCCATACAAAAAGACGTACCTACTAAAAATCCTTAGTGTGGGGTACGATCTTACTTGCTGAGAGCCTGACGGGCGCCCGATTCGATTGTGATTGGTCCGTATCGTAACAGCGGAAAATAATAAATCTGGCCGCACATGCCTGACTAATTTTATCTTTTTATCTCAAAACTATCCCTAAAAGTTGGAATTTCGAAAAAAGTTATATATCTTTTTTACTTGTAGATACTATCATGTAGAATCAACTCCCGAAGTTAATGCACTTTACCCCCGGACGCGTATTTACAAAACCTATACCGATTCAGTCGCGGTGACGACAATTTACATTTTAAATATACCTCTATATTGGTTATTTTTTATCACATTGCAAAAACAAAAATTGTTTTAAAATCTAGATAAAATAATCTTTCTGATGTGTATATTAGAAATTAATAATTTTATTTCTAAATATTTAAATTTTAATATTATTCCCATATATTGTAAATACACCTCTATATTGATAATTTTTAATCACTTTGCAAAAATAAAAATTGTTCTAAAATCTAGATAAAATAATCTTTCAAATGTGTATATTAGAAATTAATAATAATATTTCTAAATATTTAAATTTTGATATTGAAAATTTAAAGCGACTGAAACGCGGTAGGGATTGTAAATACGCCCCCCGGACACCTGTAAAGAAAAATTATAAAATTGTATTTTGGCCAGTCTGTGTACTTCCACCTAAGTGGTTTTCGTTTCTGAGGAACACCAAATACAGAGATATCCAATAATTGATAGTCCAAGGAAAGAATGATGTAAGAAGCGAAAGAGGAAGTTTGATTAGTACCTACATAAGTTGTTCCGCCTAGTTGTTCAGGGTTGTAGTCCTAGTTGTGGTTTGCCTTTAATGTAGCTAACCTCCGGTATGAGAAGGGAACCAGTCGAAGGAACATTATGGATATCACATTAGGTATGTCGTAAAGATTATAAATGTAAAGTTATAAGAAATATCGTCACTTAGAGATTTATACGGCCGTATAAGACGAAGGCTCGTGCACACCATATTCACGGAATTAACAGAAAAGGTAGAATAATATAGACTCGACGTAATGTCGGTTGCATTTCATCAATAGTTTGTAACCTAGAAATACATCCATAGTAGAAGCAAAAATATATGCATAGTATCGGACGTTTTTTTCCGGTACTACATTATAACGTGCACATTTACGAAATTATTAAAAAAAATTTAAAGCATAAGTTAAGGTAAAACTGATAAACTAAATGCTTTAAATAATGTTTTTTTAAATATAGGATGTATAACAGTAATCTTACTAATAGTATAAATGCGAAAGTTTGAATGGATGTATGTTTGTTACTCTTTCACGCAAAAACTACTAAATGGATTTTAATGAAACTTTACAATAATATACTTTACAATAATATTAGAAACTTTACAATAATATAGCTCATACATCATACATCAGAATAATATATATACGAGCTCTGGCATTATTAAATTGCAATAAGAAAACTGAATGTACCGGGAATGAATGCATGGAATACGGGAAGGGGAAGGGGAACCCGGAAAGGGGGAGGGGAACTCGGTAGGGGGATTCGATGGAGGGGGGAGGCGAATACGGGAGGGGGGAGGGGAACCTGGGAGGGGGGAGGGGAATTCGGGAGGGGGGTTCGCGGGACGGTGGAAGGGGGGAGTGGAGCGGGGAGAGGGAAAGTGGAGGAATCGGGAACGCGAGCGGGGAATCTATTGGTGAAAACCACATGAAAATCCGTTGCGTAGTTTAAAAGCGGGAGCGACTTTGCTTTATACCATATAAAGAAGATTATAATCAAAAAACTTTTTTTAGGTATTCGATTCACTTCATCATATCATCATTTTTTCTATATAGATACTAATTGTACCAATATAGAAAAATTATAAAAGGGACGAGTGGGAAAGGACACGCGAGGAGAAACAATATCTTTATTAAATGACATAGCAAAGCATGCCGGAAACCAGCTAGTATAAAATAAAATAAAAAACTAATATCAGCCTCAATTTCAAAGTTGGTGATAACTGCCTCGAAAAGAAAATGAGCACAAAATATTTGGGCCTGATCGTAGATTCCCAACTTTCGTGGGATCTCCACATAAATCATGTAAAGGAGAAAATTACACCCATAACTGGTGTACTAGACTCCAAGGATTACTACCCGTACCTTTATTAACATCAGTATACTACGCCATGGTACATTCACACCTTTCTTATCTCTGCTGTATCTGGGGATTTGCCTCAAAGAAATTGATAGCTGATCTGCAGGTGGTTCAAAACCGAGCTCTCAGAAATGTTTTTGGACTTCCACTGGACACCCATGTCAGAGACATCTATTCAGTTTCCGGTATTCTTCCAATCACAGTCCTTTCTAAACATGAAATCACAAGCACCATCCTACAAATTACCCAACAATCAACTCACACTAACATCAAGCCACTTTACAATCAAGACATCCACACTCACAATACTCGAAATAGCAATAAAATCCGCATACCACAAACACACACTACAAAATATGGGATAAAATCTCTGAACTATATTGCCTATACACTATATAATTCGCTACCAGATATGTACAAGGGAATCCAGCAAAATAAAAAAATCAGAGTAATGCTTTAAAAGAATATTATTTAAGTATGTATAAGGATGAAACTTTGTAATTTTCTTGTCATGTTCAATTGTCTTGTTTCTGTTCTCTTCTTTTCTTTTCCATTAAGTTGTAATCATCCATATCTGTATAACCTTGTTCCCTTTTTCTTTAATTGTTTTCCATTGCTGTTTATTCTACTCAACCTGTCTTTTATTTTTCTTCTATATTGTATGTGAATCTTATATTTTAATATCCAAATTCCTATGTAAAATTTTAACTATTTCCTCCCACCCATGATTTGTATGTTCCTCTTGTCCTAAAATGAGTTCTGTAACTCATCGGGATTGCTCTAGCAAGAAATAAAAACAATAAAAAATAAAAAAAACAAATCACTAAAACCACATTAATCATATCGCACTATAAAGAGTAGTAGTGCAGGTGTAGATTACCTACGCTTGATTCTATAAACGGAGTCAGTAAATATATATATATTAATAGAACCTAGGTGCCTATTCCCAAACTTGCCCAGATCATGCAACCTACAGTGAGTCTGATAGCTGATTGTGCATGTGTTGCAGAAAAAATTTAATATTTTGTCATAAATGTTCCTAGTTGGTACATGGAATTTAATAGTGGCGACTATGGCAGGGCTGTCACTTAGGTGGTCAATGACTATGTAATACATAGAATAAATTATATTACACGTGTAATACAACCGGGTCTTATGTAATTATCTTGTCAGACAGCGTAAATAAATGCAATTGTCACGTTTCATTTATAGCTTAAAATTTATTACACAAGAAATTGTGTGAAATAGTGTTCTTTATACAAAGAAGACCAATTATATGAATTTTACTCCATTCGACCTCTTATATATTCGTTCCACCTCGTATATTATAATTCTTTTGTGTTTTGTAATAATTGTATATTGCAAGAAGGATATCACTATTTCGATTCTTTATACTTTGTACTTATACTTTATACTTTAAGCAGTGAACGTTAATTCACTCATGATGACATCAACTAATTGTAACAATGAAAATAAAAAGAAATACTCAACTAACTAACTAACCATCACGCCGTTTCCCCGCAGGGGTAGGCAGAGAGGACGGACCGCCAAACAACTCGATCTTGGCACACACTCCTTGCCTCGTTCACATTCATACATCGTCTCATACATGCTCTTCTATTATTCCGACTCTTCACATGGCCCGACTCAAGTATCTGATTCACTTGGTCGTACCATGTCTTCCTCGGGCGTCACCGATTTCTTCTTCCATTCACATTTGCGTCATATATTCTCCTTACACTCCTTTCCTCGTTCATTCGCTCTACATGCCCAAACCATCTGAGCGTCCCTTTCTTAATCTTACTCATCACGCTTACATCAGCCTTGCATTCTTCGCGGATGTCAACATTTCTCACACGATCGTACATGGTTTTATCACACATACGCCTCGGGGATCTCATTTCTACAGCATTCAGTCTACTTTCATCCTTCCTCTGCCAGTTCCATGCCTCACTGCCATCAGGGTAGGTACCAGCACTCCATTATGGACGGTTAACTTCGCTTCTTTGGACTTTGTTGGCCAGTCCTCCATTAATAGAGTTGCCTGCATTTACCCTTCTTTCGATATCTCTGTCAGCCCTTCTATCCCTCGTAAACATACTTCCCAAGTACACAAACTCGTCTACCTGCTCCAAATAATCAATAAATATATATATACCAAATGCTCAAAAAATACATATTTAAAAATGAAAGAAATTCTTGCGAATGACTCCACATTTCTTGATATCACCGGAGTCTGCAGTGAACCAAATGCACGAAAAGGCATACTGCTGATAGCTCCATTGAAAAACAAGTTACATTACAGAACTGCACCAAGGTATTTTACAACATACCGTATACTGCAATGTACGTGTGGCGTTTCTAGCACCGAGAAGTTCAGAAGGATTCAATGACCACGCATCTAACTTGTCAGGTACCCGTGGAAGCAGTAGGAAAGTAAAAGGTATGCACTAACCAGCTTTAGGAGGATAGTTTAATGAAAATATCTATTACAAAGATCATTGAGCAAGCTACACAGCCCCTGATTTAGTTTTTTTTCTAGTAAAGTCTGGAAAAAAAAACTAAATACCCTGTGGCTTTTCTTGAACTCGTAAAGACTATCCTTGTTTTATGTATATTGGCATAATAATCTGTAGTCTTTGGTCTTGTTAATTTGTGTGCCATGATTTTACCAAAATTTCAAGTGTTTAATTTACACTACTACTCCTATATTATTACAAGCACAAGTTCGAAGTTCAATAGCGTGTCAGTGTAAATCAATAAACCTTTACAAATATTGTGTTGTTTTTTTTTTTGGAAAATAAAATAATTTTAGTAAGTGTAGTGTATCTAAAAGCTTCCTGTCTTGTTACACAGATGGTAGGCATAAAAGCTTTCCTTAAAGTCCGCTAGATGTCGGCAGGATTGGTTTCCAAAGAAATCTATTCTTTTCAAGTGAATCCTCTCCTTCCAAGAAGTGTTGGATATACCTGTTTGTGAGAACAGTAAGTATTCTATTAGTAAGGGACAAAGCGATACAGCAATGAGAAGGTATTCAAGATTGAATAACTCTCAATATATGCTCGAAAATAATTAGATTCGTACAGCGCTACAAAAAAATCGGAATGGATTGTGTTGATGGGATGATTGTACATATTTTTGAAGGTTGTGTTAATAATATGTGAGATTCTTTATATTATTTATCTTTAGGTTCATGGTTTTTTGTGGGATGCTTCCTCAATTATTATAACGTTACGCAGACAATTGGAATTAAGATTTTTGCTTATTTTTTACTGTAATAAAATCTGAATTCATAAAAAGCAAAAGATACATAACATTATAATATGTTCGTAATAAAAGATACAGAACCAGGATACTAGTAATTCCAAGGCTGATGCCAATCAGCTAGCTATAGTAATGCATCACAGATGTTTCTTCTAATCACACGTTTATCAAACACGCGGTAATACATCGTGCATAAAATGAGGGAATAACAACAAATCTAGCACACTGCAGTGAACTACTGGTGAATTAAAAATAATTATGCCCAACTAGCTGAACATCTAATTTTAATCACTTCTTCTAATAGTGCAAAATTATTTGGTGGTAACATTTTAAATTCAAATTAATAGATAACTTTGTATTAACCACTTAATTATTTAAAAAAAAACCGACGTGTTTCGTCAGCAAAGCTGACTTCTTCAGGGTTTTGAAAGAACTAATTTTAAAAATATTGCCCCTCGTCCCTTACACATTATTTTCTTTCAATTTTTATTATTGTTTATGTCTATTATTTTTCTCTATTACCTATGTATGTCTATTTTTAAAATTAGTTCTGTCAAAACCCTGAAGAAGTCAGCTTTGCTGACGAAACATGTCGGTTTTTGTAAATAATTAAGTGGTTAATACAAAGTTATCTATTAATTTGAATCTAATTTTGTTTCTCCAGCAATTATTTATTTGCAGCTTGATAAACATCGAGTTTCTCCAGTAATTCTTTATTCCCAACTAGCTGATCATTGAGTTTCTCCAGCAATTCTTTATTTCAGCTAGCTGAACAATTCTTTATGCCAGCTTTGTTATGAACATCGTCCTTATTCGGCAATTATTTGTTCCCAGCTAGCAGTACATCGAATTTCTCCAGCAATTATTTATTCCCAGCTAGCCGAACATCGAGTTTCTCCAGCAATTACTTATTCCAGCTAGCTGAACATCGAGCTTATTCAGCAATTCTTTAACTAGCTGAACATCGAATGTCGAATTCTTTAAACATGGACAATTCTGCAACTTTTTACTAAGAAACCGATAATTTGCTGATTTTCAAATTCGAACCCATTCCTTATTCGTAGTTTCTGCATCTGCGTAATAATTACAATTGGTATGGTATTTTCGCATGTCGCAGGCCGATCGTAAAATCAGGCAAATCATGATGCGCCTCAGGCACTTCACGATCTGCCGCCAGATAGGTACTTCACGATGTGGCTAGGGGCATCTTGATCTGCCTGATTTTACGATCGGCCACCGACATATTACACCATGTCAATATGATCACGAGTAGGTGCCAAATAATAACAACAACCATAAAGCAGAAATGACCAACTTTTTGAAAAGAAAGCTTTGCCTTTATGAATTTTGCTTTGAATGAAGACATTATTAAATATCAGGTGACTTGACGTGGAAACTATCATCGCAAAATATAACTTTAGATATTCAGTTCTACAATATATTTATGAATCACGCCCTCGCCCTTGGTTTTTAACTTAATTATATTTCTACCACAGCTGGTACAACAGTAATAAATATTATCCACACTGATAACGCGTCCTTCGATCGTTGAGCATAGTACAGCATCCATTGACCAGAATAGACATAAATTTAGTCTAGTAGATCAAAAATACTTTCTAACTGGGTCAGTGCATCAATCTAACACAAGAGGACACTTTGCTTTTCAATGCCCGTTTACACCATGGTTTTTTTAAAATATGAATTAACTATTATACCTAACCTAATGATGAATTACTATTATATTTTATATGCACATGAGAAATATACTATTTGAAACAATTCAAAAAAATTAAAAATGGAAAAAAAAGTTTAAAAACAAATATAAGAACAGGTACGAATTATACAAAATCAAATACAGTGTTTTTTCAATAGAGGCCATTCGTTAGAGCTACAATTAAAAATCATTTTTGTTGGCATGTATTTTTTTTATTACATTGTTTTTTATTTATTTTATTTCTCACGAGAGCGCCCCTGTCTATACACTGTAAAGACAAAGGTGTATGTTGCCACCCTGTTAGGCAGAGTTGTGAAACGGGTGAAGATTGAGGCTGTAGGAGGGGATTTGTTCTTATGATTACGTGAAGAAGGAAAAACGGATGCCGGTAGCTCATTCTATACACTGTCCGATTTACACAAAAACGTGGTGAAGAAACGACCCGTTCCCATATACATGATCTCATTCATGTATTATATCCCTGTATGAAAATAACATTGTACTTTTTTAGAATGTGAAAATTTTCGTTCCAAAACTTAAGGCTCTGCAACCGGGCCCGAAAAGAAGATGATGGAGATATACGAAATTACGAATGTTAGAGGTGAGCGCTAACATTTATAGCGACAAAATCGATGCGAAAATTGCGAAAATGTTTAATAAAACACGACTCGTTTAAAATAGAGAAAAAATCTTGCCGGCGTTATCTTAAACAGCATTTAAAGAAACACTGTGAATTTTTTCATACATATAACTTGTAAAATAACTGAAACAAACGTGTTAATAATAATTTTTGGAGCATACTTTGCGATTTTTTTCTATCGAGGGAATTTTATATAATTTGCGTTTCGGCGGGGGCAAAGTCTAGGTATTATCTTCAGGAATAACATATATTTTTTTAAGAGCTTTAAAACTTACCGTGTTTAAGGGAAATATGTAATAAATCGGTACAAATCCGGGTTGCGGGCCCATAAGAATACAATATTTCTATTTTTGATATCATAATTGGAGGTGAAATTCTTTTAAAATAATATAATAAAACACATTAAACTTTAATTATGTCTACGAATAATAAGAGCCAAATAACCAAAAATCCAATTATCAAAGGCGACATCGCAACAAATATTGAAAAATCATATAAATCGAATAAAATCCTTGTAGATCCACCCCGCCCTCTCTCACTTATGTTATGTATATAAACTCTAAATTAGAAAAAATTGTATCAGCTGAAGATGGCTTTAACAAGCTAAAACCGGTTACGATAAAAAATAATTGGAAATAAGTTTTGTATGTTTTATTTTATTATTTGAAAAATTACAAATTTGTCTGGCCATGTTTCAAGCAGAAAGCAGTACGTATCTACGTATGTTGGTCATTCAAAATAAAGGCACAATGTGGGCTTTAATGTGGACTAGAAGAAGATAAGAACAAACATAACAAAATGTGGTGATAACAATAAGTGTAGGGGCGTGTAAATAGCCCCTGACACGAGGGAGATGACTACCCTATGTAAATTAACGAAAATTGAATTCTTCCCTATGTGACACAAAAACAGTTGACCCAGCAATTCCAAATTCCAAAGTGAAAACAAACAATACTCACTCAGAGAATGCAGCTCATTGGCGATGTCCAACACAAAAGACATTTCTTTTCATTAAAAAAATATCAAGGCGGTATTGCATAATCTTAACAGATGTTTCGCACAGCAAGGAAGTTTCAACAATGAATAAATTTGCATATTAATAATACGTGCCACAATCACAATCTTGTACAACAATAATTCAAGTATTGGATGAATTATTCGATTATGCGTGACTAGGAGCGACATCTCTTGGCCTTTTACTGACACTCCCGTCGGAAGCAATTGCCTGCCTCACAGAGGTAAGGAAATGCATGGATACACTGAATTTCAAGTCACACAGGTAAATTCAATACAATACAAAAACCACAGATGGCGCCCTCATGGTCTCATAGCATAAATTATTAATTGATTAAGAAAATGGATCCAAATATATTTATAGCGCGTATCCAATAAGTCACAAGAAATCGTCACTTTTCTGACGAATCCTTGTGGCTTATTCATCATCAAAATTGTGCCGATAATTAACATAACAAATGACGTAATATTATGAATACATACATTAATAACAATAACTAATTCGAAGACCGTATTAAGTAAATTGAAAACAGAAACAAATTTGTATCACGTAACTGTTTTCATCATGATAATGCTTCGATGTTCAATGGATCTCTTAATCAATCATAGGGGGATGCGAATAAATTCCTGTAAACTTCAACATTCAATGAATTTGCTTTGTGAGAATGACAGCAGTATTCAGAATGTTCAGTGATCAGTGATCATGAAATCTGACTCTGAATTTGAACTTCACAAAGCAGACTTGATATTTCCACACTGGTTTACAATAAGAACTCTTGTTGATACATATTGAGTCACAAAACGTTATTCACAGAAGTGTTCAAAAAGGTATTCACGTTAGTCACAAAACATATTGAGTCACAAAACCTCTGTGTGATAATTTGCTTTCATAAGATGTGCATGTGTTAACCTACGCATGAGAATAGAAATACCTTTTTTTTACATGAATACCACACAAGAGTCCCAACTGTTCCCGTCTGGAGCCAGTGGGCAGTGAGACTATGGCATCCCCAATTGGGGTATGTTGTGAGGCTGAAGGCAGTGGGAGGGAAGGAGATAGGGAAGAGGAAGATGGGGAAGTACTTGGCTATTCAGATCTGGTCACCAAACACGGCTAAAGCCATTTCAGGCAATGATTCAATTCTGAATGGTGGTTTTACACCAGGGCGATACTGTACGTACGTAGGTTTAAAATAAAACTAACAATGCCTATTCCTTTTGGAAATCAAAATCATTTTTGCCCGATTCACGAGTAAATTTTTTTTTATTTAATGAAAATGAAACTAAATTAGAAGCAAACGTTTTAGAGTTCATTGAACCGTACCTAATTACAATCGAAATTAGTATTATTATTGGGAGGCGGGAATACCGCCGCCCCGGGAACCTTTATTGGATAACCAACACCTCTGCCATAGGTCAACCCAAGTGGTTCGCTACGTTTGGTGATTTAGCAGGGGTGCCCGGGTTCATGGGGTGAGGTTTGTCTAGGTCTTGGAGGCGGATGATGAGGACATACTGAACCCCAGATTCCTACCCACCCCTTAAACCCTTTTCCTTCCCAGAACTCTCCTTTCCTTCCTTTCCTTAAAAAAAACCCTCCACACAGCATCCCCAAAGATGACATAGGCCCTGAGGGAAATTATTTTCCTCAGGGCCTCCTGTGTGGAGCTCATGTAAAAAAAAAATATATATTATAATTTTAAAGGTGTGTACACTTTATTATTATCTACTAATAATATTATTATGAACGTCATTATCAGAATCATGCAACTTGAACACCTCCTTTGAAAAAAAGATATAATATAAGTAGATGATGAAAAAAAATATCGTTAGGTTAGGTAAAGGGACATTTTCTTTTTTTTTTTTTCTTTTCTTAACTTTTAATGACTTTTCAAAGGGGTGTTGAAATTATTTTCTAAGTTGTCATGGAACCCTTTAATGGTCACCTGATGAAATACCTTTAACTTAATAACTTATAAAGTTAAAAGTATTTGTTATCAATTTTATTACCAAGATATATTAATTATCGTGTGCGGAAACTTGCCTCAGTTAGCTGTCCCACTTTCTTCGCAATTCAATGCCGCTGCATTCGCCATTATACCGCTTCATTCAAGTCCATAGAAAATCGTTAATAGATAAATAGTTATATAGCTGGAAAGCGGCTCATGGAGCATAGCAAACTTGCAATCCGACAAAGGTACCTTCACAGTGGATTGTACGCGAACAGAGCACTCACACCCATGCATTAGGTACATGAATTGGCGGTTCGTGGCACATCTCATTGACAGTTCAATTGGACAAAGGTGAGAAAAAATTCTCTTAGATTTATGAAAAAAAATTATGTTGGTCTTTTTCGTAATATATTTCTGGTGGTTAATGCTAGAAGCCCCTTTGCCAGTTTCGGTAATGTGATTTAGGTACCGGAAATAGCTCTAAAACTCCCGTTATTTGAATGCTATGAATATCTATGTCGTGCGCTTGATTGATGACATTGTGGCCTATCTAAAGTAGAAGTCGATATTTTGATTCAGGTTTTTTGACGCCAAGAAATCGATAAACAATCTTCATCCCTGGGCGATTCATATAATTGACATAGCACTTCTAGCTTTAAGCAACACCTATTTTTTATTCCATGTCTAAATTTCATCACATCTCAGCATTTTAAGGCCAGTACCACGCTTTTTCATGCTCGATATTTTTGCGCTTATTCGAACATTTCTCAATGAGTGTTCACGGCGAGTTCATCGAAAATCAATTCATCGAAAGCAAATTCATCGAAAACCAGTTCATCGAAAACCAATTCATCGATGAATTGGTTTGCGATGAACTCCTTTTCGATGAACTCGGTTTTGATGAACTCGTTTTCGATGAATTTGCTTTCGATTAATTGGAACCTTAGGAACCTAATAACGTATTAGGTTCCTAAGGTTTACCGGTTTTTACCGGCACCAATATTATGTTTAGTATTTCATATTTGGGATTCATTTAGGACTCGCACTTGGGAAATACGGGCACCGTTCGGAAGGGCGGCTTTTTTTAGCAAGGAATTTAAATAGCGCGCTAATTAAAGCTTGGTAAAATTATAATGCAGGTTTGTCTTATTTTCTTATATTTTTATGGGAGTTCACTGCACAGACGCATAAGAGAAAACCGCCACTGATTACACGCATATCTTACAATATGAATCAAACTCGTTATTCGACTTCAAAAAAGAAAATTTCATTGAAACCGAAAAACATTTATTTTCAAATAATTTAAAAAAAAACACACAAAAGCTTACATAAATAATCGTCCCCTTTTTCGCTAAAAACAATAATAATGTAGGTTTATACAAGACAAAAAGCTGTTTCTCGATAACCCTTCGCAAGGGCATCGCTGTCGAAACCATAATATTTTGAGATTTTTTAAAAAAAATTTTACATTAGCTTCACACAGGAGGCACCAAGGAAAACAATTTCCCTAGGGGCCTATGTCACCGAGGATGCTGTGTGGAGGGTTTTTTAAGATAAAGGAAGGAGAAGAAGATATGGGAAGGAAAAAGGTATGAGGGATGGGTAGGAATCTGGGGGTCAGTGTGGCCAGGAGTGACGGACGTATGAATCTATTCCTCACACTACGGTGCAAGGCGAAGGGTCGGGAGAATCCGGCTGGAGAGGTCAAAAGGCCTCCCTCAATCAGTCTCCTCCGATCCATCCCGCCACGCAGTGGTTGGGCAAACGTATTTGCCACCAAGACCTAGACAAACCTCATCCCATGAACCCGGGCACCCCTGCTAAGTCACCAAACGTAGCGAACCACTTGGGGTGACCTGTGGCAGGGGTGTTGGTTGGTTGTTGTTAAATATAAGAGATACACCATAAACAAAACATTAAGTTTGCTGTTGAACTAGTCAACCCTAATTGCACGGTTCCATGACAACTCAGAATCATGCAATTTCAACACCCCTGTGAAAAGTCATTAAAAGTTACGACAATTTTTTTTTAGATATAGCTTATAAACTAACTTAACCTATTTAACCATTTTTATAAAAATTTTTAACCACTCCTAAAGAATTTTCAAAGAAGGTGTTGAAGTAGCGTGATTTTGAGTTGTCCGGTCACCAATTGAGTAATCTTTTTCAGGGCTTTTTTATTTTATAACGAGCGTTTTCTAAGTCCTTGAATATCAAACTATAATAATGCTTCGTGCATCACTTACCACAAGTTTCCAACACAGGTACTAATGGAAATAAATAAAAAAATTACTTACCATATTATTAATTTACTGAGCGTAGCGAAGTCCTGTTTTAACTCAATCGTTTTACATTTCGTCGACCCGTAAATTTGATTGATCATGTCATGGCCGTTTTGGTTGTTCAAATTTGAAATCGTTTGGTTATTTGAACTTTCTTATTAACTTTTCTGCATAAAGAAAGTTTTTTAATTTTTTTTTTATTGAGATGGTGACGTTCCTTTGGACGATTTATACGTATAGTAATTGCTTATTTTAAAAATTTTAAATGTTGCATAAAACATATGGTCCTTAATTAAGTAGATAGGTTTTAAGCATCTATTTACGAATCTTACGATTTCAGAAAAAAAATGGTTTTGATTTTTTTTTTTACGTTTATTAGATTCATACAGGAGGCCCTGAGGAAAAAAATCCCACAGGGCCTACGTCATCTTTGGGGATGCTGTATGGAGGATCTTTTTAGGGAAAGGAAAGATCGAAAGTTCTGGGAAGGAAAAAGATATAAAGGGTGGTTAGGAATCTGGGAATCATTGTGTCCAGGAGCAAGGACGTATGAATCCATCCTTCCCACTGCGGTGCAAGGCGATAAATAAGAGAACGTCATGTATCTTTTCTCGGAAGATTTTTCAATGTGGATGAGTGTTTCAGGCTGATAATTATTGCTTATAATAATAAGAGAAAGTTAAACACACATTTTTTAAAGTAAAACTTCTTTACGCACGCTTGACTTGGGGAGTAAGCTGGTGAATGAGTGACGAGAGCGTTACGAAAAGTGTGATCGTGCGAGGCGAACGGTCGGACCTTTACACACGCTTGACTTGGAGAGTAAGCTGGTGAATGCGTAACGTGAGCGTTATGAAAAGTGTGATCCGGCGAGGCGTAAGGAAGTTGAGAGGGAGATATAAGTTAGTGTAGTTTTACTTCAGTCGTGTGGTCTAAAGCACACTCGTTTTTTGATCGCGAAATATACTGTTCACAGACTATACTCCCGCACTACATGTTCACAATGATTGTTCGAGATGTTCACATAGATTATTAAACGGTAACAGATACGGAAACCGCCAAAATAATATAACTTTAACTTTACACCCAACCAAACGACAAGTGTTGAATTATTCAGCCAAGTTACGAAGCTAGAAATGATGATTTTGCAACCAAGAACTCCGTTGTAACCTCTCTTGCTCTTTGCAAGCTTCGTTTACGAGAAAGAGAATGAGGTTACAACGGAGCTATGAGTGGCACTCCCATATAATTCATAGATTCAATAGATACATACCTAATATAGATCCACTATAGCTTGATCGACTTTTCCCGCGAGGTTGCGATGGAGGCTGTAGGATTTATTTTCCCTTTTTGCTATACCTACTACGTAACTCGTTGTCCAGCGATTTTAGTTCACGGTAAATAGAACGTGACGAGAGAAAATCTACTTTCTGATCGCTCAATGTTATGACAGCTAGTACATTCAGATTCATCAATAACATTCCATGTTTGTGTATATGTACTAGCATAGCGTACCATATGTGCCGGAATGCTTCGCAATGTCACTCAAAAACAGAAAATGTTTGTGTTTTAAATATGTTTTTAGATGCACAATGTTTTTTGTGTTTTGAGATAAGAATAATAATATTTAAGATTTTCCGACGTGTTAGCAGGCCACATACAGCTGTCCACGTGAAAAGCATGGATTACTCAAATTTACCCAATGCTTTCCCCTACCGCTACCATGTCTCATTTACAATTACTACCTCTGCCCTGCTTCTCCCCCTCCCGTGTCCCCGGTCCCGCGCATATCTCCCCCTCCCGCGTTTCCCTTCCGCCTACACTCGCCTCCCCTACTCCCCTTCCGGATTCCCCACCTCCTCCCGACTTAGCAGGGGTGAGGTATGTCAGGGTCTTGGCGGCGGGTGCGTCTGCCCACCAGTTGCATGGCAGGCAGGATCGTGAGAGAATGATTGAGTGAGTCCCTTTTGATCCCCAGATTCCTACCCACCTCTAATACCCTTTTTCTTACCAAAACTTTCTTTAAAAGTTCTCTCTCTTCCTTTCCTAAAAAGACCCTCCACACAGTATCAACAAAAATGACATAGGCCCTAAGGGGAAATATTTTCAGGGCCTCCTATGTGGACCTAATGATTTTTTTTTAATTACCCAATGATTGACAAATGATCCCAAGCTAAAATTGGACCAAACGCTGACGGGCCGAGAAGGGGACCGATATTTAAGTGGAAAATGTCAAAATAATTACAAAAAGGCGTTGATGACCAATTTGATGAAAATGTCTAGTGTGGTGGGCCTTCTAGTTTAGGTTGGTTATTTTCTTGGAGGATATTAATTTTGAAAGTGTGCAAATACTTAGATAAAGCAAAATGCATACGTAATTATTATTCTTACGTGTTATCATTATTCTCTTCCTGACAAAGGCAAGTTTAGACAAACTCGGTTTTCGGTGGAAAATAATTTCTTAATTAAAAGAGGAATAATTTGTTTCATTTTGTCTATACAGCTAGTCACAGTATTATGAAGACCTTGCAAAATAGATTGTAGGTAGGTATATTGCAAACTAGCGAAGTACATTATTGCGATAACGGTAAATATTCTGCTCAACGAAAACTAGGTCGAAATACGAACGAGCGCATCAGGGCAATTACATGAAAATAATAATAGAATAATATTTTATAGCCGACTGTCTAATAATAGATGGTCGGCTATAAAATCACACCTTTAAACTATTATTACTGGCTCTACCAAAGATATTGAAATATATGCTCTACCCAACTACCCGAAGATCAAAGTCAACGAAACCTCTCATATCTCTAGTTACTACTTGACAAATTATTATAATCTGGTGTCAAGTAGTATTGATTCTGGCAGCATTATTTCAACCATCGCCTACGTCGTAGTAGTGGTTTGAATTGTTATATTGGGTCCTTACATATGAAATTGGCGTTTTGCCGTACTGGCAACTTTGATCTCAAATATCTTCTCTTTGGTTAGGAATTCCAAATTCAAATTTATACAGCTATTTACTCATGTATTTGTGTTTCGAAAATTATAATTCATTTGTTTTTTCCTTAATTGTTTTTTTTCTTTGCGTCACTTAGTTTACAAAATGGAAAACTTGAAATATCACGTTATTTACGAGTGCGAGTTCCACCGTGGCACCAGTGTTGCAGAAACGGCTCGAAGGATTAATGATGTGTATGGCGACGGTGCCGCAAAAGAAAACACAGTGCGTTTTTTGTTCCAAAGTTTTCGTTCTGGAAATTTCGACCCGCAAAACAAGCCCCGTGGACGGCCGGGGACCAAAGTTGATAATGAAGAATTGAAGGCTATTGTGGAAGCGGATCCATCGCAAATCACGTCCGAGTTAGCTGCAGGCTGCGGTGTTAGGATTAAACTGTTTTAATCCACTTGAAGCAAATTGGGAAGGTGAAAAAGCTTGAAAGGTGGGTATCTCACGAATTGAGTGAAGCAAATCAACAAACGCGCGTTAGAACGCTAGACCACACACTGCACAACAGACGGCTACCAAATTAGAGAAGCTTCAATTGGAATGTCTAAGACATCCACCGTACTCTCCGGACCTTGCCCCAACAGATTACCATTTTTTTCGAAATTTGGATAACTTCTTGCAAGGGAAAAAATTCAACTCCGATGGGGCAGTCCAAACCGCCTTCTAAGATTTTATTGATTCCCGTCCGAATGTTTTTTTTAGTAAACGGATCAATGAACTACCCATGAGATTGCAAAAGTGCATAGATAGCAATGGTACATACTTTGATTAAATAAATATATTATATTAAAAAAAATCGACTTTATGTTCCTCCCATACAAAACGCCAATTTCATATGTAAGGACGTAATATTTGGAAAAAGAGACTGCTCTAGCTACTAAGGAAATAGTGCCAAGCGTACTTCGGTCGCGTGTGTCGATCGCCTGTGATATGTTAAGGTGAAGAAATGAAGAGCTGTAGTGCGATTCGCTACGCGCTGCAAACGAGGACCATCGGTTCAGCTTGTCAGCGCTACGTCGGTCGTCGGTGCGAGTTAAGACGGGTGCCACACACAGCCATAAAAGATAAACGATCATCGCACGCCCAATAACGCTCTCCATATAATCCCATCAGACCTGTCACATCTAAGCAGTTTATGCGCAGATCAACCATAGACAATACAGATATTACGCCGTAACCGCTCCTGAGGCGATATGCGAAATTATGCGAGCCCCTCTCCGCCGAAAACAGGAGAGGAAGTCATTTTAATTACGGAGCTGCCTGAACGGGTGGATGACAGATGTCAAGTTGACAAATTCAGTACAAAGAAATGGCATTTCGTGGCAGCTCTATAATTCATCTGACCCCCTCTCCCACCATAGGAAGAAATATTTGATGGCGTCGTTTGGCGGTATAACACATAAACGCTAGCGGATCAACAGATAATCTGCTCGAGCTTTTATCTTTGCGTGCGGCTGATGCTTAAGAGACGCAGATTCTTTCATAGGCACCTACCTATGAGTACACATATTATTATAATGTACCTAATATCTCGAACTCCTACAGAAGAATTTTGAAAGTGATATAAAGTCATTAAAGTGGATTAAAAAAAAAACTACCCAAAAAACGTAACCTAACCTAGATAATTTAGTTTTTAATCACTTTTCATACCACGACTTTGTACAATTTTCGTTCTAATTACCCAGTTACCACAATATTACAGATGTGTAAAACAGGAATATAACAATCGCAACTTCTGAAGAGGGAGCAAAGCGAGAAAGTATACACGCTGTGAGATTCGAGCTTGATCTGTGCAAGTTAGCCAAGCGCATTACTCAAACCGACCAACTCTGTTTACCTACCATTAAAATTTCACTATGCGGTAGGTTAGGATCTTTCTTAATTTCTTATGCAAGCTCACGAAGCACGATTCGACACTTTCCATTAAAAAGGCATTTATCATTTACTCACAATGTATTCACGATCAGTGCTTCACACAACATAATAGGTCAATTATTAGCTAGTAAGGGGACTTATCAATAAGGCGTATTTCTCACTCAGGCAAAGTTAGTTTGGAGTTCTTTCAATGGTTACACATAGATATTAAAATACAATTTACGGTAAGTAGGTTCTTATTTAAATTGGCCCTCTGTATCAGTTTATTGCCATAAAAATGTAGGTGCCCATCATCCTAACAGGAACACAGACACCCAAGGCTTGTAGAAAATGCATTTAACAAGATTAGAGAGTTACATGATTGGCTAAACATTCGTGGCGTAGCTTGCAGTCCATGTTCCACTGGGAGATTTGAATTAACTGCAACAAAAGTGGCAATGTTTTACTTCAAGCTACGTCACGCGATCGAAATTTCGAAAGCGGCCCAATGAGTGTTTTTTTCGAAAAAGGCCCGTATAAGCATTTTCTACAAACCTTAGGTGACACCCACAATTAAATCAAACACAAGATTCCTAAGACATTACGATACATTATGTTCACTCCTTCCTCTCCTCAAAAAGATCTCCACACAGCATCTTCAACGATGACAAAAGGCCGTAAAGGAAAATATTTTCCTTGGATTTAATATAAGAAAAAAAAACATCTAGGCCCGTTATTGTCTCACAAAATTAACGGAAAATGTGGAAAGCATTGAAGTTTTATTGATTGATGGTGGAAAGCAAAAAAAATCTTAGGACGGGTTGTTTAAAAAAATTTGGACAATTCATCAATAATTTTAAGTTAAATTTCACGTTCTTGGTAAGTTCTATCCAAGTTCTGTTATTATTATTATAGGCCAGTTGCTTCATAAAACCGAAACCGGGGGAGGGGGAGGGGGAGGGGGAGGGGCGAGGGGAAAGGGGAGGGGGAGAGGGAACGCGAGAGGGGAAAGGATACGCAGGGAGAAACAATTTAGATCAAGGTATGTTATACGCAGGGAGAAACAATTTAGATCAATTCAGCTAATAAGTTGACAACAGTTTTTGATTCTGAGGCGGTACGAAGTTCGCCGGATCAGCTAGTTGTTCCATAAATATTGAATTAAAGAATCAAGCTTTGCTTGTAACTTTCGCTTTTTGCGCTATGCAAAGCAACGTTCAAGACCTTACTAGGAAATTGGCATGAAATAAATAGCTCTGCAGGTTTATGCTGCTAGGCCCTGCGGGCGGCTTTTAGTTCGGCTTCGCCCGGTTTGAGCGTTTGTGACCATTTTATGAATCTGATAGGAACTGGTTCCTAAAATAGCCAGTTCTTCGGATCCACTGTGATCCAGTAACAGCTAGTCACTGTCGGTCACTCAACGAGACAAAGTAACAGTACAAAGTAACAGTACAAAATAACCGAAACACGCAATGACGTTATATGTAATTTATAACAACTTCGTCAAGTGTTGCCGTCAATCTTTCCAAATCCGGAAGGTTACTTAAAGTAAATAAATCCGTAGCACTTATACCTAGGGGGGAAACATCTATATGCGAGTTGCTGACGGAAGTAGTGACATCTTGTGTCGAATTCTAAAATTTAAAACCGAATTATAACAGTAGCTTTGTGTGAAATTCCACGTACACAGATGTTATTTGAGGTGCGGTCGCGTCCGATATGCACTCCTGGCTGGGTTCTGAAATTCAATCACGCAGACGCTAACGTAATAATACTGTTCGACGTACTTACGATGTCGTTTTAAACTGGTCGGTGGTTGAGTGGGCATAGCGCTTGGGTCCCACCCGAGCGTCGCGTGTTCGATTCCTCGGCTGGCTAAGTCCTCCATCACAACACAAGCAACATTTTCGGCTTTCTGTGGTGGTAGTAGGAGATTTTCTAACATTGTTGGGTTATTCGTAACCCGGGAATGTTTGTCTTTCTTTTTAAAAAAAAAAAAATAAAAAAAAATAAAAAAAAACTTACGAAAACTTTTGACTTCTTACGAGAATATTCAAATTTACTAATGTGGGCTTATAATACAAATAGAGAATTGCATTTTTTATTTAGCCTACTCTACGAATGACACATATTCTTATCAGGGATAAAAAGTCATAATATAAACAAAGGAAAGCCCCATGGCCATTATCTAATTGTTTGCATAACAATAAACATGCTGTTATCATCTCTACAATCAGTTATAGCTACATAGGTGCAGGTCAATAAAGAATAAAGGTGGTTTTCTGTATATAGCAAGAGATTAGGTACTACGCACAAAACATACAGGTGTGCCGCTGATAGTTCCGTTGTAAACATCTCGTTCTCATTACTGCCGTATTAATTAAACATAAAATTTTTGGTTATTGACGAATGGGTGCGTGATTTAAAATTGTATCTGCGTAATACGTAAACTTATTCAAATTCAATGAACATTTCGTTTTCAAAATGGGAACTGATGAGTATAAATCATTTCAGCATAAAGTAGGTACCTACCAAAAATCAATCTCGTATTATAAATTAATAATTCTTAATTTTTTTAAAAGAAAAACTCTCTTTTACAACTTTTGAAGGTTATTCCTATCAATGAATTCACCATTGAAGAAGAAGATAACAAAAATAATCTAAACGAAAATATGAAAGAGAACAAATCTTTTGTTAAATTATGAATGGAACTTCACTGGTTTATATTATATTCACTACTAACTGACCCGGCAAACTTCGTATCGCCTCAGAATCAATAACTGTTGTATTAGCTGAAATAAATTCAGTTTTTTTATTGAGTTAAAATTACACATTGAAGCAATTATCGATGCGCAACTATCTGTGTTTTGTTTTTGTCAGTATCAGAGATGGCGTTGCATATGTTTGATTTATATTTTTTGTGATTTTCTTACTTTTCCACTTACTTACGGGAATTGCGTTTCATTTTCTTTATATGTGTGAGGGAGATTTATTATAATTATTGTATTTTTCCTTTCGATGGGTGCAGACATACGTTCACTGTTTGTCTCATTTTCGACTATTGACATTTAGTGTACAAGAAAGAGGGTGAGCATTGCATGTTTAAGAACAAAAGCAAAATAATCAGCGCATTGACAATTGACGTTTTTGAATTTTCCAATCCAATGAATTCAACAAATCAAAGATCATAAAAATCGGTCCAGCCGTTCTTGAGTAATAAATGGTGTAACTAAACCGACTTTGTTTTATATATTAAGATTATATGTAAAATTCATTTATATGTATATATATATATGTCGTAGGCCGATCGTAAAATCAGGCAGATCATGATGCGACTACCCACAGCCTGAAACGTAGTGATTTTGCGATTGGCCTGCGACATATGCACGTTTCCTAAATAAACTTGAATAAATAAAAAAAAAAACAAGACACAGAAAAATAGAAAAAGATAATGGTCGCAACTGCGACACGAATCCAGAACCTCTCGTCTAACCGGGACGTGCGCGTTTATCAATTCCGCCATTGCCACCTTCTATCAAACCGTCAGTTACGACCGTCATCTTTTTCTATTTTTCAGTGTCATGTTTTCTTTCATATTTTCGTTTAGATTATTATTGTTATATTCTTTTTCAATGATATATTATAATAATTCTTTCTTCGAAACGTGTATTTCATTTGCTTAAATGTTTGACAGATGCTTAGATGAATTAAAAATAATAATAACGTAAAATTGGTACGGAGGAGTTTCGTGTTATTTCACTTCAAGTGCGCAATAGAGTGAAAATACGTTACTGAGATAACGTGCGGGGTTTCATTGAACTAAGTTCAGTAGTACTTTAACTCTACGTACTTTAGCAGGCGGTTCATATACCTATTTCATTCATACACTTATTCTTTGAATCTTTTTCTTAAGCGGTGTTACATTATTTGTTGTTCGATTATATATTTTTATAATGTTATACATTTCGTAATTTTTCAAGGTTTCTAACATTCAAAAGATCAACTTCTTGTTTTGAAAGGCAATAGAGAACTCCAGTCCAATTTTTTTTTTTTTTTTTATGAATAATGACCTTCTAACTTAAATAACTGCATTTTTATTTTTATTTTTAGAGTTAGTTTTAATAGTTAAAATAATTAGTAATTTATAATATAATAAGTTTTAATTTTTCTAGACCCCCCCGAAAACCACCGGAAATATGGTAAATCGTGTGACGTCATCACTGCTGAAAAATTAGTATAGGATTGGGCAATCAGCTGATCTACTGCCGCCATTTTGAAATCCGTTGTTCCGTTGTTCGAAGTATTCTCCCTAGAAGAAGCATTACTATTTTTTTTTGTGCAGTAGTTTTTCAATATTTTAAATAATAGAGATAAACTAATAGAGATACCTCTATTCTTGATACTGAATTATTTAGGCTTAAATATTGTTTCAATAAACACATCAACTAAATCTCTATAAACAGTATGAAATAAAGAATAACATGAAATGTTGTTAATACCGATGGCTTTTGTCATACCTACATAATCAAAATTTCAATACAATGACTGGTGACGCGTGACGTCAGCACTAACCATTTCAGTAATACCAACTTTACAGCGTGTTTTGACGAGAGGTTTAAAAATGCACTTTTTAATATTTTTTTAAGAACTCTACGTTTAATATTATGAAATAAAAGTTATATATTCAGAATCAGCGTTTATTGGTCTATATGAACATATTTTTTTAAAGCCATAATATTTTTCACTGGAGTTCCTTATTCTAAGGCAAATATTTCAGCTTCACAAGTTCTTCAATTTATTGTGATTAATCTTATTTTTTCTCGGGTCTGCGCTAGTAGCTACCTACCAAAAATTATAGAAATTTAAAGGAAAATAAAACTCACTGCATTGGAATTTGGAGAGCGAGTATTCCCTCACGGTGAATGTAATGTCCTTGAATTCCAGGTCGACAGGTCTCCTCTTGGGGAAGCGGAACTCTCTAAGGGTCTGCTGGTTGAGGTGGAAGTGATTGTTGTTGACCTGCTCCAGGTCTTTAGGACCTCCTCCGTCACTGCCCCCGCCCCCGCCCTCGGAGGAAACAGACTCCGAGGATTTGCTGCAGCAACCCAGGCCGGACTTCTCATCCTGGCCCGACTTGTGCGATGGAGATTTCTCCATCATGATGATTCAATCAGTTACACTTGTCAGATCCCACGTGTATTTTGTCAGATTGGAAAAAGAAAGTATTTTGTCGGATTAGACTGAGAATCGGTCAGATCCCACGCATATTTTGTCGGATAAGACTGGGAATCGGTCAGAGCCCACGCGTATTTTGTCGGATTAACCTGAGAATCGGTCAGATAATTAAAATGTTACGGTCAAATATTTAAACGTGGAATCACTTTTATTGCGTGCAAATAAAGAGTGGGTTTGTCACTTCACTGCTGAATTGATGTGTTTTTAACAACGAAACAAATTACATCCAATCATTTATTTCGCACTGCACGTCAAAAAAATGCTAACCATGTTTTAATAACGTAATGATGTCAAAAAATTCTAACCACGTTTTAATAACGTAACGACTAATGATTATTGTAAACAAGAGTTTAACAAAAAGTTTTTATAAATATTTTTTTTCAATTATTTTTTGTAACGTTTTTGGCACAGCGTATCAGTCATTGTCATCGGTCACCTGTTGACAAAAAAAAACAAATATTATTATCGGTGAAATAAAGAAACAAATAAAAATAATAATAAACAATACACATTAACTTTGTAAACATTACTTTTATTTTTAATACAATTGCCGATCAAGTTTTGCTACTAGCGAAGCTTATCAGGGCAGTACAATATACTGGGTGTGACGCACGCACCCAAAGCATTTTAAAAACAGCAAAATGATATAGATGTCATTTTGCTGTTCGATAATATTTTTTTCAATTAAAAACAATAAAAGTATTTTTCCATCACACGTCGCAACGGAGTGGTCGGGTATAAAGGGTCACGTGATCACGAGGAAGGGAAGTCACAGACGGGATGACCGATAAGAGGTCACGGGCTAACTTTAGAGAGTGAGTTGCTTTCCGGTTCTTACCGCGCATCTTCAAATAAAACTCCGGCAGTACTGAATCAAGAGACGCGTTGTAAATCTTTGGCATCGGATTTCAGCTATCCCAGAGTGAACATACTCGTTGAAACCCTTTTGGTCAAACAAACGGTTAAGGGAACAATTAAGTTTCCTTTCGGAGTGAACCCATAAAGTTATTGTTAAAGATTATTATTATTAATATTTTTTTTTAACGAAAGACAAACATTCCCGGGTTACGAATAACTCAACAATGTTTGAAAATCTCCTACTACCACCACAGAAAGCCGAAAATGTTGTTGTGTTGTGATGGAGGACTTAGCCAGCCGAGGAATCGAACACGCGACGCTCGGGTGGGACCCAAGCGCTATGCCCACTCAACCACTGACCGGTTATTATTATACTGTCTTACTGTTATTTTATTTTTATTTCTTATTATTACTTTCCAAATATTGTATTTAACGTATAACATTGATGTAGATAAGTTTCATAATAAACTTTATTATTATAAAATGCATTGCAATTAGTAATTCAACAGAAATGATTGTGGTCGGTAGATTAGTGGAAAATTATTAGTATTGTATAATGAATTGATAATATAGATATTGCATACTAAGCGGCTCTACATCGCCATAAGCCAAGTTCAGTAATTTCCGCAATTAAAGGTTATTATTAATCACTCGATGATTCCATGGGACCAATTAGTATTACTGGAATAAAACTCATGTTTGTCATTGAACAACATATTGATAATTGATACAACTTGTAAAATTATGAAATAATAGTCTATGTTCATGAATTGCCAATAAATACCTCGTATCATCTATCTTCTTCTACATTATATTTAAAAATCAAAATATGCTTGCTTGGGTGTATATGAGTTGTTAAGCGTCGCTAAACGTTTCATCCGATTGCGATGAAACTTTGGGGATTTGATGTGCACATGTCCGCGGTGGTTTCTACACACAATGGTGAGCTCTGATGTCATGAAATTATGCGTTGCTAACCATTCATCCGCTTGCAATGAAACTTTGGATATTTGATGTGTGAATGCCCGCAATGATTTGGTGAGGTTTGTCTAGGTCTTGGTGGCGGATACGTTTGCCCAACCATTGCGTGGCGGGCTGGATCGGTGGAGACTGATTGAGGGAGGCCTTTTGACCTCTCCAGCCGGATTCTCCTGACCCTTCGCCTTGCACCGCAGTGTGAGGAATAGATTCATACGTCCGTCACTTCTGGCCACACTGACCCCCAGATTCCTACCCACCCCTCATACCTTTTTCCTTACTATATCTTCTCTTTCCTTTCCCTTAAAAAACCCTCCGCACAGCATCCTCAAAGATGACATAGGCCCCTAGGGAAATTGTTTTCCTCGGTGCCTCCTGTGTGGAGCTAATGTAAAAAAAAAGATTTCTATATATATAATAATGAGCTCTGGCATTATGAAATTTGTATAGCAATAGGTGGTATACGTAGTTTGAAAACTGAATGTACCGGGACTGAATGTATGGAAGGCGGGAAGGGGAGGGGAACTCGGGAGAGGGGTCGCGGGACGGGGGAAGCGGGAGAGGGGAGTGGGGAGAGGGAAGGCGGAGTGAAAGGGGACGCGGGAGAAGAACGAGACACGGAAGGGAACGGGACGATTGGGAAAGGACACACAGAGAGAAACAATTTTTTATTAAGTGGCATAGCAACGCATGCCGGGAACCAGCTAGGAGATAATAAAATCTATGATCCACGGTATTAACAATTCAAGTCTCCAGTCAATTTAAAGGCGAATCACGTAATGAAGACTTTTGTTCGTGGGTTTTTCTTGATGAATAGACTCGAAGGTGTTATATTAGTAATTTCATTATCATAAAATAATAATGAGCTACTCGTTACTCATTATCGATAACATAATACATCATTTTATATTATTGCAATTGAGGCGCACGCAGTTAAGAATAAGGAAGCACTTTTTGTGTTAAGTTTAATTATTTCCTTGACGGAGAAATGTGTATTTGGTAATTAGTATGTATCTATTAGAAATTCAAGGCCACAACTAACTTAACAAAGATTAACAGAAAGCACTCTTTTCAGGGTGAATTGCCTAAAACCAAAAAAAAGACTCCTGTTATAAAAAGGATTAAGGTTGCCAGATTAAAAAAAAAAAATGGAATGGTGAATAATGATTCGTACTAAAAGCTAAAAGACTCAAGTTTCAGACGAAAAGGGTTTATCATTTCAGTTTTCAAATAGAAAAATCGGAGATATTCAATTTTTATTTGAATACGATAACGATTATTTATGAAGTAATCATAGATTTCAAAACAAGAAACGATGCAAATTCTTCCACTACCTAATTGTGTAATTTATGCATTAATAATAATTATCATTAATATTAGATTTGTCAAGAATTTATATATAAAAATGCAAAAATCAGTCATTTTAAATACATGTAGGATAACAAAAGATTTTTTAAATATTTACATTGAGGGATCAGTAGGATTTAAAGGTCAAATTAGGAATTCCACAGAGCCGAACACTCTGATAAGAAAATATCTGGAGTCGGTGAATGATTTTCCCATTTGGTCTCTGGTAGGTTGTTCTTGTATTGTTTTGTATTTATAATACTTATATAGTGCAATTGCATAGCGTGGATTACTAGATGATCATTTGGGGAAGTGTGTGAAAGGGTTTAGTTTTTCCTGTGGGGAAAATTTAACCCGGACATTTAAATCTTGTGCGTAAAAAACGAATAATTCCTCAACAAGCATTTCTCGGTCAATCTGCTTACCGTGTCCAAACAACCTAAGCATCTCATTTTTAAAATTTTTTGAAGCCTTGCATTCTTGTCGTATCACCTCGTTCCTCTTATTAATGTGTGTCCTCTTCGTGTAATTTCGTTCTTCTTATATCTACTATATTAGTATGGGTACCCGGGTTCGTGGGGTTTTAGGTCTTTGCGGCGAATGCGTGTGCCCACATACAGCGTGGCGTGCAGACTGGTTGAGGTAGAACTAAACTAGATTTCTCCTGCCATACTGTCTCCATCCATCGCCTTGCACCGCAATAGGAGGGATGGATTCATACGTCCGTCAATCCTGGACACTTTGATTCCCAGATTCCTTCCCACCCCTCATATATTTTTCCTTCCCAGAACTTCCTCTTCAGACCTTAAAAGACCCTCCACACAACATCCCTTAAGATTACATAGGCCTTGAGGCATTTTTTTGCCTCAGGGTCTCCAGTGCGGAGCTAATGTAAAAAAATATATATATATCAAGTGCAAGGTTTCCCAACCTTTTTGAGGCTTGTTACTCAAGTATTCACGAGGATCCTTTTTAAATTATTTAAAAATTTTACCTCGTTAACCTTTAATGTGCCGAGAAATTCAGCGTGTCTTTCTAACGTTTGTACCCTTTGTACCTGTAGTGGGTGACCGGCCAACTCAGAATGAAACCAATTCCGAACCACCTCAGAAAGGTCATTAAGAGTGATGATAAAAAATATAAAAAAATGTTTAAATAGATTAAGTTAGGTTAGGGTTACCGGCTATATTAAAATGATTTTTTCATAGCTTTAAATGACCTTTCTGAGTTGTTTCTGAGTTGGTTTCATTCTAAGTTGGCATGGAACCCCTGTAGCGTACCGACGAATTCACCGTGGATTCGCTAGTAGGTAACCTCACTTTCTCCGGTTTTATTTGTATTTTGTTATAATCAATATATATTATAAAAGAAAGTCCAAAAAAACGTGCGGAACGCACAAACTCAGAAACGAGTGCTGGTACGATCAAGAGAGTTTTATGGTATGGTAGATCTCTATCCCCCCTAGGGAATAAGGGTATTCGTTTTTACCTAATGGGCTTACTTTTGAAGATATAAGGGCTGAAAGTTCTAGGAATACTCTAGAAATTTCAAGAAGAGTCTGGAAAATTCCGGAAACTTCTAGAAGATTCGATAAAACTCTGGAATGTTCTTGAAGAAGTGAAGGAGTATGTCAGCGAGTCCAGAAGGTTCCGAAAAGTTCTAGGAGTGGCGGAGTATGTCAGCGAGTCTAGAAGGTTCCGGAAAGTTCAAGAAGGTTCGATAAAGCTGTAGAAAGTTCTGAAAGGAGTGGAGGAGTGTGTCGGTGTGTCTAGAAGGTCCCAGAAAATTCTAGAAGGTTCCATAAAGCTGCAGGAAGTTCTAGAAGGTTCGATAGGGCTGTACAAAGTTCTGGAAGGAGTGGCGGAGTATGTCGGTGAGTCTAGAAGGTTCCGAAAAGTTCTAGAAGGCTTGATTAAGCTCTAGTAAGTTCTGGAAGGAGTGATGGAGTGTGTCGGTGAGTCTAGAAGGTTCTTGACAGGTTCCCTGTATGCTCTAGGATGTTATGGAAGGCGAAAGTTCTAGAAGTTTTTCAGAAATGAGCGGCGGAGAGTGTCGGTGAGTCTGGAAGGCTCTGGAAAGTTTTGGATGTTCGGATTATCTTAATCTTTAATATACATTTTTAAAAAAAGTGTAAAATGTGCATGCCGATAAAACTCAAAGACGAGTCTCGGTACGATAACGGGGGTTATATTGTGTGGTAGTCCTCCCCATCTATGAAGAAAGTTCCCGTTTTTACCTGAAGGGCGTGCTTTTAAAGATATAAGGGCTGGAAGTTTCGCCCCCTTAAAATTTCTAGACCGTACAAAACTTTCCAGAGTATTCTTGAGCATTCCACCACATTCCAGAACATCCCGGAACATTCTGGAATGTTGTGGAATGTTCGGGAATAGGATAGAGCGTCCAAGAACATACCAGAACATCCTCGATCATTTTGGAATACTCCAATGTTGAATGTTGTGGAATGATCTGGAACATTTGAAGTCTTTTTTGTATGGGGCTACCCATACAGGGATATAAAGCAAGATCCGTCGTGGAGTCGAACGTCAATTCAATCTCACATCAACTCCCTGAGCGAAGCCGGACACCCCAGTGGGAGCATTTGAAAGCATTCTATAAAGTTCCAGAACATCCAGGAACATTCTGGAAAATGGTGGAATGTTCGGGAATAGGGAATCGGGAATAACAGTGTGAAACTTTCCAGAACACTCTCGAATGTTGTCCTGAGCGAAGCCGGGTAACCCAGCTAGTAGCCTAAAATAAGCTTTGTTCGCCTGGTAAGTAACTAATGTATCATAATATTATTATTAACTCTGGATTCGTCGACTTTTATATATGTGAAAGTGAAAAATATATCCGATTTTCTAAGTTTGTGATTATTTGCGGGAAAATTTAATATATTTTTTTTTATTGTGAAGTGCACTTATTTCACTTTATGTAAAATATAATAAAACCAAAGAATATTTTCGAATTTCTTTATGTTATATTATTATATGTCTAACATTAGAGAAAGAAAAAAATCTCTGAATATGTTAATACCCTAGAGAAAATACATAAGACAGCTATATATACCCGAAAATACAAACGATTGAAAATTTACAAAACCAAAATAATTTATCAAAATTTGAAACAACATCAGAAAATGAAATTTTAAAAATAATAGAAGGCATGAAAGGAGGTTCGTCTCCCGGATTTGACCTTATCACAGTACATTTTCTAAAATCCATGAAAATTCATTTGGTAAAACCAATTACTCATTTGATAAACTTAAGTTTAACAGAGGGAATATTTCCGACAAACTATAAAAATACAATTATTTCACCTATTTATAAATCTGGAGATCCACAACAAGTAACTAACTATCGCCCAATTTGTCTAATCTCAAACATAGGAAAGATTTTTGAAAAAATTGTGATTGGTCAGTTTCCTAGAAAGTAATAAAATTCTTCACAAAAACCAATTCGGTTTTATAAAGTCACTCAGCACACAAAATGCTATTGTATAATGTAACCTCATACATCAACGAATCATTAGATAAAGGTGAAAAATGTGCCGGTATATTTATTGGTCTCAGAAAAGCCTTTGATAGTATATCCCATAAGATTCTACTAAAAAAACAGAACAGTATAGGTATAAAAGACAATGCGAGTAAATGTATTTCGAACTACCTAAAAAATTGACCGCAATTCGAAAAATTAAATCAGATTAATAGCGATAAAGAAATATCAGACTTTGGAATCCCGCAAGGTACAGTAATCGGACCAATCCTTTTCACCATATATGTTAAAGACATTTTTTCAACCACTACATGGCCAAATTTCTTCATATGCCGGTGATACGGTACTAATAATTAGCGACAAAACTTGGGAAAAAGTAACATTTAAAGCCACCGAAGACATCGACGTAAATTTACTATCACTAAATGGTGATAAAACATTTGTAATTCCAATTGCAATACACAAAAATTATATTCCTAAAAACATTAACATCATCTTCCATGATAATTCCAAAACACATAATAAAAATTATTGTAGCCCAAACTGCACAATATTAAAAACAACAAACACAATCAAATATTTAGGAGTTACTATTATCGATAAAAAATTGAAATGGAAGGAACAAATTTGTAAAAAAATTTAATTATTTATTATGAAAATTGATTTATTATTTTTAAGAATCAATAATTTTTTATCTATAAAAAACTTATATCTAAAATATTACGCTTCGGTTCAATCAATTGTACAATATGCTATCATTAGCTGGGGATCCGCATACAAAACTAATCTTTCCCCAATTGAAGTTGTGCAGAGTAGTGTTGGGTAGGACACGATATCAGGATGAGTTTGTATGAGGTACTCAAATATTATTGAAATGAGGTGTTGAGGTGTGGTGTTAAAAAAAAATTCGCTTACGGGGAGGGGGGGGGGGTGGCTGGTTTTTTTCCTTCAGCTTGATTTTCTTGGTTCAGAGGTGTTGGTTTTCTAATAAATACCGGGGTGGCGGTACCCATACCCGCTCCCCGTGTCTGTTATTTGTGTAATACGAAAAATGGATATAAAAAAGGCCTACCCCCTCCCCACCTTCACCACCTCTGATCCCCTCCCTGCACCCCCCCTCTGATTATAAAAGAAAAAGAAAAGTATCAATTTATAACTGAAAACAGTACTAGACATAAATATATTTTTTCATACCCAAAATTAAACACTTCCATCGCACAAAATTATTATACTTATCAAGGAAGACTTTTTTCAACCGACTACCGGATGAAATTATAAAAATTCACGATAAAATCCGATTAATAAACATTGTTAAAAAATATTTTAAAGATAATCTCAAAAAAAAAAAAGTTTTCGACTAATCTAATCTTAAGAATAACTTATAACTCAGTTTCCAAGTGATACTCCATTCTTTAAATAAGTTAAATTTCGTTTTGTTTTTAACAACCACTTACAATAATTTTAGATACATTATCCAAATAGTAAAATTGTTTGATAGTAGATATAATTACATAACACCGAACTGACAACTTATTGTTTTTTACCTTCACGTTGTAATTTAAGTACTTATAATATAATACAGCATTAAAAAATGTACACTACTCTTCCGGACACAAGCTAATGCTTCCATGGAAGAGTGGTATTAAGATATTTGAACATGAACATGTACGCAAATTATTACAACATCTAAATAAAATAAAAAAATATATAAATATATTTCAATCAAAATATCTGGATAAGATGGAAAAAAGTTAAGTTAAGTGTCAGCTGGCGTATGGCGGGCGACTGGCCCGAGTACTATTAATAGGTCGCGGGAGGTCAGCATTCCAAGGGTTAACCTTTCAAGCCTCGAGCATATTTTGTCAGCAGGTCAAAATATTTCCACTTTGCAATAAAATCCAATGGAATATTTCTTTACGAATCCGAAAACCAAAAACTGTTTTTGAAAGGTGATAAAATACACTACAAAATATAAATACACAAAAAATATATTGTTTTAATTAGATAGTATTAAATTTTTTAAATCAAACATAAAAAGTTTTAAAAATGACTCACCTTACTTTTTTGTTTCATTTTATCTGACAAAATTTACTGATAAACGAATAAATACAACTTAGACAAATGTAAAGTTAACTCACTTTTTTGTCGTTTCATGTAAAACATTTATTTTTTTAATTTTCAAAGTTTTTTTCTAATTGCGGGAGGGGTAGGAACATTTTAGTAATTTTGTGATTATTTTTTTGATTTGAATACAATGCGTGGTGTTTTCTCTTTCTAATACTGTTTAGATCATATTTCTTACCATGGTAGTGAGGGAGACAATAATTTCTATAAGACCTATATGAGTTGTTCCCTAAAGCAAGTAACCATTTTAGCCTAAAGCACTAAAAACTAGTCTACCAAAACCAATTTGTCATACGACCAGGATATACTTGGTTTCTTTCATGGTTGTAATTTTAAAAGATATCATTATTTTACAAATTTACAATCCTAAGGGAACGTACCCATACTACGTGACACGTTTAGGGGGGGGGGGGGGGTCTTCAAAATGTCACGCTTGGTACAAATGAGCGGCGGGGGCCTTATGTTTTTGCTTGGTCACCGGGGGGGGGGGGGGGGGGGGTTAAAAATTGTAAAAAGTTGGTCACGTCGTATGGGTACGTTCCATAATCATTGGAACCGACCAAAATTTGCCCAGCTTTCGGGAACCATTGAGACTAGTGCCAGCGTCTAATAAAAAGTATTTTTTTAATCTTATATTTTTCAAGTAGCAAGCTATGAATAATCAAGAAGACAAACTGGTTTGTTTGAAAACAAAAACCTGTGAAAGGAGCTACCTGATCCAAATAACGTCACCAAATTATTTAGACCGATAAAAAACCGTATCAAAATTGCGCTACTCTTAAAATCATGATATTGCGATGTTGACAATATTTTTTTTGCCAATCGCAAGTCGTCATTCCGATAATTTTGTTTTTTTTTCTCAAAATACACAGTAGGTACTTACTTGTAAAATAATCGAATCTGAAAATATACAGGTAAAATGCAAGGTTCGTAGAAAATGTATTTAACATACATTTTCTTCGTACTTACGTAAATCTTTTGTTTACTAATACGAATTTAGAGCTGCAAAAAAAAAGAGAATGAAAAATTGTAATGATGTTATTTGTGGAAAAGCTTATAAAAGTACATAATACGAAGTTATATTTAGTCATAAAATTTCTATATCAACGAAAATATCTAACTATACCTACAGGTGGGGACCTAATTGACTTACCAGTGATTCCTGACATTATTTGGAGTCAAACATGTAAATTAAATTTTGGTCTCCGGTGACTTTTTCGATGTATTTTTTTTCTAAATCAAACGAATTGAAGTCGTCACTGGTAACTCAGTCGAGCAACCGCTTAACCCGCTTACTGATTTTTTCGTGTTTTTTTATGTTAATAGTTTTAAAAAAAAGTCAACCGAGATCAACATTTTATTAAATTTTTTACTCTAATTGATGTGAGGAATCATTAGTTAAAGTAAGTCAAGTACGTCAATTAATATTTTGTATACAACAACTAAGTCAGCTCACAAAAAATATTTTCATAGATGTAGGTACTTAAGATAAGAGTTCAATTATTCAGTTCATTGCACAATTAAACTCTATGCAGCACATACCAATGTATAGGACGAAATATTTTTTATATCATAATTTCAATTGTTAAACAAAAGAAAGATTTTTTTAGAATGCTTAAACCCGAACCTACGCCACTAATTACCAATAATAAAAAATGTTTTTAAAATAAAATGTGGGTAAACACAAATGAAACATTCTAAGAATCGATTGTTAATTCGGATAAGTTTTAATCTATAAAATTGTGCGGACTGAATTTTATAGATTAAAACTTATCCGATCACAAAAACTGCAAAAGGCAACACGTGATTAAAGGACACAACTCTTAGGTCAATACTCCGAATGTGGAACATAGAATGGCTTGACATTGAATTTGCACGAGCAATTTCATAAGAAGTGTTCAATGTCAGTGCCATGTAATAATGTTTAATCTAAGTACCGGGTCGCCGATTGAAAAATCAATAAACTGTGCGAACGACCAGCAGCCCAAGCGAGCGACTCATTATTACACAGAGTTTGTGATGGCAGAATGTTAATGTAAATGATTGATTCACTACATCGTATCGGCAATGTACACGAGATAAGATTATTATTTATTACATCATATTTCACCGGTGTCTAAAAGAGTTTCAGTGGTTAAATAGGAATAAACTTATAAGGTTTCTGATTCTACTTTCAAAAGGTTATGTTATTATACTGAACTGATGCAGAAGTAAGTACTACTTGAAGCTGTTTTTTAGTTGTTTTTAGGAAGCACCGTTGCTTCAGGAAGATTATTGTTGACAACATATAGAATTAATTCTACTGGAAGGTTATGTATTGATTCTTAAGCATCGATTACATTTTGCGAGTTTACAAGCTACTAGCCGGCGAATTCACTATCTGCTAGTAAACTCGCTCAGCGTAATCATATTTCTAACTAGCGGATTGCGAACAATCTACGAAAAAGTTGTGAGGGGGGCTACTTCGCTTGCTACTCGATAGTGTGTGGCCTTGTTAGCTAGTAAACTAACCTTGTGTCATCATAGTAGCTAATGAACTAGCTGCGAGTATCACAGTTTTCTACAAAATGTCGACAGAATTAGTTTGCGCGGGAGTCGTTATTTAGTCATTATTGAGTGGTAGGTAGTTCGCTACTGAGCGAATGGAAAGTTTTGTTTGTCATATCACCCGCTTGTAAACTTGCCGGCTAGTACTCGCTCAATGTAATCGAATTAACTAAGAACAATGGAGCCCTAACGTAGGTACAAAAATCGAACATTTTTTACATATCATTTTAATTGAGCTTCAGTGACGGAAGTATTTATAGTATCGTTCTTTTGTCGCGCGACAAGTTGTCCTTTCGTGTCGACCGTGTCGTATAAAATTTTCACAGCCGATTAATATCGCATGCGACTAGTTCTATTTTGCTTGATAATTGCAACGAATGGTCGCCTGCAAAAATTGACGGTTTCGCGGTCGATATATATAAATATATTTTTTATGTGAATACCGCACAAGAGTCACCAACTGCTCCCGCCTGGAGCCAGTGAGACTATGGCATCCCCAATTAGGGTATGTTGTGAGGCTGCAGGTAGGAGGGAGGGGAAGGAGATGGGGAAGAGGAAGGTGGGAAAGTACCTGGTTATTCAGATCTAGTCACCAAACACGGCTAAAGCCATTTCAATTCTGAATGGTGATCTTCACCAGAGAGTATCTTCCACTCTGGAACGTGCCGCAAATATACTACATATATATTATTTTAAAATAATTAATTGTGAAATACAATAAATTAATCAAATAAAATTTATTTGCGCACGCCGGGTTCGAACCCGCGACCTTTGGATTGTGAGTCGAGATCGAGAGTCTTACCTCGGGACCACGGAGCCGATGTTTGACATTCGCCGCTTGCGATCTGTCGCCGCAAGGCAAAAGTCGAAAGTTTGTCTACTTCGGCGCTTGCGGTTTTAACTACCTGCGCGGCCTGTCGGAAACAACTTTTTGTATGATCGATTTTTTAAAATAAAAAAAAATCGACTAAATTTTATCTAAAAACCACTGGATTACTTCAGGCATCAACGCATTTTTAAATCTTTTTTCAATTGTGAAGTTAATCGTAAACAGAAAAATAAAAAGCTAACGGTCGCAACTGGTACAGGAATCCATGATCTGTCATCTTACCAGGACGAACGCCTTAACTAATTCGGCCACTGAGACCTCTTATTTTTAAGCCATTTTTGTCAATCCATATTTTAATTTCAGAATTAAAAATATTTACTACGACTAATTTTTTCCATGTTTTGGCAACAACGATTTTTTAAATGGAAATAAATGTTCGAAGAACTGGTTTGTAACCTAGATAGTGTCTCGGATAAGCGTTTTAAATTTTATATAATATGGGACACCTATTGAGCTTTTTCTAAATAATATTCAATTTTTTTATTAGAATAACTTTTGAAGGTTATTCCCATGAACGTAATTAGTCATTGAAGAATCCTATCCTAATAATACTATTATAAAGGCGAAAGTTTGCATGGATGTATGGATATATGTTTGTTACTCTTTCCCGCAAGAAATACTGAGTGGACTTTAAAAATTCCTTTCACTAATAGAAAGCTACATCATTTACGAGTAATATAGGCTGTGTATAATGGTAAGCTGTGGCGTTATGAATAAGCTCTGGCTTCATGAAATTATTTATCATATGTTCTCTGTCCCTTACAAAATTGAGTTATTGCAAACGTCAGAAGAAAAGCAAACAAATTGTTTCCTTGGAAACGACGTTTTTTTTTATTTTTGAATTAGGCAATTGACCCTAAAAAGAGTGCTTTGTTGGCGTCGTAGTTAATACCAATCTCTAAAAAAAAATCGCCAAAATGTACGTATGCGCACAACTTCCGAACGACTGCATCAAATGGGATAAATTTTTTTTGTTCGTTATTTTGTTTAAAACTACAGTTGAGCTCTGGCATTATGAAATTTATATAAAAAAATAATAATAGGTAGCACGCAAGCAGTTTGAAAACTGAATGTACCAGGAATGAATGTGTGGAATGCGAGAGGTAGGAGGGGTGAGGAGGGGGAGGGGGGAGGGCGTGGTGGATTAAGGGGGGGGGGGGGGTGGAGGAGCGGGGGGGGGGGGGGGGGAGTGGCGCGTGCGAAGCCGGGGGCAAAAGCTAGTAAAGAATAAAGTTATTTTAATAAAAAAGATTGGGAGAATAAAAGTCTCTGGGTCTCTTCTATCCTGAAAAGGGTTGTATTGACAATGGCGACACTTTTGAAGCTGTCACTGGCTAGCAAAATAGATCGAGAGCTATTTGGCTCCCACTCTAAATAGGACACAACAATGCACCAAGCGAAATCTCGGAAGAAAATCAAAGAACGATTTAAGTAGATTAGCACACGAAAGAAAAACATAAACACGTAGGGTATTCTTACTAGATACCGATAAAAATATTAACATTCATGATTAATTATTTAAAGTAGATAATAATAATGATTACGATGACCAACGATTAGCAATAACTGAACTGGATGAAAGAGAAAAATACGGATATTAAAAAAACAATGGACACATTAAATACACCTAAATGAAAAACACTATCAGAGAGTACTAAACTACCCATTGTTTTATGGATAGAACGTCACAGGGTAAGCAATATACACATTGTGCATGTCATGCACATTTAGAAAATAAAACAAACACCTTACCATTCAGCAAACAATGCTAGTAAGAAGAATATTTATTTATATTAATTATCAATCGGATTTAAGTAATAAAATTTAGTTCAAAAGACTGAATAATAAAACATGAGAGCAAAACTAATTAAGTTGATATGATTTAACACCTGAGAGGTTATCGGATATCTATCTATCTAAACAGGTTGTTAAGGGGTGTACTTGACTTACTTTAAGTGATTCCTGACATTATTTGAAGTCAAAAGATGTAAATGAAATTATTTTGAAATGATTTTTTTTTCTACTAAAAATATTTAATTATTTATTTAAAAATACAAATTTTTATATTTTTTATTTAAAAGTTTGTAACTTTTAAATAAAAAATACAAAAATTTGAAAAAATATATATGTACAAACATTAAAAAATCAGAAGGTATTGGACAGTTAGGGATGTGGTAAGGGATTAGGCGGTTACTTGGTTGAGTTAGTAGTAATGAAATGTAAAAACAAAAAAAATTGTGTGTTTTTGAATAAAAAAGTTTAGAAAAAAAAACGAAAAGAAAATAAAAGCAGGATTCACTGGTTAATTTAAGTTCCTCAACACTCTTTATATACTTTCTTTAAATTTAAAATAAAAATTCTTCAAAACTAAACAAATAAAAAGAAATTAAATAAAAAGAAAAAAAATTGTGCAAAATCACGAGTTTTCATTAATGTATTTACCGACCGGTATCGCTTTGCTGATGATGCTTGAGCAAAGCGAAACCGGTCGGTAAATAAATTCATGAAAACTCGCGGTTTTACGTGTTAAAATAGTGGTAAAATAAATGTTTTATTTTTATGAAATATGTCAAACCACAAAGTGATTGCTTTCTATAATAATAATAAAAAAAAATTATTACATACCCCAAAATCAGCAAAATAAAACAATCGATTGCATTAAATAACACACCTTTCATCAGCAAAACAATGGGCTGTTCATAAATAATTCACTGACACACATGAATATAAAACCGAAATAAACAATAAAATTATTCATTGATTCAATTACTCACTTTACAGTAAGAACATTCGAATACGAAACACGATTAAAATAAATGATCGAAAAATATACAACGGTGTTTTGGCGGCGAGTGTTGATTTTCCAAACCAAAAGCTTGGAACGTATATATTCATTAGAGCAGGCGAGACTGTTCTTCGCGCGGGTTAAAATACAACTATTCGCTTATCCACATGTTGGGTATGGGCTATCGACTACCGGCTATCGCGTATCGGGTGGAGGGGTGGGATCATCGACATTGTCGATGACTACTCGACGCTAGGTTACCTCAGAGCTTAGGCCGATAAAAGTAAGTGCTACGAGGTGTAAGCTGTCTTCTAAGTGTGCTAGACACTCTACAACTTTACTAGCACCGGTTGCAGTGTTAACCCGAGCATATTTGGTCAGATTACTTCCGCTTTGCGATGAAATCCAAATTAAAGGAAAACTTCGGAACGTACCTGAAAACGAAAAACCGTTTTTGAAAGGTGGTAAAATACGAATTAATATCAAATTTTATAATTAGAAAGTAAAATTTTTTACATTAAGCCCACACAGAAGGCGATGAGGAAAATAATTTCCCTATGTCATCTTTGGGGATGCTGTCTGGATGTGGCTAAAGAAAGGAAGGCGAGGAAATTCTGGGAAAAAGGGTATGAGGGGTGGGTAGGAATCTAGGGATCAGAATGTTCAGGGGTGACGGATGTCCGAATCCATTCCTCCCGCTGCGGTATAAGACCAGCTACAGAGGTCACAAGGTTTCCGCAAACCGGTCTCTTCCGTTTCAGCCCACTACGCAGCTGGTGAGCAAGCACATCCGCCACCAAAACCTGAACACACCTCACCCGATGGACCCGGGCACCCCTACTAAGTCACCAAACGCAGCGAACCACTAGGGGTGACCTATGGCAGAGGTGTTGGTTATCCAATAAATGGTTCCCGGGGCGGCGGTATCTACCCATACCCGCCTCCCAAATTATAATTTATAAGATATAATTTTTTAAACTTATTTTTTTTAATGCAAACAAAAAGTTTTAAAAATGGCTCACCTTAGGTTTTTTGCAAATAAAATTAATGGTAACGAAAAAAATAATACCACATATTTTATTAGACAAATGCATTGTAAATGTTTTTGTCACCTCCCTTTTTTGTAGTTTTATGTAAGTATAATTATATTAAAAAATAGAGTGTGCAATTCGTACGCGGTAGAAGTGAAACCTTCAGAAAACTAAAGTTGACAAAAGTGTGGAGGCTTCGAAGCGCCGCGCGGTGGAGACCGATGGAGGCGTCTACTAATAAATACAGGAATTCCAAAAACTGAAAAAATCGAACTAATATCTATGAGAACCAAAGTGTTGACGAATATCTACAGCTCAAACTGTTGACTAATATCTATGAGAACCAAAGTGTTGACGAATATCTACAGCTCAAACTGCTGACTAATATCTATGAGAACCAAAGTGTTGACGAATACCTACAACACTGGCAGAGGTTGTATTTGCAATTATGTATAGCATATTGGAATAACGTAATATTGCGTATGCAGTTTAAAAAACTTAATTTATGTAAGTATGTATGTAAAAATCCCTAATATCGGATTATTGGGCACATCTAGCTGATTAGTCCAACCTACGCTCTGTAGATATTAGTTCAACCTACGCTCTGTAGATATTAGTCAACACTGGGACCGTCATATATATTCGTCCGACCTTAGCTCTGTAGATATTAGTCAACACTCTGAAGTTCGTAGATATTAGTTCAACATATGAGCTGTAGATATTCGTCCGACATACAGGCTGTAGATATTAGTATCTGGAGTCAGACCGATAGGCTACGAAGCGCCACACAAAGAGGAAACCGATTATATTATATTCTCTCATTCTCTCGCAGGCTACATCCTATAGATGTATGTGTTTGTCTCTTTTTAGTGTCGCTATTTTTCGTTTCATAGAGTTTCAGATCACAACGGCCCTAAAGAAGTTTTTACTTAAAAAAATTCACCAAGTTAAATTTACTTTTTCAAATTGTGATCTGAAACATGGTTTCATAAAGGCCACTTTAATTCTCTCGTTGTTAACTTTTAGATTTCAATATAAAGCGTGATATTTTTTATCTTTCTAACACCGTTTAGATCAGTGATTTCCAAAGTGGACTCGACGGGGGTCTACGTTGGCATATGAAAATTTATCTGGTTTCAATAGTAAAGACAAAAAATGTTGGCTTGGCTTTACCTACCAATGTAGACAGATAATAATACACTACTCACAAAAATTAAGGTTGTAAAAAAATTGCAGATTTTTCGGTGATTTTTGACAGGCCAATTTTTTTAATTTTTAATTTTTCGGTGAAAAATGGTCGTATTGAGACTTAAAAAAAAGCATTTTGAAGCTGTAAGATTCTAATTTTCAGATTTTTGGCAATTTTTTTAGGAGTTTCCACGGTTTTCATGTAATCCTAACAGATAGAAAGTTTCGAAAAAATTATTTTGCAATTTTTTTTGGTCCACGGGCTTGAATTTTTTTCAGTTAGGCCGGCATATGAATCAGATGTCTGTTTATTTAGCATTAATTTCCAATTTTTAAAACCTCCCTTAATTTTTTTGAGTAGTGTATTTTAAGAAGGTCAGCGACTTGCATAATATGCAAGTTTTTACAAGTAAAGTATCAAATATTATTTGATATTCAGTACGGTGTCGAGACTTGCAAAGAGCCGCGCCGCCCGCCCATCTGTTACGGTACGTTATTAATGTTTCATTTTAATTCTATTAAGTCTTTAATCATATTATTTTAATAAATAGAACACAAGAAAATACACTATTTTTATTTTACCACTCCGAATTTAGGGTTGAAACTCAGCCGCGACGCAAATTTCCATCGTTAGATTTAATCTTCACATTTTTTTAACTTTGGGAATGTGCTAGAAATGTAGCAGCGGGGGTCCTCCGAAACCAGTAAAATTTTGAAAGTGGTCTACGAGAAAAAAAAGTTTGGGAACCTCTGGTATAGATTATATTTCTCACCACGATAGTATGGAAGACAAAACGATATCCATGAGACCTGAATGGGTTATTCCCAAAAGCGAACATTTTTCCTGAGTGATAAGTCTGTTTTTGTTGATGTTTATTTTTATGTGCATAATAAAAACTTTAAGATATTGGCAATAAATAAGTAAAAAATATATTATATGTTATATGTTAGAAAGCGATCTCGAAGAAACCTGTTTGCCTGGGTTACTTATCTTAATGCAAACATCAATAACAGATATTATTAGTAACGTAAATTATGCAGAACGGTTTTTGTTTATTTTTGTGTTTAATAAAAGTCATAGGGCAAATAAATAGGTAAAAGTATGTTTCTGAGTATAAAAAGGTAGGTTTTCCCGCAAGCTGAGTCACGAATTGTGGGAAAGGAACGAAGCAATCGCAAACGATGCGAAACGCCGCTTACGGTAGCTTCGCTACTTTCGCGTAATTCATGGCTCGATACTACCTAGCTGTTTATACGCAGCATTAGAAAGAGAATTATCTCGAAGAAAAAACTAATTACCGAGGTTTTTTTAACTTGGTACACCTACGCATCGATTACGCAGTACAAAATAAACTGAATGAAAAAAAATAATTGATTTGAGATAAAATAGATAAAATAATTTGAAGTCAAACAACAACATCATAATGTTTTTGTTATCGTTAGGGAACGTACCCATACTACGTGACCTCTTCGGGGGGGTCTTCAAAATGTCACGCTTGGTACAAATGAGCGGCGGTTTGCTTAGGATTTTGGCCACCGGGGGGGGGGGGGGGTTAAAAATTGCAAAAAATTGGTCACGTAGTATGGGTACGTTCCCTTATTGGGATAAAGGGGGTAGCTGTGGATATTACCTAACAATTTGAAATTTTTAGAGAATGTTAAATAAACGTAAAAATATCGTTTTTAGCAGACGTGTTTTGATTAAATTTGATGAGAAAGCTCAATAAACATGAAAAATAACAACTTTTAACATTCGTGTTTTGATTGGATTTTATTCGCGTCCGACCGAAACAGGATTTTATACCGAAACCGAATATTCATTAGCTGTCTAAGTTTTGGCCGAAACCGAAACCGAAACTTTTTTAGACATGTTAAAAATCTTTTGTTTACTGAAGTTTGACTTATTTTTTACACTTATACAAACAGTTAAGGTAACGTACCCATACTACGTGACCAACTTTTTGCATTTTGTAACCCCCCCGGTGACCAAAATCCTAAGCCCGCCGCGCCGCCGCTCATTTGTACCAAGCGTGACATTTTGAAATCCGCCCCCCCCCCCTAAACGTGTCACGTAGTATGGGTACGTTCCCTAACATGTGTTAAATGAAATAAAAAAGCAATAATTGAAGTATGTGAAAAAAACATTTTTTTTATTACTAAAAATTAACAAACAATTTAACTACTGCTTGGAACAAAAATTTGTCAATAATCAACTCGTAGGTGCATTATAAAGGAAGGACCTCATTAATTGAGTATTTAATTTAAATTGCTTTTACAATCACAACATTCTTAAGACCGAAGTTACCATTTATTGAGATCTTTTGCAGAGTTTCGGTGCGGCCGAAGGTTCGGCAGAAAATCTGTCGAAACCGAAACTGATGCCGAAACTAGATTTTTTTGCCGAAACTTGCCGAAACCGAACCTTCAGTCGGTCACTAGATTTTATACAACAAAGATGTGAAACTAGCGAATATTAATTGTTTGTGCATTTAAATAGTGTATAATTTATTCGTATCGTTTAGTTAGAGGCACTGCTGAAAACCAGCTACATTCCAGGAGAAATTCTGAATGTACAGTTAGTTGAGCTGTGACCTTTTCATCAATAGAATCAATGATAAATAAAGAAAATGTATAAAATTTAAAAAATCTCTTAATGTTTTTATTATTATTATCATTTAATACAAATTATTATTACACGTACATGTTCGAAATTCAATAATATATTATTATTGCTAAAATATACAATATTATGATTAAACAGTATCTGCACAGCAACATTAAACAAGATGTTGTTAATTATGTGGTAATAAAAGTAATCACATAACAAGGCTTGTTCAGACATACTCGTATGCAGGCATTTCCCTAGATTCCTGTTCCTGTCAAATAAAAATAATTTTGCTGAGGTACATTTTAATGCATTAATAATTTAGACATGATTTTATTCTTTGAATGTGCACGTTTAATTTATGGACCTAACCAAATATCAACTCTACTTTTGCCAGTGATCTTTTCATAAATGTAATATTAACAGTGATGGGGGTAGCAAATGTAAAATCGTGCAAGGTCCAGTGTTTTAACTATAATGCCCTCCGCGTGCAAAGCCGTATCTTCTCCAAGCATTAACTTTCTAATTAAAGTGTGTTTATCGGAAGTGACCTGCCAGGTAAGTATGTTTCTGTATCCATTTGTAAATAGTAAAATAAGATAGAACCTAAGAGTTCTCAATAAATTGTACAGTGTTCTTGAGATGATTTTTCACAAAAACGGCGCTCTACAAATTATCCAATTATTATTATTATCATTCAAAAGGCACCAGACTCACCTTACGAATGAGAAAACACGGGGGAAAAGTATCGTTATCTATAACATTGGTTCCTGAAATTCAAGAACTTCCGAGGAATTATTATTAGAAACACCAACATCAATAATAATATTTTCACTCGACATAACTCTGAACTTTTTAGACACTTCTGCAGAAAGCAGTTCAAACGAAATTAGGATGAAATTGCAGAAAGCAGTTCTATGTAAACAGAATTAACGAAAAAAATCACTTTTTTTTTCACAAGCACCGGCCATCAACACTTCTGTTAGGTACATACAAGTACAATGTTCATTTGTATCGAATGCAAAACGCAAGCCAATAATAGGTATTGTTTTCAGCAACGCACATTAGTAGCTACTGATATCTGAAATGTATAATAAATTGGCTTTCGAAATCAAACACTTTTTTGCCATAACAGCGTGCAATAAAAGAGGCAATATGGAACGTAAAACAACCGGCGAACTCGGCGAAATGAAAACGAATAAGCGAGTGGCTATTTTACCAGAACGAGGAATGCCGGAGTCGGGAGTTAGAGAAAGGGGTGATGGAATTAATTGTTACTGCTGACAGCAAATTGTTTTGTGCTGACTTACTTATCTCTTCATCAATGCATGCCTGATGTCGTACAGTAGATCAGCAATAATTATGTACCTTCATCGATATACTCCTAGCAATATTTTTTATAATGCCATGCTCTTAATGAAATGCATAATTTGATGTGCTGCATTTTTCATATTTTTATTTCATTTATTATTTATTCAAAAATGGAAAGATTCGTGATGGAAAAATGATTGTAGGTACCTACATATAAATCCACAGAAAATATTAGGCAAAGAATTTATGAATTCCTTCAGTAGCTCGATGTAAATATTTAAGGTAGATATTTCAGGTGAGGTAGGTAATAATGAAAAGAACGACCACTCTAATGGCCGAGACAGAAAAACGAAAAGCTGCTTGCCTCCCAACCCAGAAATCGTGGGTTCAAAATTCGGCTCAGCCAAAAAGAGTTTGTGTTCTATACAAATCAAATGCAGATCAATAGAGGATACCGATTATTGGTGAGAGACGACCAGTCGTAATGAAAATTGTTTGAAATGGATTTAGCTGTTTTTATTGTAGATATTATTTTCCCACGTCTTCCGGTATTCTTTAGTCATATGGTAACTGGAACTGAAAGGTGGGGAAGTGAAATCATGATTTTACTACGAATCGATTACGTTTATTAGATAAATTGAAGTTTTTCCTACAGTTTCGCTTGAGTAGAATTAAAATAAAATTATTAATGACGTTGTAAAAAACAAAAGCGTAAAACACTTTTTTTTAAATTTATTTTAAAAAAAATAATGGTAAATTTTTGAGATCGCTGGCAATGGTTAATACGCACTTTTTTTGAAAAAATCTTTTGATTCACCCTAATTACATTAAAAGACAACTATTTGCATTGGGGGAAGTGGAAAATATTTCATTCTAAATTTCGATTACGTAAATTTAAAATTAGCTTTCATTCTGTGAAACGAGACCGTCCATTTTCAAACATTATTTTCAAATGTCATTTTGTTATGTTGGTATTCTTGTTACTGTACGAAAAGATGCTAGAACAAAGCGTAGCAGACTTCATGGGAATTCTAGGTTTGTGTAACATGGTTTGTGATACAAAAGAAAGTGCCCCTTTATAACGCCTACTCGCGTCAAGGCAAGAAAAACATCCCAGTTTTCAAGTAGTTTAGCGGCTACGCTAGGTTTGTGTAACATGGTTTGTGATTCAAAAGAAAGTGCCCCGTACCTTCAAAATCTTCTAGCCGTTCGTTATACATTCAAGTGTATCAGGAATACCAACATACCAAAGTGACAGCGAATGAGATAATAGCTAATGACATACAATCTCACAAGACGAAAGCTAATTTTAATTTTACGTAATCGAAATTTAGAATGAAATATTTTCCACTTCCCCCAATGCAAATAGTTGCCTTTTAATGTAATTAAGGTGAATCAAAAGGTTTTTTTTTAAAAGTGCATATTAACCGTTGCCAGCGATCTCCAAAATTTAATAAAATAATTAGAAAATTATGAATGCACATAAGAAATAACTTTCAAAAAACACCATTCTATGGCGAAGATCATTTGTGACAGTTTCCCCAAATTAACTTTTTTCTTTCAAATAAAATTATTCACAAAATAAATTTAAAAAAACTTTTGCCCTCAAATCGCTTATTCCTGAACTTCGCTTGCCAAGCGATTTTTATGCCTATTAACCCTACATTCATAGTGATTTAAGACAATAATCCTGAGACGCAGACGGCGCGGAGCAGTGAAAATGTCACCGCAGGGAGGACTTTTTGAAATAATGGCATACAGAGCTCCGGGCCAATAAGGCCTAAGTGGTTGTTGAAAAAATGGTTTATTTGGTTGTTTGTTAAAAAATATTTGCAAGGAGACATGGCTGCAATAGAGGGAGCAGAACGGACGACGCAGAAATCCCCACACCGAAATCATAAGTGTGCGGCCCGCGGTGATACCTCACATTGTCCTATATCACATTGACCCGAAAAGTGTGACGACCGCTGCTGTAGACAGATCCGCGCCTCGGGCGGCCAGCCCGACAGGATGCTGCCTTCAGTCGTTCCTTCGGGAATCAGGATGAATTGCTACAGCGGCTGGAGGGGATCTAGCAAGTCCAGCCCAGGGGGAAGCCGATCTCCACTCGTGGTCGGCGGTGGAATCTTGATTATATCTAAATATAGGTCGCGGCCGATGTTGATTTAACGGATTACCGTTCCTTGCCGACTAAAATCAAAGGGCGAGGGCGAATCGTCTGAAATAAATCCGATTCAGTATCTCGGTAGGTTTTATTTTATTAAGCGGTACATCGACGCCTTTTGCGTATTCACTTTACTTGACAAGTAATTTTTTAAAAGAAATTCAGTTCATTATAAAAATAACGATCGACATCGCTCAAATTCTAATATTTTCATAACACTTCACTTCTCTTCAAGACCCATGCTCACTCCTTCCTCTCCTTTAAAATACCCTCTACACAGCATCCACAAAGATGACATAGTTTCTGCTGGAAATTATTTTCCTCGGGAAAATAAATCACTCCTGTGTGGAGTTAATAAATCATTAAATTTGTAAGTAGTTACTTAAATACCTACCTACCTAATTATAAATCACGTTTTTTTTTATATTTCAAATAAGAAATTATACAATTGGTCCAAAGAAACGTCACCACCTTAATGACAATTCTTTTTAAATATTCTCAGGCCGGTAGGCACCATAATATTGATTATTCCGATTCGAGAACTCGTAGAAGGAATCACTATTGTGCGAACACTAGAGGGATAAAAAGGTAGCATCCAACACGGTCACCATCTTGAACCGGAACGTAACAAATAAATTTACAGACAGATTAAATGACAAATGGTCGAGTTAAGACAGGACTTCGCTACGCAATAGGGGTGCAAATAAAGTAACTTTTAATTTAAATCAATAATTTGAAGTAATGAGTTGTGGATAATGGCATTGTTAGGCTATGTCATAAAGTAGCAAGCGTTTTCGGGCTTGGCCAATTTCAGCATATCGCTCGCCATACATTCCCAATGAGAACGTATGGCGAGCGATATGCTTAAATAGGCCAAACCACGAAAGTATAGCGCCAGGCGTGAGAGTAATTTAGGGTAATTAGAGAATAATAAAAAGGAGATGAAAGATAATATATATATTTTGTATATATATATACAGGTTGTTAAGGGACGTACTCGGCTTTCTTTATTTAACAAATGATTCTTGATATTATTTGGAGTAAAAAATGTATACGAAATTTTTGGTGTTAATTTTTTTTTTCAACTAAAAATATTTTAAAAAACCTATACAATTGGACAGTTAGGATCGGCGTGATGGGTTGAGCGGTTACTCGGCTGAGTAACCAGTGACGACATGTGGAAAAAAAATCGAGTGCATTTCACACGCGGTAGAAGCGAAACTTTTCCAAAACAATCTCAACCAATAGAAAGAAGCCTTGAAAAGTGAGGTCATAATCAAAGCGGGCAATGAGCGCAGACCTAGCGTCATTTCCGTTTCATATCTCAACCAATAGATAGGAGCCTTGAATGTGACATCGTAATCAAAGCGGCCAATGAGCGCAGTTTGATGCTTCGCAGGTGCTGTTATGCGTCATTTCCCTTTCATCCGAATTTCAAATCACAATGGGACTAAAGAAATTTCACATGGAAAAAATGTTTGATTTCAAAAACAAAATTTTAAAAGTCACGGGAGACGAAAATTTCATTTACACTTTTTACTCCAAATTATCAGGAATCACTGGTTAAAGTAAGTCAAGTACGTCCCTTAATGCCCTGCGTATTGTGTAAAAAATAACCGCATTTTTGCACAAACCGCGGTTACAAACATGCAACCGCGTAATACAAGCACAATGCATCTTGCACTTGTATAGAAATAAACCGGCACGCTTCAAAGGAAGCGCTGGTAACAGGGACTTGAACTTGATAGAGGGCATTGAACCGCTACCCTTACTTATAAACAAGCAACGGGTATTGCAGAAATGCATAATAAATAATAATAATATATGCTTATGAAAAGGCATATTTCGGCGAAATTTTCACGATAGTGCAAGTTTTTCATAACAAGAATTGGATACGCGCCATAAAATATATTTAAATACATTTGGGCATTAATCTCATTTAAATTAATAATTTATGCTATGGGACCATGGGGGCGCCATCTATGGTGGTTGTATTATATTGAATTTCCCTATGTGACATTGAAATTCAGTGAATTTTGCATTTTCTGACCTCTGTGGAGCAAGCAATTACTTCCGACGTGAGTTTTGGTTAAAGCCAATAGATGTCAGTCCTAATCAAATGATTGACCCATAATTGAATTATTGTTGTGAAATTTCAGCACGTACTATTAATTTGCAAATTAATATTCATTGTGTGAATTACCATCCTGTGATAAACACCGTTTGAGATTGTGCAAAACCGCCTTGGCAAAATCAATATTTGAAGGAAAACTAGTGTCGTTTTGTGCTGGACATCCTGTGGAGAGCTGCATTCTCGAGTGAGTTTTTGTTTTGTTTTCACTGAGGATTTTGGAATTGCTGTATAATCTGTTTTGTGTCACTTAGGGAAGAGTTCATCTTTCATTAATTACATAGGGTAGTATTCCCTCGTGTCTGGGGCTATTTACACGCCCCTACAAGAATTTTTTGAATAAGCATATTTATTTAAAAATCAATATAAAATTGGGGCGATTTTTTTTTGCATAGAATACCTCCCTATCTATATATCAAATACTTGAATTGAATAAATTGGCAAGAACGAGGGTTATTTTACTTTGTCCCACTTCAGTTGAGATTGGGTGGTCGTTTACGTACTCACTGTTGTTTACTACACACTCACTTATTGTGCAAATTATTTTAAGGCAAATAAGATATTAAAATCTAAAGTATACCAGAACTAAAATTTTATTTATTTTTTAGTGCGACACCATGGACAAGGGCGCCATGTGGCGCGCGCCTTGTCGAGGCGATTGGTCCCCGACCCGGAAGAATGTAAGAATATTTTCCGCAAACTGTCAGAGCACATTTTAAAGTTTTTGAGTGCATGTGTCCTGCCGCCGAGTGATTTTACGTAATTTTCTCTTATATGTGTCATTTCACGATAAAGTATGTACCACAACGGAGCTATCAATGTCACTTCCTCCGCTTTATTTTCAGCAGACTTCTTAGCAGCTTAACTTTGGCGTACGTAATAGTAATAAAGTAATAAGAATAAGTAATATAATGAAATATAATAAAATGAAATGCACAAAATAATTTGCAAGGCAGATAGAAATATTACACCTTTAAATTTATATGACGAGAATGCCAACATTCTTATAAATACTAACCAGGAATTATTAGATTCCTGGTCAAATAAAATTATTCACGCAAAACACTTCAATTATCTCAACCAAACGTATGTTGACAAACTTTCGTCAAACAAATGGTTGAGTATTGGAGAGTTGAGCGCAGAAATAGAAGGATTTATGCTTGCCATTCAAGATAGAGTCATTAATACTAAAAATTATAGAAAGCATATAATCAAAGATATAAATCAAATTGATGATTTATGTAGAAAATGTTTGGCTTTTCCCGAAACTATAGAACATATTATATCGGGATGTTCTATATTAGCGCCTTCCGAGTATACATTTAGGCACAATCAGGTTTTAAAAATAATTCACCAAAGTTTGGTAATTAAACATAACTTGATTGACTGCCGTAATATAGTACCATATTATGAATATGAACCAAATTCATTTTTAGAAAATGAATTTTATAAAATATATTATGATAAAACTATACTAACAGACAGAACAATTAGTCATAATAGACCTGATATAGTTTTACATGACAAAATTAAAAAAATAACTTATATCATTGATGTAGCTATTCCAAATTCCTGTAATATTCAAAAAACTATTTCTGAAAAAATAAGAAAATACACAGATTTAGGAAATGAGATTAAAAGAATTTGGCATTCTCGGACTATAAAAATATTGCCATTTGTTATTTCGGCCACTGGCATAATACCTAGGAATCTGATTCAAAATTTAAGCATATTAGATTTGTCAAAGAATTTGTATATAAAAATGCAAAAATCAGTCATTTTAAATACATGTAGGATTACAAAGGATTTTTTAAATATTTATATTGAGGGATCAGTAGGATTTATAGGTTCAATTAGAAATGCCACAGAGCCGAACCCTCTGATATGAAAATATCTGGAGTCGGTGAATTATATTCCCATTTGGTCTCTAGTAGGTTGACATGTTGTTCTTGTATTGTTTTGTATTTATAATACTTATATAGTGCAATTGCATAGCGTGGGTTGACTAGATGATCATTTGGGGAAGTGTGTGAAAGGGTTTAGTTTTTCCTTCTTTTTTTCTTTTTTTTTTTTTTGGGGAAAATTTAACCCGGACATTTAAATCTGGTGCGTATTAAAAACTTATATTGTGAAACAATTTCTTTCTTTACCCGGCATGCTTTATTTTGTTTTTTTTTTATATTAGCTCCACACAGGAGGCACCGAGGAAAATAATTTCCCTAGGGGCCTATGTCATCTTTGAGGATGCTATGTGGAGGATTTTTTAAGGGAAAGGAAGGAGAAGAAAATATGGGAAGGAAAAATGTATGAGGGGTGTGTAGGAATCTGGGGGTCGGTGTGGCCAGGAGTGACGGACGTGTGACAGACTGCGGTGCACGGCGAAGGGTCGGGAGAATCCGGCTGGAGAGGTCAAAAGGCCTCCCTCAATCAGTCTCCTCCGATCCAGCCCGCCACGCAGTGGTTGGGCAAACGTATACGCCACCAAGACCTAGACAAACCTCATCCCATGAACCCGGGCACCCCTGCTAAGTCACCAAACGTTGCGAACCACTTGGGGTGACCTGTGGCAGGGGTGTTGGTTGTCCAATAAATGGTTCCCGGGGCGGCGGTACCCATACTCTCCAAATTAAAAAAATTACAATGTCACATGAACAATTTCTTTCTTCATGTGACGTTGCAATGCATGCCGGGTAAAGAAAGATATTTTTTCTCCCTGCATTTCCTTTCCCATGCGTCCCCATTCCCGCCCCCGTTCCCTTCCCGCGTCCCCTTTGCTTCACGCGTTCCCCTTCCACCTTTCCCGGCTTCCATCCTCCCGCGTCCCCCCGTCCCGCGATCCCCTTCTCCCCGCGTTACTCTTCCACCTTCCCTGCCCGCCCCCTCCCTCCTCCACCTAACCCCCTCTCCTTCGTTTCCCTCCCCCCTCCCAGATTCCCCTCCCCCTCCCTAAATTTTAATGGATTAATTCCGAGTTACAAACCCACAACCGCAATCAGAATTTTTAATTATTCCATTCTCTTGTAAACTTCGTGGTTATTATACTGTTAATAAATAATCAAAGATAGGTAAGGAATATATTGTGCAATAAAATATAACATATTTTTTCTTCGATTCATCATCTGACTTCTGGTAATTAGAAACCTGCGTTTGGTTTTCTTCCACGTTACACACAGGCTTTTCCCATTCTTCACAGATACTTTCTTAGTACAGTACACGATAAATTCAGTAAGTGACCTGACGTTCATCCAGAATCGTCGCAATAGGCGAGTTTAAGGTCCGAAATGTGGCAAGTCTCCACGTTTTTACGCATTTTTCTCTTTCACTTTCGGTCACTGTAGTCAGTAAAGGGACTGTACCTGCGCGAGAATGGATCGTATCAAGTTCTGGTCGGCATTAAAATTTGTACAATACCTATATAGAATTAGTTGGTTGGAACAAACAGCCACCTGTCAATTAGTCTGCCTTTATACAATTATGTCATGCTACTGTATAAATAAAAAAATATATTTTTCTTATTCCAAATATGTAGGTATATGTAAATATCTGTCAATTAAACCTAAAAGGCGAAATCTTCTCAAAACGTAGAAGGCAATGCAATATTTTAATTTGGCATAAAACTATGAAATTTTATTATAAACATGTCAAATGGAAGTTTAATCTATTAAACAACTGGTTAATTAAAAAAATACCAACAATAAATATTTCAAATCCGGTTATGTGATCTTAAGCTCACCAAAAAGAACAAATCGCCGTCTCATAAACCCGTTACAAATACAAGGAAAAACCTACAAATTTTAGATACTGAAAAATACCCGGGACCACATCGATAAACATTTGAGATTATGCAGGACAAACAAAAACTAAAAGTAAAAATGTCCGACTAATTGGTGTATTTTGTAGAATAGCTCATCCTCTACTAGCACCGTATAAGGGTATTATAGGTACTTCACTTTATGTAATCCAGGCACGTCTAAATTATGTAATAGAAATATGGGAAAACACGCACACTCCGTATTTAAACGACTTGCAAACAATACAGAATAAAATTATTAAACAACAACTAAAACCCAGATACATGCAAAAAAGTATACCAAGTAACGAACTTATTGAAAATCAGAAACCTGTACGAATATAACCTATACCTATTAATGTACAAAATCCAAAACTCATTTACACTCACAATAACACTTATAAAAACATCACAAGTACATGAACATCACACAAGACAAAATAATAAGTTATACACTAATATAAGACTGAAAGTGGTAAGAGAAGCATAGGGCACCCAGCCACGAGGGTTTACACATGACATATTTAAGAAAAAAGTTTAATATTAAGATTAGTTAGAAATATCTAAATGTAGGTACTTATATAGTGTATTAAGGGACGTAATTTCCTGATATTATTTGGAATAAAACACGTAATTTTGATCTCCGGTGTCATTTTTGATGTTTTTTTTATTTAAAAAAATGGGTTGGGTGGTTACTCGTCTGAGTGACCAAAGATGACACAAAAAAAACATAAAAGTCACCAGAGACTAAAATTTCATTTACATTTATTCAATCACACATAAGGATATCAAATCAGTCGAAGATTAAATTAAACTTCAAGAGGACCTCAATCGTCTTTCCGTCGACTGTGAATTAAACAAACTAGTTGTAAATACCTCAAAATGCAATAAATTATCATTTACACGCAACAAAAATAAATTTTCCTTTGAGTATATAATAAACGGAACACATAATATTCTTCTTCTTCAATGGCGCTACAGCCCATTTCGAGCCTTGGCCTCCTTCGAATAAGCTTCCACCGCCCTCTGTCCTCGACCGTCGTCTTCCAATCTGCAACATGGAGTAATCCTCTTGCATCCTTCCTGACATCATCCTCCTATCTCAGTCTAGGTCTGCCCGCCTTTCGTTTACCTCCCGCGTGTCCTGTCAGAACCTTCTTCGGTACTCGTGTGCTTGGCATTCGGTGCACATGTCCGGCCCATCTTAATCTTTTAGCCATAAATGGGTGGAGAGTCTGGGCGCTTGGTAAATATCATAGAGCTCATTGTTGTGGCGGATTCTCCATGCCTCTCCCTCTCGCACCGCTCCTAAGATTCTTCGAAGTACCTTTCTTTCGAAGATGTCCAGCTGTTCCGCTGACTTTGCTGTCAGTGTTCCCGCCTCACATCCATAGGCCAAGACCGTTCTAACACATATTAAAGAAGTATAATCTATCATGGAAGATCAGGGACCTTGGGTTTATACTGGATGTTAAATTAAACTTTATACAACACACTGACGAAATCATCAACAAAGCCAACAAAATGCTGGGATTTATAATTCGTATAACAAAACCATTCCGCAACATTAAAACTCTTTATTCCCATACTCTTATACTCTTTAGTCCCCTCTAGACACTGCACACCGATCTGGACTCCTTTCTACCAAGCCCATGTCGAAAGAATCGAATGAATTAAAAAAATAAATTTAAACACATAAATTATAAACAAAACTTACACTTTTCAAATTACACCGAAACTTTGACCTTTCACAACTTCAACTCCCTTTATACACGACGTTTAATTTTTGAACAAACCTTGTTTATTTAAAATTCTGAATAATGACCTGGACTCGCCAGAGCTTACCAACTTAATAAAAATTCATATTCAATCATATTCGATCAACAAAACAATCCAATTTATTTCATGTGCCCACATGTAGAACTAACATTAGAAAAAAATCCCCAATTCCCCGTATATGTGCGCAATGGTGCCCAACCTAAGAGTATGGATATTAGAATCATAGTTCCATGTGCCCAACCAATAATCCCAACCGTCATGAGTCAGTGAGACTATGGCATCCCCAATTTTGGTATGGTGTGATGCTGAAGGTAGTAGGGAGGGGAAGGAGATGTGGAAATGTACCTGACTATTCAGATATAGTCATCAAACACGGCTAAAGCCATTTCAAGTAACGTTACAATTCGGATGACTCGAGACGGTTGGGAGCAGTTGGGACTCTTGTGTCATATTCAGATATAAAAGGTATTTTATATGCAAGTAGTAATCTTTAGCGTTTTTTTTGCTAACCGACCGCACGAATAATTTTTTTTTATTTTTTTATTTTTTTTATTTACATATGCATATATATTACAATACATTACAATGTGATCATTTGTCTGTCCAACTGGGCAGAATACCCGTTTCAGGACAGCCAAATTGTATATTTAGTTCATAATATTCTTAACAAAGGAATGGTTTCGTTCAAGATATCACGGGAATTTGCTTCTGTCAAGACAACTTTTGAGAACATTAAGAATTGTATATAATTAAGAGATGGTTTCTTTATGTCTTTAAAAGAATCGCAAAGATGTGATTTTTTTCAAGGTCAATTTGGACATTCACTCTGAATGCATTTATTTATGTTCTATGAGTGTTTTCTTTAGTGAGATGACAAGTAGGAGATTCTTTCCAGGCCATTTTAGAGAACATTTAAAAATGCATAGTCAGAATTTACACATTTATAAACCAATATTTGACATATGAATTCCCAATGTATTTATAACTATCTAATTTTAATAAAGTACTATAATTTTTAGAATTTCTTAAATAGTAGAAATTACACAATTATAATCCAAATTTTTTGTTTTTGTTTTTTACAGTGAATACCGCACAAGAATCTCAACTGCTCCCGTCTGGGGCCAGTGAGACTATGGCATCCCCAATTGGGGTATGTTGTGAGGCTGAAGGTAGTGGGGAGGGGAAGGAGGTGGGGAAGAGGAAGGTTGGGAAGTACCTGGCAATTCAGATCTGGTCACTAAACACGGCTAAAGCCATTTTCAAGCAACGTTTCAATTCTGAATGGTGGTCTTACACCAGGGCGATACTGATAGTATCTTCCACTCTGGAACATGCCGCAAATATACTATATATTATTTTTTAAATGAATTAATTTTGAAATAACACAAATTAATCAAATAAAATTTATTTGCGCATGCCGGGTTCGAACCCGCGACCTCCGGATTGTGAGTCAAGAGTCTTACCCACTGGACTACGAAGGTCGTCAATATATGACAAATGATTTTTCAAGCTCGTATTAATTTATTTAGTTGTTTATAAGTATGTCATAAGTATGTCGTATTTTGTGATTGCCGCATACTACTTCGGAGAGTCGAAATTATTAGTAAAAATAATTTTACAGCGGATTTTCACTCAAGATGCCATCAGATATAAGTATATCGACTTTGGTTGTACGGCCGTATATCCTCTTTGCATACTTATCTGAAGAAAACATTTTCTAAACTTTCGGCCGGACCAATTGTCGCCGGACCAAATGTCAGTCGGAAGAACTGTCGGCCGGACCAAATGTCGCCGGACCAACTGTCATGGAACCAATATAATACAAAATTTTACAATACAGACATTTTTAACAAAATAACCTTCAGAAATACCGAATAGAAATAACGCATACGATCGAAAATTAATACATGAGTGTGAAATGTATCGGAAGCATCTCATATCCTTATCCTATTGTCCTCTTCCTCTCCTCCTCACATAAAATTAATTTTAAGATATAATTAAACTCCATCTCCAAGTAACTTTAACATGGGAGTCCTTTTTGGCTTGACTTAATTTAACTTATTTATAATATCTATTTTTTATGTGTAATTTGTTTGTCTCTTACGAATAAATAAATAAATAATGTTACTTAGAAAAAAAATTAAGTTTGTATTTAAGAAAGCCACTGGAGCGATTTCGGTCGAAAAACGGACCACTTTATTTTTCTGCGATTGATTTCGGTCCAAAAATGGACCACATTTTCCTACCATTCGTAAAACATTTATTATAATTATTTAAAACATTTCCTGGGCCAGCCGTTTATTTTAACACGAAGCTATTGAAATACTTTATCTATTATGACCATAGATGTTGCAAATATGAACTTTGTAGACAATTTTAGAGCAATGTTAAAAATAATATTAAAAAAAAAAATTCCCGCCGAATTTTGGAACAGCTATTTACAGATGAAATTAAGTATTTTTTTCCATAGATATGTACCTTTAATTATCAAGTATACCACAGACAACATACAGAAACCGAAAATATTCCACGTTGACCCGAATAAGTATCCCTCACGTCAGTTTCAAGTAAAAAACACCCAGGATTCGCGCAATTATAAACTTTACGATTTTTTTATATTTTTTTCATAAACCCTACAAATATGAGATAAGCGTTAAAATACAGGTTATTTCATTGGCTATATAGCACTATAATAAGTTTTTATGTCTTTATGTCAAAATTCCAAGGTATGATTTTTTTAATGTTGCCGAAAAATTTAAAAAATGATCATCTGGGAAATCTAAAGCAATCGAAGCAAATTTATTTATTTCGCGTGATCGCTCCAGTGGGTAGAAACTTGAAAAATTATATCTTAAATAAATGCCCGGGTCCCATTCATTATCTCTACATCTTCTCTACATCTCTACATATATTATATTATAATTAAGTGCCCCGCGTCGTCCGTCTGTCTGTCTGTCTGTTCGCGATAAACTCGAAAACTGCTGAACGGATTTTCATGCGGTTTTCACCAATAGATAGAGTGTTTCGTGAGGAAGGTTTAGATATGTAATTTGTCAAGGATTTGTGTAAATTGGTTGAAACATAACGATAATTGTGAAGTGTCGGAAAAAGTCAAGCCGCCTGGTAGCTTTCATCGAAAACGCTGCCTAATCCTTTTGGGATATAACAAAACAATGCATGGTGGGATATTCCTCTTTTATAGATCTACAAAAAAATCCGTGAAGGCATATATCTATCTTACTATACCCATTCTATCTTCTAAAAAAACGGTCACGTTCATTGCGATAATTGAAAAGTTATTTAGACGGATACAGTATTAATCCTTATTAACTTAAATACGTTAGTTACCCCAAGCATTTCATGCACATTATTATAATCTTTCACACCATCTCTACGTATTATAAATTAAAGTCCTCCGCGGCATCTGTCTGTCTCTTCGCGATAAACTCAAAGGCGGCGGTGGTTATAAAGGTTGGATAACCATCCAGTAGATGACGTTGTGTTTTATTAGCCACAGCAACGCGTGGCCTGGTCAGCTGGTTTAAAATAAAATCGATAGAAGACTGCAGGAATGTTTCTTGATAAAACCTTATTAGTATAGGTAAGTCTAACATAAACTATAATATTACTCGTTATTAGGCTTAGAACATCCTTAGTAAACAGGAAAATCGCGTAGCATTATGCAAATATCCAGTTATAGTTTCGTGCATATTTACAAAGAAGTTAACCTAAGGTCTATGGACATTGACTTCAGGTGTTTCTTCCTTTTTTATCATCAATTTTCTATTCAAATTTATTTGGTTTTTACAACTATTCCCGTATTCAAAAACTTTTTCACATATGCAGTTAATTTAGTTAGTTACAAAAATTTTTACATACTGAATATATTGGTTTATATCGGGATACTGAAAGATGGGTAAATGCAGGTAAGGGAACGTACCCATACTACGTGACACGTTTAGGGGGGGGGGTCTTCAAAATGTTACGCTTGGTACAAATGAGCGTCGGGTTGCTTAGGTTTTTGGTCATCGGGGGGGGGGGGGTTAAAAATTGCAAAAAGTTGGTCACGTAGTATGGGTACGTTCCCTAACTTCATTAAAAAACGACCAAAGAAGCGAAGTTAGCAGTCTACAAAGTGGGCTGGTACCTACAGCCATATATTTATGTATTTTTTAGAGTAATCAATAAATTAATGTTAATGCAATAACGATTGTTCAGAATTATATTCCTTTAGCCATCGGACTGTTAAAAATATATATTTTTTAAAATCAGAGAGCAATTCTAACGCGGTAGAAGTGAAACCTTCAGAAAACTAAAGTAGACAAGTAAACAAAACTAAAGTGAGAATGTGAAGGATGATTTTTTTCATCGAATTCCAGTGCACCTTTTCCTATGCATTTGGTGGTGTGGTCGGGTGCTTTTGGTACGCAGGGTTTGAAGGCATGGGACCTCCGTGACGGTAGTGAAGGCAGCATGAAGAGAGGCGCAGGTGTAGATAGGGTGAAGAGCTGCTGGTCTTCTTATTAATCCGGCGAAAAATTATTATTAGAACAAAATTCTTGAAGTTTACCTGCCTGGTAGACCAATGATGAAAAGTTTTGGAGAGAAACAAGGTGTGCATGTTGAGAAAGATTGGATTTGTTTGACGTGTAGAGAGAGAGAGAAACGGAGAGAGAGTTAACTAAGTGTAACTACAGACTTATACATATTACAAAGGTACGTATTCAAGGAAGGTTCTGTTTAACCCATTTAGTTTTTTTTTAAACTAAATACATTTCCAAGAACACGTAGGTAAGGGTTTGTACGTATGACAAAATGCCACGTTCGAAAGAAGTTGGTCTTCCATGACCTATGCTCACGTCTATACAGTAGCATTTTTTCTACTTTCGAAGAACAAAAACATTGAGTTCAAATAAGTTATGAAAAGTGGGAAAGGAGTAGGAAGTTGAAAGGATCCGTGTATGAAGGTTGTCCCATTTGACAAACGAAACGCCAAGTGCGTAACGCATATATCCCCATTCACGGATAATTTCGAGGAAGGGAAAGGGTGACAATTGGGAACATTCGAACGAAGAAAACTGCTGAGGACTCGGCTATTTCCGAAATTCGACCTCTGAGTGGAAGGTGAAACAAGGTCTACAGCAGTTATCCTGGCACATTACAATACCATTTGGTAGTGTGGGACAAAAGGAATACACTGACATAAAAGACGTGTGATCTACACTTGGTAGGTCACACAAACATGGGGGTAGATGTTATTTCGTTCGCACGACTCATGGTGAGTATTGTAACGTCTTCACGTTTGGTGCACAGATTATATAAGTACACAGTTATAACAAAGCGGTTCTCATGCCAAAAGACACACGACCAAAAAGGGGCGGTTCTCATGCCAAATAAATGACACACGGCCAACAAGGGGCGGTTCTCATGCCAAAAGACACACGACCAACTCAATAACATTTAGTTAAGAGTATAAAGTAATTATAACGAACTTCTCGTATCATGGCGGATGTTTTGAGGATCTCTCCTATGATGGTAGATATTGTCACGTTTTCACGTCTCACGTGACAGGAATGAACGATTTACAACAAATTTTGCCCAGTATTGAAAGACAGTAACCCAATAGGTATTTAAAACAATTTAATGAGATAAATCACCCTCTCGATCAACAACCCTGTGTTGACGAGCAAACAATGAGTAGTTATGACGGACTCCCCGTGACGTGTAAAAACACAAAGATATTATGAGATTCGCATCTATAGCAGTGGATATTGTAAGGTTCACACCTATAATAGTAGATATTGTAAGGCTCGCGCCTATAATGTTACAAAAGTTTACGTTCGGAAATGTGGGTCCCCATTCAATACAGACGGCGGTTTTGCAATGATGTAATTAATACGGCACTGCTGTAGCTTAATAATTTCATATTAGCATACGTTACAAGACTTGCCAAAAGGCGATAAACACAAATTTTATTGAAGATCTGGCCAAGATTTTAAACTTCAAACAAGAATAATGGTACAATAAAGGACAAAAGAAACTGATGTCATGATAAAATATTGTACCTCATAATGAAGTTGTATATGTATAAAGAACAATGTTAATGAAGGGACGAAACGTATTGTCACTTTTATAACAAATATTTTTCTCAGAATCCGACAAAATACGATTCTGGAAAAAAATAGAGCAATTGGGTTGAGCGCCATTCTAATTTTTGGAAAAAGAAGAAAAACCACAAGTAGCAACAAGGTTGCCCTTGAATTGTTTCGAATCCAGCGAATGTGACCTGATAGGTGTGTACATTTGGTGTATTCGAAACGATCCCCAATATACAACATTACTATGAATGTGTTAGGATGGGGTGAAGAGGAAAAAGAAAAAGAAAAAACGGGAGGGTTTCCTATTATAACAGAAATCGTCGCGACATTCTTACAATATGGTGCTGTGACCATAGTAGTGAGCTGCGGCAATGGTCTGAAACCAATGGTTATTATACAGACTTGCACTTAAGATTTTATATTTACAACATTAGGGTAGGGACGTACTGGTACGACAAAAACCCGACACAAAACAATTAAAAAAAGGTGATATGACAAGATGAGGCGATGAGGTGAGAAAAAAAAACGCGCGGATGCTGCAAGAATTGTGAAAAGGAAAGCGACGTCTTGGAGCAAGAGTTTTCCGGAACCGTTGATGGTAGGAGGAAAAAGGAAGCCTTTCCCGAAGTGATCAATTTCAGGAAGAGGATGCATACAAGCATGAAAACGGTGCCCCAAGAGGTGCTCTTGTGGTACAGCAGGCAAGGCACGCAGGATGTACAAGAACATATAAAATTATGCGAAAAGAAAAAAAATGTACAGGAGTTAGGCTACCGTTGACATTAATGTGCCTTCGGGTGTAAGGATTACCTTACGAATGCCCATATGGGTGATTATTTACATTTAATATTTACAAGTAACTCACGTCATTTATGACAAGAGTTTTGCCAATTTGATAACGCCTGAGTACTTGATGTGATGGAATTTACTGATTCCGTCACAGTAAGGCATTTTGGAATTATTCCTAAGAGAAATCTTTCTATTTCTCAGGGCCTGCAGTAGTTCCTCCTTTTTTGAAGTAAAAATGTGTGGGATTATACCCAGCTTAACTTGAGGAACTTCCATGGTGTATAAGATCGTACCAGAGTGACCTTATGTTGGAAAAAGTGAGAACTAGACTCGCAATTGGAAAGAAATTGGGCAGAGATTGACCACTGGGGACGTATTTTTTACAAAAAGTTTTTGAAAAAAAAAAAACACGTTTTTTATAAGTGTTTGGTTTATTTGAAAATTTGGGCAGGGGTTTACCTCAAAAACGTGATTTTGTGAAAAAATCCAGATGTTTCTGGAAATTTGTTGAAAATTTTCAAAGTCCGGATATGAAAATTTCACGAGCCGGGATTCACCTTAATGGAACACGTTTTTAGAATTTATTCCGATGTTTTTGAAAAAGGTTTGCAAATTTGCTAAAGTCCCGAAATAAAAAACGGAAACGAGGTTCGCCTTAAACGAACATGTTTTTAGAATATTTCCATTTCCTTTCCAAAGGGGGTTCTTCAGAAAAGGAAAGAAATATTTTTTCTTTTATACAAGTTTTCGTGGAAGTATTTGTTTGAAAATTCAACAATGTCTTGGGGAATAGTTTTTTTTATTTACGTGGCTAGACTAGCCTGATTTGAGCATCACCAATTATTGGTATTTACACGCCAACTTCCTTTCGTCATAACAAGTTATATGCAGAAATGTGCATACGGATATAATGTTAGCTTTCGAGGAATCGACGTCAACGCGAACTAGGCATTTTTCGAATTATGTCGTCTGTTTCTTTATGAAAGATGATAGGTGCGCAAGAAAAAGGGGGAAACGGACGACAGAAGTACAAAAAAAATGCCCAATTGTCAAAAGGTAGAAAGAATTTAATCCACTTGTTTCCCTTAAGCTGCAAAATATGCCGTTATATATACAGGCCAGTATTTTGCGAAATAGTCCCCTACTCGCAGAATATGTCGATATCAAATACAGACCAGCACTCTGCGGAATAAGTTTATTAATAAAAACTGGTTAATTAACTTTCGGGAAACGAAGCGGGTAATTGGTTTATCATATACAGGATTTTAATTGTTGAATAACTTTGTTTTAAATATTTGTGTACATTTCCACTATTAATCTTGTATTTGAAACTAGCAAATTTAGTCGGTCGACACTTGTAAACACTATATTATTCACGACGGCAACTTTCTTGGTTGAGCACTTTACGTAGGAATACCGGTGATAATGTTTTGTCGAGTGACGACTCGAAAATGAAGGAATCGTGCCCGTGATAATTTAAATTGCAATTCGAAGTTACAATCGCGCCGGGGTTCTTGATGGAAATGCTAGACAAATTGGGAGTAACAAGACAAAACATTATACATTATAAGGTTTAAACAATTGCTGATTGAAGAACGAGACGAGCGACTGTGAAGAGGGAGGTGTCGGCGTAAAACATGGGAAAAGATTAGAGGAGAAAAAAAAAATATTGCCCCAAAATTGTGCGCCAGTGTTAGCACCAAAACGCAAAAAAATGCACCACGTTGGGCCCAGTGTTAGCACAACGTGGGGGAAAAGATGAGGAGGAAAGAAAAAAAAATTGCCCCTTAGTTGGGAACGCCAGTGTTAGCATTGCCACTACTTGCGGCCATTTGCTAAACCCTACACCTGTAAAGGACACGCAATACACGGCCGACGACTAGCTCAGAGTCGGCGCAAGCAAGGTTCCTCCTAAAAACAGGGCGAGTGCCTGTGGTTCGCTTGGCAATTCCTCCTCCGCCTCCTTTCCTCACAATCCCCGGGTCTCCTTCCTCAATCAGAACACAGTTTTAGCACTTAAAGGGTTTATTCGTAAAAACAGAACAGGGTGGTACACGAAACACATGGTTAACTACACTGCTAGCCTAACGAGAATTTTCTCCTCTCTCTCTACACGTTTAGTGAAGTTAGAAGTAGTTCATAGCACACGGTGTGGGAGGTGAGTAGATTGGTACTCACATAACGGGAGATGCGGAGTCAGCCGTCTGGCTAGGTACTGGGCACAAAGCACAATTCAAATAATACATCGTGAAGTTAGTTCACGGAGAGCGACTAGCGCGAATCACGGGGAACACAGTTGTTCTGCCGAAGGCCGGCGAAGGAGTGGAAGCGGGGAGCCGCTCGGCGCTTGGCTACCGGCGCCGCGCGGTGTGGGGAGAGGGGGGCGGAGGGCCTGTGCAAGGGGTCAATTCGCTATTAGCTCGCACGGGAATTAATTCCGTAACGTAACATAGTATTTGTGTTTTCTTCTTCGGAGTCGCTAGACGTCGCTTTGTTTTGTGTTTTCTTTGCCTGTTCATTTTAGATATTGATTGGATATTGATTCTATATTTGGTCCGCTGAAGATTCCTCAGGCGCTTTATACCACCGGACCAAAGGAGACTTGAATGGGACCGTGGATTTATCGTATTATATTGGAACCGAGTACCCGTGCAATAAATAAATATTTTATTGCTACCTCATTATCTCGCTTAATCCTATCGATGTATGAATATGTGTTTGTCTCTTTTTATTGTCGCTCGCTTGCGTTTCATCGAGTTTCAAATCACAACGGCGCTAAAGAAGTTTTCACTTCAAAAACTTTTTTGTTTTACGTAATATTTCTAGAAAGATGAAATGTATTCGTTGGGCGCCAGTTTGAGATCATTGTGTAACCATAATTTAACAATTAATTTGGAAAATTTATTTAATTGAATTATCGTGGTTCTTATTGATTCTAGACAATAAAACAACATTGGTAATTACTTTCCAATGAACATTACAAGAGTTAGTAATGAGTTTATCATTTAGCTGATGAAATTGCAAAATACATTACTTGTAACGATTAAGCCCAACACCCGCGGACTATGTTTATCTAGTAACGAAGCACTTCCAAATCCAAAACTAACCATTATTGTTATCTACGACAAAGCCATAACATATTGGCAAAGCATTATTATATTAATACAAAATTGACAAAATTTTATTTAACTTTATAACTCGTGTAAGATTTACAATGTGTTTAAATTAATAAAGGTAAAAATGTCCCCTGTGAAACAATAAAGAAGCGCTTAAAGTAGTCCCAGGGAGTAGTTGTGACGTTATGTTACAGTTATGTTATGACGACCGGCGTGGTCGAGGGGCAAGGCTCTTGATTCGCAAACTGAAGGTCGCAGGATCGAATCCCGATGTGGGCAAGTAAATTTTATTGAAGTGAAACCGTTGTGATTTTAAAATAGAAACGGAAGCTATCGAAACTAAAAAGAGACAAACACAGACATCCATAGGATTTAGTCTGCGAGAGAATGAGAGAGCAATAAAATATTTATTTATTCACGGGTACTCGGTTTTAAAATATTACGATAAATTCACGGTTTAACATGGGCCTCCAATAGTGTAGCGGTATAAAGCGCCTGATGAACCTTAGCAGCCAGACATCCAGCGAACAAGGAACGAATCCTACGAAATCCAAAAAAAAAATTACTTTTGTAAAAATCAATGTCCAATCATTAAAACCACTCCAAAATACAATAAACAGGCAAAAGAAAAGAAAGTGACATCTAGATGGATGGAAAATGTGCACTGGAATTCGACGGAAAAAATACGGAAAAAATAATTCTTCACATTGATAAAAAAAAGTGCTTCATATTCTCCTCACTCTTGTCTACTTTAGTTTTCTGAAGGTTTCACTTCTACAGAGTGTGAATTGCACACTCTGATTTTTATTAATTAATTTGTGTTATTTCCATGGTCATTTCACAATTAATTCATTAAATATAATATGAAGTACATTTGCTGGCACATTCGTATATTAGGTACCGTGCAGGAATTATGTATCTACCACCACAGACATCCAAGATATATTCATATGTCTATGATCTACCACGCAGGAATTTTGTAGCTACCGCGCAGGTCTTTATGGAAATATCCATAAAAATATCCATAATTATATCCCATTATACTTTTAGTTTATTTAATAAAATTTCATGAGAGACTGTCGAATGCTTAGCCTAATCCGTTTATTAGAAGATGTTTCAAATTATTAGAAATTTTTGCTAAACTTACAAAAATTGGTCTGACAAATACAACACTAAACTTGCTAAAAAGCTATATGATGGAGCGTACACAAAGCGTTCAAATTAATAAGAGAAAAAGCGAACCTCTCCTAATCAACCATGGCATACCGCAAGGAAGCGTACTAGGACCAATATTGTTTTTGATATACATCAATGATATCTATAACCTAGAAACAAGAGGAAAAATTATTAGTTTTGCTGATGACACAGTAATTTTATTTAACGAAAAAGATTGGATAAATACTTACAAAGAAGCGGAACACGGGCTTAGTCTCCTGCAAACCTGGCTTAAAAGAAACTCCCTCACGCTTAATGTTAATAAAACAAAATATCTTACATTTTCTATAACAACCAGAGGGCAGCCGTCGGAGGACTTAAATCTCAAATTACACACATGCCAAGGAATTTATCAACAAAATCAAGGCTTATCATGCCTCTGTCCCACTATAGCACACTCCAAAAGCATCAAATATCTTGGAATTGAAATTGATGATAATCTCCGATGGAACTCACAAATTGAGGGAATTACAAAAAAACTAACAAGGTACATATACTTCTTTAGAAACATTCGTAATATCCTCAACATAAACGATATTAAAAAAGTATACTATGCTTTGTGTCAATCACAAATAGAGTACGGTATAACTGGATGGGGGTCTGCCTTGAGCACTCACACAGAGCGACTCAATATAGCCCAAAAAGGAGTACTAAAGACAATACTGAAAGTTCCGCTTAGAACTCCGACGGAAGAAATATTTAATAACTTTCAAGTCTTCAATGTACAGAAACTTTATTCAAAAAACATTTTATTTAAACTGAAAAAAAAACATATATGTATACTCCACTGTCCAACATAAATACTCAACCAAGGCAGTAAGCAATAACATCCTGGTTACTCCCAGTTTGAACACATCTTTTGGACAGAGAAATAATAAATTCCATGCTATGAAATTATACAATGCTCTACCAGATCAAATCAAAAATATAAAGGAAATTAATATATTTAAAACAAAAGTAAAAGCATGGCTGAGAGATCAAAGTGTTAATAAAATTACAAACATCATGAAAACGATATAAAGACAATCCATAACCAAATACAAATATTTTAAAAAACTACAGGCCATCTCAGAACAGGAAATCCTAGTGAGGAGGTCTGTGAAAAAAAATGAATCTATACTTATACTATACATTAAACATACATGTACAAACCTTGCTATTGAAACTAATAATAAATAAATAAATAAATAAAATAAATTAGAAGACCTCAAATTTTTCAATCAGATTTTCCAATACACAACATAATTAAATAAAGTAATAAATACCTTCACTGATGGTGGCGATAAATATAAAAAAAATATCAATCATCAATCATCACACACCGGCTTTTCAACAAATCTGGGTTGCATGGTCCCTAAAACTAGAACAACATCCTCTCAATGACAATTCTGGTTCATCGCTCCTAAAACAGTATAACAATGTACAAAAATGACTTGGATCATTATTAAAGCTCTCATTACAAAGAATAAGAAAAAGTTGAAACTAGTCAGAGTTATTCTCAAAGAAACGATAAACCACAGTCTCACTGACAAGAAGGAAGGATAAAAAAAGCGTCATTTTTTAAGGACCCTAATGATAATTCACCCTAACAGAGCACTCAATTCTGGGTTCTTTTTTTCTGAAGCAATAATCAACGTACGTAATAATATTATTAAAAATCAATACTTTTACAAATCCTCGCATTAAACAATTTTCGCGTTTAGTTTCTAGGTACCTTGACATTAGCCGAACAGCAATCACATAAATTCGCCAAGCAAATGACCACGTGGAACAAAATCGCAACGTCCAGGAATAGAAATTTACACACCTACTTACTTAATTATATATGTACTAGGGGACAATAATGTCCCACCAATGCTTGAACATCTATGTAGAACAGAGGTGAAAGCATGCCAAGCACGTGTATTTAATTGGTTTCATTGTAATACTTTATTACAAAGAAAGAAGTTTATTGCACATTATATGTCTTGCACATCTCTGTATGTACAGCCAATTAATAATACAATACCATGACTGCTATTCTATTCTGCAAATCATGCAAAATCTCTTACAAGAGAGAAAATAAATTGAACGAAGTAATTGTTGATCAAAATGTTTACACGAGTTTTTTCTTATTCTTCAGGCGCGTCCTATTCTTCGGAGGATGAACAGACAGGGGTTAACAAAAAAATATACAAAGAAATTAAAAAGAATTACAATCAGCAGTCCAAAATATTTATACAAAAATATTTAAACATGAAACAAAAGTGTGTAAAATAACAATAACAAAAAAAAAGAAAAATGTTTGAGTCAAGTGAAGTCAAGTTAGAACAAGAGATTCAAGAAAATTTGTAAAGTTCTGGAGGCTATCGCTAAATGTCTGGTAACTTGCCACTGGATGTTATTAAACGACACATTCTTTGGAAAGAAATATGGAAAGTTCTGGGTTTCCTAGTAGATAGTGATTGATTAGTATTGGTTGATTTTTATTGGCGACCATCCTTCCATCGAGAAACTTCCTACGGTTCTCAGTCAACCGAAAGAAAACCTTTGCACCTTAGACCCCGGTTCACCGGCGAAAGTTCTTCAGACAAATGATGTCGTAAATAATTAGTAAAGATTTAAAACTAGTTTCATTATTAGACAAATGTCAAAAGTCACATAAAGACTAATAACATGAGTTGTAATGCAATGCTGGACAAGGCAATCAATTCGAGAATTTCAAAAGAGAATTTTTAAAGGCTAAAAAAATAGTTTAAAAATCAGGTTATAATGAATAACACGAACTGGGTCGAGATTTCACTCAAAATTGCCAATTTACATTATATTTTTTACATTAGCTCTACACAGGAGGCCCAGAGGGAAATAATTTCAATTATTATTTTTTTTTATTGTTAAACTAACGTTTAAAACAAGATTTTTATGCATAGCACAAAGGGTAACAATTATTATAAGCAATAATTATCAGCCTGAAACACTCATCCACATTGAAAAATCTTCCGAGAAAAGATACATGACGCCAACGGGACTTGAACCCGTGTCCTTCTGATTGCCGGTCAGCTGCTCTCCCAATTGAGCTATGGCGGCTTATCTTGTACCCGCCAAATGATTCAATATATACTAGTGTTTCATTCAACAATTACTGCTTATTATATTTTTTCCACCTGAAAACAACCAACTTTATTTTTGCGAGAGAGACATTGTTAGTGTTAAATAATTTCAATCAAGGCCTATGTCATCTTAGGGGATGCTGTATGGAGGGTCTTTTAAAGGAAAGGAAGGACAGAAAATTTTGGGAAGGAAAAAGGTGTGAGGGGTGGGTAGGAATCTGGGTACCAGTGTGTTCAGGAAAGGACGAATGAAACCATTTTTCTCACTGAGGTGCAAGGCGACGGATCAAGAGAATTCGGCTTGAGAAATCAAAAGTCTCCCTTAACCTGTACTTGTCAAACTTAATCATTAACACGTAAACACCTCAGCACAGGTTCGTCTAGTGAGGTGTTCACGAAACATACAATATTACCAACCAACAGTTTCACCTTCTCAAACCTACCTTACACCCAACATAATAAAATGTAATATTAATATGTAAAAATGTTTTCAAAAATATATTACATATGTAAAAATGTTAATAATATGGTGTAAACTGTAATATATAGATATAAATAAATAAATAAACCAGTGTCACCCGATCCGGCCCGCAACGCAGAATGTGGGCAAGCGCATCCGCCGCCAAGACCTGGACAAACCTCACCCCATGAACCAGGGAACCCCTGCTAAGTCACCAAAATTAAGAACCACTTGGGCATAGGTGTTGGTTATCCAATAAATGATTGGCGGGGCGGCGGTACCCATACCTGCATCCCAAATTGTTAGATCTAACAACCATTTCAAGCAAAGTGTCGATACTTAATGGTGGTCTTTGGTCTCACAAGGGCGATACTGAGAGTATTTATGACCATTACGCTTTATTATCCACTGCCACTACGTAAAAACATAATTAACAATACCTACTGATTATCCAATAATAATAACAAAACAATAAGAAATGGCAGCTTAAGTTCGTGTGATAGAACAATTAATAAATGTACTACTACACCAGACATTCCAGAGGTAGATGAAGCTACAAAACGATTATCCGATAATAAATTACGTTGTTTAACTAGACATCATTATTGACTTTAATTTATTATAACGAGACAGTTGAAGGGGATACAAGAGACAATAAATAAAATAAAAACAATAAGTACGCAAGAATAACAGAAATTTTTTTCTGTTAAGACTAGAAATGTTGGAAATTATAAACAGTAAAAATTTAAATATTATCGTGTAATTTTTCATAGTGCTTTCACACAAACGAAGTATTTAATTCCATTAATTATTTTTGCTATGTACTAATTATGTGGTTGATGTTCTAATCAGGCTTTCGATTCGCGCTAGATAATTCGTCTTTATTGGACACTCGTACAAGGTTGAAAAAAATTTCACGTCAAGAAACTTACTATGTTAAAAGCATTTGTTATCGTTATCAGTAAAGACCGGATTATATGCAATAAAAACAGCCCAAAATATGCATGCAAATATGCAATAAAAATAGCTAAAATATGCACGAAAATCCATAAAAAGGGCCAAAATATGCAATATGAAATAATACAGGAAGTCGTATTTTGAAATACTTTTTTATTTTAGTAAGTAATAACAATCGTATTTTCGAAAAGATCAATTACAAAACGTATTTAACAATGAAATTTACAAATTACCTTTAAAAATGTATATGACTAAGTACCTACTGTTCTAAATGTTCTGTAGACAAATTGTGTCTACGATCGCTTAATATATTTTTGTAAGCGGAAAAGGTGCGTTCTACGTCTACTGATGTGACTGGACAAAATTTAAATTTGGGTGCGATTTTTGAACTTATTGTGCCGGGAAAAATTTCACCTGCCCCGTTGATGAAGCTATCAATTTGGCACAAGGGTTTAAACCCTGGGTTATTGTTCAGTAAGTTTTCAAACTTTTCTTTGAGTTTACGCGGGAATAGGTTTGGCAACAAGGAATTCATAAGGCGAATTTTCCTCATAACCTGAGTAGATTCATTCAACGCAAATCCATGAGTTTCAGCGTTTTTATACTAAGGCGAAGAGGCTGCCGGAGCGATCAGTTCGCTAGCCGCCCGCTTTAGCTATCTGGCTTTTATAGTGTCACTATGTGAGGCATCTGAACGATGAACGAGATCGAGCGTAAATATACAAGATCTCAATTTTTTTGCTAAAATATGCAACTACCGCTGAAAAGGTTCTAAATATGCAATTGCATATGCAAATATGCATTTGCATATAATCCGGTCTTTAGTTATCAGCATTCACAGCAATTGATAGCCAAATTATCGTGCAAAAAAATATGCATATCCTGGTAAGTAAGACTCAGTTATCTTTGGTAGTCTCTATTCTCTAAACTAAAACAAAAATGTAGATATTTACTACCGAAACTCACACTTGCGAAACAAGCTTTTCCAATTAAAAAAATGAATCTTGTCTAATAGCGATATTACACGGTTTAACAAAATTGCTTCACTTTGCTTGAATGGCGCAGAAGTGAAACATTTACACGTATCCGGAAGAAGTGAACTATTCGATTCATTTTGCTAAGGATGCATTTGAAGCAGGTCGTCGCTTGGGAATAAAGTTAATTTGTCATCATTTAAATAACAAATTAAATGAAACCCTCCGCTTTAATATTCCAAAGGGTACTTTTTAAAATGTGCAAAAAAAGAGACGAATGCTCCTTATTTTTATAAATTATTTTGACTACGTTGAAACGCAAATTTTCGCGTGGCTGTAGCGCGCAACAATAAAGATCGAGTGAATCATTCAATACTTGTGTTTACACGTTCAATTCTCTTTCAACCGCGTTGAATGTTTAACATTGAATTCAATCACGTTGAAAATATTGAACAAACTCAATTCGTTCAACGCGATTGAACAAAAGCATTCAATTACATTGAATCATTCACTTTATATTTACACGATTCAATTTGGTTACTTCATCCAAATTGAAATGCAGAAGTGAACCGTGGAACATCGCTCAGTCGGTTCGGTGCCATAGGGTCTAAGTCATGACCGAACCCAAGTGTTACAAAGCTCCCATAAAACGATGAAAATTTTATATAGGTTCATCCGTTGAACTGTGATTATTTCTGGCGCGTTGTCCCGGTTAGACAGAGATTGCGAATTCCAGTTGCGACCGTTACCTATATATTTTATGTGTCTTGGTCTGTTTCATATTTTGTTTAATTTATCAGTATTATCTTCTTCTTCTTCTTCAATATTACATTGATGGGTATAACTTCAACAATTTATTCTAATTAAATGAAATATTTTTTCGCAAAATGCGCAATGCAATTCATTCAACCCGGATGAATGTACATTATTTGGGAGACTATTTTTTTTACCTAGCCTTATATGGAACCGTAGCACTATGCGCACTGTAAATATCTATCTCAGGCCACTGAAGTCTATGGTCATGGTCAATGTGTAACCAGTTGTCGGCAAACATAACATACCGCAGATCAATCACTAAGCAGAATATTTGTACAACTTCGATTATACCTACGAAATTGGTGACTGGCGTTGGCCCTGCCGTTATTTGCCAAGTTCAGTTATGAAGCGTAGATATTTCCGCGATCCAAGTCTATTGTCTATTGATCCAAGTCTATTGAAGACTATTACTAATAAATCAATGATTTACTCGACCTTTTTTATCATCGAAATATTTCGATTCATTGTCATAGATAAATCGATTCTTAAACAATCGATTCTTGGAAATCGATTCTCGCTTCTCGAAGTCAAAATTCATTCGAATCATAGTCCGAGACAGCGTTTTGAAACGTCATCGAGACAATCGCTCTGAAATGTCAAAAATAATTCGAAAATAGAATCGAGACAGTAGTTGTAAAACGTCAAAATTCATCAAAAACGGGAATCGATTCAATCGGTTTCAAACTGTCAGAATTCCTTAGAAAACCCAAATCGGTTTTCAGATTCGAGAGGTTACATTTCGAGATACGAGTACGTCAAAATATCTCAGATTGCTTGAGAGTCGAAATATTTTTTAGGTTCTTTGTTAGCTACCTACTAAAGGATGTTTATGTTATAATCAATTCGTTATGTAATTTATAAATGATGAATTTTAATACTTTTAGATAACGATTTACGTTTCCAGTATAGTTTATGCTTTAAAAAAGTGTTTATTTATTTAAAAAATTAAATGGTTATTTCCAATAACAAAATTTGAAAACGTATTTCATCACCTTCCAAAAACAGTTTTTAGTTTTCGGATACTTTCACATATTATATTGCATTTAATTGGATTTTATTGCAGAGCGGAAATATTATATAAAGCTTCCGATAAAATACGCCCGATTTTTTAAGGGTTAATAATTAATCGTAATAATATTTAAATGTAACGTGTTGTGAAACGAATATATACTTCAAATTCGCGATAAAAGAAATAATATTAATATTGCTAGTAACCAACAAGGAAATAATTGCCAAGAATGAAAAATTATGATTGAAATTTTTTTGCAGTACTTACTTATACCAAAATTTTGCCATACAAATGTACCTACTATAATAATTCTTATGCCCCCCCCCCCCCCCCTCCTCACCCGCGAGACAAAATGCTGCCCTAAGGGAACGTACCCATACTACGTGACCTCTTCGGGGGGGGGGTCTTCAAAATGTCACGCTTGGTACAAATGAGGGCCAGTTTGCTTAGGATTTTGGTCACCGGGGGGGGGGGGGGGGGGGGGGGTTAAAAATTGCAAAAAATTGGTCACGTAGTATGGGTACGTTCCCTAAACCGTAGCTATTGCTCTCTAACTCCGGGGATTGTCGTCTTAATTGGACCTCCTATAAAGTTTAAAAAAAATATTGAATCATTCGATTCTTTTGATGTTTCGATTAAAATATTTCGATTATGGAAACGTTTCAATCATTCCCATCACTAGTTCAGAGGTTGGTGTGACTGAAAAAAATTTAGTTAAATATAACTGAATGTATCAGGATGAGTGCATCAACATTATCACAAATGTCAGTATCATCAAACGTAAGGAAAAACGCACTTGAAACACTAATAGAAAAGGACTGATATTTTGGGTTATTTCCTCATTGGCGTTAAAATTAATATCTATAAAATAAAAAGCAACCATAGTTCCTTTTATTCCCTCATTGGCGTTAGAATCAATATCTGTAAAATAATGATACTATCATTTCGGAGTAGCGAATAACCTTACAATATTTGAAAATCTTCCACTACCACCACATTTAGTGGAAAATATTACTTGTATCGTGATGGAAGACTTTGCCAGCCGAGGAATCGAATACGCGATACCCTAAACGAAATGCCAACTCACCCACTGAGCGGTCGGTTATTAGTCCTTTTATTCCCTCATTGTCGTTGGAATCAATATCTATAAAATAACGGTCAACCATTTCCTTTTATTCCCTCTCTCTCTCTGGTTTCAATCCTAGGATTGGTTTGCAGCAATTTCATCTATTCGTTTCTTCCACTCTTCCCTGTCTTGTGCGGCTCTTTTGAAGTCTGCATATGATAAGCAGCGCACGTCCACCAGCAGGTCCTCCAGGTACTCTCGGCGTGGGCGTCCCTTAGCGTTTGTCCCCTCGGTCATACCCTCCATTATGGCATGCAAGAGGCCTTCTTGTCTTATTGCATGGCCGATCCATCTTGCGCGCCTTTCGGACAAGGTCCTGAGCAGGTGCCTTCCTACTTCGATTCTTTGGAGAACCTCCTCATTTGTGATGTGGTCTCTCCAGGAAATTCCTAGTAGTCTTCTATAGGACCACATCTCAAAAGCCTCTAGTCTCCGTTTATCTCTTTCGGATAGGCACCATGTTTCGCAGCCGTACATCAAGATACTCCATACATAGGTCTTGATGAGGAGTATTCTCACTTTCAGGTCTATATTATTCGATTCTATTATTTTCGACCTTTTATTGAATGCAAGCCTAGCCTGGTGTATACGGCTGTCAACCTCGCTATTAGACCGACCGTCCCATGTTATTTTGCTCCTTTGTAGACAAACTCCTTGGTGTTCTTTAGTGGAACTCCTGACATCTCTACTCTCATCTGATATTGCGTCCGGCCTACAGGCAGCAGCTTTGTTTTGTCTTTATTTATCTTCATGTTGTAATTGTTTTGAAGAATGCTTTGCATGGCTGTTAAGGCCTCTTGCAGTTCTTCTTCGCTTTCAGCAATCAAAGCAATATCGTCAGCAAACCTTATCATATCCACCTTTTGCCCGTGTATCTTTACACCTTTTCTGTGACTCATTCTCTCTCTCAAGTCATCAATCGCACTTTGTATATATAAGCGTTAAAAAGAACAGGTGACAGAGAGCATCCCTGTCTCACCCCTTCTCTTATACTGGCTTCTTTTGTATCATTGTCACATCTAATTACAGCGGCCTCATTCTTGTATAGCGCCTATAACTTATTATTCTATTACAACTATTATTCCCTATAACCCCTTTAACACTTTTCCTTCCCAGAAATCTCCTCTCCTTCCTTTCTTTAAAAAAAACCCTCTACACAGCATCCCCAAAGATCTTGTGTGGAGCTCATGTAAAAAAAAAACCTAACCATGGATCAAATAAAGAAATCGACGCCTATTGCCTATAACCTATATCTTATTATTCCTACCATGTGTCGCGACTCCCGACAGTTGATCCCCAAAATATTATGAATATCATAAAATTATAATTTTTTGTGCATTATTTACTAATTTAAAACCTATAATCGACTTCAAAAATACGTTTAATAATAAGTTGGTATAGATATCAAACGAATTTATTTACAGTCGACCGTTTGTACTTATACGCTGGTATATACAGTATATAGTTTTATCCTTATGCATATTAATGAAAATATGTTAAATGTACCTATACTTCGGCGTTTAATTATTCGGCGGTACATTCTCTCTGGAACACCTAGTTATTTTTCGAGTAAGTAGGTGAACCGTATTTTCTCTTAACCGAGTGCATAATGTATACAAGTATGCCGGTGGCCAACTGTCGGGGAATCAACTGTCATGGAATCCGAAACACGAGTAATGTAAACACTAGTGATGCAACGGAAGTGTCTTAACGGAAGCAGAAGCGGAAACAGATGTCTAAAGTAAATTTTAGCGGAAGCAGAAGCGGAACCGGAAGTGTTAATACTATGAAGAAAAAGCACAATTTATTTTTTAAGATTTGTTTAAGTAATTAAATTGGTATTTTGTACTTTTAGTACTCAAAATTAAACAGAGGCAAATTATATTTAATAAAAAGCAATTTGGCTGCTTTTACACCTTTGGGTCTGTTTCGGTATTCTTCATATATTAAACCAGCTCCCCTAAATAATTGCTCACTGGCTACACTGCTGGGGTGAGCTGATAAGTATTGGCGAACAATTGGCAACAGATGGGGGTATTTGCGCGCATTTACTTTCCACCACATAAGGGGATCCTCGTGGAGAGGTAGTCTCTTCTCTTTCTTGTACTCCCGAAGGTGTGACTGTATCTCTAAAAATAAATTGTCACCATCGTCAGTTGTAGAAGAGTTCTCCTCCTGGTCTTCATTTACACTTAACATCGATTCCAATATTTGTAATGTTGATGATTTTGAAGTAGAAAGCTGCACTTCGATATCTTCAATCGCAAATTATTCTTCGTTTAGAATTCTGTTATAAAGTTTGCGGAACCAGAAACGGAAGTGAAAAAAAATGCGGAACTTCTGCAGAAGCGGAAGCGGAAGCAGAGTTCAGTTGCAACACTAGTAAACACAATAACAATTTCTTGAAAAACCCTCAATCCTCAAAAATATTAGGGATCCTCAAAAAATATTAGGGTTAAAATTCAGTGACTCATCAGTTAAACATCAAAGAATTTGAACTAGAAAAATTACTATCAATGAATGGCAATGTTGGGTCATATTGATTAATTCTCATTAATTGTACAACGCAGAGATAAATACATTAGTAACTCTTATCAACAAAGTGCGCATGTGAACCTGACACATTATTTAATACTACGAGGGTAGGATGAAAAGTAATGCACACATGCTTGTACAGCGCGAACAAAATGACCTTCAGAAGCGCGCCAGGTGGAATATGGAAGTGACATTCCTCCTACGAATGCGCGTTTTAGGTCGTTGAATTCATCCAGTACATTTTGAGAAGCGGAAGTATGGAGACGTGTTCTAGTGCTATGCCAATGCGAGTTAAACCGCGTGCTATTATCGAATTTTTCATTGCTGAAAAAGTGACTCCTACTGAGATTCATCGTCGTTTAAAGGATGTTTATCGTGACGATGCTGTTGATAGGTCTACTGTAGATCGGTTGGTAACACTATTTCGTGATTGCGAGCCTAGAAAAGGTATAATTGTTGAACAAACACGCAGTGGACGTCCGATCACTGCCACGGACGATAAACATCTTGATTCAAAATGACCGGCGAATCACTCAAAAGCCAATCACAAACTCTATTGGAATATCCAGCCTGTATATTTGCCTGCTTCATTATTGAACAAATGGGATACCGTAAAATCTTGCAACATGACAACGCTCGTCCATACACCACGAGCGCAACTGCAGAGGCTCTGCGAAACTAGAAGTTTGAACCGATTCCACATCCTCTTTACCCCCCGATCTTGCGCCTTGCGATTTTTATTGTTTTCCTCTTCTCTAGCGTAATCATTACATCTCGGACGATAAGGTGAAGGTAGCTGTCAAGTCCTGGTCGACAAAAGTCGGAAAATTTTTCAGTGACGGAATGAGAAACTTGTTATGCGTCGGGAGAAATGTGATAGCCTTAACGGTGACTATATTGAAAAATAAATATACAATTTTGAAGCTTTAGAATAAATTATACTTTAATTTATTTTTTGCCCGATCTTGCTATTTGTTTTACATGATGTGTGCATTACTTTTCAGCCTACCCTCGTAATCGAAGCATTTATCAACAAGTGTTCACTTTGATACAACGTATTACGGTTAAGTTGTTGTGGGAAGCTAATTAGCCGAAAGCAACTTTTTTGCGCAAAAGGGTTATCTCTTTGTACTACTTTTGATCTGAAATATAATTTATATGTAATAATAGTCGACCCAAATACAATAAACTGTTGTTTTTGTGTGAATTTCTGAAGGTTACCTACTAATTTATCATTGAAAAGGATGTTTATTCTATATGCGTATCTTCTGAGTTAATAATAAAAGTTGTGAAGTCCGTCTAATGTACATATATAAAACATTATTTATAGTGTGAATTGGGATCGCGGAATAGTAGCCAAACTGTAATTAACACAGTGTGTTACATCGAGTAATGGGCAAGAAGAAGCATTATATTTTATAGGCATTTCCTACCAGAGTCTCTTTCATACTAGACTTCAGTAGCACGGTGGTTGGAATACTCAAATTTAAAACTTTATGAATCTCAACTGCTCACAACCGTCTAGAGCCAGTGAGTAATAGCATCCCCAATACTTGGGGTATGTTGTTAGCGGGGAAGGAAGGTGGGGAAGTACCTGGCTATTCAGATCTGGTTACCAAACACGGCTAAAACCCTTTCAAGCAACGTCTCAATTCTGAACGGTGGTCTTACATCAGGGCGACACTGAAAGTATCTTCCACTCTGCAACTTGCTGCAAATAAACTACATTGTAACAAACCATTTCATGTTTCCGACCGCAAATTGAGAGTTACTCGTAATTCAATCTCGAATGCATCGCTTCGTCTCTTACTAATTAGGTGCGACTAATTTCTCTTGCTATTGGTTAATTTTCACAGCGTCGCTCATTCTTACCTACAGATGTCACAGCTGGAATGAGCATTATAAGATCATGTTTTAACTCTAGAGTTTAAGTTTGCCTCCCGTTTTGAACCGCGCAGCTTCAGGAAAAATCTCTGGCAGGACCTTAGAGTAAAAATTAATCTGAGGGCAGGACTGAAATACTTTCAGCTAATCCAGTAACACTTTTATAAAAAAGTTTATCGAGCGGTTGAGGGAATTTGGGTTTATTTATTGTTTAAGTACTTACCCATAGAGTTGCTGTTGTAGTTTTGTACGTTTTACTATTATTGAACTGTGTCATACTTGCAAATTGATTGTACCTACTCCAAATAAAAAGTGTGGATTTTATTTACTTATCCCACAACAATATATTAGTTTTAATTGATAAATTGTGAAAAATCACAAATAAACCAAATAAAATTACTTGCGTACGCTGGGATTTGAACCGCAACCTCTAGATTGCTAGACGAGAGACTTACCCCTCGAGCACTCGTAGTTTACGTCTATGTCGTAGTTTGTGAAATGTTGAGTTTTTTTAAAAGAAACACAAACATTGCGAGGTTACAAAGAGAACTTAGCTATCAAAGGATTGAGTCCCCGGCGGCGTATTTACAATCCCTACCGCGATTCAGTCACGCTAGCGACTGAAACGCGGTAGGGATTGTAATGCGTAAATCACCTTACAAACATTACCGCGTTTCAGTCGCGCTAGTGGCTGAAACGCGGTAGGGATTGTTATGCATAAATCACCTTACAAACACTATCGCGTTTCAGTCGCCTACGCGCTTCGTTGCTCTATCTATTTCTGTGAGAGTGACGACCGTAATTATAGAGAGGTTAGCAGAGAGGATGGACAGCGTTTTTTCAGTTAGAATATTTTTTTTTACATTGAAAATTTATTTTAAGTAAAAAAAAACGCGTGTTTTTTTTTTACTGAGAGTGACGACCGTAATTATAGATGGGTAAGCAGAGAGGATGGACCGCGTTTTTTTACTTAATTTTTCTATGTAAAAAAACTAAGTAAAAAATTTCAGTCAAAAAACAACGTACTGTACGACGACCGTAATTATAGATGGGTAAGCAGAGAGGATGGACCGCGTTTTTTTACTTAAATTTTCTATGTAAAAAAACTTAGTAAAAAATTTCAGTAAAAAAATAACGCGCTCCATCCTCTCTGCTTACCCATCTATAATTACGGTTGTCACTCTCAGTAAAAAAAACATGCGTTTTTTTAACTTAAAATAAATTTTCAATGTAAAAAAAAAATATTCTAATTAAAAAAACGCTGTCCATCCTCTCTGCTAACCTCTCTATAATTACGGTAGTCACCTTCATAGAAACAGATAGAGAAACGAAGCGCGTAGGCGACTGAAACGTGGTAGTGTTTGTAAGGTGATTTATGCATAACAATCCCTACCGCGTTTCAGTCACTAGCGCGACTGAAACGCGGTAGTTTTTGTAAGTTGATTTACGCATTACAATCCCTACCGCATTTCAGTCGCTAGCGTGACTGAATCGCGGTAGGGATTGTAAGGACTATTTTAGGGGCTTACTTTGATAACATTTAACATCACTAGCTGAAGTCCCCGGCGATGCCCGGGCTTTTTACACAGAGTTTTCGAAATCAAATGTAGACAGTGACCGTCCTCTTATTTTGAAGGTCACATGTGCAAAATATCATCAACCTCGGCATAAAACTGTAGATTTCCATACAAATCAAATCTACACCGCCCGCTGCCAGTCCGCTCGTCCACCACAATATGTTATATATTTCAACCAATTTACACAAAACCTTTACAAATTATATACCTAAACCTTCATTGAATCACTCTATCTATTGGTGAAAACCGCATGGAAAACCGTTCAGTAGTTTTTGAATTTATTGTGATCAGACAAACAGACAGACAGACACGGCGGAGGACTTTAATTCATAATATGTAGAGATGTAGAGATTGACAAATTATACACCTAAACTTTCTTCATGAATCACTCTATCTATTGGTGAAAACCGCATGGAAAACCGTTCAGTAGTTTTTGAATTTATTGCGAACAGACAGACAGACAGACACGGCGGAGGACTTTAATTCATAATATGTAGAGATGTAGAGATTGACAAATTATACACCTAAACCTTCCTCATGAATCACTCTATCTATTGGTGAAAACCGCATGGAAAACCGTTCAGTAGTTTTTGAATTTATTGCGAACAGACAGACAGACAGACAGACACGGCGGAGGACTTTAATTTATAATATGTAGAGATGTAGAGATTGACAAAATATACACCTAAACCTTCCTCATGAATCACTCTATCTATTGATGAAAACCGCATGGAAAACCGTTCAGTAGTTTTTGAGTTTATTGCAGTCAGACAGACAGACAGACAGACACGGCGGAGGACTTTAATTTATAATATGTAATAATAAAGAAAGATTCACGCAGTTTGTGCACCTTTAATTCGGCTCGATGAAAATCTTATTCACGGAACATATTTAAGTAGATTTTAACCATAGTTTTTAGTTGTGTCCAAACTTTGTAAAGTGGCCTTTAAGTGATATTATAAAAATGGCACAGTAGGGAAGGCAAGATTATTATTCATTACAATATAATTTTATAACTGAACTTTCAAGCCATGTTGATATTTAAATGTTAGATGTCAACCTCAAAAGCCGACGGAAATCGCAGCGTTGCTATATTGAAAAAAATCTGTGGGGAGTTTTATAAAAATAAATACCTACAAGATAATCGGAGACCGGACTTTACTTTATGTAGTGGCGTCACGAGCAAAACAAAATAATTTATTAATTTATACCAAACATGACCCAACCCAAAATTTAAAAAATATAAATTATTTCGGGACAGAAAATATTACCACAATATTATTTAAACCAGTGGCGGGTGTTCCGTAGAAAAATTATACCTATTTTTATATCAAGAAAATTTTATATCTTGTACATAATCTAGATAACCTAAAAACTGTATATACATAGACTGTTACTAATATTTAATTTATATATACGATACTGCCGCCATGGGTCGACCCACGGTGCCCTTCTTGACAAAATCAAGGAGGATACTGTGCTTCGACTCTTGCCGACAGAATAGCACTTAATCCTAAAAATGGGAACACACAGATAATAGAAACCTTTGTTTCTCTTATCTAAGTGGGAACACCTCAGCACAGGTTCGCCTAGTGAGGTGTTCACAAAACACTACTTACAACCAATTTACGTACAGTTACGGATCATTAACATTCTTCTTACTTTTTATTACTGAAACTTATTATGTATGTACTTAAACCAATGTAATAATCTGTTAAGTGCATGTTTGAGAATAGAAATAAATAAATTTAAGGATTCGACCAAGTATAAGACTTAAGGTGATACTTAAATGAATTCGATGGCACGACTTTAATCATTTCAGGGAAAACACTTTTTACAAGTGATGCTTTAAAATATTAAGAAGAATTAATTGTTTGCAACCGTGCATACGCAATATAATATAAATAAAAAGTTTTGTCCATAAACAAACTAAAATCTTTCAAGAAAGGCTAACAAATGACCCCCTGATTTCAAATCATCCCTCATACATTTTTCCTTCCCAGAACTTCCAATCCTTCCTTTCCTTAAAAATGCCCTCCACACAGCATCCCCTACGATGACATAGGCACTTAGGGAAATTATTTTCCTCAGGGGCTCATGTGCAGTGCTAATGTAAAAAAAAACGTTCGTTTGAAACACCAATCATCACATTATGACGAAAGACGCCATGAGTGAAATGTAAAAGGTATGGAGTGACAAGAGGCATAGCGAGGACCACGTAACCAGGGTTAGATTAGATTTCAATTTGAGAGGCGGGTTTGGGTACCGCCGCCCGGGAACCATTTATTGGATAAACAACACCTTTGCCGTGGGTCACCCCAAGTGGTTCGCTACGTTTGGTGACTTAGCAGGACTGCGCGGGTTCATCGGGTGAGGTGTGTTCAGGTCTTAGCAGAACTTCCTTTCCTTAAAAAGACCCTGAGAGGAAATGTTGGTATTGATTGAAAGAAAATTCGAAACATATTTAACAGAAAATCCTTAGATGGCGTGTTCAGAATCCAAACTCAGATTAAAAAACCTAACGGCAAGTAGTTTTTTAAAATATTTGTATTTGGTTATGGATTGTCTTTATATTGGATTCATGATGTTTGTAATTTTATTATCACTTTGATCTCTCAGCCATGTTTTTACTTTTATTTTAAATGTATTCATTTCCTTTATATTTTTGATTTGATCTGGTAGAGCATTGTATAATTTCATAGCATGGAATTTATTATTTCTCTGTCCAAAAGATGTGTTCAAACTGGGAGTAACCAGGATGTTATTGCTTACTGCCCTGGTTGAGTATTTATGTTGGGCAGTGGAGTATTCATATATGTTTTTTTTTTCAGTTTAAATAAAATATTTTTTGAATAAAGTTTCTGTACATTGAAGACTTGAAAGTTATTAAATATTTCTTCCGACGGAGTTCTAAGCGGAACTTTCAGTATTGTCTTTAGTACTCCTTTTTGGGCTATATTGAGTCGCTCTGTGTGAGTGCTCAAGGCAGACCCCCATCCAGTTATACCGTACTCTATTTGTGATTGACACAAAGCATAGTATACTTTTTTAATATCGTTTATGTTGAGGATATTACGAATGTTTCTAAAGAAGTATATGTACCTGCTTAGTTTTTTTGTAATTACGTCAATTTGTGAGTTCCATCGGAGATTATTATCAATTTCAATTCCAAGATATTTGATGCTTTTGGAGTGTGCTATAGTGGGACAGAGGCATGATAAGCCTTGATTTTGTTGATAAATTCCTTGGCATGTGTGTAATTTGAGATTTAAGTCCTCCGACGGCTGCCCTCTGGCTGTTATAGAAAATGTAAGATATTTTGTTTTATTAACATTAAGCGTGAGGGAGTTTCTTTTAAGCCAGGTTTGCAGGAGACTAAGCCCGTGTTCCGCTTCTTTGTAAGTATTTATCCAATCTTTTTCGTTAAATAAAATTACTGTGTCATCAGCAAAACTAATAATTTTTCCTCTTGTTTCTAGGTTACAGATGTCATTTATGTATATCAAAAACAATATTGGTCCTAGTACGCTTCCTTGCGGCACTCCATGGTTGATTAGGAGAGGTTCGCTTTTTCTCTTATTAATTTGAACGCTCTGTGTACGCTCCATCATATAGCTTTTTAGCAAGTTTAGTGTTGTATTTGTCATACCAATTTTTGTAAGTTTAGCAAAAAGTATTTTGTGGTCTATTGTATCAAAAGCCTTTTGTAAGTCTATGAAGATTGCCAAAGTTTTTTCTCCACTGTCTAAACTTTTAGTGATCATATCTGTAATTTTTTCTATGGCGTCACTAGTACTTAAGTTCTCCCTAAAACCATACTGTGTTTCGGATAATATTTTATTGTCTTCTAAGTAGGATAAGAGTTGTTTTTTCAATATTCTCTCCAATATTTTTGAAAATGTGTTGAGTAGGCTTATTGGTCGGTAATTGTTTATGTCATTTTTACATCCTTGTTTAAAAATTGGTATAACAGTAGCTTTTTTGATAGCCGTAGGGAATATGCTTTCAGTTATAGACAGGTTGACTAAGTATGTTAGAGGTACGATAAGTTCTTTACAGAGAAATTTTATTGCATTGGTTGTGATTAAGTCCTCCCCCGAAGAAACATTTGATTTTAGAGAAGAAATTGTGTTTTTGATATCATCAGCTGTAATTTGATTAAACTCGAGTTTCTTTCCTTGTTCAGGGAGTTCATTTATTAGTATAGCGTCATTACATTGTGTAGCTTGCTTTGCTAGATTTGATCCTATATTTATGAAAAATTTATTGACGTATTCAAGAATTTGGTCAGGATTATCAGCGTATGTCCTTGGGACATTGTTTATATTCAGCACGTCAATTGATGTCATGGTAGCAGATTTAGAACTGGTTATTTCATTAATTATTTGCCACATTTTCCGGGGATTTTGTTTACAATCTACAATTTTTTTCTTGTAGTAGGTTTCTTTTGTATACGTAATAACTTTTTTGCAAATGTTTCTATATCTTTTGTAGAATCTTAACATGTGTATATCGTATGGATTTTTTTTTAGTTTCTTGTGTAACTCGTCTCTTTTTCTTATGCAGTTTATAACATTCTGTGTAATCCATGGTTTAATGTGTACATTTTTATGTGAGATTTTCTTAATAATTTTTGTGGTATTAGAGAGAATATTATTCTGAAAGAGTTCTATGAAGAAATTCCATGCATCATTTGCATTGTTCATACTTTGCAGTTTTTTCCAATCGGTACATTGTAGATTATGTTTAATGTCATTCCAGTTTATTTCAGTTTTTTCTATTGTTTGTGGTCTTTTCTTGATTTTATTTGACTTGTTTATTTTTATTGAAAGTATAGTTGTATAATGATCTGTTATAGTTGAGTTAAATACAATAGTTTGAGTAATATCTTTTGTTTTACTAATTATATGATCTATGCAACTTTCAGTGCTGTCCACTTTTCGAGTAGGTACATTTATTAAGCTTACCAGTCCATGGGATGCTAGCATCTGCAGATATTGAATTCTCTTGGGATGTCCATTTTCTAGGATATTTATATTTACATCTCCAATAAAAAATATGTTTTTCGTGTCTTTTAGAAGGCAGAGTTCCTCGTCTACGGATTTAAGGAATGGGTCGATGTTTCTTGTTGAAGGCGATCGGTAGATTGCTAATATAGCCTTTTCTTTTCCGATTTTAATTTTTAGACATTCGGCATCTGTGATAATAATTTCCTCAACTTCGGCTTTTATTTCGTTTTTAATGTATATAATTACACCATCGTTTTGTCTTTTGTTATTCAAACTTGAGTAGGTGGTATATCCAGCTATTTCCAAATGCATGTATTTATGATTTATCCAACATTCAGTAAGTATTATTATGTGCAGATTAACTTTTAAATATTTCAGTAAAATTTTTAATTCATCAAATTTTTTTCTGATGCTTCTTATGTTTTTGTGCAATATATTAAAAGAGTTGTTGTTTATCATTGATAGGTCACTTGGTTCCGAGGTTAGTATAGTGTCAGTCATTTTTTTACTTTAATTCATAAATGTTGTTTCGAAGTGCCTTTTTTTACACAATATTTTTAATATCATCTATATGTTTGATGTAGATTATTTTTTCGTTTGGCATTTTTCGAGTCATTATTTTTCCATCTTTACACCAAACGTAAGAATAGTTTTTTTCTTTGGCAGCTTTTTTGGTTTTCCAGAGCAGTTCCTTTTGATATGGGCTCAATTCTTCTGCAATATAGATTGTTTCAGTAGTGATGTCTTCTATATCTTCATACTTAATATTTTTCCTTTTAGAGATTAGATTGTCTCTAGTCGTTTTTTCAGCAAATTCCACTAGCAGTTTTGGTGGCGCATTGTTTCTTCTATCAGGAGTCCTTTTTACTTTGGCTTCAATTTATTTATGACACTGTCGTTGATTAACAAAAGAATTTCGGACCTTTTTACCCCAGACGTGAATCAAATAGCAAGCAACATTGGCCCATTCAGACGATTCAATTTTAGATGATCAACTCTGTTGCATGGCACTTGAAAGCTTATTGACAAGTGTGAAAACCCTTTCAACAAAGTTGATCATGTTTTGAGTTGAACATCTAAAGTTGAAAGTCCGTCTACTTAAGTCTAGTCGTCGTTCGAGTTTCACACCAATTCAACACTCATTATTCAACTCGCTTGCGATTTTTAATTCCCTGTGGGTGAAGGCAGAAGTTAGATGTACCTAAAAGCATTGCTTCTTAAAAAAATGTCTGAAATGGTCGGGTGATGTGATATTTAGATTTATCGATCTGTACCAAAGCCAAACAACAACAGTTTGAGGGGACAAATGCTAGGGGACGCCCACGCCGAGAGTACCTGGAGGACCTGCTGGTGGACGTGCGCTGCTCATCATATGCAGAATTCAAAAGAGCCGCACAAGACAGGGAAGAGTGGAAGAAACGAATAGATGAAATTGCTGCAAACCAATCCCAGGATTGAAACCAGAGAGAGAGAGACCAAAGCCATCCCTGATTTCGGGATCAAAAGCAAGATTTGTAGAAAAATAGAAACATTAATTTTTTTAAATTTATTTATTTATTTATCTATAATAAAATATATTTACAATGGTTTTATTTGTATGCCTGTCTCACTAGGGTATACCTGTGTCGAGACATAATAATATTATGTTGCAGGATTGATTCCGGTAGACAAAAAATAAGGCATTCAGAATTATGGATAAGAAGAAATTAGGATTAGTAATGAAAGCAAAAAAGAGTGGAGACGTGAAATCTCCCGTTGCCATTTCTCAATTTATTTGTAATTTTTTGTGTACGATATTTTTTAACGCTGCTCGAAACAGTAGGTATCCTTTTTCGTTATTTGTTTTTGAGGTGTTATGCCGTGTTGCGCTACCTTGTTCTTTAGCAAGTGTTTCGGACATCGTTGCAGTGTCTATCATCAGGGCATAACACCTTAAAAACAAATAACGAAAATGCTTTTGGCCGTGAAAATCTTAGAACGTATCAGTAGGTATCCTGTTTTTGAAATTTATCTTAATTTTTGAAAGGTATAAATTACATGGGTGTGGGCGTTTGCTCCACCCTGGCTGGCCGATGCATGACCGGCATGTCGACCGAGTCGCGTTTTCAAATTTACAGCACCACATAGGATGGTTTTTCCTTCTTGCATTCATATTCTTTTTATTCAAAGTGCCTAAAGCATGAATATTTTGTAGTTGCCTACATTTTTCCGGTACCTACTCTAGATTTTCGCCGAAATGTATGTACGCGCATAACTTCCGAATGACTGCACCAAAATGGAAAATTCTTTTTTTGTTGTGTTCGTTATTGTCAGGACAAGGTTTGTATGAAAGACAATTAAAAAAAAATCAAACAATTTTTTTTTTTAATGTCATAATATGAAAAGTTAGTGCGTGAATGAGACAGAAGACTATGAGAGATCTTCAGTATGTTGACAAAAGGTTTGTATTAAAAAAATAAAAATTAAAAATTAAACAGAATTTTTTTATAATCTCATAGGTTTATTTTTTTAATATCATAAAATATGAAAAGTGAGTGAGTGAATGAGACGGAAGACTGTGGGAGATCTTCAATATATTGACACAAAATAACACATTGACGTTTAGTTACTCAGTCAGCAGTTGATAAATTCAAACAGATTATACGCCATAATGTCAATCTATTCATACTGTCAATATGGTGACATTAATTCATACACAACAATTACCGCTTTTTTGGAAACAGCAAAAAAAATGCCACCAGTGAGGCGTCAAAATATCGGTCGGCATACGCATAACGCAAGTTGAATTCACAATCTTCGAGGTAATGAGACTAAAGAGAGTTGGCAGCGTTTGGAGGCAAATACATAGAATGAGAATTTCTCAAGCGAGATCTTTCGCGACTCCTGAAGAACCCATACCATCGACTTCAAGCGAGAGACAACAAAACATAACAATTACCTATGAACGTTTGGCTTTCAGATATTATGATACAACAGTAGATTACGCCGGTCGATTTTGGAACAATGAGCACTATTTGTCAATATTGCAATGCTTTGAAGTTTCAATTCGAATCGCCAGGATTATGTTGTGCGAATGGAAAGGTCAAATTAACAAAACTGACGACGCCACCTGAACCAAAGAATTCATTACTTTCAGGGCAAGAACCTCTATCAAAGAATTTCTTGCAGAATATTCAAAATTACAACAGTGTGTTCCAAATGACATCATTTGGTGCAAATACAATTGAAGAACATGGTTTCAATCCAACTTTTAATGTATTTTTTTTATTCGGTGACACACACTATTCACATCCATTGCAACATAAACCTATATATATGGAAATTCTATTGAGGCTCATAAATGAAGATTTTTTAACCCTAGAAAAATAATCATATTTTGATGTACGGTAAAATTGACGCATGAGTTTTCACTCGCTGTAATATTTTATTAAGAGCCACTAACCAGCAAGCGGTCGAAAATTCAAAATTCGTCGAAAGATGTTCTTACGATCGTACAGGGCGGTTCCAATGAGAAAGATTGATTATTCTCCCTACCACTTTTTTTTAAATAACTCAATATCGATTTTACGTCCTATTATACAAAAAATAAAAATATTTTCTCATAATTTAAAACAAAACTTTACCAGATAAAAGAACAATCTTTCGAAATCAATAGAAGTTTTTGCGGAAAAGAGTCAAGACGGCTAAATCTATATTAATCTATATCTATATCTATCTATATTAATAATAATGAATCGTCGAAATGTATGTACGCCGTATGTATGTATAACTTCCGAACGACTGCACCAAATTGGATAATTCTTTTTTTGTTGTGTTCGTTATTATCACGACAAGGTTTATATAAAACTACTGGTGAGCTCTGGCATTATGAATTTGTATAAAAATGAATCGCCCAAATGTATGTACGCTCATAACTTCCGAACGACTGCACCAAATTGGAAAATTCTTTTTTGGTTGTGTTCGTTATTGTCTCTTGAGCTCTGGCATTATAAAATTTGTATAAAAATTGCAATATGTGGCACGCGAGCTGTTTGAAAACTAAATACACCCGGAAATAATTTATGGACCGCGTGAGGGTTGGGGTAAGGGGGTGGGCGGGGGATGGGGGTACGGGAACCAGGGAGGAGGGAGGGGAACCTGGAAGGGAGGAGGGGAACTCGGGAGGGGAAGGGGGGAGCGGAGTGGGGAGAGGAAAGATGGAGGAGGCGGAGTGGAAACGCGAGAGGTGAAAAGGATGCGGGAGAGGAATGGGAGGGGGCGGAAGGGGAACGGGTCGAATGGGAAAGGACACGCAGGGAGAAACAATTTCTTTATTAAATGGCATAGCAACGCATGCCGGGTACCAGCTAGTTTTATTTAAAAATGATTGACATTTCCCATTTTATCTGGTTATTCCCTCTTAAGTTAATTGATTTGAGTAAACCAATCGGTATTATTTTATTACAAACAAATGAAATAAGAAATATGATATTTTGTGAATATATTATATTTATTTGTTTTATGGAAAAAAACAAAAAGTGAAACTTTTTCAATAATCAACCATACTTGAATTTTTTTTTTCTCAAATCACTTATTTTTTACAAATAATTAGCCATTTTGACTAATGTACTAAATAATTAATATATATTATATTTAATAATAGCATATAGTTGTACAAAAATACATCAGATACATCTCTGGAACGAATCAATATTATGCTTTTTGACTCATGCGGTGCATGCGGTCGTCATATCTCAAAATTGGTGACACCTACCTCAGCCACGCGTGCGCCCCACGGAAGGCTCAAGCAGCAAGTGAGATGTCTGAAAAGCACAGCGATGGAATCACACTAATTTGAACGAGAGTGCAATAATTCTAACACGCATGCGTAATTTTTCCGTAGACTATCTTTCCAGGGTTAAAAATATTTTTCTTATGTTCAATATTACAGATTCAAAACAAATTCACCATCGTGCAGGAGCATTGTTGCCATCAATTGATAGTGAAATTCTGAAGCTGAAGTAAATCAACGCTGTGCACCAAATCGTTCAGCTAGGAGAGAGATCATCATAGAGCTGCAACAACTGTTACATGAACATAATCAGTTGATCCAATTGTTCAAAGCAGCCTTAGATATGATTCCATCGGACATCATAAAATAGTGATCAGAGCAGACAAAAGACCTGCAGGAGAGCGTGAGAGACGCTTCAACGCACCAATGTTAAACGAAGTTGCCATTGTGGTTGTTGGAAAGAATATGGAGTCTCGCGACATTGTAATTAAACGACTTGATGGTGGCAACCTTCAGCGTATTAGCGAAACACATCGGCGCACAAACGAGCATTAGAGGCACTCGATCGAACACTAAGAGATTTGCATAGCAATCAGAACCTCTTCGGAGGCGCGATGATTCTACTGGAGGCTGGAGATTTTCGCCAAACGCTGCCAGTCATTTCCAGATCATCAACTGCTGATGAAATAAACGCTTGCTTGATGGCATCAAATTTATAAGATGTGCAAATGCATTATTAGACATTGGCAATGGGAAAATTCCTGTTTCCCAAATATTAGTGTGAATTATAGAAACCATGCATGGTTGAGCGAACGAGCCATTTTAGCAGCGAAAAATAAGGATGTAGAAGATTTAAATATGAAATTCAGAATCAAATTGATGGACAAGTGCATTCATTTAAGTTGATCGATACCATTATCGATCCAAATGAAGGAGTCAATTATCCTACTGAATTCCTAAATTCATTGAATTTGCCAGGATTACTGCCACACAATTTACAACTCAAGGTTGGCTCGGTGATAATTATGTTACGCAATCTAAATCAGCCAAAATTGTGCAATGGAACAAGACTCGCAGTTAAAAAAATTATGAAAAATTTGATTGAAGTTACTATAATCATAGGAAAATTCAAAGGCGAGAATGTGCTTATTCCCAGAATACCACTAATGCCAACTGACTTTCCTTTCGAATTTAAACGTGTCCAGTTTTCAATGCGCCTTGCATTCGCAATGTCAATTAATAAATCCCAAGGCCAATCGTTAGAAGTGTGTGGAATAAACCTTGAATTGCGGTGTTTTTCGCATGGGCAGTTAGTTGAACGTTGCGTTTCCGAGAGTCGGCAAACCATCGGCGCTATTTGTTTTCTATCTAGAAGGAAAAACTAAAAATATTGTACATTACAAGGCATTGCAATAGTTATGATCGAATAATTTCATTGTAATTTAATTTTATTTTATGGTCGGATTGTAAACGGAAGATTTTGTCTTATTTTTTGTGATTAAGATGAAGTCATAGTAAATAATGCAAAATCATATGTTTTTGTTTTGAAAATTTGATCGCTTAGAAGTATTGTAGATGCTTCAATTAAATACTGCGTGTAGAACATACCTTAAAAATATCGGTCACTTTTTTTATAAGTTTTTTAATAAGCCTATAAAAAAATAAAGTGTAAGGTCTAAAAAACACACTTTCAAGTCCAAACTCTCCTATTTATAAACCCCTTTTCGGATATGGTTTTATTGTGTAATGTGGCAAATTCAGTTAATTTTATAATAATCGCAAAAAAAGTTGATATTTACACCCAATCTTCCCAAAATAAAATAAAATATGCATTTTCGCGTTGATATTTTACAATACGGCCGATAGTCGACGAATTCGGTTATTCAAAGTGACCCCTATGGCGTCCACCGAAGAACTACTGTCCACGGCACAGTAGTGAACTAGTGGATCGCCTTAAGTACGTAAATCTTTCGATATATGGAATTATTGATAATCCAACTGATTTGAATTTACCGGAAGTGTTACATTTCCTTAGTCCGCGAATGTACACCACCCGTGTGAAGCCGAGTCGGGCATGAATAGTACAAGTCTTTCGGGAATTTCTAATAAAACAACGAAAATAAATATATGGCGGTACGAAGTTCGCCGGGTCAGCTAGTAATATGACATAATCCCAATGACAAATAAAATAAAGACGGTGAAAGATAATAAGACAAATCATGGTAAATATTTAATTATTTATGCATTAAACCGCTTACTCGTTAATACAGAATATTTTTTATTCCAACAGATTTAGCTTTATTATTTCGAAAAGTAAGAATTTATGTCGGGGGAGACCAAAAAACAAGCAAAAAATATGCATTTAACATTTCAATTTTGTTAAAATTAATTCACTTACGCGGTAACGCCATTGTTTATTCATCGTTTTTATTTTAATATTTCATTGACAATCTATCAATGTGCCAATCACAGAAAAAATATTTTTGCGTAAAACAAAGTGAATGCATTATCGACAAGTTTGTATTTGTAACAGTAAAACATGGAAAGAAATGTATTAGAAAAATTACACAAACCCGTCAGACCATTGATTCCCAAAGTGGGGGGCGCGCCCCCCTAGGGGGGCGCGAAGACATGTACAGGGGGGCGTGGGCGGCGGTTATCACTACGGTCGCCCGCCTGCGCCCACGCTACTGTACGCACCTCACTTCCCGCACCGCACGCGCCTAGCGAACACGTTTGTTAGAGTAGAGAGTGCCAGGTTATTACATCTATTTCGCCATGAACTCGACGAAAAAACGCAAATATAATAATGTTTATATTAAATATAATCATTATTATATTGGCCAAAAAGCCATGCTATTGGAGAAACGCTTGTTAAACCCAGCTTACTGAAAGCAGCGAATATCGTTCTTGGACTAGAAAGTAAACAAAAAATTTCACAAATACTCTTTCTGACAACACTGTGAAACGTCGCATTAATGATATTGCTGAAGATATAAAAATCAGGTAGTGGAGGCCGTGAAAGAATCAAGTTTTTTTTAAATACAATTGGATGAGAGTGCCGATGTTGCGCGATGTTGTCAACTGCTAGTTTTCGTTCGATATATACAAAACAAAACAATCAAAGACGATTTGCTGGACTTCGAAAGCAATTGACATAATGACAGCAATCTCTGAATTCTTTGATAAACATGAACTGTCATGGAAAAAGTTGATAGGCATATGCACAGACGGCGCTCCGGCAATGCTTAGATCTCTTTCAGGATTCGTACAGTTGGTCAAAGAAAAAAATCCCAACGTAATTTCTATTCACTGTTTTATACACCGTCAAGCCTTGGCAACTAAAACACTTTCAAACGAACTCTACGACGCGACGTCTTGAAATTATGCATTAAAATTGTAAATTATGTTAAAAAGAGTGCACTAAATACGCGACTTTTTACGGCTCTCTGTGAAGATTTGGGCACAGAACACAAGACATTGTTCATAATCATCATCACTATTGGCTCTACAACCCCTGGTGGGTCTTGGCCTCCTCAAGAGTCTTCCTCCACTCATCTCGGTTCTAAGCCAGCTCTCTCCAGTGTAGAAGCTCCAAGATGGAGATGTCTTTGAGGATGTTGTCGCTCCATCTTAGTCTTGGTCTTCCCAGGCTCCTTCGCCCTATTGGTCTTGAGTTCAGCAGGGACTTTGGTGCTTGGTGCTTGGTCATTCTCTCCACATGACCCAGCCACCGAAGTCTTCCCATTTTTATAAATTTTGCAATGTTTAGCTCGTTAAACAATGTATAGAGCTCATTGTTATAACGTCTGCGCCAAAATCCATTTTCTTGAACCGGTCCGAAGATGCGCCTTAAAATTTTTCTTTCAAAAACGTCCAATGCTCGCTCATTCATTTCAGTTAGTACCCAAGTCTCAGCTGCGTACGTAAGTACTGGTCTTATAAGTGTTTTTTACAGTAATATCTTCGTGTTTCTGGACTTTAATTGGTTTTGTAGGCGGAAATAACGACGATTTGCGTTCACTATGCGCTTCTGGATCTCCTCTGTGGTATTATTGTCGTTTGTTATCAGGGAGCCTAGGTATGTGAATCTTGGTACCGTTTCGAAATTTTGGTTTCCACATGAGAGAGTTGGGATTTGTTGGGTGCATCCTGCACCATCTTTTGCTGGTTTACTACGAGACCCATATTTTTGGCAGAGCTTTCAAGATTTATGAAGGCGTTACGTAAAGCATCTGGAGTTTTCGCGATTATGTCGATATCATCAGCGTAAGCCAATAGTTGCACAGAGTTGTCAAATATCGTTGCTCTTATCTCGATGCCTGAGTCACGAATAACTTTTTCTAAGGCTATGTTGAATAAGAGGCAGGCCAATCCATCTCCTTGTCTCACCCCGTGGAGCGCTTCAAAGGGCTCGGACAGATCAATGCCAACCCTGACTCTACACGTTACTGGGGACATTGTTAATTTCATCAGATTAATCAGCTTACGCGGTATTCCAAACTCACTCAATGCATTGTACAATGCATGTATAAAATAAATAAATAAAAAAAAAATAAAAAAAAATCCTGCTTATGCTATCGTACGCGGCCTTGGAGTCTACAAAGAGATGATGTGTTTCGACATTGTGTTCTAGCTTCTTTTCCAAAATCTGTCTTAAGGAGAAAATTTGGTCAATACATGATTTGCCTGGCCTTATTTCAATGAAGACATTGTTATTTCATACAAAAGTGCGCTGGCTCTCGAAAGAAAATATGTTGGCAAGATTATTTGAACTGCGAGATGAAGTAATGCAGGGTATCTTTTCTCGGAAGATTTTTTCAATGTAAATGAGTGTTTCAGGCTGACAATTATTGCTTATAATAATTGTTACTCTTTGTGCTATGCATAAAAATCTTGTCTAACGTTAGTTTATAAATTAAAAATAAGAAGTAATTCAGTTTTTAGAAATTCAAAAACAAAGTGAATTGATTTTGGTATTTAAGAAACCATGGGTCCAAGTAATATTTGCTTATCTATCAGATATTTTCGATTCATTGAACACTTTGAACTTAAAATTACAAGGCGGAGACTCGAACATAATTTACCATCGGGATGCTATCATGGCATACATTGAGAAGTTGCAACTGTGGAAACGCAAAATTTTGGCGTCCAATTATTCCTGCTTTCATAAACTATTTTCGATCACAGAAAAAGCGTGCTCTAAGGAGATTTTGGAGGAAAATGATACCAAGAATGAAATATCAAACCATTTGCAGCACCTCATGGTCGAATTCAAGCGCTACTTTCCCGACTCGTGCGATATTATTATTTATCGATTAGCGATTGGTCCTTTCCACGTCGACATAGACATGCTGCCAGATACATTACAAGAGCAAGCTTTGGAAATGAAAAATTATTCTGCAGCTAAATATGATTTTGAGAAGATGGATAAGGCACACTTTTGGGTTAAGTATCTCAAAGTTTATCCCAGCACAGCAGAGCAAGCACTAAAATTGTTTTTGCCTTTTTCAAGCTCTTATTTGTGCGAAATAGCGTTTTCAGCAGTTGTATCAATAAAAACAAAGTATAAAAGCAAACTAGATATTGCTAGTGATCTACGTTGCGCACTTTCTTCTATTGAACCCAGAATTGGAAATCTTGTCAAAAACATGCAAGCTCATCCGTCACACTGACTCTTCTAATAACAAGTGTGTAAAAGCATTATTTTATAATAAAACGCCTTATGTATTTTTTTGTCTTTATTACCTACCCTTATTCCTTTTTACAATTGCTTGGCGAGCCCACTTGCTGCTACTTGCCGGGCCCTGGGCCGAGGGGAGGCGTGGGCATATTCATTTTAAACAGTAGGGAGGCGTGATAACAAAAAGTTTGGGAACCCCTGCGCTAGACAAACCCTGCATTTCCAAACAAACCATTCAAAACCTGGGATGTTTTAAAATGATGATGAAATGCGAATTTTTAGAGAATTTATTTTGTAAGATCGGTACTATTTTTTACATTAACTCCACACAGGAGGCCCTGAGGAAAATAATTTTCCTCAGGGCATATGTCATCTTTGAAGATGCTGTGTGGGAGGGTCTTTTTGAGAAAAGGAAGGAGTGATCATGGGTCTTGAAGAGACCCGTGTTGTAGGAGGGAGGAAACAGAGAGGCAGGCAAATCGTTCCACCGCCGAGCCGTTGAACTCCAGAACGAGTCATAGAAACGACCCGTTCTCATGTGACTAATTTCAACCATGTAAAAATGTTGGGCGCGTGTTGGCGCGTTTCCCGACTATGCACCGGTGTCGAGGGGATCAATGACGCTAGTTCCTCGGAGCATATTCCATTGTAATACCGGTAGAATAAGGACAGCATTCCCACCTGACACCTATGCTCTAAAGATTGCAGTCCGTCTGTTAAAATGGTAGAATCTATTAAACGGACCGCTCGTTTCTGCACAGAGTCAAAGGTTTTTTGAGGTGGCTGCCAAATTCAACCGAAGGGCGCACTTGTGATTTGTACAGTGTTAGCGGTTGTGTACTATTAATGTACCTGCGGGCCCTGTACAGTACCTACGCCCAGTTTCTGAGAAGCTAACTTAACTCTGGTTTCGATGGAGCCCCCTTACCTGAGCTGGTCACTTCGAGTTACCAAGCATATCGATGGAGGTCCTATTCGGAAGATTGCTTCCTTTGAAGGAGACTAGATTTTAATTTCGATCCCTTTTAGACGTTATCAAACATGATTGGGTCTTTGAAACATTAAATTCGACGAGGTTATTTTTATCCCAAGAGAAAACACTCTCGAGGTAACCGTCCATTCTTTGCTTCAAAGCCCTCCGAGCTATTGGAGTTTGTGTGCCCTTTGGGGGCTTGTCAAACAAAAAGCTATCATGGTCTGTACTGTCATCCGCGTAACAATGAATCGGTGCACATGACAAGAGGTCATTGATGTGCAACAGAAACAAGTCGGTGACAGCACCGATCCCTGTGGGATGCGAGGAAGAGGTGAAACCGTCAGCAACCGCCTGAATCGACCTCTCCCTCAAAAAGTCGGCAATCCACGTATACAAGGATGCGGGAAGTCAGTAAGAAGGCAGTTAGTTGACAAGCGCCAAACCCGTCAAAGGTCAAAGGCCTTGGACATATCTAGTGCAACCGTTTGGGTCTCACCGAAACGTTCCACGCACCGCCCCCAAACATGCGTCACATATGCGAGAAGATCACCGCACGAGCGGTTCCGCCGGGTCCGTATTGACGGTCGTTAATAATTTTGTTCTTCTCGAGGTATGTGAGCAGTTTGTCGTTGATCACACGTTCCATCATCTTATACAGAACTGATGTGATCGCTATGGGGCGGTAGTTGGCTGGGTTGGAGCGGTCACCCTTCTTTGGGATAGCGTGAATATCGCTTTTTTCCAACCTGAGGGCCTAGAGCCAGACTTCAGTGACATTTTGAAAAGGTTCTTCAAAATTGGAGCTATTTCTGCAGCGCACCTCTGCAATACCAGGGCAGATATCCCGTCAGGCCCGCTAGCTTTATTAATATCAAGCCCTCGTAAAACTTGGAGTACATCCCGATGCCGGATCCTCAGCTTTTTCATATGAAAACCGCAATGAGGAACCGACGGCGGGGTAGCACCTTGATCATCGAGGGTCGAGTTTTCCGCGAACATTTTGCCTAATAAGTTAGCCTTTTCGGCGGCGGTATTTGCTAGAGAGCCGTCAGATCTGGTAAGAGGTGGCAGACTGGGTTTGCAGAAATTGCGACCTATTGAGCCCGCAAGCGACCAGAACGCTCTGCTGCCGTGCGGGCAGGCAGCCAGCTTTCTGCTGATCTGCAGGTCGTGTTCGAATTTTGGCCTATTTATGATCCTCTTGCTTTCCTTTGCCATTTTGTATATACTATTCTGTTTTCGGACGTTCGAGATGTGTTGTAGGCTCGGTAAGCCGCGTTTTTTCGTCGCACTGCTTCAGAGCATTGTCGACTGAACCACGGCTTTGAGCCCACACCAGTTTCTTTAACAGTGGATTGGATGAAGCCATTCATCGCGGATGTGATGACTTCACCAATTTCCTGGGCACATCTTGAGGGATCCGAGCTCCGAAAACAAAAAACGGTACTTCCGACAATTAGTTAGTTAAAAAGTTAGTCTATTAGTTAAAAAAGGAACATTCCGTATTCGACAACACGAACGTTCCGTATTATCCGTGAGGTAACTGCATATTTACCAATATTTACATGAGCTCATGAATTAGTAGGTACCTTGGTACCTATCACCACTTTTAAATCATAACACAATACACACATGAATACACCTACCTGTTGGTTGACTGTATACAGCTGTTTCCAATGATTATATTTTATCGCAGCGCGATACTGACTACTGACACAGTTTAGTCCAGTCACACAATGAATCCACTCTACAGCTCTACCTAATACACTCGAAATAACAAGGAACAAACGACCGGGATTTTACGAATAGGTACAAAGAACAAAATAACGCGCACATCCCGTAATTGATAACAACACTCCTTGAAAATAGATAAATTCTACACCCTTTTAAAGATTATTCGTGATATATCAAATAAATTATTTGATTGTAGAGTGCAAAAGAAGATTTTGTCGATTTTATACAATATTGTTGGCGTCCAGAAAGGAGAAACGTCAAACGCGCACGGCTTCGTAAATAATATTCCCGAATCAGCTGTCCGCAATGGAGTGGAGCAGCCGGGCACATGCCGGGCAGCAGGGATAGGGAATAACTCGGGCCACAGGCCACAGTCAATAACATAAAAGGCGCCACAGACGATTAAATTTTGTACTCTCGTGATTATTTGAATTAATTTTTTTAGATGAATTTTGGTATTTTGTGAAATATTGTATTTTTGGGTGATAGGTATGTCCCAAAGTATAAATTTATTAGTAAACCTTTTCCTATGAAAATGTAAATAGTACTCGTATAAGCACTGATTCCACACGTGTGCCATACCATATACATATAAAATATACGGTGTTTAGAAACTCGTAGTACAAGCAGGAAACTGATTAATCTACATCACGTTCGAAGTCGATTTTTTTAACTTTTTTTGATTTGAGCTATCGTTCTCCAGTAAATTATTAAGTAAAATTTTTTTTTTTAATCTTACTAGGGGTATCAGGTGTTTAATTTCTTAATAAAAAACGACGTGCTCACACCGAAAAAATACGTTCTCCGTTAGATTCACCAGTTTCCCGTTCCCGCTCGTCCTACGAGTTTCCGGGCACCGTGTATAGTTATTATTATTTATATATAGCTACGTGATATAATATTACATTAAAGTTCTAGTCCAAAATTTGAATCAGAAACAGAATATTGTAAGTAAGTAAAAGTAAACTGTGTTCCGTCGAAAGAAACTTGAACACTGCAGTTATTATTCTTAACGCTTCCCGAAACGAAATTGTTATAAATAATAATGTTTTATTCTGAAAACCAAAACATAAATTAAATGAATCTGCCATGTGAATATAGCACATTTTCATTCAGAAAAATCTTCTTTTGTGCGCAGTAAAAGTTTACAGTTACTGCCATCTTCTGGAAAAAAACATTATACAAAAATATCGGTAAAAGAGCGCTCTGTGGTTTAGACCTCGGATAAAATGTTTTGTTTCAATTTATTTCGATAGATGGCAGGATTCAAGCGATTTCGAATATTCTTTTTATTTTTTAGTTGTTTTGATGCTCGACAGATGGCAGGATCCAAGCGTTTTCGAATATTCTTTATCACCAGCAGCAGCAGTTCTGTTTACTGTTCTATAATAATTATAATGTAAATTTGTCCACTCTCACTCGTTGTATTTGTGATGTTAGGTTGTATATTTCATGTGTATCCACAGTTTTCTGTAAAAAATGAAGAGTCCCTATTTATTTAAATTCTGCGATTGTTTCTTCAGTGTAATTTTTTTTTTAAATGTAACTAATTTTAAGAAACCAAAAATTTATATAAGTACTTTTTATTTTTTTAGTTGTTTTGATGGCATTTTAAAACGTTAAATTTGCTGCTAGATATAATTAATTAGATTAGAGTTCTTATGTATAATACTTAATATTTATTGAAGTGAAAACATCTTTAGAACCGTTGTGATTTGAAATAAAAATAGCGACATTAAAAAGAGACAAATACATACATACAGGATTTAACTTGCGAGAGAATGATTTAGTATAATCAGACTCCTCTTTGTGCGGTGCTTCGTAGCCTCCCCACTTTTGTCTACTTTAGTTTTCTGAAGTTTTAGTTTTCATGCATTTTGAAGTTAGTCGGCCCTCCATAAAGAAGAGAGGGGGGGGGGGGAAAGCCTGGGAAGTTATTCAAATATACTTCCTAAGCATATGTAGATTAGAAAAATTATAAAATATTTTAAGATGCTTTGCGATAATGGGTGGTTTATTGGTACACCAGGTGATCAAAATCTTCCACAACTCCCTTCTTAAAACTGATAATTTATAAAATACTATACAAAAACCTTCATGTTGCATTGGAAAAGAATGGGCGCAAAATAAGTACTTTCCTGCCGCGCTAGTGATGGCGGCTGAGAACGAACATTCATGATTTTTATTATATTCTATTCATGTATCTTTATCCATATGAAAAGTCGTCCCAATGAGGTCAGGTGTGATTACATGATTTTTTTTTTCTGACAACAATATATCAATCAGTTTTTCCGTACATTTTGATACCAAGATCTTTAACCAAATAAAATAAAAGTTTTGTATGATAATATAATTTATTTGTATTTTTTATTATAGGTTTTCAAGTTAACAAAAACATAATATTAACGCCTACACTATTTTAAAAAATATCTCGATAATATATGAATAACTTATGAACGAGATTAAAAAAAAAAATATCACATTAAATTGATATGCATTTTGGTTCGGTACATAATGCAAAGTACATATAACAATAAAAATGTCATTTAAACAATGTAATTACATTGTTTTTAAAATTAAGATAAATGTAGTAGATAACAAAATATCACATACGAGTAATAGTTTTTTTTTAACTAATCTATTTTTTACAAAAGCCAAAACATATTTTTACTTGCGTAGAATTGATTGTGAACGCATGGTAAATTTTATAAATAAATTGGCGTCCATCTTAAATCTCCATGAAAAGGGTATTTGGCTGTCATTACAAGCACAGCAATTTATATTAATAGTAATATTAACAATAAATGTACCTACCTAACAAACTTTCATAAGAACTGTGTGATATCTAGCTACAAAATGAGTTTTATTAATTTTAGTTACACTGAATTTCTTTATAGTCAAACAAGAGAGAAAAGTTTAATCTTAACACATTGATGGACAAACTTGCCGGCAAACAAAGTTTTGTGAAATGACACACGGCACTTACTGCATTTTGCATAAGAGGAAAGGTCAAAAGGACTCCCTCAACCAGTCTCTCTCGATCTGGCCCGCCACGTATCAGGTGGGCAGACACATCCGCCGCCAAGACCTGGACAATCCTCATCCAATGAACCCGGGCACCCCTGCTAAGTCACACTTAGCGAACCACTTGGGGAGACTTATGGCAGAGGTGTTGGTTATCCATTAAGAGGTTCCTGGGGCGGTGTTATCAATATCCGCCTCCCAAATTCTTCCCCGCCTCCCAAGTCTATAGATGTTGTGTTCGTAAATGTGTTAAAAATAAAAATTAGCTAATGTAATCAAGACTACATAAAAATGTTAATTACAACAATGGCAACCATCATAAATATATTATCATCTTAATTTAAACAATATTTGTGATTTTTTAATATTAATTTCCACAAACATAATCATGGATCCACTTTTAACTAATGTTTCATTCTAAGATGTAGAGTTGAGCGAAAAAAAAAGCATTTATTAGTCTTTTTTAATGTTTATTTAGCACATATCAATTTCGGTAAGAATTTCACAGCCATATAATGTATAAATTTATTCAAGGCAGGAATGTAAGGCAAAAATGTAAACAAAGTTAAGCTATTTATTTATTTTACAATAATTATTTCTGTACATAAATATCTAAGATTAGATAATGGTTAAACCTATAATATTATAGTACTTTGTTTTGTCTAATAATTTATTTATTTTAAGATTTAATATCTATCTTACTCAATAATTAATTTAATAAAAAATCTAACTGTCTTTAAGCTTTATGCAGCTGTTGCCAATGACGTAGCTAGCATGGGCGGCATCCGGGGCGGATAACATGGTGTCACCCCGCCCCCACCCCATTAATTTTGACAAACGGAAATTTCGACTTTATAAAAAATTGGTCCGTCCTGGGGGGGTGGCTAGAGAATTGTGCTCTTGGGGGGTGACACTCCATCGGGAGGCACCCGAGGCGGGCCGCCCTTCTAGCGATGCCACTGGCTGTTGCATATGTGATCCATTAGCGGCTATCTCCGTAGGCGTGTAGTATAATATATGATTCATGGAGTTTCACTACAACACTATGACAATATACATTGTGTCAAAATGCGCTGCGGGGTGGGATAAATTTTGCTGAAAAAACCAGCATTGAATAAGTTATTTTTTTGGTTTTAAGTGGATGTAGATTTTTAGACTACTTAATATCAAATGCTACGAGGCAATATAGCTGTCATGAGTGATAAAAAACACATTTAATCAAACTTAAAAAATTCTACTTGACATAATATATTGTTATAAAAAACATAAAATGTTGTGTTCTTTGTCACATTGTTTGACAGAATTTAACAGCAAAAACAATAAAATACACATAATTCGTAGAAAATCATAAAAATAAATCAATATTGCTTTGGTTCTGTCATGAAGCTAAATTAATATCTGTAAATGTCAATAAATACAAGTAAATCATCAAATTATATTACTAAATAAATATTCAATGTAATGTTTGGGAAAACATTTTATCGGACGGCAATTAATTTCCAGCGCAGAAGGAAGAATGCGGCCAGTCGCATGCTGACCAATATTACAGACAGCCAAATGAGGTCGTTCCAGAACATAGATCCGCTCATGGCAATTTCAGACAGGAACTTCTGGGGATATCTGCAACATAGTCATTATAAATTTAGCAATGAAGACATTTTGTGAGAAAAAACTGGAAGTGAGGGAATGAAGAATTTTGATTAATAGAGGAGAATCAAAGCAGAACTGTAACTATTAATATACACGGTGTCCGGAAACTCGTAGTACAAGCGGGAAACTGGTAAATCTACATCATATTCGGAGTCGATTTGTGGAGTTTTTTTGGTTAAATTTGAAAAAAAATTTCACTAGGGGGTTGATTTCAGCTGTGTAATGTCTTATAAAATGCAACGAAGGGTAAACCGGGCTCAAAATTTTTTTAACCCTGTAGTTGCCGAAAAAATGGAAAAATATAAAAAAAATAATATTAAAATCGAAATGCTCAGATCGAAAAAATAAGTTTTTTGGGTTCTCTACGTGATGTAGATTCACCAGTTTCCCGCTTGTACTACGAGTTTCCGGACACGTTGTATTATATAAATATTTAATTACGCATTTATTATTTAGGATCTAGATACGACCTTGACCTCTGCACTGCATTCCTGATGCATATAGGATAATGGATACTATTTGCGAAATTCATAAATTTTCTATGAAAATTAACACTTCTAAATAGACTTGGCGCTACGGAGACAGTTTATTCACCCAAATATATGTGCGATTAGCGGCGTAAAGGTTAAATATACAATCTGGAGTATACCGAACCCCTTTTCCTGTCATTTGCGCCTTACATATCCTAGCACTACTTTCGTTATTTGTATGTTGTATGTAACCAACCCATCTCTTTTGTAACCTTTTTAAAATGTATAATAAAAAAAATTATGGAATCGAAATGGAAAAATTGATGTAGGTACATTTTTCCATTTAAAAATCGCTGGATCCCATGTGAAACCAAACAATCTGATTTATACATAATCTGCGAAATAAAACTTCATTTTGCATAATGTTTCGACGTTAATTACCTGTATTTTTTACATATTTATAAAATACTAGCTGGTCCCGGCATGCGTTGCTATGCCATTTAATAAAGAAATTGTTTCTCCCTGAGTGTCCTTTCCCATTCGTCCCGTTCCCCTTCTTCTCCTGCGTCCTCTTCCCTCTCCCCACTCCACTCCCCCCCCTTCCCCTCCCGCGTTCCCCTTCCACCTTCCCCGCCTTCCCTCTTCCCTTTCCCGCTCCCTCGTCCCGCCAACCCTCCTCCCGCATTCCATGTATTCAATCCCAGTACATTCAGTTTTTAAACAGCCCGCGTGCCATCTTTTACAATTTTTATTCAAATTTCCATTTTTCATGTATATTAAATTTGGTACCTAACATAGGTACCTGTTGAAAATATCTAAAATTCTTGATTCGATTCAAACTATTAGGAGAGTACCTACTTTAAATAAATTTATCAACTTAAAGATTTTCAGAAATAGAATCCTGGTTTAACAATCATTGTTTTGCAAAATGTCGTTCTCAAACACGCGAACTGTCAAGCGTGCGATAGTCGTTAGGTTTTCTGAAATTATCCAATTTTCTGCGCAATTTTCTTAATTTTTCTCTCTGTAAGAACTATCCTCGTACTTCAAGGAATATTCTAAAAAAAGAATTAGCGAAATCGGTTCAGCTGCTCTCGAGATTTGCGTTTAGAAACACATTCAGCGATTCATTTTTATATATAAGATAATATAAGCATAACACAAGATCAAGTATGGAAATAATAATTAACCTGTAATGGCAGTATTTTTCTGAGCACTCTAAGATCGGTCGGTCCCCTCCATAGATGGCGCCCACGAAGCCTTCGAGTCCGTAGCGGAGATAAGAGACGTAGGATCCCCAATAGAGATAGCTCGGCAAGTCACGGAGGGAGACTCCGAAGCCAGCAAACATCATCATTGGTACTGAAAGGGTTGGCCCTAAGAAGGTACCGGTCTGGAAAAAATAAAACATAATTATGTAGTTGATTTTCTCATGAAATTTCCTATGTAAATCTTTCTGAAATTTCAATGACTTTGGTATAATAGTTGTTCTACCCTGTTGGAAATCAAGTAAGTAGGAAATCAAATTGTTGGGGAAGTGGTCTTACTTCGATAAAATAATATAAAAGTGAATCGATGATGCGGTCCCAACTTTAGGTTATTGTCTCTTGGAAATTCATCTAATCATCTAATGTGACGCATAAAGAGATGCATTCACATTGATCCTATACAGCAGTAGTTCCTGACCTTGTTTTTGACCAGGGACCACCATGATACTTATTTGTTCTCACTGGGACCACAAGGTACAAGAATGAGCTCATCTTGGACTTCTTCAGATACCTCTCCAACACTAATACCAAAAGGGTTATGAATCAGCTTTTTTCGATTCGGTTTTGTAAAATGAATGTAACGTAACGTGAAGTAAAAGGAATGAATGTTTCGCTGACCACAATTTAAATCTCGCGGACCACCGACCACTGGTTGGGAACCATTGCTATGTAGTGTAAAAGGTATATGGCAGTGTTTCTCAATACTATTCGTGCTATGCCCCAATTCGACGCTTCAAAGATCTCCATAGCCCTCTCAGAGAAAAAAACAATTCAGAACCATTGGAAAAAGCGCCTAAGGTGAAGATTTTTCTTGATTTATCTTAACAGACAAAAATTCTTTTAAAAAATATCAACAACATAACAAACGATTTTAAAAAAAAAAATCACAATTTGCACATGTCCCCACATAACATTCAAATTGTCCCCCCGCGGGGCAAGCGCCCCATGTCGAATGAATGAGAAACACTCGTATAAGGAAAGGTCTTTTGCAGTTTCAAACAAGTTTCACGCATAAACTTCTTGACACCGATGCAAAATTTTCGATACGCACCTGCTGATTCTACTTTCGTAATACATATTTTTCTTGTTTTTTTGCAAAAAAATGTTTTTGAAAATTATACCGTCCTATCATGTAATGTGTTCATGAATATATTGAAAAAAAATAGTATATAATTTACCGTCAGTTTTCAGAGAAATGATTTTTTAATAGAATCAAGCGAACGAGAGGTTAAAGACATTTTTTTTATCTTTTCGGAGGCCTTTTCAGTCTTTTTGTACCCGGGTTCATGGGGTGAGGTTTGTCCGGGTCTTGACGGGAGAAAGTGGTTGAGGGAGTCCTTTTGACTTTTCGTTGCCTCAGTTCTTATTTGTCCAACAGACCATTTTAGTTTTTGTTCAATCTCCGCTTTAAAATTAAAAATATAAAAAATTATAGTTAATTACTTAACTAAGAATTATTTAAACTAATGAGAGCTTTACCTATACGGAAATAGCTTTAACTTAAACATCTATCATAATGTTTTATTGAAATAATGAAAGAAAACCTTCTCCTGCAAAATTTTCTGATGGTCTGTTGGACAAATACGAACTAAAGCAACGTTTTCTAGCTGTACTCTCTCAGAACATTGGCTTGCACCGCAGTGAGAGGGATGGATTCATATGTCCGTCACTCCTGGACACACTGACCCCCAGATTCCTATCTAGCCCTAATACCCTTTTCGTTCCCAGAACTTCCTCTCTTCTTTTCCTAAAAAGACCCTCCACACAGCATCCCCAAAGATGACATAGGCTCCAAGGGAAATTATTATCCTCAGGGCCTCCTGTGTGGAGCTGATGTATTTTTTTTTTTAAATAATCAGAGACGGTTTACATATATATAGTTCCCGTGAGCACTTAGGCCATAGACCCATTGTACTATCTCCTATTTTACCTCATTCCTTTGACAGTAACCCAGTCCCTTTTATAAAGTTCACCAGGATTGTCTTTTGAAATGAAGCTATATCTTCTGGTTCGACAATGTGTCTTCCCAGGTCTCATTTCCCCTCTTCACTCCTCCTTGGTTCCCTGAAGGCCCCACGACAGAAGAGGGCTTCATCTCTCCTCTCCACTCCTTAGATGGTTCAATTGGTGGTAATTCATCACTTCTAAATAATATTCTTACATGGAAAAGATACGTGGACGATATCTTTTGCATCTGGACAGGAACAGAGCGGCAACTGAGTAAATTCCTTCATCTTATAAATTCCTTCCACAAAAGCATCCAATTCACTTTAGAGGTAGGCAGTAATGCATCCATTAATTTTTTAGACTTAACATTAACTTCAGTAAATAACAGAATTGAATTCAACATTTTTCGTAAACCGACGTACACAGATATAACAATACATAACCTGTCAAATCACCCGGTTTCACATAAACATTCTGCTTATCATTCAATGGTGCACCGGCTAGTAAAAATCCCTCTTTCATCTGTTAATTTCGCGATGGAACTTTCAAAAATTAAACAAATTGCTCTAAATAATGGTTATTCCGCAGATTTAATTGATAAAATCTTAAATAAGAAACTTAAACTCATCTCAACTAATACATTTTTATTTGGTACGCCTGAAAATAATAATAAAGTAATAAATCCCGCTCAATGGCGCAGAATCTTATATATATCCAACTTTTCCTCACTTAGTACAAAAAACTTGCCTGCCCACATTAAGCCCGCGTTCTATACTGATAACAACTTAGGTAAATTACTAAAAAACACTAAAGATAGAGATCATAAATTAAGCCACTCAGGCATTTACCAACTATGTTGCAATGATTGTCCTTCGTTCTACATAGGTAAGACAACTAGAAATATAAATATCAGGATCACAGAACATTTAAGATGCTTAAATAATAATAATTTTTCAGAGTTTGCTAATCACCTTATTTCCACAGATCACACTTTTAATAAGGACACAGGGGTTAAAATTCTTCACCGTAATAATAAAAGCAAAAAATTAGATAATTTAGAAGCACTAGAAATCAGAAAATCCCTAAATAATAATGCTAGTATATTGAATAACCAAATTAACTTATCTTTCAGTCCCATTCTAAATATTTTTCCAATTAACCGCTCTGTTCTTTCCGGAAATCCCCTAATTACCCCCACCCCTTTTCCTACCTCCCACTCAAACACCTGATTTGTATATCTGTCAACATTCTGTATCATAGTTTAGTTATAATATTCTCCTGACGAAGGAAGGGTGCTTCCGAAACCGGTAGAGTGTGTATAAAATAAAAGTGGTCTACAACAAATTTATATGTGTTTTATATTGTAAATTATGGCGAGCCACAAAGTTAATGCTTTTTACAAATACGTAAAAAAATATATCTTTTCATAACTTTGTGCTGGAGGCATAAAATTCTTGCACAGGATATAAAGCATCAAATTGGTTTAGTATCTTGGATTCCAGATGTTATTTTTAAAAGTGGTGAGATATTGTAGTGTGTAGATTCATAGGCATTGTTGATAACTTACAGCAACTTTGAAGACGGCCCCAACCATTAGTCCAAAGCTCTGTGCAACAAAGACAACGAGAATAGAGATGGTGAAGAACATTGCGAAGCGGGCGGGAATCATTGGCTGCGCCGACATGGAGTACACTATTAATGAAAATAATAGGCAGCATATTACCTGAAATAATTAAAACATTGATTTAAAAATAGTCAATTGTGTTTACAGATATAATAATGTATAATGTTTATTGTAATGCTAAAATTGACAATACTGTTGCTATATCGCTGTTCCGGAAGAACAACGATGCAACTGCAAATATTGTAAAATACAGTTAAGTCCGTAAATGGTCTCAGAAAACTGGGCATATTGGGGAACAACGACATAGGGCAGTTATGTCGTTGTTGAAATATCAGCTGTTTGTTATCTTCCTTCAGGGTAACAATGCCCCAAGCTTCAGTTGTGTTGATGAGTGACTAGAGGAGTGTTATATTGTGTGGAACAGTGATGTAAGTGTTTTTAGTGACTGAAATAAAACGGTTACATCTTCCGGAAGAGCGAACAATCTATAGGGGAAACAATGACACACTTGCTCTTATCAGTTAAAATTGGGGGTCAAAATTAGGGTGATAAAATTCTAACTTCTGGTGATTTGAAAGAAAAGTACGTAATCTACGTACATTTGTTATGCCATTATTCTCTGTCGCATACACACTCTTTCAAATATTTCATTAAACTACAAATTATTTTTTGCTTTTTTGTAAAATTATAATTTATGCAGTTGTGTCGTTGTCGTCATCGTTGTTTAAATAATAAAATCTTGTCGACTTTGATAAGAATTTATTACGTTTTATTGATTTACTCTGCGTAAACAACCCAATTTTTACATGAAGTTTCTGATAAAGTGTTGTTTTGCAGAATCATTTACAACAATAGAGTTATTTGCTGTTACTCAATTGCATTTAGATACCTCTCTTGGAAAGTGACTAGGTCATCAAATAGATATTAGTAAAACAATAAAGCAATAATTTTAATCTTCAATCTCAAAAAATTTACATTGTTAATACTTTAGAATAGAATCTTTTATCGGGTTAAAGGTATAATTTGCTCAAATTTTTAAGAGTTATATTTATCAGATTGACCCATTAAAATTTGATTGATTTCTCTAGATGTTTGTATAATTTTTGTAGAGGAAACAAAATATATTAATTACTACGTATTTCAAAGGTTATCAGAGTTTACTGGAATGGGAACTTTGACCAGAAAACAAGATTATTTATAATAATAATGACGGCTTTGTTTGTCCTAGTACACATGAACTATTTGATCATTAGTTTATTTACAGGTATATTTTTAACGGCAGAATAATAGTAAAACTTGTGAGAGATTCTTTGGAAGCCATTGATTGCTCAGCTTGATTCTTTTAATGATATTGCTTGACAGTGACCATCGAAATCTATTATTCAACAATATAAAAAGTAATATGTATTCAGAAAGAACATAAGTTTATCAATTTTTTTGGGTATTTGGTGGAAACATTAGATAAACTGATATATTGTGTCCTTTCTGTTTTCGTGCAAGACGAGGGAGGAGTACAAACTTTTTGCGAGAGGAGTACAAACTTTGTGTGTCAATGGAGTTGATGTTGCTAATTATTATTATTAAACTAACCGATATTGGTATGTCCACCAAGGTGTTAGAAATGTAGTAGGATCGCAATGAATACCATCTATTGAAGTGCTCTTTTTGTAAAATGGACATCTCATTTGGAACTGCGGAATAAAAAAAGAAGAAACATTGGATACATAATGTTTTAAACAAGATTCATCTCAGGTAGATTTAGTACGTAAAAAAACATTTTCAGATTATTTTAAAATTTCTTTGGTGAATGTTTTGAATACATAGTGTTGTTGTATACTTACACGTTAAGATGGTTAGCATCATTGTTGACATCATGTGGTGCATAAGGATGGCAAACAATAGTTTATAGTTGTCTAGAACCCTTGATCCTTCGTTTCCAGCATTTAAAAACAGTAAGCCTAACATTGCGCCTGTCAAAACATTCACAATTATCCGGAGATGCGTTAGTGTCTGAAAGTGAATATTTTATTATTAATGACTGGTTTTCTAATTACTAGGTAAGAACTAGTTGGTAATGTATTATTACAATTCAGGTGTTCAGAAATTTTTTGAAAATATTGATTTACCGAGTCTCGTTTGGCCATCAGAAATCCTCTTCTAATCAGCACCTTGAGCTGATTAGATTCAGGGGTTTCTTCCAGTCCTTTATTTCTGTTGCTGCGCTTTACTTTGGACAGGGGGTGTTTCAGTCTGAGGGTCTTGAGGTCACTGATGGCGGAAGGGTTCGCAAACCATTGAAGACACTTTCCGTTTTCCATCTCCAACACCAGTAATTTACCCTTTTCTTCACCGTGTTCTCCGCAGGCCAATTCGATAACTACAAAAGAGATTTAAAATAGTTTAATAGAAGTAACTAGGTAGGTACTGACATAATTATTGAAACAAAATTTGGGTAGCTACCTAGTTACTCTCTTGGTAGATTTTACTCAATAGGAAGATAATTGCACGCAAAAAAGAAAAGTGATCATTTATCGTATACAACCCAAAGACGTTACATACTTTAGACGCGGAGTAGAAATCTCAAAATGGGAAGCCAACAACAAGACAATTGTAGAGTACTCGATTTCTAGTACTTTAGTACTAAACTGCCACGCGTCGAGTAAGGTCGTGTCTTACTAGTAAGTAAATTGCATTAACTTTTTCCACGCGATCGTAACAACAGTTGATACGGCAAAAGCCATGCCTCACACGCGCCCGTATCAGCCCTTGTTACGCTAACTTCGACTGCCGATATCACAGAGCTACTATGTCACAGTATTTTTTCCCGCTCGCTAGGATATTCGTGTAACTATCACGATGCTGACATCTTCAGGCATATTTCGAAAGTAAAATTGTATTTCGTAAAAAACATCTATAATCAAGTGAATGGGTCCTCGTGCCTTTGAATGCATTTAGTTCACAATTTACTCCACAGATAGCGCTAGTAGTTTGCGCACGCGCATCTATGCGATTCCGACTGACCAAATTGGACAAGCGTCGATAACATTTATTATCGAAATCGCGCGTATTCGCACACGTTTGTTTATGTTGTGAAACTGTGATTTTGAATTTACATAAAAATTTTATTAATTTTAGTGTCTCAGAAGTTTTAGAACTTGTTTATACGAATTAATAATAATAAGTGATTGAGGTACCACTTGTGTCTATCAACGCAGTGTCCTGAGTACAAGCACGCGGATAAATGGCGCCGTCTTTAAGATAATTTGGGTACGTTTTTTGTTTTTTATAAACATCTAGGAGTGTTTACAGACGACGATTTGGTTTCAAATTGTAGATAATAATCTCATCTGTTTATATAGTATGATAAATCATGCCATTATATGCTGTAATTTGACATAAAATTGGATGGATAGGTATTTGAAATATGACATATACATGTACCGCGTATGTGTATTGAAAAAACGGAGTAGTTCAACGCGGGGAAAAGGTTAAAAAGCGCCAAAATTCCCTCCTATGCGATGAGAAAATGTTTCCATTACACGGTAAACAGTCGTAAAAGCGAAGGAATAACATTTCATTTGTATATACATGCAAATTACTTATAATTATCGATTATAAAAGTAATACAATTGCTTTCCGCCCAAAGATTTTATGCATCATTAGAGAACTCAAGGCCTACTAAAGTACAGGTCTGGATGCGCAACAGCCAAATTACAAAGTCGATGCCATGCCGCCGCTAAGTAAAATTTACTTTTTATAATAATAATCTAATGATTCTTTATTTACTTGCCTGCGGTAAAACAACATACAAATCAGCAGAAACAACAAATACAATAACAATCAACGCCATTTGCAAACTATCGTTGTTCATTATAGCTATTTGACTTGACACCTCAAAATTCGACTGGTGCTAGGCCTCCTACTTTAGTCGGCCTTGAGACAGTATTTCTATCTTTTGTTTCGTTCATATGCACATATTCTTTTAAGCGTCTATCTTTATCATACACGAATAACTTTTGAATTAAGAAATTATTGAAAATCGCTGAAGACAAAAGAGTTTTGATTAATTGCCACATTATATCTTGAGTTTGTGAGACTATGGCAAGTCTATTTATATAACGTCATTGATACAACCACATGAAATAATGAGTGTGTTTGTAAAATTTACATATTATTGAGGATGGGTGTATCTCACCACTGTATAATATTTATATTTTCTAAACTCTGCTCAAGATAATTTAAATTTGAATACAATGACTTTTTCATTGTTCTGTTAAATTTGATTGGCATTCAATAACAAAAGGGGGATTTTGATAGAGATGCCGATATGAAAAAAAACATATACGTACGAAATAATATACTCATACGTACTTGGATAAATGATAAACATATATATATTAAATATAATGAAATGTGATGTGAACTCTGAAAAAGCTACATAATTTGTTGACATTTCAAACTGCTGTTACTAAAGGCATCTCAGAGATAAATCCATTGTTAGTAATATAACTTCTTTAAATCAATATAAAAATATTTTAAGTTTAATTTTACAGTGTGGTTACTCAATACCCAATCCGCCATATCAAGTAAATATTCAATAATATTAAGCATTAATTTAATAATCACACCGTAATCAGCAGGATTGTGGTACTGTGGGCAAGGCATGTGGGCTCCCTCCAGATAGGGGACGAGGTTATTAGTGGTTCCCTGGTACAGGCACTGCCCGGCAGCCAGCACATATACATGGTCAAAGGTCTGGAAGAGGGAAGCAGAAGGCTGGTGGATGGTGCAGACAATAGTCCTCCCTTGCTGAGCCAACTGCTTTAACAGATTCACCACCTGTCTGCAGGATGAGCTGTCCAATCCACTGCAAAAATAAATAAATTAAAGATATGTTAATTGTGGAGATTCTCAAAAATCTCCACATTAACATTTGTTTTTAAATACACTGAAACCCTCTTTCCATGGGACCAGAAAAAACAAACTTCTTAAGCAGGAAAACCTTATACGTGGGAAAAATTGGGCAAATTTTGGGATGAGGGACCGAAAAAACCAACCTTCTTAAGCCACAAAACTTTTCAAGAGAGAACTTCTTGAGAAGGTTTCACTGTAGCCACACTGGGCGAACTTTGAAATTTTGAAGTTCGATGTGTGCATTTTGATAAAACTGATAGTGAAATTGACGATTTTAGCCCATTCATGCAAGAAAATACACTCACATAGGCCTTTTTCGAAGAAAAAACTCGGGCCGCTTTTGATATTTCGAACGCATGACGTAGATTGGAGTAAAACACTGCCGCTTGTATTGCAGTTAATTCAAATCTCCCAGTGGAACATGAACTCAGAGCTACGTCACGAATTTTCAATCGATCACCGCTCTACCCCCTCGATGAGCTAACCTCGTTAAAAGCATTTTCTACGAACCTTGGCGTGCATGTGTTTTTTGGTATGAAATTGTAAACTTATTCATTAATATGTAATTATTTGATTAATGTCTGCGATCTTTAACTCTACGTTTCAGTATATCAGTAATTTTTAGCAATGGTATCACATAGCTTATCTTGACAGGGTTACTATCATAGAGCATATTTATTTATTTGTAAGAAATAAACATCTCACATCTAAGATATTTGTATGTACATATATACCTACATATGAGGTTAAATAAGGTTATGCCAAAATGTTCTTTATGCTAAAGTTTCTTAGAGATATGAGTTTTATTACGCCTTAAAACTAATAAGTCGGTAAAAGGGTGACGAAGAGCAACATAGGATGAAGATTGGAGATGCTCATGATAAATTCCATACTCATGCATTCGATTAAGATTGTGAGTGTGGGGGGGGGGGGGGGGGGGGGTCGCATAGTCGTGGTCAAGTCACAAGAAGTTATAATTTAATTTTGATAATAATAGATACAAGTAAAAAGTAGGTAGGTAATTTTGATGATAATAGATACAATAAATATATAAAAAACATTATGTTTAACAATTTTAAAAAGGGATCTCCTAGGTATTATTTATTGCCAGAAAGAAAGACAGAAACATTAACTACCTCCGAAAATAAAAACTCATCATGCTAGTGTGGAGTGGTCCATTAGCACATATTTCAAGTAATGGAATTCATTAGGTAACCCTTTTGATGGTAAGTTGGTAAAGAAGGTGGTTGACTCACGTGGTGGGCTCATCCAGGAACATGATGAGAGGATTGTTGATGAGTTCCAGAGCGATGGACAGCCTCTTTCTCTGCCCCCCGGAAAGGCGCGCTGTCCTGGTGTTCTGGTGCTCGTACAGTCCCAACATGGACAGGATCTCTTCTATCTGAAAGGAGAAAATAAAGAATTTGTACCTCCAAAAATGCAATACAAAACTTTTGTCACCATGAGGGGTCACTGAGATACCCCACGCATTTTATAATTATGTTTATAGGATTTTAGGAATATAAAAAATACCAACACAATATAATAAACTCAACATAATAAATTTACTATTTATTTGATACATGGAGGTTAGAAGTCTCTGAGATTTTTGCTACCCCTGTTGGTAACGGGAAGGTTAAATTACTGATAGATGATAAAATAACATTTTCGATTTTTTTTACTTAATTGAATACAATGCCAGTAAATACAAAAGTAATACTATTATATATAATAATTAGGTCTCGGATAAATATGTATTAAAAAATTCAAAATATGTACATATAATATGGACTAAAAAATGTAAAATATGGAAAAAAATATGGAGTATAAATTAAGAATATCTTTCATATTAAACATTGTATATTGTGAAAAATTACTACGCGGTAACAGTTACATTAAAAAAATTATAAAAAAGATAGCGAAAAGTTCAGGTAATTCAAATAAAAAAATGAAGTTTTATTCATCTTCCTCTAAATCTGTCTTATTAAATTGATTGCAGTACACAATCACATGTTTTTTTTTTAAATTATCGAAATTAAAACGTTGTCGATTTGGTCTGAATATAGCATTATATTGGCTGAAAGATCTCTCCACGTCACATGATGTAATGGGAGCGTAGGTACTTAAAGACGCCTAGTTCCGAAATTGTGTAAGGCACGTCTGCAGTACCCTCAAAGCTTCCGCTCAGAACTTTATTAATTGTTTTTAGGGTATCAAATCCTTTATTTTTGTCTAAAATATACTTTTTTGGCTTGGGAAATCATCGATGCGGGGAGGAAGAGAATCAAAAATCAAATTACTACGAATAACACGCGAGTGAAATGAAACGGCGTGATGCGTGAATGCAAACACGTAAAATTATATCAATTTTTGTGAACTAACTCATGTTTTATGATATAAAAAGCGAAAGTATGGATGATTGTGATATTTTTTGTAAAATATGGACTTAAAACCATGAAAAATGGAAAAATATGGAAAATAAATCTAGGTAGAGAACACATACCAGACCGAAAATCGTGTAAATTAAAAATATGTATTTACATATTAATCCGGACCCTAACAATAATTATGCACGGTGTCCGAAAACTCGTACCCACAAGCAGGAAACAAGTGAATCTACTTATTTTTTGTCAGTTTTGTACTACCTACCTATAACTTTTTTGACTTGAGCTTCCGTTTTCGAGTAAATCGGGTCCGAAGTTGAAATTTTTATGTCGCATTTGAAAAAAGAAATCGGTAACTAGGGGGCTAATAATATCAGCTGTTTAATGTCTTTTAAAATGGCTCGAATTTTAGACGCGCCTCGAAAAGTTTTTTTACTCTTTAGTTGCCGAAGAAAAGGATTTTTTTTGTTCTCTGTTATGTAGATCGTAGATTCACCATTTTCCCGCTTGTACTTTGCAATACGAGTTTCCGGACACCGTGTATAAGAGATAAAGCTCCCTTCAGGTGATTTTTTACAAAAACGGCCCTATATAATTGTCCAAATATTATTTATTATTAACAAATGATAAATAACCTTATAAAATCGTATTTTATTTACTAGATAGATAAAACAATGATAAAAGATAAAACACCAAAAATGTCAAACATTATTATGAAAAACCCACTCGGATTTGAAGTAATAATGCTCAAGATCACGTAAGTGTCCGGAGGTAAAGTGCACAAGGAAAAAAGATCGGAATTTCAACGTTCTTAGGTACCTAGTTAAACTTAAAATTGTTTGCACGAAAAAATCTTCTTAGAAAAAATATTTTTATATGGGAAAAAAAATTGATATTGCGAAATCGGCAATAGTTGTGTTTGCTCAAGATCACTTTGCATTTAATACAATGTGATCTTGAGGCAAATATTTTAAGAGTTCTTACAGCTTCATAAAACCTACAATGATAACATCCCGTGTTTTGAAAGCAAATCCTGATCCAAATGATCCTGAGGCAAATAATTTATAAATATTTTCAGCTTCACAAATCCTACAATTATGATATCCCGGGATTTTTCACGAGTCTGCGCTAATTAAGTATAAAATGAAACCAACAGAATTATTTGATAATGTTTCGGAACATTTAGCAAAGTAAAAAGTGGCTCACTTTTTGATTGGTAAAAATTTCAGTTGGCATTCTGTTATTCTTTTTGAAAGAATTGACGTCATGAATCCATGAATGCAATTAAGACAATATGGTTTTTATGGCTTACGCCTGTCTGAAGTCTGAAGACCGGCGCTTAATTTAAGAGAGTCATAAAAATGAATTAACAATCAATTTATTGTCCCCATGAAGATGTAAGAAAATAATTCAATTATATTTTCAATAATAATTCAATATTCATTAGGCCCTGGTGGGCCTAATTTATATACAAGGCCCTGGTGGCGGCTTTTGGTTCGGCTTCGCCGAATTTGAGTGTTGGTAACCATTTTATAAATCCGATAGAAACTGGTTCCAAAAATAGCCGAAAAATTATCTCAGGCGATCAAGTGATGATAGCTAGTCATTGGGACAAAGTAACCGCAACAGGCAATGACGTCATTTATAATATATAGACGCGTGGTATTATTATTCAACTGCCAGTTACAATAATAATCATATTATCGTCATCAAACTCTCCATGTCCGGAGAGATTTACGAAATTACAAATCAAATAGTACCTACACCTGCAAGGCGATGCACCTCACGCTAGCTGTTAACGTAAATGGTGCCATCTTTTGGCATTGCAATTAATTCGGTTCTATAACAAAAGAATATTTTTATACAAACTCCACATACGAAAATGGTTTTGCGTAAGGTGAAGCGCCAGAGTTGTATTCTTAGTCGGATTCTTAAATTTCCGCCGTAATTAGCTGGATTCTTAAATTGCCGTACAGTCGCTAGGCTATTAATACTGTTTGACGACGATTTTAGGTTAAATTTGATGGAATTCATGGTAACTGAGAGGCAATGAAAAATATTGGAGGGCGTTCGATATTGGTGGTAAAATGTAAACATGACTACGGAAACTGCCCTCCCGTCCATAACAGTGGTTTCAATTAGGGATGTTATGGAGCTCCGTAACCGTAACCGAAACTATCGGATATCCGAATTAAAAAAATATCCGTAACCGTAACCGAAACCGATATAAAAGTTTCGGATAGTTTCGGATAAAGGCTGAGTCTAAATGACAGATTACGACAGGTTTTTGTTTGTTTTGCCCGACCGAGCCGTCCGATTTACTTTGTGATTGTGATTTAAACTTATTCATTTGCGAGTACCTACTTACTTGGTTTCAAATTGTTTGTAAATAAATTGTTATAGTCTTGGTAAAAGGTAAAATGCGTCCTAAGTGTAGTTTAATTTGGACATTTTTTGATGAAATTAATATAGATTTTGCAAAATGTAAGCAGTGTGCGGTAAAAACTTTTCACGCGAAGGAGGTGTCACTACTTCTATGAAACTTCATCTTAAATCAAAACACATGGTTAAATATGAAGAACTGTTGTTACTGAAAAAAGGATACTCAACAAAAACAACAACAACTACCTCAACAGCTAACGTCTTTACAAGAGTGTAAAAAACAGTCGTCAATAACAGACTCTTTGAAAAATAGAGGTTCCTGGGATGATAGTAATAGTAACCCACATAGCACTTAAAAGTGGTAATAATAATAGTTATTTATTTGACTGATTGTAAAAAACAAATGATATTATAGACTAGAAATAAAAGTCAAATCTTGCTTTTTGTATTTTGCTTTTATAATTTTAAAATTCTAATATCCGTAACCGAAATTATCCGAAACTAGCGGATAATCCGAAATAATTTCATATCCGTAACCGTATCCGAAACCGGCATAATATTATTCCTATATCCGTATCCGTATCCAGATCCGAAATTTCATATCCATAACATCCCTAGTTTCAATATAATTTTTCACCAAAAATTGATTGTTTTGGGGGTTATTCTCTAGTATTGTTTACTCGTTCATCTCGACGATTTACAAATACCTAAGCATTCTGTTATCCAATACAATTCGGAATCGGTTTTATTTACAGGTGCTCATCTCTCCATACTGCCGAAATTGTTCGAAATTATGTTCAAACGAAGTAATTCATATTCTCGTTGGTTTTTTGTATGTCCTTTATATTTTGCATCAAGTTTTCCCTTCAATCCAGAAATAATTAATACGTAAAAAGAAAATTGTTGTAGCCGAAAATATCTTCAAAAGTTTTTTTCTGATATCGGGGAATCTATTATGGCGGTGCTCCAAATGCTCGAAGAATGTCTCGGAGAGAAAAAAAAACTTGAGGCAATAAACATATTTTTGTCTACAACAAAGAATTAATACAACTCTTTTTTAATCTCAGCAATAAATATATCCCACAAAAAGTCGCCTCCAATGCACGTAATCAATACATAGTAAAGTTAATGTTTTAATACAGGTTTGCCTGTATTTTTGTAGCGTAGATATGTGTATATCTACATTTTCAGTATTTTTTTAATAGTAATACCTCACAAGAGTCTCAGCTGCTCCCGTCTGGAGCCAGTGAGACTATGGCATCCGAAATTAGGGGTATATTGTGAGGCTGAAAGAGTGGAAGTACCTGGCTATTCAGATCTGGTCACTAAACACGGCTAACGGCATTTCAAGCAACTTTTCAATTCTGAATGGTGGTCTTACACCAGAGCGATACTGAGAGTGTCTTCCATTTGGAGCGTGCCGCAAATATATTATACATTATTTTAAATGAATTAATTGTGAAATAACACAAATTATTCAAATAAAATTTATTTGCCCACGTCGGAAATCAATCCCGCCACCTTCGGAATGCGAGTCAAGAGCCGTACCGCTAGAGCACGCCGCGCCGGCCGTATAGGTTTTTTTTTTTGATTTACTAGATTCTTATGTTTCTTGAAAGGATGAATCATTTAAATTTACTGAATTTAAAGTTAAAGTTCCTTATACAAATAGAACGGCGTCATATGCGCCTTGCAATTTTTACCGCATGTGGGTATTTAAAAGGAGGCGTCTACTAATATCTACAGGAATTCCAAAAACTGAAAAAATCGAACTAATATCTATGAGAATCAAAGTGTTGACGAATATCTACAGCTCAAACTGTTGATTAATATCTATGAGAACCAAAGTGTTGACGAATATCTACAGGACTGGCAGAGGTTGGATTTGCAATTGTGTATAGCATATTGGAATAACGTAATATTGCGTATGCAGTTTAAAAAACTTAATTTATGTAAGTATGTATGTAAAAATCCCTAATATCGCACTATTGGACACATTTAGCTGATTAGTCCAACCTATGCTCTGTAGATATTAGTTCAACCTAAGCTCTGTAGATATTAATCAACACTCTGCAGTTCGTAGATATTAGTTCAACATATGAGCTGTAGATATTCGTCAGACATACAGGCTGTAGATATTAGTATCTGGAGTCATTTAAAATAGTACCTGGCTGTTATAGGCTTAGAGGTCTTGTGTTTTGTCAGTAGGGAAAAATTGTTATGTAAAAACCCTACTTAAATTGTATGTTTTGCATAGCTCAACAAAGCAACTGGCATCAAGCTAGGGGAAATATTTATTTATTTATTTATTGTAAGAAACAAACAGCAGTTTTATACAGGATGGTAAAAATGAAGCGGTTAAAAATGAGGTAAGCCAAAACAGTTTCTTATGCTAATGGTTATTATGATATAATACAAAATTTTAGTTGGTCATAACCATTACATGAAAATGAAATTAACAAAAATATATAAATGTAAGTATATTAGAAGGAAGAAGGAATAGGAAAGGGCAAGAGGCAGAGGAAGATGGGATGGGGACAGGAGATGCTCATGCTGTACCTTTTCTATAGCTGTGCATTAATTTAATTCACATTTGTGGTCGTACGCTTGACTTCGTATCGGTATTTCACAAGAGTATTATTAAGAATATCGATATTGTTAAATTGCGTGTTATATTGCGCGCATATGCGGGGGATTGGAGAATTTTTTCTAAGGTTGGTTCTGTACGCGGGCAAACGAAAAAATGGTTTAGTCTGGTTGGTCTTGCAGGTATGTGAATTCTTAAATAATTTACGAGTTCAGGAGAGTCCAGGCCGTTATTCAGAATTTTGTATAAAAATATTTGATCAGATATTAATCTACGCGTTTGAAGTGGAGTAAAGTTGTGAAATTTTAAGGATTCGGTGTTATTTGCAAAGAGTAATTTGAATTTATAATTTATGTGTTTAAAAAATTTGTTTTGCACACTTTCATACATACGTGTGTGTTTGTGTTATGTTGGGAGTGGGAAGGTGTCGGTCATGTCCTTTTATTTGGAGCTCTTCCGCATTTGCCTTTTGGGAATGATGAAACAAGTATAGGATGTAGGTAGGTATCTTATCTCAAGAATCAAAACCCGCGTCACCGTGTCTTGGCAAGACGTTTTTCTAACTCGGTACTCGCGAACACGTAAGTTTAAGCCTACTTATGGAGTAAGTAGGTACTTACATATCTTTACCTAAAGTAGGTGATTGGCAAGAATGTACGGTATTTAGGTTTATATGTAGAAAAATGATAATGATGAAATAAATATATAAGCCGTGGCCCTAATCTGTTTGGGTGTGTCTGTAAGCGATTGACATACAAGATTTCGTCACAACTTCGTGGCTATTTAAGAGGTAATAGCACCGGTGAGAAATCTCGACGGTAGGTATTTTAAAAAATTCTCGCTATCGCACCGCGCTCAAAAAAGAACTAGCTATCGATGTGTTGGTGAGACCACGTGAGTGTTTGGCTTGTACACCCTCTCGCCCCCTCTGCGTCTCATGCCTACCGTCTTTCGCCTCATACCGCCATATCCAATATTCTGTTTAGATAAAGCATGTTTCGACTTATTTCGTCGCTAATGAAGTTTTTGAATCGGCCTTGCGGTGTGACAGAAAAAGGGCCCATTATTTTTAAACGCACGAGGTCTGCTATTGTCGGTTATTTATAAATATCGTCGATAGGTATTGTAACAATGTCTTCTGTTCACGCTTATTACCGACAAATTACGAATTATTTTACTAGAACTCTATGTAGGTTAGTAGTTTTAAAGTTTTCACTGTATTTGCGTTTATAAATATGCAGTCAAACCAACTACATCGAATTATTATATACATACATATGATTATTCTCTATGATACATTAGTTATTATTGAAAATTAGTATTAACCTCTCAGGCCTCGGGCCTGTTTTTCGAAAAGTCAAAATATTTCCGCTTTCCAATAAATTCCAAATAACTTTAATATTTGTGAACGCATCCGAAAACTAAAAACTGTTTTTGAAAGATGATGAAATACGCTTTCAAATTTTATAATTCGAAATAAACATATAATTTTGTTTTTATTTTATTAATAACTAGCAGACCCGGCCACACGTTGCTGTGGCTAACGAAACACAACGCCATTTACCCAACCTTTATAAAATCCACACCATCCGCTCGCCAGCTGCCCGCTGCGCGCTGCCCTTTGCCTAAATTGAATATTTGAATTTCTTGGCTTTTCTCTACTATAATAAGCATTTATTATACACATAAACCTTCCTCTTAAATCACTCTATCTATTGGTGAAAACGCATGAAAATCTGTTGCGTAGTTTAAAAGATTTATGCGCACATACATTTTGAGCGACTTCATTTTATACTATGTAATGATGATACCACAAAACTTAAATTTCTACTCATATAATTTGGCAATTACCTATCTTATTAAAAAAAAAACTCAAAAATGCATATGCAACAAAAATGTATTTTTGACCGATTATCTCTATCTCTACATATTATTAAGTCCCCCGCGCCGTCTGTCTGTCTATTCGCGATAAACACGAAAACTACTGAACGGATTTTCCTGCGGTTTTCACCAATATACAGAGTATTTCGTGAGGAAGGTTTAAGTATGCAATTTGTCAATGATTTGTGTAAATTGGTTGAAACATAACGATAATTGTTAGAAGTGTCGGAAATAAGTCCAGCCGCCTGGTAGCTTTCATCGAAAACGCTGCACAATCCTTTTGGGATATAACAAAACAATTAATGGTGGGATATTCCTCTTTTATAGATCTACAAAAAAGTCCGCGAAGGCATATATCTATCTTTTACGGATAGCTTACTATACACATTATATCTAAAATGCAATTGATAAGAATAATAAGATAAGAAGATAGAATGCGTATAGTAAAAGATAGATATATGCCATCGCGGACTTTTTTGTAGATCTATAAAAGAGGAATATCCCACCAAGCGTTGTTTTGTTATATCCCAAAAGGATTAGGCAGCGTTTTCGATGAAAGCTACCAGGCGGCTGGAATTTTTCCGACACTTCTAACAATTATCGTTATGTTTCAACCAATTTACACAAATCCTTGACAAATTACATACGTAAACCTTCCTCACGAAACACTCTATCTATTGGTGAAAACCGCATGAAAATCCGTTCAGTAGTTTTCGAGTTTATCGCGAACAGACAGACACACAGACAGACAGACAGAAAGACGGCGCGGGGGACTTTACTTTATAATATGTAGAGATAAAAAAGGTTTAAAAATAGCCCACCTTAAGTTTTTTTCTAATTAAAATTACGATAACGAAAAAGATAAAAGCACTTACATATTTTATTAGACAATTAAATCTAAATGGATTTATTGTGTTGTGTGTATCATACGTGTGAGTTGACATGTTTGTAAATAATAATGTTTAAAATGTTAGATATATCGCTTGCTGAGGTTTGATTTGTACTCCTGTATTTTTGAGTTTCTTTAAGCAGTAAATACAAAAAAGGATGTGTTAGTTCGTTCAAAATTCAATAAAAAATGTTGGTCTTTTACCTATAGATAGATTTACCTACACATTTTTTTTAAATATTTATTACAGTCAGTTTGAAATAAAGGAAACAAATATATAATTTTTTTAAACTTCAAAACTTTTTATTTTTATTTTCAACTTTATAAAACCTTAAATTGTAATATTTAATTACATGAAGGCAATATTAGCGAAACTTCAACCCAAGGCTTCAGGCCCAACTTCATAGTACAAAAAAAAGTGCAAAAATCACTTACTTCGCAATTTTTGCAATAAAATAAAAGCACTTAGAAAAAAAACCAACAACGCTAAAGGCTTTGTACCAGTTCACATAAGGAAAAAGGTTGAAGCAAACGTTTTACGTATGAGAAAAGCTATAGTTTGAGCAGTAAATTACAGAAAAGAGCAAGAAAACACGGCACAAAGTGATAAAGTAAAAAATCTGAAAATGGACAAAAAAATGCCGCAAACCATGTTTTTGGTGATCATACAAAATGTTCGTCATACTATTGCAAGTCGGAGAAGTATACTAATGATCCAAATTTAGTAAGCGATCTTCAAGATTGTGGAACAGGACTGATATTCAACAATTATTGTCGTCTCTAATAGCAAATGCAGAAAGTCTTATTATTAACGTGACAAATAACACTGTGGAGCAATTCAACAACGTTATAGCCAAATTTATAGGCGGAAAAAGAGCAAATTTTACAAAAATGGGATAACTTCAGCAGTTGAGCTTCTTGAGCAGTAACTTCGTGGAATAGTGAAATGACAACCCATTCACGAATACAAAAAAAATCCAAGGCCACAGTCCTGGCAACTACACGAAGCATTTTATTGAAAGAAAACGACGTTCGAAGGAGACAATACAGAGGTGTCGAAAAATAAAACTAAGGTATTACGAAAACACGACAGAAAAGAGAAAAAAAGTTACAGGGCCTGATGAAAATTATGGTCAATTGGAATTAGATCCAGATATGCCAGCTGAATTATTTGAAACGATAAAGAGGAATTTTTCAAAGAATTATCTCCATCGAATAAGGATGAACTCGAAAGGAATACGGTGGGCCAAAGCAATAATAATTTGTGGACAATTGAAAGGCGTAAGCGGCTTACAGCTTCTAACTTTGGACAAAAATATGTAAGCTACGGCCAAAAACTTCAGTTGCGAGAGTATTAAACTCGCTACTGTACTCGCCATTTAAAGGAAATATGGCCACAAATTATGGGAAAGAAAATGAAAACCAAGCAATTGAGCAATTTACAAAAGAAACAAAATTAGAGGTATTCGCCTGTGGACTATTTATCGATGAAAACAAAAACTTTTTAGCGGCAAGTCCGGATGGCCTTTTTGGCAAGGATTCTATAATTGAAGTGAAATACCCATATAGTATAGTAAATATGTCACCAGAAGAAGGATTTGAACAAAAAAAATTGATAACTGTAAAATTGAAGACAATGCTTCAACATTAAAACGGAATCACAATTACTTCTACCAAGTACAAGGCCAGTTACACATTACTCGTCGTAAATACTGTTATTTTGTCGTGTGGAGTCCTAAAGGTTTGCCGTATGAAAAAATTGAAAGGGACGATTCAATCTGGCAAAAAATTGAACCACTGTTAGAAAAACTTCTACCACCAATGCCTTTTACCAGAAACAATTGACGGTCGCATATCAAGAAATTTACCGGCGAGAGAAAGATCTAAATCATAAATTGTTTAAAATTCATTGTATAGTGGTAAAAAATTTTGTACAATAAAGTGTTTACAAACAAAAAATTTCAATTAATCACTGAAGGCAATGTAAGCGACTCTCAACTAAAAATTTGAAACAGATTTTTTTTAAAAACATAAACCTCACATTGGAGGCACCGAGGAAAAATAATCGCTCAGGGACTTTGTTGGAGAAGTTGTTGGACATCATTGGAGAAGCTGTGTGGAGGGTATTTTTAGGATAAGGAAGGAAAGGAAGTTTTGGGTAGGGAAAAGGTAGGTAAAAGTATGAAATGATGGTGGAGAGTCCAGCTGTAGAGATCAAAAGATCTTCCTCTTCCAGTTTCTCCCAATCCGGCCCGCCACGCAGTAAGTGGACAAAATTATCCGCCACCAAAACCCATGCAGACCTCATCCGTGAACCCGGGAACCCAGGCTCTGTCACCAAACATAGAGGACCACTTGCGGTGACGAAGTGGCGGGGGTGTTGGTTATCCAATAAATGGTTCCCGGGGCGATGGTACCTAAAACGCCTCCCAAATTGAAAATTTATTATAGTACTTGACATAAAAAAATTTAATTTTGCACAATTTTAGTATGAAAGCTCGGTCAGTATTGGTATACCGCGATGAGTCACTAAACAGAAAAAAAACGAATAAAAAATATCGATTACTCGGGCAAGGACAACACTAGTCTACCGATAAAATTCTTTACATCACTACTTCGCATTATATGTATGTATTTGTCAAAACCCACGTTCCCCGGCCCCCCTCAGGAGAAATGAGCGAAAGGGACACCTGCACGTCGGGCCGAAAATACCTAAATAAAATCTTCGAAATCGATGTTTTGTATTCCCCATTTTTCTTCTCCAAAACTGGACGGATTTAAAAATTTTTTTTTACTAACTCTATTAAAAGAAAATATTCTATGTCGGTACGTTTTGCTTTTTTTCAAAATACATTGTTTAGTTTGTATACTGAACGTTTTTTGACGGCGTTTAAATAAGGCAATTTTATTCATTTTTGGAAGGTCGTAACTTCTATGAGAAGTAAATTATCAAAAAAAACAAAACGTACCGACACGCTAGTGGTCAATATCTATATTATGTAAAAAAAAATTTTGCTCTAGGGTCAAAATCCAGAGAGATAAACGGGGAATACGTTTGTATAGAAAAGCGCAGCTAGTATTTCCTCTTAACGTTCTCAACAACCATTGAATAGACACTTTTATACTTAATTATGATTACACAGGAATTATGATTATGAAAAGTTTTGGGATGCAGGTAGATATCGCAATACATACACCATACTACATATACCCACCAGTCACCACGAGACAGCTGTCGTTAGTTCTGGCTACGAAGGTTCACTTCAATAAATTGTAAATGAATATCAAAATTCGTTGTCGTAAAACGGCATTGCAAAAATGAAAAAAAAGTGATTTCAAAGTAATACAAAGGTCATTATTTCTTTTGATTTATGTTTTTAGGTGGAGCATCAGATTTAGGTAGACATAATAAAATCAGTTAATACAGGTATTTGTATAAATATTTTGTTTTGACAGTTGTTGTCTGCCAAATGGGAGATTTAATTTATTTTATAGGTATAATGTTAGACATTCTGGGGAAACGTGTTACGATTGAAATATATTTTATTAAGGAGTAAGATATATTATCTGGTAAAAAAAACGATTGAAAAAAAATCGTAGTTTTTAGCCGGATTTTTTAGTAAAACTCGTCAAGGTAATTTTCAATTGGCACTCGAGTGCATGCTAAAGATTGTCTGATCCGGCACAGGTTAAAACAAAGTAATTTTTATTTCAAATTATAATTACAAATGCTTCCAATCTTTGGACATTAAAGGTCAATACAAGCTTAGAATTCAGTTAAAGATAGTATATCTCTATGGTTAAAGACGAGTTGATGATTATTTTATTTTGATTGGTTCCATCAATGATTGTGCTGACGTCTTTAGCATTAGTTTTCTAACGATGTTTTAATAATAAACTACTTCGGGTTCAACGCTTTTTCGCTCTAATAAATACTCAACTTGCCGACTAAACCTCTGATGTTTATTTCTGGAAAATTATACAAAGACGGATTCAACCGAGGGTTAATCATATTATACCAATAGTGCAAATTATTTTCTAGTTATTATTATAGTTTAGCATAATATTATTATATTGTAACTGATAAATACCTAGTTGAGATTTATTTAAGTATTTATAAATCTTTAGCTCACATCGTTGTGTGTGCTAAAAATTTTAAAAACGTGCTTGTATAAAAATTAACATAATATACCTTCAAATATTTTAAATTTGGGTGTATTAAATCGCTAACTTAACATCAATATTTGTGGTAGACATAATTTCTTAATTAATTTTTAATATGTATCAAATTTTCAATTTCAGTATTTTCGTTCGGGATTTTGTTATAAATTTGGACGGCTTGGGCGACCGAGAAGGATCGATCTTACTAGGACAACTGCAGATCGATAAGGTACAAACAACAGTTGTTGACGTCGAATATATTAAGAACACTCAGTCATTGTGAACTGTTACTTATTCGTTAACGATCTGCAATCATGCTAGGGAACGATGCGAAGTTACCGAAAATCATCCTATCAATCCTTATCGATCGCCCATGCTAGGACTCCTGTTATATAAGATTTCTGGGTGCTTGATGTCTTTCTTGTTGGCTTCTAATTTGTTTTGCATTATCGTCCCGTATCCGCGTATTTCGTGATTGTAATTAATTTTTCTTTGGAGTTCCTTAGACTTATTCTTACATTAATTTTATGTTTTAAAAATTCTATGAATAAAATATTATCTGATTATTAAAAGTAATCTTAACCATGCGGCAGAACTGTGGGTAGGATGATGTCGTCCCACTATCTCGGTAACGGTATCTACCGAATTGACAAAAACCGAAATTATGCACAGGAAAATCCTACGATGGGTGCTCTGCAAACCGTTGTGAACTTTACTTTTCTGCGGTTTTTGTCGATTCGGTACCGACACCGGCCCAATTACGAAATACATTGTGACAAAATATTGAACACGGTCTGTTATTCATAATTACTTATTATTAGCTCTATGGCACCCCGTGGAGTGCCCAGAAAACGGGAAAATTTTGTGACGGTTTTTTTGGTGAAAATAGCCTATGTCTTTTCAATTTGGGAGGCGGGAACCTTTATTGGATAACCAACACCTCTGCCATAGGTCACCCCAAGTGGTTCGCTACGTTTGGTGATTTAGCAGGGGTGCCCGGGTTCATGGGGTGAGGTTTGTCTAGGTCTTGGAGGCTGTTGACCAGGACATACTGAACCCCAGATTCCTACCCACCCCTTAAACCCCTTTCCTTCCCAGAACTCTCCTCTCCTTCCTTTCCTTAAAAACCCTCCACACAGCATCCTCAAAGATGACATAGGCCCTGAGGGAAATTATTTTCCTCAAGGCCTCCTGTGTGGAGCTCATGTAAAAAAAAAAAAAAAATGTCTGAAATTCTCTGCCACCCCCCCCCCCCCCCCCTCTAGTACGGACCAATTTTCTGCACATTTGACCAGGTTGAAATATTTTTTACATTTTTTGTGAAGTCGGCATTTGGGGGGGGGGGACACCACGTTATCGGCCCCGGGTGCCAACCATGTTAGCTACGCCACTGAGTGGGACGATGGGTTCAAGGACCGATATTACCTAAGCGTTCAAAAAGAAGAGAAAATGGAGATACCTGAAGCGGCAAAAAACCCTAGAAGGATGAGTGCTGACGTTATGAAAATTGAATAGCTTTTCCTGTCTGGAATTTGCAGAGCAAATAAAATCTTTTCAGTGTTCATAGTAATCTCCCCCCCGAGGAACGAGTTTTAGAAATATCCACAAGTATACAAGACGTTTAGATCATTTAGATACCTTCATCAATGATTTATTGTAGAAGCACTATTTTAATTGTCCCGGCAAGACAGAGATCCTGTTCCGTCCGTATCTTTTTTGTTCCGACCGCAACTTTTTTATTTTCTCATTGTTCGTCTTATCATGTGTTTGTTTAAATTTATAACTGTCATCTTCTTATTCAACTACAAAAAAACATATTTTTTTAATTTTCTCTTCCATCTTAACAACTAGCAAAAATCGATCTCAAAATCTCAAACAGAGAGCTCTAGCGCCAACAAATTGCGCAATTCTATGGAAAATAGTCTACTTCGATTCAAACATTTTTAGCTTGCAATGTATTGAATATAAATTTTGTAAAAAATACAAGACGCGGTTTTGTGTGCTCGATATATAAAATAGGTATGTTTAGTAGGCGAAGAGAAAATACTTTTCTTTGGTGAAACAGTTAAAAAACGGTTTTAAAATCTATGAAATTTTCATTGAACTCCCCATTATTTGTGTTCTTGTGTAAAAATAATTTTATTTTAATTGTAAAATGTTGTCCTTCCCGAAAAAAGGTTTATTAAACTCATCGGAAGTTTTTAATAGCCTTGCGTCTGTACGGTTGAAATTTCTGAACCCGACTTAGAATATGTCTCTGAAGCCTTATGCAAAACCAGCTTCGTCCTTCGTACAAGTATCCAATAAAGCCAAAAGATGGCGCCACTTACGTTAACAACCAGCGTGAGGAGCATCGGCTGGCAGCCGTAAGTAGGTAGGGTAGACTGGGGACGATTGAAGCAAGTTATGATTGAAATTTGAAACATCTCAATTTACTCGAAAACTAAAAAGAGATTCCGACACTATCAATAGCATTTCTTTCAAGCACGTAGTTTTTTGTTAAGCTGGCAACACTGCGCGTAGTTTTCGTTTGAGCCAAGCGTTTTGACAGTCTACCCGAGGACGCTTGAAGCAAGCTTCAATAATCTACGTGCTGGCGGCGAGCTTGATGCGAATTGATATTTTTTTTTTAATTATTTATTTGGCTATCACTCATTAAAGGTGATATTGGCCATTTCTTGAAATTAATTACATTTTCGAAACAATCGCAGAATCATAAAATAGGACCCCATGTACATTAATAGTTAGCGTTCTTCGACATAAAAGAACAGATTTTTTTCAAAATTTGTTACATTTCTCACGCATCATGAAACAATTCTATAAATTAGATAAAATTAATATAAAATAAGAATTAATTGTTATTGTGTTTAATTTGTAGAAATGCATCTGATTTTAGTTATTGTTTTTGTGTTTAATTTGTAGAAAAATCAGATGGATTTCTACAAATGAATCCCTGTTTCCCTTGGTCACGCTATAACTTCAGAACCACTTTACCTATTTCATTCATATATTTTTTAAAGTTTTCTAATACTTTGTAGAAGGTTCTTCCGGAAAGAAAAAGTAATAAAATTGGAGGGAGGGGAAGGAATTGAAAGATTTTTTTAAGTCTTCCGATACTTTGTGGAAAGATCTTACGGAAAGAAAAATTGACGTAAGTAAGGCTCTTGACTCGTAAACCGAAGGTCGGGGGATCGAATCCCGGCGTGTCAAATAAATTTTATTTGATTAATTTGTGTTATTTCACATTTTTTTTCTTAAAAATAATATAAAGTATATTTGCGGCACGTTCCAGATTGGAAGATACTCTAAGTATCGCCCTGGTAGACCACCATTCAGAATTGAAACGTTGCTTGAAATGGCATAAGCCGTGATTGGTGACCAGATCTAAATAGCCAGGTACTTCGCCACCTTCCTCTTTCCTATCTCCTTCCCCACCCCACTACCTTCAGCCTCACAACATACCCCGATCGGGGATACCATAGTCTCCCTGGCTCCAGACGGGAGCAGTTGGGACTCTTGTGCAGTATTCTCGGAATGAGACTCGGGAGGTCAACGGGGACGCACGGGAAAGGACATGCAGGGAGAATTAATTTATTTCTTTGAATGGCGTTGCAACGCATGCCGGGTACCAGCAAGTATTATTTATTATTAAGTTCTACAAGTATGTTTTTCTCTCGTTGTTTAATAATATTGTAACTTCTATTAATGTTATTATTCAGTTCTGCAAGTATTTTTTGTTTTCTTATTGTTAATGATGTAACTGCTTTGACTGATTTAAAATATTGTTTAGGTCTTGTGAACATCTGAGAAACAGGGAATAAATAATTTTCCTTGATCAACTTTATCAATTAATGTTATATTAAAATATTAATTATAACATTTATTCATAATATCAACGGAAATATACAACAATGCTTCGTAATAATTACGATCATCTATTTTGAAAAAATGCGTGTAAGTAATCATTTGGTGCCGTGCCTGTAATACGCTTCGTAAATGCTTATGAGTAAAGCGGGATCACAAATTGTACCATTCTTGACACCAAATTCGTTTATTTTTATTAAAATACAAAGATAACCCAAGGGCTAAGAATGCTTTGTCTCCGTTATATTCCATTTTATTTCAGCCGCACAAAATTCACTGTCAACCATAAATAAACCAAACAAACTATCGAAAATCACATCTAGGCAGAGACAAATGCTTGCCAGAACGCTTGGAGACGATCAAGCGGCTTGACGGCCAGCACGTAAATTTATTTTTCCGTTATTGTCTATGAATGCTTGCCTCAACAGCTTGACGCGCGCTTCAAGCCGTTGAGCCAAGCCTTAGTCTATGTCTAGACGATATTTCTCTCGAGATATTCCTCCTTTGTCTATGGTTTCCTGTCATTTTCGCTATTTGAAAGTGATTTTTGTGCGAGATGGAATCTAGTAAAGAAAAATAATTATTTGTTATGTTATAATAAATGTTATATATTAATATTTTAATATAACATTAACGTAATTACATTATTAAATTATATTTACATTAATTTAAAAGAAAAATCAGATGGATTTCTACAAAGTAAACACAAAAATAATTAATACCTATTTTGTAATAATTTAATCTATTTTTATAAACGTTTTACGTGATACGTAATATCTAAAATCACCACTCAGGTACTTATTTGTCTATGATTTGTTGTCTACGCCGAAGAAATATAAATTCGCTTCAAGCGTTGCGCAATAACGTAGATTATTGCGCAACGCTTGACTCAAGCTTCAAGCCACCTCTGGAGACGGTCAAAATGCGGTCAAAACTCTAGCCATAGACAAAAAACTACGTGATTGAGCCAAGCCGCTTGATAGTCTCGCTAGCCCTTAACACCTAAGAGTGTGATACAACACTCGAAACTCCGTCAGGTCTGTTGGGAGGTTTCTACAAAAGCGCACTAGCCGGCGAGTGACTCAATCGTGCGTAGGGGACATTATTGGATTTCGTACTAAAAAGTAAATATTTACGACATTTTTGTTTATATTATAACTCATTTTACTCTCGCAGCTTGATGAAATGTTTTATTACATTCTCTTCTTTATCTATTTTAGAGTATTTATAATGCATTTGCATGGCGTTAATGTCTATTTATCAGGGTTTTTTTTGACTTTGAAGTAGAAAATGCAGCGTGGGGATGTTTGAAACAACTAGTGTGGGGATGATTGCAACGTTTCAATCATAACCATGTTTCAATCGTCCATACCGAGAGAAAATTTTAAAGTTAAAATGAAAAAAGGTCAGAAATTCAAATCATTAAGTCTTCACACTAGACGTACTTCTGTGATCTTGAATATATTTTTTTACATGTATACCGCACAAGAGTCCCAACTGCTCCCGTCTGGAGCCAGTGGGACTATGGCATCCCCATATGTCAGAAATTCAAATCATTAAGTCTTCCCACTAGATGTACTTCTGTGATCTTGAATATACATATATTTTTTACATGTATATCGCACGAGAGTTCCAACGCTTCCGTGTGGAGCCAGTGGGACTATGGCATCCCCGATTGGGGTATGTTTGGGGCTGGAGGTAATGGGGAAGGGAAGGAGATGGGGAAGAGGGAGGTGGGGAAGTACCTGGCTATTCAGATCTGGTCACCAAACACGGCTAACGCCATTTCAAGCAACGTTTCAGTTCTGAATGGTGGTCTTACACCAGGGCGATACTGAGAGTATCTTCCACTCTGGAACGTGCCGCAAGTATACTATATATTATTGTAAATTAATGAATTGTGAAATAACACAAATAAATCAAATAAAATTTATTTGCCACGCCGGGATTTGATCCCGCGACCTTCGAAGTGCTAGTCAAGAGCCTTACCGCTGGACTACGCGGAATATGGATGGAACTTTTTGAAAAATGGAGTATGGCACAAGCAACAAGTTTAAATTGACATAATGTTGATGAATTCTTCAACAATTTAGCGAACGAGAACATTTATAACGTAGATGAGATCGGTGTCACAACTGTTCAAAAACCTAAACGGGTTGTAGCCAGGAGAGGAACTCGGCAAGTAGGTGCCGAACGAGGAACTCTCGTAACTCTCTGTAGCAACAAACGTAATTGGCAACTCAATTCCGCGGTTCCTCATATTCCCACGTGTCAATTAAGTCATTTCTTAAAAGATGGTCCGATTGGTAGTATCGGTACCGCAAACATATCTGGCTGGATGCAAGAAGAAAATTTTACCAAATTTCTGATTCATTTTCAATGCCATACCATTCCGTCTATAGACCACAAAGTTCTTTTACAACTTGATAATCATTCATCGCGGTCGAATCCTATGAAATAAAAAAAAAAAATTGTAAAATCAATATTCTTCAAACCATTCCAAAATGAATAGGCTAGAGAAAACTACAACTAACGACTCTGAAGAAGAAACCACAAATACGAATAAGATGACCAAATGTATAGGAAAAGGTGTACTGGAATCCGACGAAAATCTGAAAAAAATCAGCCCTCACATTGATAAAAAAGTGCTTCGTAGTCTCTCCACTCTTGTCTAATTTAGATTTCTATATGGTTCACTTCTACCGCATGTGAATTGCATACTCAGATTTTTCTTTTCTTTTAATGAATATTTACTATTTACTTGTTTAATAGATGCCCCTTAACCGATTATTTAAAGTTTTTTGCTCTAAAATATTGCCCTATTTTGTATAATAATGTCACATCGCAAACCACAAATTCAATTATTTTCTATTTTTTCGACTTCTTAATTGTTGAATTTTACACAGAAAAACTGCTCTCAATTCAGAGGTAAATTCTACATTGTTATGATTGAAACCGTGTGATGGTTGAAACAAGCACTTTTGTATGAAAGCAAATAACTTTTTTATACCGTTCTATTCTGCTCCACGATAATATCGCAGTAAAACTACGTTGATTATGCCAAATACTTATAGTTAGTATAACTAAGCGCTCTAAAACACAAATAATAAAAAATATATTTAAAGTTGTTTTATTTCAGTTGTTTTGTTTGTAGTTTTTGAAATACTTGTAATATTTTTAATCACTATTCATGATCTCATTGAGTACTGTTATAATAATGAAAATGCTTAAAATTGATTAAAATTACTCCAATTATTCCAAAGATATTTAGAGTGTTTCAATTATCCCCCACATACTGTTTCAATCGTCCACACTATGGGGATAATTGAAACAGATTTCCCCATCGTCTTTAAGTGGTTATTGTAGCTTACCTGTACGAGTTGTGGCCATCCAATAAATTTAATTTGATAACTGGATAGATCATAGAACATCTAGTATAAACATCTTATCCATAAATACACACGAAATATTACTACAAATAGTTAAAGTAAAAGTGTTTCAACCATCCCCACTCTATTCTACCATTGGATTTGTAATTTCGTGAATCTCTCCGGATATGGAAAAATTGACGAAAGTTTTATTATTATTGTAACTGGCAGTTGGCAGTTGTTGATAATAATATCATGCTTCTATATATTTTATATGACGTCATTGCCTGTCGCGGTTACTTTGTCCCTTTGACTAGCTGTCACTGGATTCGAGGAACCGACTATTTTTGGAACCAGTTCCCATCGGATTTATATAATGGTCACCCACACTTAAACTGGGCGAAGCCGAACCACAAGCCGCCTGCAGTGCCTAGTTTTTAGTTTTTAAATGCTAGTTATAAATAATATGTTATGATTTTGTAATAAATTATCACTAAATAATAAAAAAAGATTGTTAATCACTGGAGAGCTTTTTGCCATAGATTGGCGGCATTTTAAATGTCTCCGATTGCTTTTCGGATAAAAAAGGCAATTATCTCTTGATTTCGGCAATTTAAAAAAAATATTATATTAATAGTTTCCACGAATGTTATTTTGGGCCTAAAATGAATCTATTGAAATGCTTTATCTATTATGACCATAGATGTCGCAAATCCGAAAATTGTAGACTATTTTATAACGATATTAAAAATAAATTTCTAGAATATTTTTTCACGCAGAATTTCTGATCAGCTGTTTACGGTTAAAATTAAGTCATTTTTCCATAGATATGCACCTTTCATTATCAAGTATACCACAGACAATATACAGAAATCGAAAATATTCTATGTTTACTCGAATAAGTACCTCTCATGGCAGTTTTAAAGTAACACACATGCAGGATTCGCGCGGTTAAAAACTTTGCGATTTTATTCATATATACTTTTTTAAATCCTACAAATATGAGATTAACAGCAAAATACAGGTTATCTCATTTTATGTCTCCATGTCAAAATTCGAAGGCATGTTTTTTTTTAATGTTGGCGAAAAATCTCGGATAAACGGAGAAAAAAGTTTTAAAATGTGCTGTCGCTCCAGTGATTTTAGTTTCCAAAAACATTAAGCAAGATTGTTTAAACCAATCCTGACGCTGAATAGCAATATATTACAGTTGATGAAACAACTTGTCATGGATGTTTGAGATGTTTCTAAAAGCAGAGAATTGACTACTCTCAGATTTCTCAATATCGCCAACAGCTGGTGGATGAGAGATAAATATAGCTCTGATACATACCTTTTAATGTATGTTTATAACGGAAGGGAATGGACAATTTTATTATTACGAGTATTAGCGCACCGTTTTGGTCACCGCCTTGGATCTTGAACGGGACGAAAAGGTGGCCTAAAATAATTAAATTACAATATGTTACTAACTTTTACAACCCGGTTTCGCCCGAGTTTTAAAAGCGTTTTTCTAATTGTTATGGAGAAGTATGAAACAAACAATAATAACCAATAGGTACCTACTTATTTTGTGTTGTAAAATTGATATACCCATAGCCCATGATGGAAATGACGTAAATGTTTCATTACCTATACATTTTAAAGAGAAAAATATTTGCAAGTTTCATGACGCCAGAGCTCTCCACTTGAGAAGTTTTGCTCAGATTTGATTATTTATAATGAGACCGTTTAGTCCAGCGGTCTAAACTCTAAACGATCATAGCGTTTAATACTCACTATACAAGCAATTTTTTTTCAGCTTATAATGATGATTGTAGGAGTTATTCAAATATTGTCAATAGGAAAGCAATCCAAAATTTACAAAATACTTGGTTTTCTTCTTCTTTGTGTGCCGTATCAGGTCCCTCCGACGTTGGCGATCACTCTTGAGAATGCCTCTCTGTCTTGCGCTGCCCGGAATTGCTCCTCCACACTTCTAATGACTTGGTTTTAACTACTTTTATTGTTTAAAAATCCATGGTCTTTCATAGGCAATGCTTACCCTCATCCTCATCAGGGTTTACTTAAAACTTAAGGGTTTACTTGAATCTTAAGGTTCTACTTAAAACTTAAGGGTTTACTTAAAACTTAAGTAAATCTCCATGATGTAAGCATAGTTTACGAAACATGTTGGTTTTATAAACAATACCTACAATTGGTTAAAGCAAAGTATTATATTCTATATTATATGTAAAATGGTGACAAAATAAGTTTGCTTTTTGTTTGAAGAAGGAGAGAAATCATTTAGTTTCAGGTAAAAGGAATATGGTTAACGAAGTTTTCATATAAAGATGGTTCACACCAACGAAAAACGCAAAGTCCTGGGAAATAATATAACGTATTAGCCAATTTCATAATGCCTGAGTTCGTGTTCTTGAAATTTTTTTAACTTCCTGTTTTTTTGTTCCTGTTAGTTCAAAACCTTTGCAATGTTGACGGGGTTGAAGTATGAAACATTTTGTAAAAATCAATTTCTGCGTTATAAATAAATATAAATATATAAACTGCTAGAAGAGCTTTGGGTGACATTTTCACTGTTCATTGACTAAAATCTGACATTATTACGCATACGGTTGAAATTTAAGTACCCGACTACGAATGCAATGTTTTCTTATGTGGAGTTTGTATACGAATTAAAGCAATGCCAAAAGATGGCGCCACTTACGTTAACAGCTAGCATGAGGAGCGTCGGTTGGCAGGCGTAGGTACTATTGGATTCTTACTTTTGTGAGGTAAGGTTGAAAGGTAATCATACCTTAATTAATATAACTGGCAGTTGTGAATAATATAATCATCATTATTAATGTAACTGGCAGTTGTGAATAATAATACCACGTTGTGATTTCTACGACGCGTCTATTTTTTTATATATGATATCATTGCCCGTCGCGGTTTTTTTGTCCCGGTGACTAGCTGTCATTGGATCCGAGGAACGGGCTGTTTTTGGAACTAGTTCCTATAGCGGAGCGGGTTTTCAACTGCTAGTTATAGTTTATTAAGCTTTAATTTCTTACCGTCTCATCTTTTTCACTCTGGTCAATATCGGTATCCAGTTTAAGATCTGCAGCGATGCGCATGTTCTCCAGAACTGTCAGCAGAGGCTGTAGTCTGTCTTCCTGCATGATGTAGCAAGACATCTTCTTGAAGGCATCTGAAACATGATACATTTTTAATGTCTGATAGCCAGGCACTCCTAACACGGCCGAACGTATAAAGGATTTTGTGACTTCTACCGTGCAGAAAATATCACATGGTATGACAAATAATTCTTCTTCTCCTGGTGCTGTGCCATGTCGAAAGTTTGATTATTATCAGGATGACATTCAGACTGCAAGCTGCACTTAAAACCCGCAACAACTCAAGCCACATCTCTTCCTTCCGTGACCTTGAACATTTGCTTGAACATTACTATAAACATTTTTGTCAAAAATATTTTTTCGTACATTGGTTTCGAATTCAGGAAGTTTAGTGTGCTTCTATTACGCTTTCCAATATTTATCTTCCCATGGTTTCAGATTAAGAGGGCATTACCAGAGAAAACCAGAAATATGTCATTTTCAAATCAGATTTTAGACGTATTGACTCTTCCACAAAAAATTATAAATGGATTTCAAAAGATTGTTCTTTTATCTAGCATTCGCATTTTATTCATTTCGCATTAAATTTTGAGAAATTTTTTTAATTTTTAGTATTATAAGGTTATTCCATAGGTCGTTGGCAGATTTGTTAAATTTTCAAAAAAGATTTTGTATTATACCACACCCATTTCAAATAATGTAATCATGCAGCAAAATAAATCAATACATTATCTAGCAAACGCATGTTTTAGAATTTTAATTTTAGTTTCAATAAAATCATTAAAAAATATGTACGTACATGTGTTTCTTGACGAAAATTGGTCCATTTGTGTATTTATTTGCGCACTTACAAACTAATATATTTCAGATTTTTTTAACATTCTTATAAAATTTCGACATTATTAAAAAATGATAAATACTTATAATCTAAAAATAACTACAAAAAGTACATTATTTTAAAAGTTTTATCATCACGTCTTTCAGCATTTTTGGATGAAGGTATAAATTAATGCTAATTTGAATTGCAATAAATTCGATATTGAGTTAAAATTTAAAAAAGCTGGTACGGAGAATAATTAATCTTTCTCATTGTAACCGCCCTGCACGATCGTAAGAACAACTTTCGACGAAATGTGGATTTTCGTCCGCTGGTTGGTTAAAGGCTTTTAAAAGGGTGTCTTAGGACTATCGGTTTCGCCTCAAGGAACTCTTTCATGAAAGTATAAATAACGAAATATAATTTTTGTTATTTGTTTTTGGGGTGTTATGTCGTGTTGCGCTACCTCCTCCTTCAGCCAACGCTTCGAGACGACGGAGCTAAGCTCAATAGTTCTTGGTATCCGGTAATTGACGGCTACACCAAAGCTAAATGCAGAAAACCATCTTCAAGTATACGGTAATGCCAGCTCGCAGTGGAATGGAGCCGGCAACACGGTATTGCTTCGAAGTACTTAAGCACACATTTTACCACTAACATTTACACACCTAATGATGGACACTGTAACGCTGTCCGAAACGTTGGCTAAAGGAGGAGGTAGCGCAACACGGCACAACACCCTAAAAACAAATACCAAAAATACTTTTGGCCGTGAAAATCTAAAATCGTATCTAACGAAATATAATTATAATTAAATTAATTAGTTAGAGCTGTGGGTGGCGGATGTACCTACATATAAACAATGCGATGTTAATTTAATGGGACCCACTCTAATCGATAGTTTGCATAATATAATTAACCAAACACACATTATGCAACCACATCTAGTTACTTATCAGTTTTATCATGGTCTTATCACTACGCGAAAATCAGATTGAAAACTAATTAGCCAATATTACTTGCAATGTTTTCGTTATTTGTTTAGTTATTATTAGTTTCAATTTTGTTTTTACAAGCGTAGACCCGTGAAACATCACGGATCAAGGGATACTATAATTAAGTAGGATTTGTGAAGCTGAAAGTACCTATAAAATATTTAATAATAAGGCCGTCTTTGAGGTACGAAATTTTCATTCGAAGTGCAAATAAAAATATTCTGTACCAAAAAGCACAATATAGGTTGACCCTTAAAAATGCTTGGCAAAGACAATTAATCCATTGAAAGATGGCAAATAGGGGAGTAGGTACTATTAAATAGTGAACTTGCGAGGATGGTTGAGTACTTCATCAATAGAATCGGAAACTTGGCAGCCGGGTTCAGAGCATCACGAATGTCTCCTATCGATCCTGAAAGAGTTCTTCGGAAAATTCCTCACAGAGAAGACGATAGACCAATCTTGAAAAGAAGCATTCACATCTATACTGCAGGAGTAAAAATCACGAAATCTTTAAAAAATTTAAGCAAGCGAAATTCAAATTTTAAAAATAGAATTATTATAATTAATAATAATAAAATATTTAACTACGACGCCTAAAATAAAATTTCCCGCAAATATATCAACATCGTTTCCAAGGCAACGTTTTGTTTTGCTTCTAATGTTAGCAATAACTCGCTTTTGTTAGGGACAGAAATCGTATAATAAATATAACATATTAATATTTATTATTTCATTACGCCAGAGCTTACCATTATATATAGCCTATTTTCCTCGCATGTAACGTAGCTTTCTATTTTTGAAAGAATTTTTAAAATCGGTCGAGTGGTTTAGGCGTGAAAGCGTAACAAACAAACACACGCAGTTTCGTATTTATAATATTAGTACAGATGTATTACTATCTGAATTCACGCAATCGGATAAAAAATTTAAACAGATTCTAGTTCTAGAGTTCACTGAGCCTGAGTTACAGACAGACACACAATCGAAATTAGTATATTTTTTTAAATTATTATTAGTGGTACTTCAAAATAAGATAATTTCTCCGACGTTTTCCCGGGGCAGAGGAATCAATTTTGCGAGATTTACAGCCGTTGTGTCCAACCTATGCTCAGCCGAGATCTCCGCTCAGCCCTGCTCAAATGCCCAAATACGCTGTGTCGAAACACAATGATCGTCCCACCACACTCAAATGTAAGGAAGGTAGCCGGGTGGATTAAAGTTGCTAAGGAAGACCTACTTATAAAAACTGACAACAGAGCGAAAACAATACAGCTGTCAATGTCAATTAATTATCGTAATTATCTGTCATCAGTTCACTCTTTTGTCGGCTTTTTTATTTGGTTTTTCAATTTTAAATATGAATCCTATATTAAATATAGTGATTATGGTTGAATGGGCAGACATGCTTGACGATAATATTGGATTATATAGGCGGCGGCAAGATGCCGATATAAATTTTATGGAAGTATTAAATGACGGCGATTTTTATAACCGCTTTAGGATGACAAAAGCGTGTTTTTTTTATATGTTTTGAGCCAAGTAGAAGATAATTTAACTTACGCAAGCGAAAGGTAAAGTTTTGACTTATTCGAGTGTCATTTTTGTAATAATATGTGGAATATAATTAGCACTCGAGGACAATGTCATTCCAAGCAGCTTCTTTTGATTTTACAAGCGTAGCGTAGTTTGGGCCACCTGTCGCTTTCGACAAAATGACCTGCGACGAGGTAACTAGGTCTACAAGTCTCATTTTTTCGTTTGGCGTAAAATTTTTCGAACGCTTCGCCTTGTCCATTTTGAATACAAAATTTCAACTGATTCTAATGTCAAACTTCAAACGCACGTAAACAAAAAAGTAAGTCAATTAACACCTTATTTTTAACATATTAAATACGTTTGTTTTAAAAACGTAAAATGTCGGTTTATGTATTACACTATTTAAAATAAAATATCTGTATTAATAATAAATAAAATTAATTAACGTTTCGGTATTAATTTAACATGTAAAGTTGCTAACTTGACGTCATTTTTTGGTGTACGAAAGCAAATGGGGCTACACACCGAGCGCTACGATCAAGTTGTTGGACACAGCTAAAATGGAGCATTTTTCTAACATACCTTAGCTTAGCGGCGCAAGGCGCTAGGCTCAGCTTCACTCGGATTAATCATCCGAAAATGTTGGATACAACGGCTGTTAAAATATTATTATGTAAAATGCGTTACTGTCCATCAAATCCAAAATAACACCCGTCCACGAGAAAACCCAAAACATAATAATACATTTTTCAGTGTTAAAAAATCAAGGTGCAAAATTAATTCCGCACATTCAAACATAAATACCACCACGTGCCCTGTCATAAAAACTCTGGCATGTAGGTACAATTTATTTGAATTATTGATGTACTTTGTATGAGTGTGAGCCATCTTATGTGTGATTCTTAAAAATGAAAGCATGCTATTTAATATAAAATTTCGTGTTTCTTGTTTGGTTTCAGTGTTGTCAACAAAGTTGGCAAAACACCGAGCAGAAAAAACAGTTGCAACTTTAATTAAGCGGGAGGATAATAATAGTTCCGGACAAACGACAAAGTGTTGCTATCTGCACCTTGGAATTTTCAACGTAACTAGGTACCTACTTGTTGCATAAACGAGTTTTTAGTAATTATTTTTAGCCACTTACATGCTTTATACGAGGATGTAATGAACCAAATAAACAATATGAATTCGTTGACATGGTAGGTTGACAATTGGTTGTTTGGGTTTTCACACATTTTTCATAATGAAACTATATACCTGGATATGACAAACATAAATATTATGTTACGCGACATAATAAACATGTTACCGTGGCACCTTACATGGCTATTCGTATTGGGGTATTTGGCATAGTTACATAGACATACTGTCCATGTAACTATACCAAATACGCCAATACGAATAGCCATGAAAGGTGCCATTATAATAACCACAATGTTTATTATGTCCCGTTTAAAGGACAGGACAGCAGCAGGAAGAATCCTACCTACTATCAGCTCTTAGTATCGCCCTGCAGAAAGATCACTGTACAGAATCGAAACTTTACTTAAAATAGCTATCGTAGTGAATAGCCTGATACTTGTAATCCTTCCTCTACTTCATCTCCTTCTGAACAAATTTAATTGGGTAACAAACTATAGTCGAACAGAAACTAGTGAGCGGTCAAAGTCCAAACTCAGTAATAAAGTTTACAGGTAAAGCAGCACGAGAAGGTTCACGACTTAAAATTAATTTTACTAAATAAAATGTTTTCATTATGTTCGGGACTGAATTTAATTCTGAATAAGGATTGAATGAAAATGCGTAGGTAATACAAGGTATCCGGTAACTCATATTACATATATATTTCAGAAACAAGGAAATTCTTAGACAGGTTTTATCAGATGCTAATTAATAAAGCTGTAACCAATTTATGAGATATTTTAATTTTAATAATACTTAATTTTTACCCCCGGCTGGGATTTTACAAATTTATTTTTTTAAAGACAAAAATACCTAAATGTGCACATCAACATAAAACAGCATACTTTTTACAATACAATGAATTTTTTACATCGGTAAATTTTTATTTGTGATTAAAAAATATTTATTTTACATTCCAATTACAGAGGGTTCTTCGAGCAATGTCACAAACTGATCTTCAAACCAATTTTTGAAGACTTTGGAATTCATTTCAGAATGGTAATCTGTATTCGACATAACCTTTTTCGTACGGAATATAAATTTACTCCCCGTGATAAAACCCGATTTTGCTGAACCACAATGCAAAATGATCAGCCGGCTTCCTTTTCCAACTGGCACTTTTAAACCCCCATTGCCCTCACTATTTTGCCACATGTGTGTATTGTATAATCGAGTGATTTTTGTTCACCTAAGTCTCGTCCAAATAGACTATTTGCCGTCAGTCGCTAGTCCATTTTCATTTTGATTCATTTTCCTCAAAAAATCTACACGCGCTGTAGCAATGTATAATCTTCCATTAAATACTTTCTTCCATCTTTGCGTATTTTGAATTTTAAACCAATATCATGCAAAATACATCGCAATGACTCATGAGATCCAAAAAAAATATTTTATCCACCAGAACTTTGTTAAGATTTGCAAGAGTGGGATATTGTCCATTGTCATAAAAATCCATATCACTGCGACGCACAACATCCTTTTTAAAATCTTCCAATCCCGTTAAGGCCAGCAAGCCTGCTGCCAATAAATATATGGATGTCGTCAGTCCTGCTTCTAATAAATGCACTTGCTTGAAGTTCAATGTTTTGATGTATTCTGGATTGTCACGGATTTTTTGGAAAAACTTACAACATTATCAACTATCGTTTTTTCACCTGCCTGCAATTCGTATCATTGATATTAGATCACACAATATGTAATTACAATTACACCGATTAAATAAACAGAGTCAAAATGACATTAAAAAAGTATGGGTATTAAATCGAAAATAAAGCAAAAGACTGGTTTTTGATCTTTTGAAGTCAATACAGTACTTATTACTCAATGTGGAATCATTAATTGTTTGCTTTTATAGTAAGTAGCATGATATAAATAACAATGGAATTTCCAAAGGATTTAGTCGCCTAATTCACGGGAATAACCGCCAATGGAATTTCAAAATTTTGTTTCGCAGCGTGTAATTATTTGGTATCGTCTGAAATATTGTTTTTGGAATCCAGTTTAATGTATTTTCGAAAATAGGAATTTACGAGGAACGTATAAATAATAAGAAATGAAAAATATAAAAATATTAATAATATAATGGTGGAGTACCTTTCGAGTTTGGGTTTTTCGGAGTTTTGACTGTACGTTAATCCCCGTGTGAAATTTTGGGAGTGCATTTGGTATCTGTTTGACTATAACAACATGATTTTTTTCTATTTTCAGCTTTTGTACGAAAAAAAACAAATAATTGCGGTGTAATGATTGCGCCATGAAGAGTCCTTAATTCTCCAGTCTCTCAAATATTAACTCAACTTTTGGCACCAATCTTCTTTATATTATCAATAATTCTTATTCTTGTTATCAATCTTAGTTATAATAATATAAGCCATTTCGAGTATATAGGTATACATTAAATGTATAAATCAATTTGTAAAGCGCCCTTGAGGTGATTTTCCAATCATAATATCATCAAATAATAATAATAATTAGATTAATAATAATAGAAATAAATAAATTTAAATTTATATGACGAGAATGCCAACATTCTTATAAATACTAACCAGGAATTATTAGATTCCTGGTCAAATAAAATTATTCACGCAACACACTTCAATTATCTCAACCAAACGTATGTTGACAAACTTTCGTCAAACAAATGGTTGAGTATTGGAGAGTTGAGCGCAGAAATAGAAGGATTTATGCTTGCCATTCAAGATAGAGTCATTAATACTAAAAATTATAGAAAGCATATAATCAAAGATATAAATCAAATTGATGATTTATGTAGAAAATGTTTGGCTTTTCCCGAAACTATAGAACATATTATATCGGGATGTTCTATATTAGCGCCTTCCGAGTATACATTTAGGCACAATCAGGTTTTAAAAATAATTCACCAAAGTTTGTTAATTAAACATAACTTGATTGACTGCCGTAATATAGTACCATATTATGAATATGAACCAAATTCATTTTTAGAAAATGAATTTTATAAAATATATTATGATAAAAATATAATAACAGACAGAACAATTAGTCATAATAGACCTGATATAGTTTTACATGACAAAATTTAAAAAATAACTTATATCATTGATGTAGCTATTCCAAATTCCTGTAATATTCAAAAAACTATTTCTGAAAAAATAAGAAAATACACAGATTTAGGAAATGAGATTAAAAGAATTTGGCATTCTCGGACTATAAAAATATTGCCATTTGTTATTTCGGCCACTGGCATAATACCTAGGAATCTGATTCAAAATTTAAGCATATTAGATTTGTCAAAGAATTTGTATATAAAAATGCAAAAATCAGTCATTTTAAATACATGTAGGATTACAAAGGATTTTTTAAATATTTATATTGAGGGATCGGTAGGATTTATAGGTTCAATTAGAAATGCCACAGAGCCGAACCCTCTGATATGAAAATATCTGGAGTCGGTGAATTATATTCCCATTTGGTCTCTAGTAGGTTGACATGTTGTTCTTGTATTTATAATACTTATATAGTGCAATTGCATAGCGTGGGTTGACTAGATGATCATTTGGGGAAGTGTGTGAAAGGGTTTAGTTTTTCCTTCTTTTTTTCCTTTTTTTTTTTTTTTTTTTGGGGAAAATTTAACCCGGACATTTAAATCTGGTGCATATAAAATTAATGGGGGTAACAAATGTAAGGTCATGCAATGTCCAGTGTTTTAAATATGATGTCCTCAGCGCCTCCGCGTGCAAAGTCGTATCTTCTCCAAGCATAATATAATTAAAATGTGTTTATCAAAAGTGACCTGCTAGGTAAGTATGTTTTCGGTATATATTTGTAAACAATAAAATTAGATAGAGCCCAAGAATTCATAATAACGTGATTTCTCACAAAAACGGCGTTATACAAATCATCCAATTATTATTATTATTATAAAAAATCTAACTGACAGAATCTTGATGCCAAATGATTGATGATGAATCTCTTGAAGCAAAAATTACAGTTACCTATTTTTACTGTTTTCACTGTTCTAATTGTTTATTGTTAAACGACTTCAAAAAGGAGGAGGTTCTCAATTCGACTGTATTTTTTTTATTTTTTTTTTTATTTTTTTATTTTATTTTTTTTATTTTATGTTTGTTAACTCAGAACTTTCGACTGGGTGAACCGATATTGATGATTCTTTTTTTATTTGAAAGCTGGTGCTTCCCATATGGTCCCATTTTAATTTGATCTAGTTCTAACAATGGCATCCATGAGAAAACCATATAAGTCTTAAATTTGCATAAAGTATGTGCGCGACAAATGGACGAATAACTCAATATCACGCTAACCGATTTCAATGATTCTTTTTTTATTGGAAAGGATGTACTTCAAGGATAGATTGATGAGAGTTTGGTTAGGTTCTGATTATCGGATCCATGACAAAGTAACGGAACTCTTCAATTCTTAGGAGCAAATTAACGAAACTCGGCCGAATCTCTTAATTTGACCCTAATGTCGTTATGGTCAAATTATATATGTCTCATATGAGCAGCACGTTTAGTAGATCTACCCATATTCAGACAAATTAGTGTACTTCATATTCACTAAAAATCAAAAAATAAACAAAAATTTTAACAAAACAAAAAAACGACTTCAAAAATGCACTAAAAAGTAAAAAAATAATTTCGTATTCTTCTACAACTTCATAATCGACTTACTTTTTCTACTCATCAATATGTAGGTACGATTGTTATTTTTGGAGTCGGTGTCAGCAAAGGTACCCGGCCCGGCGCGGCGTGTTTACTTGACAGCTCCCCTCACGCCGCGGCCCTGCTCTCGCCTCGTCAAGTCGCTTGTGCGACACAAGCACATCTCACCTATAACTTTGTATGTAGTTACAAACCTACCATGACTGACACCGATTCCAAAAATGACAATCGTACCTACATATTGATGAGTAGAAAAAGTAAGTCGATTATGAAGTTGTAGAAGAATACGAAATTATTTTTTTACTTTTTAGTGCATTTTTGAAGTCGTTTTTTGGTTTTGTTAAAATTTTTGTTTATTTTATCGTTTAATTTTTATTTTGTTTTTGTTTACATTGTAGTTTATACATCCACCAAATAATATCGATAAGTACCTATGTATATATTATCAGATAACTGATGGAATTTTATTGGTTTATCACATATTTATTTAACAATTTAATTATCTTACAAATTACTGTTTGATTTATAAACACAATAAAAAATAAATAAACTGGACGAATAATCTTCAACGCAAAAATACATTCCTTCTACACAGATAGAAGAAAATGAAAACAGAACTTTTCCGATGCCTTAAACATTTTGATCTGGAAAACCGTGATGTTTAGAATTAAAAACCTCGTGCGTCAATCGTAGAGAGTCTAAAGGTAAAATAATTAATTGGCTCATAAATCGTAATTAAAATTACATTATTTAGTTGTACTGTGGTACCCATTGTCGATATTGTTGCACAATGTACAGTGATTAACTGGCAAGAGTCAGGGTATGAGAGCAAAGTCCTACTTTGGACCTCCATGTAAAATATTGTAAAGAAGTATTATTTTTAAATGTTATGAAAACAATGATATCTTTATTTGCAGTTAAGTCAATCATGAATCACGGTGATAACAATGTGGGAATGAAATAGATTATAAAATGAGTTATTCGGTTGCCTGGTGAATCCATAGGGTGCACTTTGGAATAGCTAGTGAATCACATGATTATTGTGTCGTTAATCTTTACCATTCGTGGAAAACATTTGGACTAAGGCAGCTATAACTGTTTATAACTCTAATTTGCAGATTGTCATTTCCTTTGTGGTTAGGCCACGGCATCCCGAATCTCTACAGATTTCTTACATCTTAAACGTTTGAAGTTGTTAAGCTCTTAAAAAGAATATCTTTAAGATAGGGCATATCTATACATTCCCCACGCCGCGCCGCGCCGAAGTAATTATATGAAATTCCCTTCACAGAAATAAATCGCAAAGTATGCTCCGAAAATCATTATTTACACGTTTGTTTGTTATTTTAGAAGTTACATATATGATAAAATTCACATTGTTTATTTAAATGCTATTTTAGATATTTCCCACGAGATTTTTGTTCTATTGTTAAAAAAATCATCGTTTTTAATATTAGCGCGCTCTCTCTAACAATTGAATTTACATATCTCTCCATCTTCTTCTTTTTGAGCGGGTATACCGCGCCTTAAGGACCTTTGAAATATTGCTTATAAAGGGTAAAATATAAGGTAAGGCACCGTATTGTTATTTTGTTAAATTAATATTGTTTAATGGGGAAAAAGTATCATGATGAAACCGGGGAGTGAAATCTGGTTTTCAAATAAATAACATTTTTGAGGTTAAAATAATTTATTTTGTTTGGAAAAAACATTTCATTTTATATCATTCACTATTAAATACTATTAGAAAATGCATAAGAAAGTTCACGCTGTTAATCTAACAGTAATGATTTTTCACAAAAACGGCGCTTTACAAAATATCCAATTATGATTATTTATTATTATAAGTTTGCATCCGGATAGGTACTAAAATTAGATTAAAATATCAATAATTCCTTTCCCCTATTTGATAGAAATGTTTTTACCTTATTTTACTATAATGTAATTCATACTTTATTTTAACTTTTATAATAGGTACTCCCACGGAAAGTTGCTAGAATCGTCGGGAAAATTATCCAGAATATTAGAAAAAAGCTTTTCACTGATTTTTATAGGTAGAAACTACAATCAATATGCATTCGAACATTCTTTATTTTCGCAAAATAAATAAAATATTTTTTTACCCGCTGTGAAGGATTATTTCTTTATTTTTGATTTTGAATAATTTATTAGTTTAAATTAAAACAATGCTTAGTCAAATCATGCCACTCCTAAAATCTCATCCCAAATTCTATTATAAACCTACCAATAAATAAAGAAAAAAAGAAACATCTTCGCATGGAAAACATTACATATTAACTCTTTTCATACATCACAAGCGTACATTCTTAAACATTTCAAAAATAATTAATTAAACCTTGAACTTTAGATCTTGTATTAAATCATTATATGTAATCATTTCTAATTTCTAATGGCTGCTAGGAATCGGTAAGAGATAAATATTATTAGGAAATCTTTACTAATTTCGCGCGGTTATATTTCCTTGAACTGGTATTTGTGAAATATTAGCATTTTTATCACCAATAAGGATATATTTTATATAAACAAATACAGTTTATTGCATTTTATACGCTTTTTAAATGAGGTGGTGGTTACTTCCAAGTCAAGGTACGAAAAATAGCACTGAATAATTATTTTTTATTTTGGAAAGTTTTATTTTCTTAGTACGTTTGTTACTTCATTTTTTTTAATTTTTTTGCTACCCGTTTTGACACATCCGTGTCATTCACTAGCAAACTTAAACGTTTTAGTTTGGAGATTGCGGGTTCGATTCACATCGGATGCATTTATTACCTTGGATTTAACCCAAATTATGGAAACTGTCAAGTCTAGATTCGAGGTAATAAAAATTGAATAGATTTTGGATTTCAAAAAAAGATATTTTTTAGGATTTTAAATATTACACTAAGTTACACGTTGCCCATTTGCTCACGATGTTTTTTTATGTAGTTGTGACTTGGTTGCGATTGGATTATTGTGTTATACTACCGCGTACCCGTGAAAAATTACGAAATATTATAATTGTAGAATTTGTGAAGCTGAAAGCATTTATACAATATTTGCCTCAGGATTCGTTACTTTTAAAAATGTAAACAAAGGAAATAAACCATTCAAGAATAGAATTATTATTTTAATTTACTATTATTGGGTTCATGGGGTGAGGTTTTTCCAGATCTTGGCGGCGGATGAGTCTGCCCACCTGCTGCGTGGCGAAGAGAGGCTGTTTTTTTTTTTTTTACATGAGCACCACACAGGAGACCCTGATGAAAATAATTTCCCACAGAACCTATGTCATCTTTGGGGATGCTGTGAGGGGGTTTTTTTTAAAGGAAAGTAAGGAGGAGAGAGTTCTGGGAAGGAAGAGGGTTTAAAGGGTGGGTAGGAATCTGGGGTTCAGTGTGTCCTGGTCATCCGCCTCCAAGACCTAGACAAACCTCACCCCATGAACCCGGGCACCCCTGCAAAATCACCAAACGTAGGGGTGACCTAAGGCAGAGGTGTTGGTTATCCAATAAAGATTCCCGGGGCGGCGGTACCCATTCCCGCCTCCCAAATTGTTCAGGGAGGCCTTTTGACCTTTTTATCCGGACTCTCTTAACCCATCGCTTTGTACCGTTGTTGGAGGGATGATGGATTCATACGTCCGTCACTCCTGGATACACTGGCCCTTAGATTCCTACCCACCCCTAATACCTTTTTCTTTCCCAGAACTTACTATCCTTCCCTTCCTTAAAAAGACAATCCACACAGCATCTCTTACGATGACATAGGCCCCGAGGGAAATTATTTTCCTCAGAGCCTCCTGTGTGGAGCTTATAAAAAAACATGTGTATTAATAATTTCGGTACCTACTTTATTGCTCGTCTGTTATTTTGATTTATACTTAACAGTTCTAATTTTGAATATTGAAGGTTACATTGAACTTTAATAATTTTACGAACTACGCAGGAATACAATTTTAAATCACGCACCTATAATAATAATACCTAGTTTTAGTTATTTTATAATGGTAATTCTACATTCCAACAACTGTCTTACATTAGGTAAAATTATTGAAGAATGACCATAAAGAATATTATTTTAATGTAGGTATACATACTTACAAAAAATCAAATAATCTCTAATTAGTTGCGAAAAAATCGTTCTTTTACGCGATTGAAATGGATATATTAATTTTATTGCGTTATCAATTGAAGGCTTCCGTGGTATTCAATAAAAATAAACAAGAAGAAAGTTTTTATTTTGACGACAAAATTAAAAACATTTTTAAGATACGTTATCAAACACGCGTTATAGAATGTCATGTGCTTTAAATTACACGGTCTGGAGTTGTGGTAGTTGTACCACTGAGAGTATCATCGTAATCGTGACCTCTCTTTTTGTTACATGTGTCGTTTGTGAGAAAGGTTACAAATGAGCTATCAGTCGCACGCCTGTAAACAATTTGCACTTTTTTAAGTTTTCGTGGCAATGTGCGATTAACATTTTCCATTGATAAATTTAGTGTGGGTATCCCATCACAATCAGAAGGTGACAAGTTTGATAAAATATGTCATGACGAAATCCATTTTTTTAATCATTTTGAGTATTTTGAGTTATGTCCGTTGTATCCAAGGTTATTTTGGTAATTCTGGTGTGCTAGAATGTACAGAATTTGGTTTTAAATTGCTGAATGAATTGGTCATGAAAGAGGATGGGTTAATATTTCTACATTGGTTACCATTTTGAATTAATTTGCACACAAACTTATTCATATTTGTTAGCAAAATATCAAATCGGATTGCATAAGTGATTACCACATTTCAAAGTCAAATATTATGCAGACTATCCAAAATTCAGAATTGCAACTTTATTGAGAATATTTGTAATGAGTTAATGAAAGTTTAAGAGAGTTTTTGCGAAATAATTATAAAAATGTCAGGTACTTTATTTTTCAAATATGAATATTAGATATTGTTCCTTTTTATATTATTCCTTGTAATATTATTGTACTCCACAGTTGAATTTGGAAGCCACCTCTGGTCCAGAAATACCTGAAAAAAACCCTCGATTCAGCAGAAACGGGCGGTTCGTTTGATAGATTCTCCTATATTAACAAACGGATTGCAATTTTTAGAGCACAGGCGTCGGGTGAGAATGCTGTCCTTGTTCTATCGGTATTTCAATGGAAGATGCTCGGTGGAAGAAGATCGGTGCATAGTCGGGAAACATATCGAATGCGCGCCCAACATTTGTACACAGTTGACATTTGTCACATAAGAACGGAAAATGAAAAATGAGAAATTGTTTATACGACTCAGGTTCTGTGGTTACTTTCCATAAAAAAACACTCTACATGGCATCCCCAAAGACGACATAGACCTTGAGGGAAATTATTTTCATGTTAATGAAAAAAAATTCCTTCCATCCACAAGTAAATGCTTCTAATGGAAGAGTAGTATAAAACAGAGATGTAAAATAACACAGTAGGTACATATTGTAAGATCTAATTTGTATGTAGGTTCCTGGGAGTTTTATAAAAATATGAGAAAAAAAGTCATTATTAAATAAGTACATTCAGTTGATCGCCGTTGACCCCGAAATTTACGTTTTCCGTGTTGATAATTTGTGTTATGTGTTCCGAATGTAATCGAGCACGCTAATTTATATACAATATCCTCTTTGACACCTTCAATCAAAATTTAAGTAAGCACCTACACCTTTACATTGAAATTATTTTATGATTAATAACAATAACCACTAGAAAACATCGTTTACGTTTTAAGATTTTCACGACCAAAAGTATTTTCGTTGTTTGTTTTGGGGTGTTATGCCGTGTTGCGCCTCCTTCTTTAGCCAACGTTTCGGACAGGGGCGGAAGGAGGGGGAGGGGGGAGGGAGGGCGGGAGAGAGGGGGGGGGAGGGGGAGGTGGAGGAGGCGGTGTGGGAACCCCCCTTACACCATGCGAGCGAAGCCGCGGGAAAAAGCTAGTTAAAAATAAAAGTGGTTCCGATAAGAAGATACAAAGCTATTAGGAGATGCGCGTAAACAGATTGAAAGCGATTCGTTAATAGAACGGTAGAATAATAAATATATTATTCAATATATAATTGTATAACTGGAATGACGTTAAATGAAAGAGTCTCTAACACGCAAGCAGGCAGGTTTCCTAAGATTCGTAGAAAATAGTTAAATACATTTTCTACGAACCTTCGTTACATCCTACATTCATTGTACATTCATCAAAGACATACCTTCGGTATTATTCCATAATTATTATTTTCATGCACACTCCAATCCCTGAAATCCAGGCGAACGGTAGCTGACACGACATTTCTCCATAAAATAATACACAACGAAATAGACTGCCCAGAACTTCTATCTATCCCAAATAAATTTTAACATCCCATTTAAAAGAACTCGCCACACCAACCTGCAAAAAACAAACGCTGCAGCCAACTCCCCCATTTAGGAACTCCAGTGAAAAATATTCTGGCTTTGTTGGTCCATGTTCATATAGACTATAGACCAATACATGCTGATTCTGAATATATAAGTTTTATTTAATAATATTAAACACAGAGTTTTTTAAAAAAATTTATTAGAAGTCCATTTTTAATCGGGTCGTAAAAATCTATTAATTTATTCGTTTATTTACATACTGTTTATAGAGATTTAGTTGTTGTGTTTATTGAAACATTATTTAGGTCTAAATAATGTTTCAAAAATAAAGGCATCTCTTAAGAGGAATATAAACGCTAGAAATATTTCGATTTTTAGGCCTGCAAAATTTTAAAATCGAGCGTCTTATTTGCACGAGGCAAGTAAGCGAAAAAGTGGTTTTTATTTATTTTGTCCATAATTTCATAAGAACGAAAAAAAATTAGAACATACAAAACCTCAAAAATAGTCTCAGCCATAAAGAGGTATTTTTTAAAAATTGTTTCTTGTATCACTTCATAGTTAAGTCATGAAAAAATATTTTTTTTTAGTGGTTTACGCTTATATTTTTTGTTATGTAAATAATAATTTTATTGTAATTCTAATACATAGAAAAGCTAGTAAAAGCTTTGATTTACCCATAGCATATTTTTTGATGTTCATACTGTAAGCCGATTTGTGTTAAAGATTAATCTAAATAGTATATAAATAGGATTTCACATATAACTTCATCGATTTTAGAATTTAACGGCCAAAAGTATTTTTGTTATTTGTTTTTGGGGTGTTATGCCGTGTTGCGCTACCTCCTCCTTTAGCCAACGTTTCGGACAGCGTTACAGTGTTAATCATCAGGGCAGATGTGTGATTCATCGTAATAGTTTATCTCTATTATTGAAAATGTTCAAAAACTACTGCACAAAAAAAAATAATAATGCTATTTCTAGGGAGAATACTTCGAACAACGGAATTCAAAATGGCGGCAGTAGATCAGCTGATTGCCCCATCCCATACTAATTTTTCAGGAGTGATGACGTCACACGATTCACCATACATACGGTGGTTTTCGGGGGGTTTTTAAAAATTAAAACTTTGTCAATTATTTTAACTATTAAGACTAACCCTAAAAATAAAAATAAAAATGCAGTTATTTAAGTTAGAAGGTCATTATTCTTTAACAAAAAAATGGACTGGAGTTCTCTATTATTGTATTAACTTCTATAACTCTGTAAGTATTTTCTTCTATGTAATTATTATGTACCTACCTACTGTTTGTTTCTTCAAAAAAAAAAAAAAAAATAATAAAAAATAATCTCCGATTTACGTTCAATGCACTAAAAAAAAACCAGAAAACTAAATACATAACTGCTCTAAAATATTCTTACAATACTTATATAAGTTAAAAATTAATAAATGTAGCATTTTTATTTTTTGGATAACCGATACACGGTTACATAATATAATTGTAATCACCATTACCGAGCCTTCGCAATTATTATAAGTATTATTACACTAGTTGAAGTCCCCGGCGATGCCCAGGCTTTACACAGAGTTTTCGAAATCAAATATAGACAGTGACCTTCCTTTGAACACAAATCAAATCCACACCGCCCGCTTGCCAGCCCGCTCGTCTACCATATACAGACATTCTCTTTTATATATTATATATTTCAACCAATATAAGTAAAACCTTGACAAATTATATACCTAAACCTTCCACATAAATTACTCTATCTATTGGTGAAAACCACATGAAAATCCGTTCAGCAGTCTTTGAGTTTATCACGAACAGACAGACAGACGCGGCGGAGGACTTTTTTATAATATGTAGAGAAGATAACTATCGAGTTCCCGCAAGCGTTGCAATGCTACTTAAATAAAGAAATGGTTTCTCGCTGCGTGTCCTTTCCCATTCGTTCTCGTTCCCCTTCCCCCTCCCCTCCTTCCCGCCCTGTCGCTAAACTATATAAAATACACCAACTAATAATTTCAAGCAACTCGTGTGAATACACATATATATATAGATATAAATACATAATATATAAATTTGGGAGGCGGGAAGGGGTACCGCCGCCCCGGGATCCTTTATTGGATAACCAACACCTCTGCCATAGGTCACCCCAAGTGATTCGCTACGTTTAGTGATTTAACAAAGGTGCCCGGGTTCATGGGATGAGGTTTTGGAGGTGGATGACCAGGACACACCGAACCCCAGATTCCTACCCACCCCTTAAACCCTTTTCCTTCTCAGAACTCTCATCTCCTTCCTTTCCCTAAAAAAACCCTCCACACAGCATCCCCAAAGATGACATAGGCCCTCAGGGAAATTATTTTCCTCCTGTGCCTCCTGTGTGGAGCTCATGTAAAAAAAAATAATAGAAACCTTCACAGGCGTGCGCACAACAACTCAACAAAGTTTCATTACAATACCTAATACAGGAAATTATTTCATAACTCCAGAGCTCACCATTATATACAGAAACCATCGCGGGCATGCGCAGATCAATCCCAAAAGTTTCATCGCAATCTGGTGAATATTAAGAACGCATAAGGGACGAACTAAGAAACATTCATTTTATATAGGTATTAAGATTTCTTCAGGATAATAATACCTACCTACAACAATAATAAATCGATAATAAGCGCCACCGATTCCAACAATCAACTACAGCTAAACAAATAATAAAGTGACTTATATGTTTTTTGTAAGGCCATACAATCAGAGGAAGTGAAAAATGGTCAAAATTAGTCATGAATTGGTTCACAGGTGACAAGAAGAGAAAACGAGGTAGACCATTTAGACGGTGGGTTGACGACATCAAAGCCATAGCAGGAGGTACATGGACAAGAGTAGCTAATGATAGAGAGAAATGGCGACAGTTGGAGGAGGCCTTTGTCAACTAGTGACATACAGACAGGGAGTTGATGCATGATAAGTGTTATAAATGTTATAAATATTATAAATTATTTAATGTAATTTACTGTTCGGATCAAGGCTATTATTATTATTATATATGTTTTTTTAATGTAAAATGTCAAACCACAAACTGATAACTTCGAAGATCTGAGTGAAGGAAATACATTATTCGACTGTTTAAGTATAATAATAATTTTTTATTTAATTATTTGTAAGAAACAACAATATGAGGCTAAATATGATTTAAATAATAATAAAATATATTTAAAGTAGAAAGAGGATAGCACTTACTCAATTCCCTTCCCCTCCCGTTGACATATACGGCTCCCTCCACTCCTGTAATCCTGTACCCGGACAGCACGTCGAGCAGGGTGGACTTGCCGGCCCCGGAGGGCCCCATAATGGCGATCAGCTGGCCCGGAAGGAAGCGCCCGTTCACTCGGTGGAGGATCGTCTTTACACCTGGAAATAACAAATTCCTATATGTATACATTTTTCAACATGCGTCGCCAATGGATACAACATCACGTTTAAATTTGAATTGCTTGCCGCAAATGTCATTGACAATACATCTGTTCTATGTCTGGCCAATGTCAAGCTGTCTGAAACTCTCATAAAGATTTTGTCGATAACTAGAGAGCTCCCGATATGAGTTGCAATCCACTTGAGGCGCCGTATCCCTACTCAAAAAGAAGAATATGAAGAGAAGAGATATGTAATTACGAATGTTGTAGAGAGTGCGCTAATATTTAAAATGGTAAAATTGAAGCAAAAATTGTGAAAATATTTAATAAAACACGACTCGTTTAAAATAGAGCAAAAATCTCTTGGGGGCTATCTAAAACAGCATTTAAAAAAACACTGTGAATTTTTTCATACATATATGTACTCGTAATTTGGAAAACGACTTGAAACAGACGTGGAAATAATAATGTTCGAAGCATACTATGCGATTTTTTTCTATCGAGGAAATTTCATATAATTTACGTTTCGGCGTGGGGAATGTATAGATATTATCTTAAAAAATAACATATATTTTTTAAGAGCTTAAAAACTTCAAATGTCTAAGGGGAATATGTAAGAAATCGGGAAAATTCGGGTAGCAGCGGCTTAATAAAGAAATTTTTTCACACTGCTTGTCCTTTCCCATTCGTGGGAATTCCACCTTCCCCCTTCCCCCTTCCCCCTTCCGCCTCCCCTTTCCCTCCCATGTCCCATCTCCCCTTACGCGTTCCCTTTCCATATTCCCCGCCTTCCCTCTCACCTCTCCCACTCCCCCGTCCCGCAAACCCCCTCCCGCGTTTCCCTCCCCTCTCCCACGTTCCATATATTCAGTCCCGGTATATTCAGTTTTCAAATAGCTCGCGTGCATTTTATTGCAATTTGTTATACACATTTTCACTTTTCATACATTACAAACATTCATTTTTGTATAAGAATAATCAATAAAATTTGGTACCTAACATAGGTACTTATTTAAAATACCTATAATTCTTCAATAGATTCAAAGTATTCGATTTTGGTTAGTATCGTAGGCGAGTACTTCAATTCAATTCATTAATTTAAAGAGTTTATTCGAAAATTGAATTTTGATTGAACAACAGATGGTTTGCAAAATGTCATTCTAAAATTGTGACTTTTTTGAGAGTTTCGTAAGAGTTTTTCTAAAGATTAAAAAACTTTTTGGATGCATTGTCAGGTGATTGTAATAATTCAGAAACCTTCGCGAAGGTGGTAAGAAGATATTTTGAAAATTGAAAAATTTCCAATGCTTAATATAGCAATACATAAACAAAAAATGTGCAAGCAAGCAAGCAAACATACATTCATTTTTATTATATAGATTAACGTTGCACGATATTTCAGTAATGTTAGTAGTTCAGTACTCAGGAATGTTACGAGTCGGATTAGGTTGTGAGGAAACCAACCCGATACCAACTTGAACGAAGTATCTCTCAAGCTGAGAAAAGGCAACTGAAATACTGACCTTACGCCGTTTACGCCCGTTGAACGAAGCAAACATGACGCCTGGCCGATTTTTTTACTTCCTTGTGAATATGTGAATGCGATGTTAGTTTGCATTGACATAGAGTCTATGTCACAGACAATGAACACCTCATTTTATTACCACAGGTATACAAAGTGTGTTGAATAAATTATTTTCTAATATTATGCATATCGGGTGGCCATGGTTGCACACAGAATTACAAACAATTATTCACCTTCAAAAGTAAGATTCGAGTAAAGAAGACAAGCCTGTCGGCATGTTTGATTATTTGAATAGGTGGAATGATGAATAGTCAACTCATCGCTAAAAAAATTTACCAACATACTTAATTGTATATTCGTAAATACAGTTTACGTGTTGTTCTCTCTTAAAGGAAATATCTTAAACTTTTCCAGTTGTTTTGCATACATATATATCAAAAATTACATATTACAAAAATTTCATATACATACATCATTAGATAATGCTTGTGTAATGAAGGCCTTCGGTACCCAACTCATCCAAAATCTGATTATTGAATTAGAATACCATGGGAACTCCAGAACAATAAAATAATTGTAAACTAGTGTACCTTTTTCTAATAGGTACAGCATAGATTTAAGAGGGTATTACCAAAGAAAACCAGAAATGTCATTTTTAAATCAGATTTTAGACGTATTGGCTCTTTTCCACAAAAAAACATAAATTGGTTTCGAAAGATTGTTCTTTTATCTAGCATTCGCATGTTTTAAATTTTGAGAAAAAATATTTTAAGTATAATAAGGTTATACCATAGGTAGTTGGCAGATTTGTTAAATTTTCAAAAAAGATTTTGGATTGTACCACACCCATTTCAAATCATATAATCATGCAGTAAAATAAATCAATACATTATCTAGGTATCGCATGTTTTAGAATTTTAATTTTAGTTTAAATAAAATCGTTAAAAAATAAATACGTACATGTGTTTCTTGACGAAAATTGGTCCAAAGTACAGTCAAATAAGAAAAAAATAAATGAAAATGATATTCTTAAGTAATTAATCACCTCTCCCTTTAATAGTTTGTCTATAGTTCTTACTTGTCTACACTTGTTTGTCTTTTGTTATTTTAAATGATAATCTTATCCTGACGAAGAAAAAAAACATCGTTTCCGAAACATGTTGATAATACCTATTGATGGTATAGTGGTGTTTTTAAAAAAAGTTATTTGTTTTCATTTAATTTTATTGTTAATTTTTATTTTCATCACGTTTAATGATTTCTAAGGGATGTTGAAATGCCACTTTGTTGAGTTGTCAGGGAACCTAAATAAATAATTACATGTCATGAATCTGCTTGTTGTTTTTTAAGTGAGCATAGTATTTTTAATACGCTTTTATAGTGGGCTTATAAATATTATTGACCCCGAAACCTAATTATCGTCAAAGGCAAAACGTCAACACCACTAACTAAACCAAAACCATAATATTTTCTACATATGCAAGAACTGCTTAGCTAGAGTTAATCCGTTTTTAAACGTGCCATAAATAATATTGTATTTACATTTATAAAAGCAGCGCCCGAAGTACCACAATTAATTATCATAAATATAGCAACTGATTAGAATTAATTATTATACTGTCATGGACATGATGATGCGATGGCAAAGATTCCGACGATATCTCTCAATAAACTTTTGAACCCGGAATCATTAAACACGGATCGTAATAATATAATATGCGATCAATAGGTGAACATAAATATCTTCAAGGGACGGCAAATACTATTGTACATTGAACATGAACAATTATTCAAAATAACGCTATTAAGGTTAAACGTAACGTACGTTATAACCTACGCATTCACAGATGGCGCCAATCAAATTATTTTATGTTTTAAACACTTTTTGCATTTATGCTTTAAAATATTAAGGTAAATTAATTGTTTGCGCCCGTACATATTTAATATGCATATAAATAAAAAGTTTAGACCATAAATAAACTCAAATCTTTCAAGAAAGGCTAACAAATACAATATTGGATTGAGTCACCGACACAAAATTGAATTTTTCAGCCTTTCTTCAAAGATTTGGGTTTGTTTATGGACAAAACTATTTATTTTTATTCATATTACATATGTACGAGCACGAACAAATAATTTAACTTAATATTTTAAAGCGTAACGTGCAAAAAGTATTATTTATTTATTTGAGACACAAACAGGATATTTACACAACATTTTTGTGGGTAGTATATAATAAATTAAAATAGAAATATAAGTATCCCTAGACTAATGTGTCTGCAGTAATCACATATGCATTTTCACAGAAGCAAACTCTTGAAAAACAATGCAAGTATTATTTATAAATACATAACTTGAAAACTTAAATACAAAATTGAAATACATAATAATAACAAGTATACAATATTTATAAAGTATTTACTGAAAAGTAATATAAACAACTTTTTTTTTAAGTGCACAAATTGTGGAGATGTTTTTTGAAATATGTTATATTATTTACAAAAATATTTATGAAATTGTGTATTTTAACAAGATCGTTGTATGACCGAGACATTCTAGACATAGGATTAAAATATCCAGTATTATTCGTAAAAATTTCAGTCGAAAATATGTTAAGGGTTCTTGTAGATTTGGGCCTGGCGTATAACTTGATTTGGTTGACTAAGTTACTGTATACACGATTATTCACAATTTTATAAAGCATTAAGAGGTCATTTATGTTTCGTCTTTTAAGAGGGCATTACCAGAGAAAGCCGGAAATACGTCATTTTCAAAAAAGTTTTTAGACGTATTGACTCTTTTCCACAAAAAATTATAAATGGATTTCTAAAGATTGTTCTTTTTTCTAGTGAAGTTATGTAATAAATTTTTAGAATTTTTTTAAATTTTTAGTATAATAAGGTTATTCCATATGTACGGGACGCTGGCACTGTAGTCGCCACCCGCACAGACGATGTAGTGGGAAGTTGCCGGCTGGCCGTTTCGACGCCTGGGGAGAAAGGGAGAAAAAGTGAGAGAGAAGGGAAAAATGGGGTAAATGTAGGGAGAAAGGGAGAAATGGGGAGAAGGCGAGGAAAAATGGGGAGAAATTGCAGGGAAAAATGGATCGAAGGCGAGGGGAAGAAGGGAGGTAGAGCGGGGTAGAGGGGTAACCTGCGCCTTGATAAAGGCGTTTCGAAAGTGTATGCAGGAGTCTTCTGGGTGGGCGGTTCGGCCAGGGCCAAGAAGAAGTCCAAGTTGCAGTAGTAGATCGGAGCAGGCAGGAGAGAAGGCGAGAGATGCTGATGTGGTGATGAGATCTGGAGCTCTGCCGATCTGGCGAAATGTCGGCCGTATTTAAAGGGCTCTCAGCCGGGAGTCTGCCCATAGAAGGCCCTTTTTTCATCTCAATTCTCAGAACTGAGATGAGTTCTTAGAAATCTCATTGTCTAGAGTTGAAAACGCCACTGCGTTCGTTCCGCTGTTGCGTAACGAAGCAAAAAACGCCACACCGTTCAATCTCGCCCTACACTCTGCGCTTCTCCGATATTTTGTTTATTTATGAGTTTGCACAATTTTGAGACATATTTAGAAGAATTTGAGACATATTTAGACAATTTGTGCAAATTGAAATGAAACAAGGTTGCACAAATTGGACACATAGAAGTAGGCTCTGCATAAAATTGAATTTGCGCAAATGTTGTAGGTATGTACAACAGCCCAAGAAGGCTTTGCACAAATCACAATTTTATGCAAAGTAGTTAGATAAGTAATGTGTAGGTTTATACACATGAGATAAGATCAAAGATATAGTTTTATGTTAATGACAGAGCTTTGCGTAAATTGGATCTGCGCGAAGGTTTGTATAGAAACGGATTCGCACAGATCGAATTCACTCAAAGGGAAAAGGTTAAAAATAAATGGAGATGAAGGTGGGGTCAAGCGTTGTTCTTTTGTCTTTAAACCGACTGCTATGACCCCTAATTAATTTTATTATTGTAAAACATGAAAATATTATAAACTTTAACGTAATTATAATCTTAAATATAATCTTAAATCTACGTCCGGTACATCCTCCCCCCGGTGCAGTCACGGCTGCGCCTAGCTGTTAGGACGTACAGGTCGGCGGCATCCTCGACGTCCGGTTCCCCTGGGCTGTCGGGTCCTTGGTCCGGGTTTGGTCGAGGTTGGTGCTGGTGCTGATCCGGGGGTGATGACGGCCAGTTTCACAGCAGGACGGGTGTAAGTTCCCGTGGCTGTCTGGACCCGGGCGGTCCTCACTTGGCCATCAGCAGCGGGGATGGCCTCGATGATTCGCCCGCGCGGCCAGCTGTTGCGTGGTAGCGCGGGGTCCATGATGACCACCAGGTCACCGGCCTTAAGGGGGTCAATCAGGTGGTGCCACTTCTGTCGGGCGGCCAAGGTGGGGAGGTATTCGCGGAGCCACCGCCTCCAGAACATATCCGCCAGTTGTTGGCTGATTCGCCACTGTCGGCGGAGACATACTTCCTCCTCCTTGTTGTCATAGAGAGACAGATGTGGGCGGCTTCCTGCAGATCCCATGAGGAAGTGGTTGGGGGTCAAGGGCTCTTCGTCTCGTGGGTCAACAGAGATGTGAGTCAGAGGCCGACTGTTGACCACGAACTCAGCCTCTGCCAGTGCCGTGCGTAGGGTTTCCTCCTTTGGCGCCCTTTCCCTTAAGGTGGCGCTCAGGGCTTTTTTGACTGAGCGGATCAACCTTTCCCAGGCTCCCCCCATGTGGGGACTGAGGGGGGTGTTGAAGTGCCACTCTACTCCCTTGGTGGCAATGGTGTCAGACATCCTGGCATCCTGCTGCAGGGATTCCACCGCATCTCTTATTTCCTTGTCGGCACCATGGAAGTTCGTCCCGTTGTCCGAGTATAGCACCGCGGGTTGACCTCTTCGGGCGGTCATTCGTTGAACAGCCATGATGGCTGAGTCGGCAGATAGTGAGGCCGCCAGCTCTAGGTGGATGGCGCGGGTGGAGAGGCAGGTGAATAGTGCTCCATAGCGCTTCTCTCGGTGTCTGCCGACTGTGACCTCCATCGGCCCGAAGAAGTCTAGCCCACAGTGTGTGAAGGGGCGGTTGTGGTGTGCCAGGCGGGACGACGGCAGTATCCCCATCAGTGGTGGAGAGGGTTTGCTTCGTCGTAGGCGGCAGGTAGGGCAGTGATGGCTAATCTTCCTGCTGACGGTGCGGAGTCGCAAGATGAAGAAGCTGCACCGGATCTCGGCTACTGTTTTCTCCGTGCTTGGATGGTCCGCCTTCTCGTGGTAGTGGCGGATCAGCAGCCGGGCATATGGGTCGGTGCCATCCAGGATCACGGGGGTCTTCGCCACGCTGGTTGTTCCGGTGAGCTTCCTCAACCGCGAGCCCATCCGCAAGACGTCATCAGGGCCAAGGAAGGGGGCCAGACTGATGAGGCGACTGGCGGCAGGTAGCGCCTGGCCGAGCCTAATATTGTGCAGGTCGGTGGAGAAGGCGTCTTCTTGGGACCTCCTCACCCATCTGCGCTCGGCCTCCCTCAGCTCATCTGCGCGTAGCGTGAACTCGGCGGGTCGGTTCGGGCCCATCCGACAGCGCCTGACAAAACGCAGCATCCACGCTGTAGCGCGAATCAGCCGGTGCCAGGAAGAGAACCTCTCGACCAGAGGTAGCGCCTCTCCAGTTGTGGTGATGTGGCCGACGAAGTGCTGAGGTCTGGTCTCGAGGGTCTGGTCGTCCGGCTTGGTGAGGGTCCGCTCCTTAGGCCAGTCACTCTCCGGTGTGGTGAGGAAAGCGGGGCCGCGGAACCATCTTCCCTGGAGAGACAGGTCGGGCAGTTCTAAGTCCCGGGTGCCGATGTCGGCCGGGTTTTGCTTGGTAGGGACCCACCTCCAATTGGCTATGGAGGTGAGTTCGTCTATCTCGCCCAACCTGTTGAACACGAAAGCAGAGTAGTTGCGCGGGTCCGTGCGCAACCAGCACAGCACTGTGGTCGAGTCCGTCCAGAAGATGGTTGACGCTATCTGCGCTTGGCTCTCCAACCGGATGGTTCTGGCCAATCTAGCCGCCATGAGTGCGGATTGCAGCTCAAGGCGGGGTATGGATAGCGGCTTCAGAGGCGCCACCTTGCATTTGCTGGCAATGAAGGTGGCTTGTAGAGCGCCCTGCACCTCCTCCACGAAGTAGGCGACGGCACAGCAGGCTTGCTCCGAGGCGTCGCAGAAGACATGCAGGGTCACGCTGCTCGTCTTCCGTTGTAGTGACTGTCGTGGGATGGAGACGCTGCTCTCCTGGAGCAGGCTCATCCAATCTCTCCAGCGTTCGGCGTGCTCCGGAGTTATCAAGTCGTCCCATCCAACGGTAGAACGCCACACGGCTTGCAGCAGGATTTTCGACCGAATAGTGAGGCAGGCGACGAAGCCCACCGGGTCGAAGATCTTCATGACAATGGAGAGTAGCTGCCGCTTGGTGGGCCGCGTGGCTTCTTCGGGGCTGATTGCTTCCAGAAAGGTGTATATGAAGCGGTCGGTGGATGGGTCCCACACCAGCCCTAGGACCCTCTCAGTCTCGCTGCACCCGCTGTTAATGGTTACAGTGGAGGTCGCGCGGTCACCAGGGGGTACTCCAGCTAGCACGGCCTGGCTGTTTGAAGCCCAGTTGGTAAGGTGGAACCCTCCCTTTGCAAGGAGGGACCTTACGTCGTGGACTAGGGCAGCAGCATCGTCAGGACTCTCCACCGCATCCAAGTAGTCGTCCATATAGAACCTTGAACGAATGGCTGCTGCGGCGGCCGGGTACTGGTCTTCGTACTGCCCGGCCACCCTGTCCCGCACGTACTGGGCACTGCTGGGCGAGCAGGTCGCCCCAAACATCATCGATGCCAGCTGGTAGGTTTCAGGTTCCCTCTCGTTTGGTGACCTCCACAGGTAGAGTTGAGAGAGCTGGTCCTCTTTCCTGATTTGTATCCGTAGGAACATCTCCTGGATGTCGGCAGCAATGGCTACGCTGCCTTCCCGGAACCGGAGGATGTTTCCCAGGAGAGAGGACAGCAGGTCGGGGCCGGTCAGGAGTTGGTCGTTGAGCGATGTCCCTCTACATCGGCTGGCGGCGTCGAACACCACCCTTATCTTCCCTGGTTTGTTCGGGTTGGTGACAGCGAAGTGGGGAAGATACCACTTTCGCGGGGCAGGGAGCGACGCTTCATCTGGGGAGAGGCGTCTGGCGTACCCTTTGGCGACAAGTTGGGCCATCTTGTCGGTGTACGCCGCTGCCAGGTTGGTGTCCGCAGCCAGCTTCCTCTCGAGGGACTGGAGCCGCTTCAGCGCACACTGCCGATTGTCGGGCAGTGTGGCGTCAGGGTGTCTCCAGAGGAGACCAGTTTCCCACCGCCCAGTTGCGAGGGGGCGGGTGGTCTTCTCCATTAATGCCATGGCTTTGGCGTCCATGGCATTGACTCTGGCCGCAGACGTAACGCCGAGGGAGTCGACGGCAAAGTTGGATTTTACCAACTCCCTCAGGCGAGCATCTGCGGCGGTCTCTGACTGGAGGGCCAGTGTGGTAGCTGGCCCGTCATTGTTGGGGTTTGAGCCTCCGTGAGCGACCCACCCCAAAGCGGTCCGTGACACAATGCGGGCAGTGTTATTCTCACGGAACTCTCTTGATATAATAAGGTGGGCATTATCTTGCCCGATCAAGAGTTTCGGGGTGACGCGTCGTCCAGGAACGCGCTGCTCCGGCAGGCTCAAGTCAGCTATGGTGTTGGCAGTGATAGTGAAGGTGGTTTCTAGTCCAGTGCCCCGGATCACCAGCTTCACGCGTTGGGAGTGGGCGTCAGAGGTGCACAACCCCTTCGCACCGTGCAGCCGCAGGTGTTGGACAGGGCCGTGGGCGCCGATCTGCGTCGCGGTGTCAGCGTCGATGAGGGTTATGGTGGAACCAGAATCCAACAAAGCGAATGATGACACTTCCCCTCCGGTGGGGCCCCGCAACACGATCGGCACTACCGCCAACAACACGCGGCAGTCCGTTGTTTGGCGTCACATATGCACTTCACCGTTCACATTGCTCTCCCGGTGGAGCAAACGATGATGCGGGTGACGGCACTCACCCACACCACACCACACCTTTTCCTTACAGTCCTTGGAGTGGTGTGGCTCCAGGCACTTCCGACACAGGTTGCACGCGCGCACAGTCTCCCACCGGAGGGTAAGCGATTTCGCAATAAATTCGCGGCACTCACGGGTTTTATGTTGCTCACCGCACTGAGCGCACGCATTGTTTTTTACTGTTTTTGCACTATTGTGCTTTCCCGCCGGTGGTGGTGGGCGGTTGGCCGCTCCACCTGATGGCGTATCCGCCGCACTGGCCAGAACGTGCTCCCGGCGCCCTCTGCCGGGCCGCAGGGGATCCACCATCCCGCTGACCGGGATCATGCCGGCAACACTCCTCAGGAACGCTGCTAGCTGAATGATCGTGGACTGCGTCGTCTGGCCCAGGTGACGCAGCTCCAGCAGCCAGGCCATCCTCAGGGTGCATGGCATCTTGGCGGTGATGTCGGCCAGCAGGGTGGGGTTGGTGAGATAGCCCCCAGTCCTCAGCTCCCGCAGGGAAGTCACCAGATTCTGCACGGTGCCGGAGAAATCGGCAATGTCCTCCAGGGTGGCTTCCGCTTGCAGGAAGGGCAGCTTCCTCACCTTGTCCAGCATGAGGTTTGCGATGGACCCGGAGCCCCCGTACCGCTCCTCCAAGGTTGCCACGATCTGAGGGACGCACTCCGGGTTCAGCAGGAGGGAGTAAACATTCTCCCTGGCTTTCCCCTTCAGCGCCCGCTGCAACCTGATGAGGTTTTCGCTCATGGTTAGCCTGCAGGTTGCGGTGGATTGCTCATACTGAGCGATCCAGGCTGGCCATTCGAGGGGGTCCCCGGAGAATGTGGGGAGGTCCTTGGCGGTAGACTGCCGGGCGACGAGAGCGGTCAACCGGATGTTGTCGTCTACTGAGGGGCGGGGGCTGTCCTGGTCGCGCGTGGAGCGGATGGCGTCAGCCAGCATGGTGCCAATTTGACGGACCCACTCGCCAGTGTGTCGGGCAGTCTCATCGGCGGTCGGCTGCGGAGGGAACAGCGGTGAGAAACCCTGGGGTGTGGCGACGAGCTGTGGTTGGGAGGCAGACGGTTCGCCATGGTAGGCTGCCTCGTAAGCGCCAGGCTGCACTGCTGGTTGCGCCGCAGGATGGGTGCCCGGCTGGTACGCAGGGTGGACGTCAGGACGTGTCCCAGGGTAGGCGCCAGGGAGCGCAGAAGGGTGCACGCCAGGGTGTGGACCAGGAGCCGCGCCAGGTTGTGCAGCAAGGGGCGCGCCGGGGTAGGCGCCAGGGGGCGCGCCAGCATGGGCATCAGGGGGCGCGCCGGGGTAGGCACCAGGGGGCGCGCCAGGGTGTGCACCAGGAGGAGCGCCAGGGTGTGCAGCAAGGGGCGCGCCGGGGTAGGCGCCAGGGGGCGCGCCAGCATGGGCACCAGGGGGCGCGCCGGGGTAGGCACCAGGGGGCGCGCCAGGGTGTGCACCAGGAGGAGCGCCAGGGTGTGCACCAGGAGGAGCGCCAGGGTGTGCACCAGGAGAAGCGCCAGGGTGTGCACCAGGAGAAGCGCCAGGGTGTGCACCAGGAGAAGCGCCAGGGTGTGCACCAGGAGGAGCGCCAGGGTATGCACCAGGGGGCGCGCCAGGGTGTGCACCAGGAGGAGCGCCAGGGTGTGCACCAGGAGGAGCGCCAGGGTATGCACCAGGGGGCGCGCCAGGGTGTGCACCAGGAGGAGCACCAGGGTGTGCACCAGGAGGAGCGCCAGGGTGTGCACCAGGAGGCGCACCGGGGTAGGCACCAGGGGGCGTGCCAGGGTATGCACCAGGGGGCGCGCCAGGGTGTGCAACAGGAGGAGCGCCAGGGTATGCACCAGGGGGCGCGCCAGGGTGTGCACCAGGAGGCGCACCGGGGTAGGCACCAGGGGGCGCGCCAGGGTGTGCACCAGGAGGCGCACCGGGGTAGGCACCAGGGGGCGCGCCAGGGTGTGCACCAGGAGGCGCGCCAGGGTATGCACCAGGGGGCGCGCCAGGGTGTGCACCAGGAGGCGCACCGGGGTAGGCACCAGGGGGCGCGCCAGGGTGTGCACCAGGAGGCGCTCCGGGGTAGGCACCAGGGGGCGCGCCAGGGTGTGCACCAGGAGGAGCGCCAGGGTATGCACCAGGGGGCGCGCCAGGGTGTGCACCAGGAGGCGCACCGGGGTAGGCACCAGGGGGCGCGCCAGGGTGTGCACCAGGAGGCGCACCGGGGTAGGCACCAGGGGGCGCGCCAGGGTGTGCACCAGGAGGAGCGCCAGGGTATGCACCAGGGGGCGCGCCAGGGTGTGCACCAGGAGGCGCACCGGGGTAGGCACCAGGGGGCGCGCCAGGGTGTGCACCAGGAGGCGCACCGGGGTAGGCACCAGGGGGCGCGCCAGGGTGTGCACCAGGAGGAGCGCCAGGGTATGCACCAGGGGGCGCGCCAGGGAGGTGCTGCGTCGCGGTGGGGATGGATGCGAGCAGCGCGTCAAGCTGCCTGCTCATCACTCGGTTAGCCCTCCGGAGCTGCCTGACGGTGTCCTCTGTTATGGTGGAGTCATCCTCTGCATCCGAGGACGGTACGCTGTCAGGGCTGGCATGATGTGTGTCGGCAGGGCTGGCAGCGTGCGGGTCGGCAGGGGTAGCCCTGGCCTCAGGGTTGGCTTCGCTGGCCCTTGCAGGGGCCACCACTGGTTCCGCGTCGGGTTGAGGGTGAGGGCCCGCAGGGCTGGCAGGGGCAGCCCTGGCCGCAGGGTTGGCTTCGCTGGCCCTTGCAGGGGCCACCACTGGTTCCGCGTCGGGTTGTGAGTCCGAGCTCGAGGCTCGGCGACCGCTTCGCAGGGACGGCATCTCGGGACGTCACTGGAAAGCGTGAAGACGTGAAGACGTGAAGGCGTGAAGACGGGATCCGGCTCGAAGGACCATGTACGGGACGCTGGCACTGTAGTCGCCACCCGCACAGACGATGTAGTGGGAAGTTGCCGGCTGGCCGTTTCGACGCCTGGGGAGAAAGGGAGAAAAAGTGAGAGAGAAGGGAAAAATGGGGTAAATGTAGGGAGAAAGGGAGAAATGGGGAGAAGGCGAGGAAAAATGGGGAGAAATTGCAGGGAAAAATGGATCGAAGGCGAGGGGAAGAAGGGAGGTAGAGCGGGGTAGAGGGGTAACCTGCGCCTTGATAAAGGCGTTTCGAAAGTGTATGCAGGAGTCTTCTGGGTGGGCGGTTCGGCCAGGGCCAAGAAGAAGTCCAAGTTGCAGTAGTAGATCGGAGCAGGCAGGAGAGAAGGCGAGAGATGCTGATGTGGTGATGAGATCTGGAGCTCTGCCGATCTGGCGAAATGTCGGCCGTATTTAAAGGGCTCTCAGCCGGGAGTCTGCCCATAGAAGGCCCTTTTTTCATCTCAATTCTCAGAACTGAGATGAGTTCTTAGAAATCTCATTGTCTAGAGTTGAAAACGCCACTGCGTTCGTTCCGCTGTTGCGTAACGAAGCAAAAAACGCCACACCGTTCAATCTCGCCCTACACTCTGCGCTTCTCCGATATTTTGTTTATTTATGAGTTTGCACAATTTTGAGACATATTTAGAAGAATTTGAGACATATTTAGACAATTTGTGCAAATTGAAATGAAACAAGGTTGCACAAATTGGACACATAGAAGTAGGCTCTGCATAAAATTGAATTTGCGCAAATGTTGTAGGTATGTACAACAGCCCAAGAAGGCTTTGCACAAATCACAATTTTATGCAAAGTAGTTAGATAAGTAATGTGTAGGTTTATACACATGAGATAAGATCAAAGATATAGTTTTATGTTAATGACAGAGCTTTGCGTAAATTGGATCTGCGCGAAGGTTTGTATAGAAACGGATTCGCACAGATCGAATTCACTCAAAGGGAAAAGGTTAAAAATAAATGGAGATGAAGGTGGGGTCAAGCGTTGTTCTTTTGTCTTTAAACCGACTGCTATGACCCCTAATTAATTTTATTATTGTAAAACATGAAAATATTATAAACTTTAACGTAATTATAATCTTAAATATAATCTTAAATCTACGTCCGGTACACCATAGGTCGTTGGCAGATTTGTTAAATTTTCAAAAAAGTTTTTGTATTATACCACACCCATTTCAAATAATGTAATCATGCAGTAAAATAAATCAATACATTATCTAGCAGAGTTATGTATTAGAATTTTAATTTTAGTTTCAATAAAATCATTAAAAAATATGTACGTACATGTGTTTCTTGGCGAAAATTGGTCCATTTGTGTATTTTTTTGCGCACTTACAAACTAATATATTTCAGATGTTTTTAACATTTTTATTAAATTTAGACATTATTGAAAAATGATAAATACTTATAATCAAAAAATAACTACAAAAAGTACACTATTTTAATAGTTTTATCATCACGCCTTTCAGCATTTTTGGATGAAGGTATAAATTAAAGCTAATTTGGATTGAAATAAATTCGATATTGAGTTATAATTTAAAAAAGCTGGTACGGAGAATAATTAATCTTTCTCATTGTAACCGCCCTGCACGATCGGAAGAACAACTTTCGACGAAATGTGGATTTTCGTCCGCTGGCTGGTTAAACGCTCTTAACTAGACTTTCTAAATTGAAATATGTAAGTCTTTGTTCGTACCCGTCTAGAATATGGTGGACACCTGATCGGTAAAAATCCGTGTAAATTTTCTTTGGACTGATTCGAGTCTAGATATCTGTGTAATATAATGTGGATTCCAGACTGTTGACGTGTTGACCCGTACTCAAGAACACTTCGGATTAAGGAATGGAATAGAATTATTAGGTTATTAGAATTCTTAAACAGTTTGGTTGATCTTACAATAAAACCAAGTAATTTATTTGATTTACTCACAATGTATTGAATGTGTTGATTAAATGTTAGTTTGTTGTCAAATATAATTCCCAAATCTTTTATTGATTCAACTGTTTCTAGATTGTGACCACATATGCTATACGAATACAGAGTTTTGTTGGTGTTCTTCGTGAAATTTATAACTTTGCACTTAGCTATATTCAGTTCCACTTCATTGTCAACACACCAGGTAGATATTGTGTTAAGGTCTTGTTGTAAAAGTTCACAATCTTTCATAGATTAAAAACCTAAAATAATTTGATTGGCGCCATCTGTGAATGCGTAGATTTTAACGTACGTGACGTTTAACCTTAAATATTGGTTTTTGTTGTCATAAAAATAAATAATAAATCTTGCACATTTTTTTATTGCTAATTTTAACATCGAGGACAATTTATAAATGTCTGCATATACTTTATTTGGAACAATATTATTACTCAAATCGGTTAATTTTTTATTAGACGAATTTAAAAAAAAGAAAATAGGTGCATTGATTGAATATCATTTTTCTAAGAGTGTCCAAGGTATTATTTACAAAACCTGACATTAAAATAAATAATTGTAATATTAGTTATGCATTATCTTGAATATACACGTAGGTACATAGTAGGTACGTTACATAAAAAGTCTATTTGAAGAATAATTATGGGGTTATTAGTATTTTCGTGTAGAGCATTGACTTTGGTTTCATATTATAAACTAGCAGACCCGGCCACACGTTGCTGTGGCTAATGAAATACAACGCCATTACACAACCTTTATAAAATCCACACCACCCGCTTGCCAGCTGCCCGCTGCCCGCTTGCCTGAATTGAATATTTGAATTTCTCGGCTTTTTCCTACTATAATAAGCATGTATTATACATTTAAACCTTCCTCTTGAATCACTCTATCTATTGGTGAAAACAGCACGAAAATCCGTTGCGTAGTTTAAACGATCTATGCGCACATGCATTTTGAGCGACTTCATTTTATACTATGTAATGATGATTAATAAAATAAACTTTTCATGATTTATTTTTTGGTTATTACGCCGTGTTGCGCTTCCTCCTTCTTTAGCCAAGGTTTCGGACAGCATTACAGTGGCATCATTAGAGCAGATGTGTGATCGTGAATTCGTCCATCGATTATTTGTAAACTTCCCTGATAGTAGACGTTTGCCCCTTTGCATATATAACAGCATATTAGAATGTGTGCAAATTTTTGCTTATCACATAGGTACCTGTTAATTTTTTTAACCAATAAAAATCATCTGTGAATGCATCATCTACGTAATAAACTAGGGCTGTCCGTAAAATAAGGTCTCCAAGGTGCTGCAGTCGCGAAAAACGATTATACGCGCAATCTTTTAACACTGGCGTGTAGCCTGGTTTCCCCTTGCCAAATCCCCACCACGATGCACCCTCTGTGACGCTTAGTCTCGGCGTGGCAGCCGTTCGCGATGGAGCTTGCGCTCGCCGCACCCGCCAGGTGTGATTTACGCTCTGTATGTATGTCCTACATTAAAACTCACTGGAAGAATGACAACCAATTTCTACTAAGTAACAAACTCCCATTAATTAATAAATTTACTGCCAATCAGAACTCAAGAAATTAAAGAACGCCACCGAAATTGTATTTTTTGATATACAAATCGAGTTTTCCCTCTTAAATTTTCTAAAGCAATTTTTAACCAAATCGGTTTGAGAGCTGTAAAATTTCAAGATAACCTTTTGTAAAGGAAAAGCATTCCCTTTAATTTTGAATGTTGTATTGTCAGTTAGAAAAGTTAGTTGTCAGTTATTGTCAGTTGTTTTAATATTATATTGTAAAATGTTTGTTAGAAGAAACCACAAAAGGGAAATTGATATAATAAACATAAATGTCGTTTCTTTGTTACGCAAGTTTTTTTATTCATTAATTAATTAGAAGGAATTAACCGCCATATTATATAATATATCATTTTAGCCAGGCATAGCTCAAATTTTTGAATTTCATAAAAGCCAAAAGGAACCGATTACAAAAGTAGCCGGTTCATTGGAAAAATAATATCAGGCGATCCAGTGGCAGCAAAGTCACCGGGACAATAAATCGTGACAAGAATATCGTCCTTGTGCATGCATGGGTTCGTAAGTTAGATGTTTTTCTTTTAAATTTTTATATTTGACTTTGGAAGATGTAATGTTTGGATAGACATTTATCTCTTGTGGTTTTGTTTTTTTTTTTTTAATTTTTTTTTTCGTGTTGGGTAATATTTGGAAAATTTTGCTTTTCAGAAAAAATTTCGTCGGAAAACATCGGTAAATTTTTTAAAGATATTTTCATTTTTGATTTTACGTGAAGTTTCGAAATTTTACATCTCGGAAAATTTTAATATTTGAAAAACATTCTTGTATGAAAATGTAATGTGAATCGGGAAATTTTAATAAAAACATTTTTTCTTATTTTGTCATGTGAAGTTTGTAAATTATTCAGGTTTCCAAAATTTTTGATTCCAGAATAATCCGAAAAATTTGTTGGGAAATATTTGAAAAATCGGGTCGGGAAACTTGTTTAAGGTTTTGGAAATGAGAAAAAATTGTTTTAATAATTAATAAATTTTCTTTTTGACATTTTATCATCGTGCTGTTCGAAAACTTCATCGTTTTTTTAACATAACAGATGGCGCCACTTCCGTTTACAACAATCTGAAACTGTACAGACATTTGCATTATACTAAAATAACTACTATTCGTCCATACATATATAATAGGAACATATTATTTGGTACGAATAACGACAAATTTTATCAATCTTCAACAACGCTGCAAAAATATACGATGGCGATGGAATGGCCATAACACTTTCGAGTAAGAAACATTCGTAGAAGACATCGGGCGCCGCTTGAATAGGGGACCATTTTAATATAAGTCATATCATAATTATTAATTATTATTATTATGTAAGCTTTTATTGACCCGTTGACTACATAGTACTTACACTATCTGGTGATATGCCTAACATTTTCTTGAATCGACGTGTTGTAATATCGTAATATCTTGTAATGTTAACACGCTTCAGGCGGGTGAAAACAAGGAACTCGATCGGGAAAATTTGTTTTAAACCGATATATCTTTGAAAATAATATGTTCATCTGAATGAATTTTTATATAGTACTAACCACACCCCAACTGTAAAAGAATTGTTCAAAACTGTAGCCTCCTTTGTAATAGAACTCCATAAACAAAAGTTAAAATATGTTATAACAGAAGTTAAAATCATTTAGTGACGTTTTATGCCTAAAAAATGTAGGTATTTTATTTCGTTACAAAAAAATTGATATCAAGTTTTTATACGAATCATTACGAAAAAAAACGATTTTCGCTTTTTCAATGCCAAAGTTTATGTTTCGTTTTTATAAAATATTCTTCCACACAAAAGACAAGAAAATTAGAAGATGGGGAAAACTTGTGCACATATAGTTGGGACCTTGACAAAGAGTTTGGTGTACAATATTCATACAAAAATATTTGATAACACTTCCTTTCCAGGCATTCAAATAGGACTGGCGTGAAAGGTAGACTACCCTTCCCGCCCAAAGTGTGTTTACATCGATGTTTAGTGGCTACATCTGAATTATTAGACTCTCTCACCCTTCTTCTAAATTTTGATCTTTAATACCCAGGTTTGTTTTGGCTCGCAATATTCCCTCAAATTTTCTATAAGACTACAAAAAACATCAAAACTCTATTGTGCATACCTAGCGAGGGTATTCTTTGACGAATTACTTACCAGATGAAATTAAGATGAAACGAGGGCACCGAGAAATTTAAATAATAGGTGTAATTGTTACAAAATTGTTGTTATCACTGTCGCTGTTATCCCCCCTTTCCCCCTTTTTGGTTTTGTGTTCTTCCGTTTTCTCCTTCAAAACTAGACCCATTTTTAAGATTTTTTTCACCAAATTTATGAGAGGAAAATATTCTATGTCTGCACTTTTGCTTTTTAAAAATTAAATTAAAATCCAGAGAAGTTATAGGGGAATATATTTGGATGGATACAACTCCGCCCGCGTTCCTCTTAAATTAGTAGAAAATGTGTTTTTTTTTCCAATAAATATAATTTTATTTTTATAATTTATGCTCAGTTATATTATTTAAGGGTTGTATTAGAACAAATTAAGTAAATATGATAGTCGTCAACACTGGAGCGCTAAGATATTTACAAAAAAATACAAAGCCCTGGAGATTTTCGCATGTTTTGTTTTAGATTCGCCTTGTCGTGAAAAAAAAAACTGTTTGGTTGCTAGCTGCATTGCAAACTATCCACTGCCATCTATTAATTATTATCAATAAAAAATATTATCTTAGAAAGCAACGCACGCACATTCTGGCAGCGATAGGTTCAAATATAGTGAAATTAATTTTGAAAAGCAGGCGCCTATTTTGTGGGCGCCTGGCATAGCAGTCCAGTGGTTAATTAAAAATAACAAATAAAATTGAGGGCATCAACGTTCGAAAACCAACAATAACATAAAATATGTTCAACTTGCAACTTTATTATCTTATCTAATTCAAACTAACCATATTCATTTAATTACTTGTAAGGTACATATAAGTATAATATTTTGTCAATACAAAAGAAGTAAAATATGAATAAGTTTGTAATTCCGAATATCTACGTTTAAATATCGAAAAGTAATTCTTCAGAATCATTCATTACATGTATTTGTTATATTAAAAATAAGTCCGTCATTATCATTATTATCAGTAGTAATCACAAATATTTAAAGATAAGTAAATACTCTGTCCTCAGCAAATGACAAAATTATAAGAGGTATAAGATAAACAGCGGAATTCCGCATTCAATGTTACCTTTATTTTATCAGTTAAATCCAATTGATAACTAAAACCGTAAATTTTTATGACCGTAATAATTATCAGTGTTCAATTATTTTTAATCTATAGATTTAGGAACATATTTACTATTATTATAATGTTTGTGATAACTACTACATAAATAGATCTGACGGCCCGGGCGTGGTCTGGGGTAAGGCTCTGGACTCGCAATCCGAAGCTCGCGGGATCGAATCCTGGCGTGGGCAAATAAATTAAAAAATTTAATTTGTGTTATTTCACAATTATTAATTAAAAATAATATATAGTTTGTTAGCGGCACGTTCCAAAGTGGAAGATACTGGTATCGCCCTGGTGTAAGACCACCATTCAGAATTGAAACGTTGCTTGAAACGGCTTTAGCCATGTTTGGTGACCAGATCTGAATAGCCAGGTATTTCCCCACCTACCTTTTTACCCCATCTCCTTCCCATCCTTACTACCTTCAGCCTCACAACATACCCCAATCGGGGATGCCATAGTCTCACTGGCTCCAGACGGAAGCAGCTTGGACTCTTGTGAGGGATATTCATTTATGTTTTTATTTATAAATTTGAGTAAAACGAATCTATCATCTGTTAATGTATTTTTTTTAAATAATTTTAATTTATATTTAATTTATTAAATTTTTAAAAATAAATTAAACATTGTTTACTGTCTGCTGTTCGCATAAATAATGAAGAAACTTAAAAGTGTCTTCCTGACAAAATTTTAACGGAAACATATATGTTCCATTTAGCCCAATAGCCCTGCCTTACTTGCACTCGCCCGAGATCGTCGAACTGCATCCTATTTTAATTTCGTAAACTCGTGCAGTTTTGTATTGAAAATTTAAGTTTAGATTTGGCAAATATTTGGATCATGAAACACGCCCACAAGGCACTTCTTGTGTTTTCCTTTATTCTATGGTTATAAGTTACAAAAGCCATAAAATAGAATAAGCCATAACAGCCATCAAAATAAAATTTCGAATATTATAGAGATAAGACAAAAAAAAGACCGTAATTTTTTTTCGCCATTTCGCAAATTAAAGGAGTTGTTGAATTTTACCATGCTTTTATTTATTTTTTCTTGAAGAAAGAAAGGCGTGCTATATAATTAAAGCTTGATTTATAGACAGGTGGTTCGCGTGTTTAGCGTGACCTATTAACTTCAGCTAAGGCTTGCTTTGCATGTCAAAAACCGGTTTGATACCTGAACCAGGGTGGGTCCTACTTTTACTTGGTACCTAATTTCAAAGCATTTAAGTTTAAGAAGATTTAAATAAAGTTTCATTATTATTTTATATTACCAAAGCAATAATGATGACATTTTTTTAATTAAAACAGAGGTAGGTACCCAAACCAAATCGTTTGGTGGGCCAAAAAAAATTTTACTGAACTTTGGTGGCTACTCGGGGGGGAGGGGGGAGGGTGTAAACGATTGCCGTTAATTTTTACAGGTAATTCCATTTCTAAAATTGTTATTATTGTGAAACCGCAACCTTCAATTTGTCCTTTGTCCTTTGCACTTACCCTCCACTTCATAAAATCAGATCAGTTGCACTCGATCTTTCGAGACATCTGCGGAAAAAATACTGGTTGGAATTGATCGTTAAAATAAATTCTTGGCATTTTCCAAGCAATAAATCAAAACCTCCATTTAGAGTCCGAGGTCTAACAACAATAAATTTCTAATTTCACAAAATATAATATAAATGTGATAAAGGTACAATATTTTCTTTTTTTGTATGGATACCAAAATTCAAAACTTCTGAAAACTTCATTTCGGGTCTCAAAACATCCGCGAGGTGCATTCCAATGACTGGTGATGCACATAAGCAATCAAATTACGAGTTCGAGCAACATGACCAGTTAAACGACCTTGAGAACAATATTTTTTGGACTGACTACGAGAGAATTTATGAAAACGGACCATTTGTGAACTGGCGTATCGGAGATGAAAACATGGGAACGGTGGAGAACTTTACATCAACGACATTCGAGGGGTGGACCACGAGCGCCATGGGTAGTGAACCGGGAGACTGCGCCACGGTAGATGTGCGGAACAAAGAGCTGAAACCGGCCAAGTGTGATCAGAAGTTCCCGAGGCTGTGCGTCCTGCCAGAACGCGATGACGGTCAGTACGAGATTCCTCCGTACCCGCTTGAAGTGGAGATCAAGTATGTACGCACAGAGTGAGTCGGTCGCTCCGAAGTGTGCGTGTGAGAGATGCTATTAGGTAGGTACTTTTTTGGAAACAATACGATGTAAAAGGCGTTCAAATATGTTTTGACAGCATTAAATAATACGTACTCCGCTCCGCGCAAATGATTAGTCAAGAGCGCTATATTATAATAGAACTTTACAAAAATACAACATGTAAAAAAAGTTGTCATTAGTCGTTATGTGTCACCGTGATTTTGAGTGGGTGCGTTGCTTTGAGAAATTTATTATTGAAATAGTTGAGAAATTATTCGCGAATAAGGCGGAACTCTGTCATTATCTTTGGATAAATTAGGGATGGTGATTTTGACCTTCGCAAGGTGATACGTTTCTGCAATGTTCCTGCCGCAAGTTGCAATCCGTAATAACTGTGAGAAAAAAATTGTGCAGTGTTTGAGCCTTTGATTACCAGTTGAAGTAAATTTATTCAAAAACCATTGCAAGCATTACGCATTCATAAAATGTTACACTTCTTCTTCTTCTTCGAAAAACTTCTTCTTTTTTATTGTTCTTTATTACGGGTACGCCACTGATGCGTAATATATTATTTCGAACATTGTGTCATTTTAACCCATTGCACACTGAATTTTCTTATTAAAATTCTGATATTAATACAGCAGTCTTAATCAAATAGTTACTCGGTCATATACCTACAATTACTTAGTCACTTATTAAACGCATTTTACTATCACTTTGTGTGACGAATATAAATGTTATGATATCAAAATCTATTGTGATGTTCTGATTCAATTGCATTGTGGCGCCAAACGTTCTCTTTGCGATAAAATTTAAATATAGACTTCTAACGATTACTAAGTACCTACGTATACATCTATTTAAATTTTATCGTTAGCAGCATAATTGGCGCCCTCTTATGTTGAGTAAATAGTTAATAAGGAATATCAGTAAAATTCTACTACATTTAAATGTTATCGTAACGACCATAACGACCCCACGTTGTATTGAGTTAATGGTTTCATTGAAACTTGTTGCACAATAAAATTTAGGTAGGTACAACCAATGTTTTCAAATTTCTTATTAAAACTATAGCCCGTAGTATGTGCTAAGCATTTATAAAACCCATTATATTGTAAACCCATTATATTTATTGTACCTACAAGGTGGCGCAAAATTAATCACCCTATCGGAAGATGTTATAATTTTTGCAAATGGCATCGTATGTTAATCAAATTCGACATTTGTGAACTAGACAGCTGCATAATACAAACAAACAAGCAATGGAGCGCTATACTCCGCAAGAGCGTGGAATAATTGTGTCGATTTTAGCTTTAAGCTTTTAGCGATTTTGTGTCGAAAGTCATAATGAGCGACGAGGCGCATTTCCACTTAAGCGGTTACGTCAATAAGCAAAATTTTCGTTTCTGGGGCACTGAAAATCCACGTGTGATGCACGAAGCGTCTTTACATCCATTCAAAACCACTGTGGGGTGCGGCGTTCACGCGAGAGGAGTGATTTTTTGAGGACTCCATTGGCATTACGGTCACTGTTACTGGCTAACGCTACAGAGCCATGATAAACGGCTTCTTACTGCCGGAATTAGCGAGCCTTGGTGAACATGTGGTTTGAACAAGACGGTGCAACCGCACACATTGCACGAGCCCCAATATATGTGAAGGAAGCGTTTCCTGGTCGCGTAAACTTCCGTTTTGGCGATTTGGCATGGCCAGCAAGATCGCCCGATTTAACCATCCCAGACTTCTTTCTTTGGGGCTAATTGAAGTCGGGGGTTTATGCCAATAAACCTCAGATAATCGCAGCCCTTAAGGAGAATATTATCACCGGAAATCTTCCGGAAAGTTATGGAAAATACGATAAAACGGGCACAAATGTGTATCAACACTGGAGGCAGCCACTTGACGGATATCATTTTTTCCACTTAACGGAAAAATTGTAAAAGACCAAATAAAGATTTACATTACTAAAAATCTTTGTTTTTTTAATTAGTAAAAAAGTTATTAAGAAACAAAATTGGATGATTAATTTTGCGCCACCTTGTATAAGATAGAAAACTAAGTTCTAAGCGTTCAAAAAGAACATTAATAAAGATGGTTTGAAAGGAGATTTGTAAATACGATTGGGAGAGGGCGCGCCAATATAAAAAAAATAGGTGTGAGGCGTATTTATAATGAATAGGTGTGAGCGATTTTAGCCAGTGATTTCTGACTTATTTGATGTCTTTTGTTTTCAATTATTTTTTTTGACAAATCAAAAAAAAATCATCCACAGTTATACTGGTTACTCAGCCGAGTAACCGCCCAACCCCTCAACCCGACCTACTCATTTATAATGATTTAAGTTAAAAAAAAAAAAAACATAAATTCATCATCGAAGACCAAAACTATCTCATTTACAATTTTTACTCCAAATAATGCCAGGAATCAACGGCTAAAGTACGCCCCTTAACAACCTGTGTATATTATTTTTTCATATAAAATCTGGATTACTCTTATGTGCACTTAATAACTAATTGGGTTACTAAAAATAACATCTTAAACCATAAATTACGTAAAGGTAAAATTATCATTTTACACAGTCAGCACGTTTCATTTGATTACATTTAAAACAAATAAAACGAGTTCAGAACCTGAGTTAGAATAGACAGACTTACAACCGAATTTCGTATGTTTGATTGTATTTTAAGACAGTGATAAAGGCGTCAAAATTATAATCTTTTGATACTTTAAGACTGACTCTTCTTTTGACAAATTTTATTATTTGCACGGACATTACACCTTGAAACATGTGAACTTTGTTTTCGCGATTTTAGGAAATTTTTGAAAAAAAAACTATACACTTGGTGTGGACGCAACTAAATGCATGTATTACATTATTCTTCCATCCAACCTGTTGTCCATCACCTGTCCCTATCTGACAGTGTGTTGGAGTGCAAACCTGGCTTTGCAACGAGTCTTCGGGTCAGTCTCTTCCGGAATCTTGTGTAGTGAATGCCAAGTGATCCCTCATTGCGCACAAATCGATTATTATTTAATGTCCTCCGAGGTCGAGGTGACTCGCAATCCGAAGGTCACGGGATCGAATCCCAGCGTGGGCAAACAAATTTTATTTAATTAAATGAAGACAAGATTAGCGAAACTCGATCAAAAATCTTGAAACAGAAAAATCAGAAAAATATACGGTAACATCAAGGAAGGAAGGATCACCAGGACCTTCGCCTTGCCGGGGCGCAGCTCCACCAACTGAGCTAATGTGTCCGTATCCGATTCGGTCATATTTAACTATATCATACTTCGACTAAGAATTACCAACATCATCTTCATTTTCTTATTTTTATTGGGTGCTATCTTTACGAATGATTGGAAGATTCAAACCGAACTGTTATCTAGATAGTGTCTTGGAAAAATACATTTCATCCATTTTTATTATAAAATTGTTATTCAATAATAAATCCATTTAAAATAATGTAGAGTAGGTATATTTGCAGCACGTTCCAGAGTGGAAGATACTCTCAGTGTAAAACCACCTTTCAGAATTGAAACATTGCTTGAAATGGCGTTAGCCGTGTTTGGTGACTAGATCTGAATAGATCAGATACCTCCCCACCTTCCTCCTCCCCATCTCCTTCCCCTCCCCGCTACCTTCAGCCTCGCATCATACCCTAATTGGGGATGCCATAGTCTCACTGGCTCCAGACGGGAGCAGCTGTGAGTGAGACCATGGCATGGTATGTTGTAAGGTAGTGGGGAGGGGAATGAGATGGGGAAGAGGAAGGTGGGGAAGTACCTGGCCATTCAAATCTGGTCACTAATCACGGCTAAAGCTATTTCAAGCAACGTATCAATTCTGAATGGTGGTCTTACACCAGGGCGATACTGAGTGTCTTCCATTCTGGTACGTGCCGTAAATATATTATATATTATTTTAAATGAATTAATTGAAAAATAACTAAAATTAAACCAATCTTTACTAAGTACAAAATGAAGTCGCTTACGCTGTACGTGCGCTAAGATCTTTTAAAATATGCAAAAGATTTTCATGCGGTTTTCACCTATAGATAGAGTGATTCATGATGAAAGTTTTTAGGTATATAATTTGTCAAGGTTCTGTGTAAATTGGTAGAAATACATAATATATCTGGCCAAGCGGCAGCGAGCTGCGGGCAGCGTGGCGTGGTTTTGATTTAACAGATGGCGTTGGATATAAAAGTTCAGTTAGCCACAGCAACGTGTGGCCGGGTCTGCTAGTTAAATATATTCACCCACGCCGGGCTTCGATCCCGCGACCTTGGGATTGCGAGTCAAGAGCCTTACCCCTCGACCACGCCGGCCGTCACCTTTTGTTATCGGATAAGGAAATAATAAACTTCATTAGTAAATCAACACACATGACAAGTTTATATTTCCACAGGTATCTGCTATAGCAAGTACAAAGGTTACTGTGAGTCGATAATACAAATTATTTATTGTATTAATATTATAATGACCATTTTCTTTATCTTGCTTGGTCCAAAGAGCATTATTTTTAGTCAATTATCAAGTATACATTTTTAAACACGTTTTTCTAATGAAAAAATTAACGACATAGGTACTTAAAATGAAAAAAATCCTAAGCTGAAGCAAACGAAAATCTCGAATGGTTTAAATTTAGCCAGTGCTAAAACTCCGTCAAAGCCGGGTATTAACTTTAAGAGGGCATTACCAGAGAAAACCGGAAATACGTCATTTTCAAAAAAGTTTTTAGACGTATTGACTCTTTTCCACAAAAAATTATAAATGGGTTTCGAAAGATTGTTCTTTTATCTAGCATTCGTATGTAATAAATTTTGAGAAATTTTTTTAATTTTTAGTATAATAAGGTTATTCCATAGGTCGTTGGTAGATTTATTCAATTTTCAAAAAAGTTTTTGTATTATACCACACCCATTTCAAATAATAAAATCATGCAGTAAAATAAATCAATACATTATCTAGCAAACGTATGTTTTAGAATTTTAATTTTAGTTTCAATAAAATCATTAAAAAATATGTACGTACATGTGTTTCTTGGCGAAAATTGGTCCGTTTGTGTATTTATTTGCGCACTTACAAACTAATATATTTCAGATTTTTTTAACATTCTTATTAAATTTAGACATTATTGAAAAATGATAAATACTTATAATCAAAAAATAACTACAAAAAGTACATTATTTTAATAGTTTTATCATCACGCCTTTCAGCATTTTTGGATGAAGGTATAAATTAAAGCCAATTTGAATTGAAATAAATTCGATATTGAGTTATAATTTAAAAAAGCTGGTACGGAGAATAATTAATCTTTCTCATTGTAACCGCCCTGCACGATCGTAAGAACAACTTTCGACGAAATGTGGATTTTCGTCCGTTGGCTGGTTAAACGCTCTTAACATTCAACGTATTATTTTACAACGATATTGAAAAAAGTTTATTGAATTAACAATTATCAGGTTAGATTATTTCCTTTGTCATGTGCCGGACATGCATATCTACTAACAAGAAAGCCCAACAAAAAGTTTTTATCAGGTCACACGAGAAGCATGGGTAAATACAAATAATTAAATTTATTTACAATTTAGGAGGCGGGTATTGAATAACCAAGACCTCTGCCATAGATCACCGTGCGCTACGTTTGATGACTTAGCAGGGGTGCCCGGGTTCATGGGATGCAGTTTGTCCGGATCTTGCCTCGGATGCGTCTGCCCACCTACTGCATGGCAGGTCGGATCGGGAGACATTAGTTGAGGGAGATCTTTTGACCTCTCCAGCAGGACTCTCTAGGAAAATTGCCCTGGACGGTAGTAGTAGGGATAGATTCATACGTCCATCACTCCTGGACACACTGATCCCAGATTCCTACCCATCCTTCATATGTTTCGTTTCCAGAACATCCTCTCTTTTAATGTAAAAAAAATAAAAAGGTGTAAAAAAAAAAACAAGTTACGATATATACGTTATGATACGAGTATGTTATTGCTCTAATGTTGTATTTGTTTTTTTCATTAAAACTTTTATTAAAAACTTCTGAAAAATAAGCGATGACTGCAAATGTCAAATATATCAACAGAACGCCTGTTTGAAGAATTACAAGTACCCACATTTAAAGATTTATATATATTAAAAATTCATTAATTCAAATTATAAAAGAAAACGATAAATATCCATTTTTAAATTAAAACAGAACTCGACTTAAACATGTTTTTCTGTGCCCAAAATTAAACACGTCTTTTGCACAGCATCATAACACTTACCAGGAAAGAACTTTTTTCAATCGTCTACCAGAAGAAATCAGAAGCACCCGAATACTGCTCTCTGTCAAGAGACATTTTAAAAATATTCATAAGAAAAAAACTACTGTCACTTAATTAATCTTACAAATATCTTAATCTTACAAATAACATTCTTTCTTTTTTAAACGACTTCATTTAAATACACACTGTTATCAAAATAAATACTGCAGCTCAAATATATTTATGAACGGTAAATTATTTAAGTACTAACTAATAACATTAAGAGGGCATTACTAGAGAAAGCCGGAAATACGTCTTTTTCAAAAAATTTTTTAGACTTATTGACTCTTTTCCACAAAAAATTATAAATGGATTTCGAAAGATTGTTCTTTTATCTAGCATTCGTATGTAATAAATTTTGAGAATTTTTTTAATTTTTAGTATAATAAGGTTATTCCATAGGTCGTTGGCAGATTTGTTCAATTTTCAAAAAAGTTTTTGTATTATACCACACCCATTTCAAATAATAAAATCATGCAGTAAAATAAATCAATACATTATCTAGCAAACGTATGTTTTAGAATTTTAATTTTAGTTTCAATAAAATCATTAAAAAATATGTACGTACATGTGTTTCTTGGCGAAAATTGGTCCGTTTGTGTATTTATTTGCGCACTTACAAACTAATATATTTCAGATTTTTTTAACATTCTTGTTAAATTTAGACATTATTGAAAAATGATAAATACTTATAATCAAAAAATAACTACAAAAAGTACATTATTTTAATAGTTTTATCATCACGCCTTTCAGCATTTTTGGATGAAGGTATACATTAAAGCTAATTTGAATTGAAATAAATTCGATATTGAGTTATAATTTTAAAAAAGCTGGTACGGAAAATAATTAATCTTTCTCATTGTAACCGCCCTGCACGATCGTAAGAACAACTTTCGACGAAATGTGGATTTTCGTCCGCTGGCTGGTTAAACGCTCTTAATGTACACTCCCCTTCCATACACAAGAACATGCTTTCAATGGAAGCATAGTAAAAAACCTGAGATGTATAATTACCATGTAATATTAAATATAAAACATAATGTTATCAGGTATTTCTCAGCATGGCTTTCCGAGAAATTAAACTTGGGATTAATTAGGGAGTTATTTAAAACCTAACCGTTAAGTAAATATTTGATCGCATAAAGCAGTGAAAATTCTCGTACGCTCTGGCCTCGTGAAATTTACACCGTTATCTATTCTAATTACCGCACTTGTAAAAAACCAACTTATAGAATCGGAAAATTACTTGTTAATGGCTTTAACGGTTTATAACCGGTCAGTGGTCGAGTGGGCATAGCGCTTGGGTCCCACCCGGGCGTCGCGTGTTCGATTCCTCGGCTGGCTAAGTCCTCCATCACAACACAAGCAACATTTTCGGCTTTCTGTGGTGGTAGTAGGAGATTTTCAAACATTGTTGGGTTATTCGTAACCCGAGAATGTTTGTCTTTCTTTTTAAAAAAAATAAATAAAATAATGATCAGCTCTGAATAGCCAGGCACTTCCCAACTTCTTCAATCTTCCCAACGCTTTTCCATTCGTTGGGGATGTCACAGTCCCACTGACTCCAGACAGCCGGGGGCAATAAATTGTAACTCTTGCGAGGTTTCAGAATACAAAAAAATGGCTAATAAAAACGGTATTTTCGTGTGACATTTCTTTAAAAGTCTTTTCAGATTTTTAAATTATTCCTGTTTTGAGCTATGGACCTTAATAAATAAACCAATAATTCAGTGAACATTCCTCGCGTCCAAAAACATATGTTTCTATTTTTCTCTTTGTTTATTGTTATCGAGTTTAATGTGTAGAACTACATTTTAATTTTTTTAGTTTTTTTAGTTAGGTTTGTCTAGGTCTTGGCGGCGGTGACCTGGACACACTAAAACCGATTCCTACCCACCCCTCATACCTTTTTCCTTCGCAGAACTTCCTCTCCTTCCTTTCTCTAAAAGGACCTTTCACACAGCGTCATGCCTGAGTAAATTACTTTACTCCTGAGTAAAGCTAATGTAAAAAAAACTGGCTACCTATGCCATGTGGGATTTTTTAATATCGTACGATTATATTTATAATATTTTTTGTTTAATTACATTACCATTTTTTATCTTTTTATCACTATAGTTTTATTGTTCTTTCTTTTTTACTGCTTATAAAAAAACTTGTTTTGTTTTGACTGGTCAGTGGTTGAGTGGACATGACGCTTGGGTCCCGGAACCCGAGCGTCGCGTGTTCGATTCCTCGGCTGTCTAAGTCCTCCATTACAACACAAGCAATATTTTCGGCTTTCTGTGGTGGTAGTAGGAGATTTTCTAACATTGTTGGGTTATTCGTAACCCGGGAACGTTTGTCTTTCTTTTAAAGAAAAAAAAATTATAATACATCTATAAATTAGACGAATGTAACAAAATTAATAAACAAAAAACAAAGAAAAACTCTGGCGTGATAAAAAGATAGTATCCAACGAGGCCACCACCTTTAAACGGAACCGATATACAAACTTACAAATTTCGATTTAAAAAACGGAATTAACAAATTTACAGACAGAAGAAATGCCGCATGATCAAGGTAAAGCAGGACTTCGCTTCGCAAGTATTTACCATTATTTTTATTAAATAAATGATTACTTTCAAATTTTTTTATTTTTTTTACATGAACTCCACACAGGAGGCCCTGAGGAAAATAATTTCCTTCAGGGCCTATGTCATCTTTGGGGATGCTGTGTGGAGGGTTTTTTTTAAGGAAAAGAAGGAGAGTAAAGTTCTGGGAAGGAAAAGGGTTTAAGGGGTGAGTAGGAATCTGGAGTTCAGTATATCCAGATCATCCGCCTCCAAGACCTAGACAAACCTCACCCCATGAACCCGGGCACCCCTGCTAAATCACCAAACGTAGCGAACCACTTGGGGTGACCTATGGCAGAGGTGTTGGTTATCCAATAAAGGTACCCATTCCCGCCTCCCAAATTGAAAATACATCTATAAATTAGACGAATGTAACAAAATTAATAAACAAAAAACAAAGAAAAACTCGGCGTGATAAAAAGATAGTATCCAACGAGGCCACCATCTTTAAACGGAACCGATATACAAACTTACAAATTTCGATTTAAAAAACGGAATTGACAAATTTACACACAGAAGAAATGCCGCTTGATCGAGGTAAAACAGGACTTCGCTTCGCAAGTATTTACCATTATTTTTATTAAAAAAATGGTTATTTTCAAATATTTTAAAGGTTAGGTAAGATATCGGAAAAGCAAACAATATTACTACCTTTGTGCATACATTGTGTCATTTAAAGATTTAAATACTTCCAAATGAAAGAGCGCTGCAGCAGCTGGTTCGGTACTAAATGCGCTCAAGTACATTGATAACGATATCTGCTACCGCTACAGCATGTTTATATGCAGTCAATTACCCCGAAAAATTTGTACAAAGAAACAAACAAGAGAATCATTGAACAAACATTTACGCAGTCGGGGCACGCTGCTTTATTTAAATATTATTTACTGTGAGCGATCGCGTTAACCTTCGTTAGAATATAAATACTTATAAGTTGGTATAATGCAGTTTATAAGATAATTTCCATAGATCTTACTCGCCGTGTGAGAATTGAAACAGTTTTTAAAATTGCTTTAGCCAGGTTCGTTTTTTATTATTTACTAGCTGGTTCCCGGCATGCGTTGCTATGCCATTTAAATAAATTGTTTCTCCCTGCGTGTCCTTTCCCATTCGTCCCGTTCCCGTTCCCCTTCCTCCACCCCTTCCTCTCCCGCGTCCCCTTCCCCTTTTGCGTTCACACTCCGTCTTCTCCACCTTTCCTCTCCCCACTCCACTCTCCCCCTTCCCCCGTCCCGCGAACCCCCTCCCCCTCTTAACTCCCGCATTCCATACATTCAGTCCCGGTATATTCAGTTTTCAAACAGCTCGCGTGCCACCTATTGCAATTTTTTTATACAAATTTCATAATGCCAGAGCTTACCAGTAGTTTTATACAAACCTTGTCCTGACAATAACGAACAAACAATAAAAAGAATTATCCAATTTGGTGCAGTCGTTCGGAAGTTATGCGCGTACATACATTTCGGCGATTCATATAGATATAGATATAGATTTGAATATCTCACAAGTCTCAGCTGCTCCCGTCTGGAGCCAGTGAGAGTTTGGCATCCCCAATTGTTGTGAGGCTGAAGGTAGTGGAGAGGGGAAGAAAATGGGGAAGAGGAAGGTGGGGATGTACCTGGCTATTCAGATCTGGTCACCAAACACGACAATAGTCATTTGAAGCAACGTTTCAATTCTGAATGGTGGTCATACACCAGGGCGATACTGAGAGTATCTTCCATTCTGGAACTTGCCGCAAATATACTATATTTTATTTTAAATGAATTAATTGTGAAATAACACAAGTTAGTTAAATATAATTTATTTGCCCACGCCGGGATTCCATTCCGCGACCTTCGGATTTGCGAGTCAATAGCCTTACCCCTAGACCGCGCCGGTCGTCGTCTTCGTTAGTGACGAGATCCAGTTAGGCAGGTAACTACATCCCAATTTATTTATGTCTCTTTTCCGATAATTAACTAGCTCCGGGTAGATGAAAATCTTGTTCGGTACCAGAAATAAAAAAAAACTACAATAGACCTATTTTCAAAGGTCTTTAAAAACTAGATTTTTTTCATATGACTGGGGGTTGAACCTTCCTCTCCAAGGAATGGAGTAAATTTGAGAGTATCGACATTTATTTCGTATTTTAATTACTGTAAATTTTTAAATATAATGTCATCCAAATTTTAAAAAAACGTGTGCAAGTTTATAGAATGAATTATCATTGGCAATTAGTCTATCTGCCGAGTTTCATCTCGATCGGAATTCGGGAAATGGGTTAATTTCCACTACCAACAATCTACTTCCTTCAGTCAATTAAGAAAACAGAGCAAAATTAGAATAGAGGTTTATTTTTAACTTAAATGAATAACTTTTTAACTTTATGAGTAAAATCTCAAACTATAATATTTAATTAAATGAAGACAATATTAGCGAAACTCAATCGAAAATCTGGAGACAGAAAAATCAGGAAAAGATGCCACTGTGGGGCCAATATCTTTTTCTAATTTTTAAGGCGGGGAAGGTGGAACGGGAACGCGGGAGGGGGGAGGGGAACGCGTCAAGGGGAAAGCTAAAATAAGGAAAGCGGAGAAGGTTGTGGGGGAACGCGGGAGGGGGAGGGAACGGGAAAGGGGATGCGGGAGGGAAACGGGGACGAATGGAAAATCAATATGTAGGTACGATTGTTATTTTTGAAGTCAGTGTCAGCCAAGGTAGATTTGTAACTACATTCATAGTTATAGGTGAGATGTGCTTGTATCGCTCGCGCGACTTGAGAGAGCGGGGCCGCGGCGCGGGCGGGAGGGAGCTGTCAAGTGAACACGCCGGGCCGGGTACCTTGGCTGAAGCCGAGTCCAAAAATAACAATCGTACCTACATATTGATGAGTAGAAAAAGTAAGTTGATTATTAAGTTGTAGAAGAATACGAAATTATTTTTTCCTTTTTAGTGCATTTTTTGAAGTCGTTTTTATGTTTTGTTAAAATTTTTGTTTATTTGTTTATTTTTAGTGAATCTGAAGTACACCCAGTCGAAAGTTCTGAGGTAACAAACATTAAAAAAATTGAATTGTGAACTTCAACCTTTTTGAAGTCGTTTAAAAAATAGCTCTTAAACGTCGTTATAATTTTTTAAAGAAAATTTTATAAAGGAAAATGGATAATCTGACTCTTTATCACTTTTTTAGGAGTGTCTTTCCAAATGGGAAAATATTTTCCCACAATTTGCGTGATTTTAATTAATTAAACCTAAGTGCTATGGGCTCGGTCAAGTCACGGATATCCAATGTTAATCTAGCGGAATAATTTTCACGTAGAAAACACGACACACCGAAGGTTAATAATAGCGCGTGTATCTTAGATTATATAACTGCAGAAGAGTGGTAAAGTGTTAAAAACTCTTAAGTGGAAAATCTGTTTATTTGTCCAATCCGAAGCACACCCTAAAGAATTTACTTTTGATATTAAATCTCTGCTTGTCATAAGCTTTGCGTTTACGATTACAACCTTTTTGCATTGACAAAAATCACGCAGGTTCTCAAATTTCGGCGACATGCAATTTGTACAGATTTTTTAATTATTATAACGTAATTATTTAAAGCTACCAACTGTAACTATTGCATCATGCGCCATAGAGCGGTGTGAGATACTTTTTTTCTGTGAAATTTTCTTGTTCATTTGACGTTTAAAAAAAGAAAACATGATTTCCGAAAAAGTGTTAAAAAGAAGGAGGATCCTCTTAAGAGCGTTTCCAAGAAGGGTTTAAAAATGTTAGGTTTTGTACTAAGAGTGGCTAAAGATTTCAAAGACATTAAAACCTTAAAACTTCTGTACACATCACTAGTGAGGAGTCAGGTTGAATATAACTCAACTGTGTGGTCTCCCCACTATGACGTGCATTCTCAAACAATAGAAAGAGTACAAAAAAAATTCCTAAGCTTTTTAAATTATAAACTAAAAATACCAAAAGAACAGTTAAATTACACTTATCTACTGCAATTATCTAATCTATTAAATTTGTGTGACAGAAGAACTGTTTCCGATCTAGTATTTTTATATAAAATCTTGCATAATACAAATGACAGCCCTGAATTCTTGGCGCTCATAAATTTTAATGTGCCAGCCAGAAATACAAGGTCAGTACTACCCTTTTATTCTGGCAATACTACGACTAGGGCACAATTCCATATACCACTATATAGAATTCAAAACTTGGGTAATAAGTATTCGCACATAGATATATGGAATATGTCACTGATACACTATAAACATGAAATAATAAAATCATTTATCTATAATTTTAAATGCTCACTAAGGATTTTTTTGTAAATTTACTTCATCGACTTTATAATTAATTGAAATTCAAATTGAAAAGTTTTGAACTCCTGCAACTCACGAACCTACCATCTACATAAATATAGCGGTTTCACGCTATGAGTGACCAATAAGTACTTAGGTGTTTGTTATTCATGATTATTGTTGTAAATTTTGAAACACATCTGATGACCTTACTTTACAATTTTTGTTCCTTTTATACTTATATCATGCATGTATTTTTTTTTTTTTTTATAGCAACTTTATTGTTTTTATTTCTCACTGTACTTTTAAATTTTTGTTACTTTTATTTCATGTTTGTATTTTTGTTTTCTATTGTAACTTTTATTTATATTATATTTTTCTTTCTTACATTAAAATTGTACTGTCTTTATACATTTATGTAAAAGCCCTCTGGGCGTAAATTAAATAAATAAATAAACATTTCGTAATGTGTCAATCAAACCGACCAATTTTCATCAAGAAACACATGTACGTATATATTTTTTAATGATTTTATTTAAACTAAAATTAAAATTCTAAAACATGCGATACCTAGATAATGTATTGATTTATTTTACTGCATGATTATATGATTTGAAATGGGTGTGGTATAATACAAAATCTTTTTTGAAAATTTAACAAATCCGCCGACGACCTTATTGTACTAAAAATAAACATTTTTTCTCAAAATTTAAAACATGCGAAAGCTGGATAAAAGAACAATCTTTCGAAATCCATTTATAATTTTTTTGTGGAAAAGAGTCAATACGTCTAAAATCTGATTTAAAAATGACATATATACTGGTTTTCTTTGTAATACCCTCTTAATAACACAATCAGAATAAAAATATATAAATAAAAATAAAAAATAAATAAAATCACTAACAGAAGGATCGTTTCATATTAAATGGAAATCAGCCTTTATCACACCAATCTTTAAGACTGGTGATAAATATGATGTTAAAAACTACTGTCCAATTTTTCAAATTCCTATTCTAACCAAATTTCTTGAATAAATCGTCCTTGATCAATTGTACTCGGCTATTTCCACAATCATTACACCGATTCAACATGGATTTATGAGAGTAGGTCTACAACATCCAAACTCGACGTTTTGATTAACTTCTTGCAAAACAAGATGGACGTTAACGAGCAAGTTGCTGCTATGTATACTTCAGAGGCCTGTGACAGTGTAATACACTCAATTCTTTTGAAAAAATTCATCGTACTTGGTACTTAAAGTTAAATTTAACATACGTATGTTGAATTTAACTCATCTTATCCTACTTGGTACTTTTAAACATACGTACGTTGAATTTAATGTTTCAAAGACCCAATCTTGTCTGATTACGTCTAAAAGGGATCGAAATGAAAATCTAGTCTCTTTCAACGGAAGCAATCTTCCGAACAGGCCCTCCATTGATATGCTTGGTGTAACCCTAAGTGACCAGCTCAGGTATGGGGGCTCCATCGAAGCCAGAGTAAAGTTAGCCTCCCAGAAACTGGGCGTACTGTATAGGGCCTGCAGATACTTTAATAGTGCACAACTGCTAACCCTGTACAAATCGCAAGTGCTCCCCACGGTTGAATTTGGCAGCCACCTCTGGTCTGAAGCTCCAAAATACCTGAAAAATACCCTCGATTCTGTGCAGAAACGGGCGGTCCGTTTGATAGATTCTCCCATCTTAACAGACGGATTGCAATCTTTAGAGCACAGGCGTCGGGTGGGAATGCTATCCTTGTTCTGCCGGTATTACAATGGAAGATGCTCCGAGGAACTAGCATCATTGATCCCTTCGGCACCGGTGCATAGTCGGGAAACACGCCCAACATTTGTACACGGTTGACATTTGTCACATGAGAACGGGTCGTTTCTTCGACTCGTTCTTATGTTCAACAGCTCGGCTGTGGAATGATCTGCCGGCCTCTGTGTTTCCTCCTTCCTACAACATAGGTCTCTTCAAGACCAATGTTCATTCCTTCCTCTCCTCAAAAAGACCCTCCACACAGCATCCCAGATGACATAGGCCCTGAGGGAAATTATTTTCCTCAAGGCCTCCTGTGTGGAGTTAAAGTAAAAAAAAAAATACAAACTAATGTAGGACTTAATCTATCTAAACATGTCGTGTGTATGCCAGGTACTCTTAATCAACACAATCACACCTATACCCTAAATACATCACCCGGTAATTACTAAATATACATACCACATACAAGACATTATCGTAGGTAGGTACTCACCTAATAGTACTTAATATCTGTAAATAATTGTTTCATCACTGTAACCAATCTACTGTTTTTTTCTATAATATAAAATGAAAATAATAAAAACTTTCTTATCCCAAAATCGTACCTACCTTTACCTACTAATAGTACCTACGTTTGACTAACTAAATGTTTTTTTTTGTTTCGTGTAGAGAGGTAAATAATGATTACAAGAAAAAACATCGGTAAGCGATTTAAAAAATGTTAACTAAGTACCTATATCAGATTTAAACAAAACAGAGTGTGCAATTCACACGCGGTAGAAGTGAAACCTTCAGAAAATTAAAGTAGACAAGAGTGGGAGGGCTACGAAGCACCTCACAAAGAGGAGATCGATAGGCTACGAAGAACCGCACACAGAGGAGACCGATCATTCTATCTCATTCTCTCGCAGGCTTAATCTTGTTTGTGTCTTTTTAGCGTCGCTTTTTCGTTTCATCGAGTTTCAGCGGTGCTAAAGAAGTTTTCACTTCAATTTCCTATCTCCTTTTCTCTTATGGTCAGACATATAAGGCCCTCGTTAAAAGATTGCTGCCTAACAGTTCATTCGTAAAAATGAGAAATGAGAAAGAGTCTTTCGTCTGTTTTCAAAAACAATGTTTCATTTCGAGAAAATTTAAAAAAACAACTAATATATTTGAAATTGGATGTCAAGAGGGAATATTAGGTTACATGTTTTTTTTTTAATGGGAACCGAAGGGTGAATCTCGAAGAGTTTTTTTTTTAATTTTTGGTCAAATTAATAAGTTAACTAAAAATCTAAGAGTCTACTATCCTCTATAATTATCTGTAGTCAATTTATTTCTGCCTTGGAAATGGCACGCATGCTACCTATAAATGAAACCTGATCGTTCTGAAGTAGAGCATATTGTAAAGACGAATGACTAGATACATGTTTTGTATTTATATGTGTGTAGTATATTGTATATTTCAGACCACGTACTATTACGTTAAGTTAGCACAAAAAATTAAATTACATAGTTTATGACCACATGGCTGTCTTGTAATCCGTAAGATAACACGTCTAAATTGGGAAAGTATACGTCATTTTATAAACTCTTCTAAATTTGAAGGCAGTCGAGCGCAGAGGCAGTTCTTTCTCAAGTTTTTGGCGATGTACGAAGTAATCGGTTAAAGCAACATGACTCATCATAAAGACCGACGTATTATGTACATACATATTACGTAAGTATTAATACTTGGTCGATGTAGGTAAACATAGATTCATACGCTTTTTTGGAGATGTCATCATTTAGTATAAAGAGAGAGACTAGCGTTCCCGGAATTGGAATAACCCGACAATATTTGCATTCTTCTGCATTCCCGTCATTTATTATAAGCGGAAAATGTTCAATATCGTAAAACTTAGCCGGCAAATAATTGAACCTGGTGGGAATCCAATGCATTTGTCTCCTTGGCTACTTACCGGTTATGCATCAATGTAATCATTGGTTGCACTAATATCTTTTTAGAAGTAAAACTTCTTTAACCCCGTTAGCGATTGGAAATTTGGATCAAACGGAAATGCGTCACAAAAATTTATTATTTGACCGTCCTCGGTTCTAATATAATGCGGTAAATTCACGACTACGCACGGGCCTCCAATAGCGCCGCGGTATGAAGCGCCCGATTCTCAGCGCCCAGAGAGATATTCAGTGAACGGAGGTTCAAATCCAAAAATAAACAATTTTATTATTGTTAAATCAATATTCAATCTTCAAACCACTTTAATAAACAAGCAAAAGAAAAGAAAGCAACTTCTTGCGATTTTCTAGTTTCACTTCTACTGCGTGTGAATTGCACACTCTGATTTTTTTTTTATTTCTTTGTCATTTTTTTAATTTCATGCCCAGCTGATGTTTATTGTTGTTTTTTTACCACAAAGAACATCAAAATGAGCATAACATCATAAACACAAAATACCGCACCATGCAAGATGAAAAAAAAATTGATTGGGATTAGCACAATAAATAAACGAAATAAATCGAAGCAGAGCTAAGAAGTTTGTTTAATTATATTTGATGTTCTGCGTTCCGACTTAAATTCTACTAAGACTTGTTTACATTTAGTGATTGTTACATTAAATATAAGAAAAACATTCTTATAATTCTTATTATTTTTTAATTGATAAACTAATGTTTAAGAGCGTTTAACCAGCCAGCGGCGTTTAACCAACCAGACATTTCGTCGAAAGTTGTTCTTACGATCGTGCAGGGCGGTTTCAATGAGAAAGATTAATTATTCCCGTACCAGCTTTTTAAAATGATAACTCAATATCGATTTTATTTCATTCCAAATTTGCTTTAATTTATACCTACATCCAAAAATTCTGAAAGGCGTGATGATAAAACTATTAAAATAATGTACTTTTTGTAATTATTTTTTGATTATAAGTATTTATCATTTTTCAATAATGTCTAAGTTAAATAAGAATGTAAAAAAAATCTGAATAGTTTGTAAGTGCGCAAATAAATACACAAATGGACCAATTTTCGTCAAGAAACACATGTACGTACATATTTTTTAATGATTTTATTTAAACTAAAATTAAAATTCTTAAACATGCGGTACCCAGATAATGTATTGATTTATTTTACTGCATGGTTATATGATGTGAAATGGGTGTGGGTAATACAAAATCTTTTTTGAAAATTTAACAAATCTGCCAACGACCTATGGTAAAACCTTATTATACTAAAAATAAACATTTTTTCTCGAAATTTAAAACATGCGAATGCTGGATAAAAGAAGTATCTTTCGAAATCCATTTTAATTTTTTTGTGGAAAAGAGTTAATACGTCTAAAATCTGATTTAAAAATGACATATTTCTGGTTTTCTCTGGTAATACCCTCTTAAGACAATATTTTTATGCACAGCACAAAGGGTAACAATTATTATAAGCAATAATTATTAGCATGAAACACTCATCTACATTGAAAAAATCTCCCGAGAAAAGATACATGCCGCCGACGGGAATCGAACCGGCGCGCCGCGGCGTCCTTTTGATATCCGGTCAACTGCTCTTTAACGACTGAGCTACGTCGGCTTATCTCCTACCCGCCAAATAATTCAATATATACAAGTGTTTCATTAAATTACCGTTTATCACATTTTTCCACCTGCAAACAACCAACTTAATAAAAATAAAGTCGGCGGCATGTACCTTTTCTCGGGAGATTTTTTTCAATGTAAATGAGTGTTTCAGGCTAATATAGGGATGTCGAAAGTGAAAAAAATATCGATATTTCGATATATCGATATTTATTAAAATATTAATATCGACGTCGATATATCGAGGAAAAAATATCGATATATCGGTCAAATTTTTAAAAATTTTGCGTTTTTAAAATAATACTGTATTCTGCTCAATATTATCAATGGTAATTTTTATACACAATGTGTATTATTTAAATGTACAAAGATCTCAATAAAAATGATGGTATTTTTAACAGTATTTATTTTTATTAGACAATAATTACAAAAATATAAAAAACTAAAAAGCTATCTTCTAACTAATATTAAACCTTTTTATTGTATCAGGCAAACCAGTATTTATCCTTAATCTTAAGTATTCCAGAAATCTTCGTATTTTTTTTTAAATTCACGAGATGTTTTTTTTTTTAAATATCCTAAATTTGTCGCGTTAGTAAATGAAAAAATAATTTTAAAATCTTTAATACACACCTAAAGGTATTGGATCCACGTTGAAAAAAGTTTGCCAGCAAGCGGTGTAAAAAGTTATCAGTCCCTAAATGTTATATAAAAAACGTTGTACTTTCACACGAACGTCCTGACTGCTCGGGAAGTCAATCTTTGCTGACGTGTTATGCAGCGACGAAACGTTTTGCTGAGTTCGGTAATAGGGGGAAAGATGCGCTGGTATGTGATGTCAAGATATAGAAACAAAATTTAATGGTCCCTGCAATTTGAAATTTCGATTTGTTTTCGACGCTCTCATATTAGTAAAACCATTGTGCGGCGGCCTGAAGTGACGCGGGACTCGGTCGCTCCAAAGTGTGCGTGTGGGAGGCGCTATGGGAATGACTTAGTCGAAATGGCCGAAAATATCATACATTTCTATGCACTTACCTACACATATGAGATAGTATTGTAAGCTATTAATAGTTAAAATTTCAACCGCTAGATGTCACGAACCCGATACAGTTACTTTTTCCATTCGTTCCTATACGGTTTTGGATTCTAGTGACTTTCGTTACATAAATAATATACAAAAATATCGTTTTTGATACAATTTTCGATAGTGGATATTTAATATCGATATATCGGATCAAAATATATCGGCTAAAAATATCGATATTTTGAATTAAAAATATCGATATATCGATATTTTTTCAACAAGCCTAGGCTAATACTTATTGCTTAAAATAATTGTTACCCTTATAATTCTTACCCAAATTCTGTGTGATTCCGATTTGTGCTGCGTAAACATTTGAGAAACCAGACGCGAACTGAACGACGAATTATGGGAAAGGTACGAAACAACCCCAATTGATGTTTCACCCCGTTTGCGGTTGCTTCATTCCTTTCCCGTAATAATTAGTGGTTCAATTCGCAAATTTATATCCAGACCGGGGTTATCACAGTAACAGACGAAATCAAGTATAATATCTAATAGTTCAGATATGTCAATTATGTAATCTTCTTACTCACATAATGATAATTTGAATTGTTTTTAAAGATTTATTTAAGTTTATTTTATTTCAGAGTCTATAATATCGTTGGTTAAGAGCGACACGTGGTTAATCAACATTTTTGCCAAATTAAATTTGTAATAATAAAGTGTTCTTTATAATGTCATTTTATCGTTAAAGAAATAATGGCGAAATGATGAAGGGCATTGTAATGAGCACTTGATTATTAAAAACTTAATGTGAATAAAATTAGAGTTAGCCGCTAATACTTGTCGCATGTACAAGTGGACGGAAAAATGGGCAGATCCAGGATGACGTGATGCAACTGGTAACCTCGAGACAAATACATATGTGAACATGCATTAACTGTGAATTCATTAATACTTCCTACAAAGGCAAACTTAGTAATTAGAGTATCCCATGAAGAATTCTCAGATAAATAAATTGGATTGACTCTCTTAACTATCTCACCTATACTAAAGTCGAATAACGCCTTGGTAAGTCCCGTGAACTTGCTATATTTAGGCAATAACAATAATTATAACAGAGGGAATGGCCAATAATAATTGCCATTTCAAGATTACATACACTTGCTTCCATTTAAGCGATGATTCGCTGTTTCCACGAATAGATTGCGTTCAATGCACGTGGATTTTTCTTATATGGACGTGAGATACCACACGTTACTTTTTTATAATTAATTCATAAATCGATCGTGACATTGGTACAGAATTGTTATTTATCTATTATTTATTAGCAATATTATGCCAACGCCGTATCTATAATTTTAAGACAAAGCATTGCAAAATATTTGAAATAACATACTTTCTACGGATGGTTGAACTGGAAATTAGAAATGGACATTACAAAACGCGTAGCTTAGGAAGGATTTAATTAAATTTACTGTTTTGAAACATTACAAAATTGTTCATTTTTGTGATAATTTTAATATATTTTTTAACAGAATTATGTATTACAATAGGTATATCAGCTACACTAGTCGTAATACAGCTTTCCTTTTAAAAGCAGCTTCAATGATGCTATATACGACGATATCCGAATTGATTCTGTTCAACATCCAGACTGCTCTCCCCACCGGCATGACCATTGCAGGCTGGGATATAAAACAGTCTACACTGTCGGTGACGGAGATAACCATCGGAAACATAGAAATAAATGCTCTTTATATTAGCCGAGTTTTCAAACAATCCACGAATCAGTCTAAAGAAATGTGTAGCAATGTGTAAATCCCTTTGACCCATAGATGATTCATTTCGAGCGTAACCAAAAAAAGTCGGTAGTGTAGATCTACGGGTAGTAGCCATACTCCCTCATGCAGAGAAATCTCATAAATTAATATTATATTATGGACACGCCATGCCAGGTAAATATATGAGAACAGTTCTAGGTTATACGGTTTTTTATATGACATACCTACTGCTTCCATTTACAATATGTACATATGAACAGTAGGTTTAAAAATTGCTTTACTGCTGTTATAAGGAACTTAGTATATGAACCTAGGTATACTTGCAAACATTATAAAGACAATGTAAAGACGACTAAAGACAAAATACAAAAACTTAAAAATGCCCTAGTGAAGATACCCTATTGAGGTGGACTACGAAAACGGTGACATTATTGTTGTATCATGCTTTACACATTAATCATGTAGAAATTACGCCATACAAACGAACAAAAACACAGCGCCCTTGAGGTGATTTCTCACAAAAACGGCGCTATATAAATTAGCCAAATATTATTATTAAATAAAATATGAATGATCACTGCCCATGCGAAAGTTTTAATAATATGAAATATACCTAACCTAAAGTTGAAAGAAACGCTGACAATCGATATTTTTTTATTAGAGCTGTTTTTTTGTGAATAAAGCGGAGTAAGGCAATTTCAGATTTGATTCTCAATCAATATTACATTGATGGGAATAACCTTCAAAATTTATAAAAAGAGAGTTTTTCTAATAAAAATCAATTTCAGGTTGTTTAATTTCAAATGGAAATGCGTCGAAAAGAGGTCAACTTTTTCCGAATACCGAACTCAAACAATATTATGTCGCATTCTGTAGACAGGTCAGTTGTCCATAGTATAAAAATATCGGGTTCAAGAATTCAAATCAGTCTATCGACAGTGCTCCGGTGCAAGTATAATAAACATCTAGACTAGATTGACCCAAATAGGTGCTGATAGATATTTAATTAACTTTGGATTGACTTCTAATTTATATCGACCAAATGTTACCATAATATATTTACTCAATTCATGTTAGGTTTGACCGAATAAGTTATATTGTTGATATTAAGTCGGAAATATTCCTTAATTAAAATTGTTATTTTAATGTTTTCCCGTACTTTGAAATTGTTATTTAATACAGTTTATTTATATTGATGTGCTACGTATCGCAAAAATTATCTAACGGATGTCACGGTTAAAATATAATAAACACAAGGAAACCAGCATATTTTACGCTAAACTGTGATCCATGATATTTTTTTAATGTGCAAAAATATTGAGTAATAAACAAAAATTTTAACAAAACAAAAAAACGACTTCAAAAAATGCACTAAAAAGTAAAAAAATAATTTCGTATTCTTCTACAACTTTATAATCAACTTACCTTTTCTACTCATCAATATGTAGGTACGATTGTTATTTTTGGAGTCGGTGTCACACTACACTGGAATGATATACGGAGTCGAATTAAAATCTATATTTTGTAGTCTTGGATGGACGATAAAAAAAATAATATTTCTTTTTTTAATTTTAATTTCTGTTTAATTTTTGTTTAATTTTATTTTGTTTTTAATTTTGTGATTTTACGCACCAGATTTAAATGTCCGGGTTAAATTTTCCCCACAGGAAAAACTAAACCCTTCCACACAATTCCCCAAATGATCATCTAGTCAACCCACGCTATGTAATTGCACTATATAAGTATTATAAATACAAATCAATACAAGAACACCATGTCAACCTACTAGAGACCAAATGGGAATATAATTCACCGACTCCAGATATTTTCATATCAGAGGGTTCGGCTCTGTGGCATTTCTAATTGAACCTATAAATCCTACCGATCCCTCAATATAAATATTTAAAAAATTTTATTATTATTATTTATGTTCGAATTTTATTTTCATTTTTTTGTTTTCGTTAGGTACCTAACCTAATACGCTTTCATATTTTATTTCTTTTAGATTTTTATTTGCTCTGTAAAATATATTATACTATAGTATATGTAATATGGCAGACTGGGATTGCACTACCTTCCCAGCCCTGCTGGAATAAAAACTTAAATAAAAAAAAAAATAATAGTAAAAACAGGTATATATATAAGTTTGGAGGCGGGAATGGGTACCGCCGCCCCGGGAACCTTTATTGGATAACCAACACCTCTGCCATAGGTCACCCCAAGTGGTTCGCTACGTTTGGTGATTTAGCAGGGGTGCCCGGGTTCATGGGGTGAGGTTTGTCTAGGTCTTGGAGGCGGATGACCAGGACATACTGAACCCCAGATTCCTACCCACCCTTTAAACCCTTTTCCTTCCCAGAACTCTCCTCTCCTTCCTTTCCTTAAAAAAACCCTCCACACAGCATCTCCAAAGATGACATAGGCCCTGAGGGAAATTATTTTTCTCAGGGCCTCCTGTGTGGAGCTCATGTAAAAAAAAAAAAAAAATACTGTGGTTAATGGTGAAAAAAGTTGGAACGCCGGAGGAATACTTAAGGCCTGGTATTAAGCGCTCAAAAAGAAGACAAAGGGAAGATATTATGTAGATATGAATGTTAGAGGGAGCGCGCTAATATTAAAAACGACAATATTTTAGCTAAAATTGTGAAATTTTTTAATAAAACACGACTCGTTTAAAATAGAGCAAAAATATCGTAGAAAATGTCTTAGAAAACATTTAAAGAAAAACTTTTTCATACATATAACTTGTAAAGTAACAGAAAAAAAACGTGTATATAATAATTCCCGGAGCACACTTGGCGATTTTTTTATCTAGGGAATTTCATATGATTACCGTTTTGGCGTGGCAAATCAATGGATATTATCTTCAAATATAACATATTTTATATTTTTTCAGAAACTTAACTTAAAAGAGTTCAAAATAAATATTTTATGAAACGGTAGAAATTCGGAATGCCGCAAATTGATTGACCTATTTATAAATTGTTATTATTGTGTTGAAGTTTACAGTAATCATGTGGCGAAATGTTTTGATTGGCGTTATCAGAAACCGTCCATGGATGAACTTCCTCAAAAAAAACTTATCAATTCATTCGCATGCGTCACTTGTCACCTTTGTTCATATATTTATTATTTACTACTATTAAATTTTGTATTATTTATTATCTCAACGACAATTCGCTTTCAACGCAACGCTGGGTCCGAAGTTTACATCGTGATTTGGGACAATCGGCTTTGTTCAAATGTGTGAATACAATAATTATTTATTTAAAAAAAAAACATGCCATAAGTCATAACAATAAAGGAAATTTTTTGTGTTCCATTTTTTAAAAATTTATTAACGACATTCAAAGTTCACATAAAAAATCCCACAGTCTCCCCTACTATCTGTACCCTTAAGTGTCAAATCTTAAGTACCAAGTTCTTGTTTTACGTACTTGCTTTTTGCTATTTGTTTTAAGTTTTTTATTTTTTTTTGTTTAATCTTATTTTTGTTTTTTAGTAGTGTAAGAAGAATATATAACGCAAATGCGAATGGTAGAAGAAGCTGGGGAAGCCCGAGGAAGACATGGCACGATCAAGTGAATCAGATAATTGAGTCAGGCCATGTCTAACTAGCTAACTAACTAACCATCACGCCGTTTCACCGCAGGGGTAGGCAGAGAGGAGGGACCGCCAAACAACTCGGTCTTGGCACACACTCTTTGCCCCACTCACATTCATGCATCGTCTCATACATACTCTTCTATTATTCTAACTTTTGACATGGCCCGACTCAAGTATCTGATTCACTTGATCGTGCCATGTCTTCCTCGGGCGTCCCCGACTTCTTCTTCCATTCACATTTGCGTCATATATTCTTCTCACTCTATTTTATTATTGGCCATGTCAAAAGTCAGAATAATAGAAGAGTATACATGAAACGATGTATGAATGTGAGTGAGGCAAAGAGTGTGTGCCAATACCGAGTTGTTTGGCGGTTCGTCCTCTGCCTACCCCTGCGGGGAAACGCATATTTACCTTTTTTTTATTTTTACAGTTCCTCCTGAAGAAGCGAACATGGTTCGCGAAACATGCAGATTGTGTGTATAGAAATATAGTGATGTAAACTGCCTTTTTGATAAAAAAGCTTTATGTTATAATATGAATCAATAATAAAGTAAATATAATTCTTCGCCTTTATTCTTATGACATCTGAGATCATTAATCGTTATTAAAAAAAAACACTTTTTATAATTACGTTACTTCCATGAAAATAACATTTTTTCTGGAAAGTAACTATGCGCATTAAATTAATCGCATTATTCAATTACACTTGTATAAATGTTAATATTTAATTCTAATTTGCATTAAAAGAAGCAATATGTGTTAAGCATATTTGTGTAATAAATCTCGGTTTTTTATACGAGGTTTTTATAATGTTTTCTACAGATGGACAGTGTTTGACAGATGTTTGACTTAAGCGGGGTCCAGAGCTCGTCATTTGTCACAACAAGTCAATGAATTTATCAAGTTTGTCAATAAATATTCTCAACTTTTGTTGTTTCGAGTTTAGTTGTGCTTTCCATGTTCGACGGAAAACATTTCCCAAACACTCCATCCCAGGTGAAGCGGGAAGGCAGGCGGGGGCCGGAGCGGGGGGGGGATTCATTTTTTGACAGATCTGATGCCGCGCAATGCGGTCGTGTGGGGAGAATTAACGGAACGGCCGCCTTTTGTGGTTATGTGCAATGAGCGGGCATATTCACGAGTTTAAAATATTATTATACTACGTATAATATTATAATAAATATATTTGATAATAAAATATCAAATATTTATAATTATTCTGTTTTTGACGTAAATATTTACGCACTCTAAATTCGTAACTTTAGGTCGTGCCATAATCGATATTAGTCAGAAATCTTTCCTGATTATTCAAGTTGGCATGGTGTACACAATTGGACAAGTAGTACCTACATAACATAATAATAAAGTACATAATAACAATGTGTGGCTGTTTATGAAATTTGCGTTTTTGTGTAAAATCATTTCAAGGGCACTGTACATTACTGTACAAAGACATGTTAAGCATCCACGTTCCCGCGCGGCGCGGAGAATATTTCAGGCGTTTCTCGATACCGAATAATTATGTTAATATTTGTTACTATATTATAATTATATTATCAAATATATTTATTATAATATTATACGTAAGTATAATAATATTTTAAACTCGTGATTATTTAAGCTCGCTCATTATACATTCCACATAACCTCAAAAAGTCGTTCGGTTTGTTCTTCCATAAATACGACCACACCGCGCGGCTCCTGTCAATTAAATGAATTATACCCCCTCGCCCGCCCCGTCGGCTCAAACCTGCCATCCCGCTTCACCCGGGATGAAGTGTTTTGGAAATGTTTTCCGTCGAACACGGGAAGCACAACTAAACTCGAAACATTGACAAACTTGATAAAATCATTTGTGGGACTGTCAATGAGTTTATCAAGACAAATTGAGACAAATGACGAGCTTTGGACCCGACTGTACGAGTACACATAATATGCTATGAACTAGATGATTCATATGGAAAAACTTAACTGAAAGGGATTAATTAACCAATATTATAATTTAAACCATTGATTACCAAAATCGCTCTAGTACACTTTTTATTTAATTAATTTGGCAAAAAATTCAAAAATTTTCTTTAAATTTTAGTACTAACGATCCAAGTAGAAACGACAATTTTGCGAGTGACTGATTACAAGAATGAATAAGTTTAGAACGAAATGATACTGTGGATATTCCATCACAGTACATACTTAGAAGCAAAATCTGTCTTTATTAAACATTTAATTTTTCTATTGTTTTGACACTTTCATAAACCTTCCTATACATTCTTGAACTTTTAGAAATAAACTTGATGTACGATTCTTCAAGTTTATTTCTAACAGTAGGGTAGACTGGGGGCGATTGAAACAAGTTATGATTGAAACATCTCAATTTACTCGAAAACTATAATACCTAAGAGTGTGATACAACACTCGAAACTCCGTCAGGTCTGTTGGGAGGTTTCTACAAAAGCGCACTAGCCGGCGAGTGACTCAATCGTGCGTAGGGGACATTATTGGATTTCGCACTAAAAAGTAAATATTTACGACATTTTTGTTTATATTATAACTCATTTTACTCTCGTAGCTTGACAAAATGTTTTATTACATTCTCTTCTTTATCTATTTTAGAGTATTTATAATGCATTTGCGTGGCGTTAATGTCTATTTATCAGGGTTATTTTTGACTTTGAAGTAGAAAATGCAGCGTGGGGATGTTTGAAACATCTTGTGTGGGGATGATTACAACGTTTCAATCATAACCATGTTTCAATCGTCCATACCGAGAGAAAATTTTAAATTTAAAATGAAAAAAGGTCCTAGACGTAGATACTTCTGTGATCTTGAATATGTATTTTTTACATGTATACCAAACAAGAGTTCCAATTGCTCCCATCTGGAGCCAGTGGGACTATGGCATCCCCATATGTCAGAAATTCAAATTATTAAGTCTTCCCACTAGATGTACTTCTGTGATCTTGAATATATATATATATTTTTTACATGTATATCGCACGAGAGTCCCAACTGCTTCCGTGTGGAGCCAGTGGGACTATGGATGGCATCCCCAAATGGGGTATGTTTAGGGCTGAAGATAATGGGGAAGGGAAGGAGACGGGGGAAAGAGGAAGGTGGGGAAGTACCTGGCTATTCAGATCTGGTCACCAAACACGGCTAACGCCATTTCAAGCAACGTTTCAATTCTGGATGGTGGTCTTACACCAGGGCGATTCTGAGAGCATCTTCCACCCTGGAACTTGCCGAAAATATAATATGTATTATTTTAAATTAATAAATTGTAAAATAACACAAATTAATCAAATAAAATTTATTTGCCACGCCGGGACTCGATCCCGCGACCTTCGAAGTGCTAGTCAAGAGCCTTACCGCTGGACTACGCCGAATATGGATGGAACTTTTTGAAAAATGGAGTATGGCACAAGCAACAAGTTTAAATTGGCATAATGTTGACGAATTCTTCAACAATTTAGCGAACGAGGACATCTATAACAAAGATGAGATCGGTGTCACAACTGTTCAAAAAACTAAACGGGTTGTAGCTAGGAGAGGAACTCGGCAAGTAGGTGCCGAACGAGGAACTCTCGTAACTGTCTGTAGCAGCAAACGTATTTGGCAACTCGATTCCGCCGATGCTCATATTCCCACGTGTCAATTAAGCCATTTCTTAAAAGATGGTCCGATTGGTAGTATCAAATCAATATTCTTCAAACCATTCCAAAATGAATAGGCTAGAGAAAACTACATCTAACGACTCTGAAGAAGAAACCACAAATACGAGTAAGATTACCAAATGTATAGGAAAAGGTGCATTGGAATCCGACGAAAATCTGAAAAAAATCATCCTTCACATTGATAAAAAAAGTGCTTCGTAGTCTCTTCACTCTTGTCTAATTTAGATTTCTGTATGTTTCACTTCTACCGTATGTGAATTGCATACTCAGATTTTTCTTTTCTTTTAATAGATATCTACTATTTACTTGTTTAATAGATTTTAATGCCCCTTAACCGATTATTTAAAGTCTTTTGGTCTAAAATATTGCCCTATTTTGTATAATGATGTCACATCGCAAACCACAAATTCAATTATTTTCTATTTTTTCGATTTCTTAATGTTGAATTTTACACAGAAAAAATGCTCTCAATTCAGAGGTAAATTCTAAATTGTTATGATTGAAACAGTGTGATGGTTGAAACAAGCACTTTTGTATGAAAGCAAAAAACTTATTTTTTATAACGTTCTATTCTGCTCCACGATAATATCGCAGTAAAACTATGTTGATTATGCCAAATACTCATAGTTAGTATAACTAAGAGCTCTAAAACACAAATAATAAAAAAATATTTAAAGTTGTTTTATTTCAAGACATTTATGTTTGTAGTTTCTAAAATACTTGTAATATTTTTAAACACTATTCATGATCTCATTGAGTACTGTTATAATAATGAAAATGCTTAACATTGATTTAAATTACTACAATTATTCCAAAGGTATTTAGTGCGTTTCAATTATCCCCACATACTGTTTCAATCGTCCACACTATGGGGATAATTGAAACAGATTTCCCCATCGTCTTTAAGTGGTTATTGTAGCTTACCTGTACGAGTTGTGGTCATCCAATAAATTTAATTTGATAACTAGATAGATCATAGAACATCTAGTATAAACATCTTATCCATAAATACAAAAGAAATATTACTACAAATAGTTAAAGTAAAAGTGTTTCAACCATCCCCACTCTACCCTAATTATTGATTTTTTGCCCGTCCGCCCCTTGTGCCCCTCCCAGAAAAAAATCCTGGATCCGCCCTTGTTGCGAGTGATTGGTTACAAGAATTAATAATTTTAGTAAGAAACGATCCACGTAGAAACGACGAGTTTGCAAGTGATTAGTTACAAAAATTAATAATTTTGAAAGACACGATCCAAGTAGAAACGACGAGTTTGCAAGTGATTGGTTACAAGGATGAATAATTTTAGTAAGAAACGATCCACGTAGAAACGACGAATTTGCTAGTGATAGGTTACAAGAATGAATAATTTTAGTACGGAACGATCCAAGTAGAAACGTCGAGTTTGCAAAGGATTGGTTACAAAAATGAATAATTTTGAAAGACACGATCCAAGTAGAAACGACGAGTTTGCGAGTGATAGGTTACAAGAATTAATAATTTTAGTAAGAAACGATCCACGTAGAAACGACGAATTTTCGAGTGATTGGTTACAATAATGAATAATTTTAGTGCGACATGATCTATGTCGGTAGAAACGACAAGTTCGCGAGTGATTGATTACATGAATGAATAATTTTAGTTCGAAACGATCCAAGTAGAAAGGACGGTTTGCGAGTGATTGGTTACAAGAATGAATAATTTTAACATTATTAAACATTTCTGGTTAAGTTTTATATTATTATCATGGTTGCTTTTGCATATACTATTATATGAAATTCACAACGCTGCATGATTGTGATAACTTGCCACTTTATGCAGATGTTATTAAATGTATGTTTTGATACTCATAGCTGTCACACATTACGATTATGATTTATAAAGTCAATGCCCTGAAGGAAATCGAAGCGTGTTACTAATGTAATGACAATGACTAATGAGTAATGGGTAAAGATTAAGACTTTGCATTCCGGATTTCTACCAATTTATAACATACTTTCCTCGAACATTTTAAGTTTTTAAACCCTTAAAAATATTTGTAATTTTTTAAGATAACTTCTATACGTTTGAGTTTAAAAAGTAAGTAATTAAATATAATTCCTTTGATATAAAATCGAATATTACATAGAAAAATGTGCTCCGAAAATTATAAAAATTCGTTATTTTACATGTTATAGTATATATGAAAAAATTCGCAGTGTTTCTTTAAATGCTACTTAAGAGAAGATATACAATCCCGAGCATGTTTTTAAATCCCGGGAGTACGGTATTTTTGATGAGTAATCCCGGGATCCCGGTACTATCCCGGGATTAAGAAATGTGATTACTAATAATTGGACTAAAATAAAATAAAAGCATAGATAGGAAGTTCTTAAACATTATTTATTAAGGGCCTTTAACCAGCCAGCGGCCGAGAATCCAAATTTCGTCGAAAGATGTTCTTACGATCGTACAGGGTGGTTACAATGAGAAAGATTAATCATTCTCCGTAAAAGCTTTTTAAAATTATAACGGAATATCGATTTTATTTCATTCAAAATTTACTTTAATTTATACCTACATCCAAAAATGCTGAAAGGCGAGATGATAAAACTATTAACATTATGTACTTTTTGTAATTATTTTATGATCATAAGTATTTATAATTTTTCAATAATCTCTAAACAAAATAAAAATGTTAAAAAATCTTAAATATGTTAGTTTGTAAGACCGAAAATAAATAGACAAACTGAAGTATTTTCGTCACAAAACACGTGCGCGGATCTTTTTCTAATGATTTTATTTAAACTAATATTAAAATTCTGAAATAAAGCTTTCCAGATAATTTATTGATTTATTTTACTGCATGATTACATAATTTGAAATGTGTGTTGTATAATACAAAATTTTGTTTGAAAATTTAACAAATTTGCCAACGACCTATGGTATAACCTTAGGGAATGTACCCATACTACGTGACCTCTTCGGGGGGGGGGGGGTCTTCAAAATGTCACGCTTGGTACAAATGAGCGGCGGTTTGCTTAGGATTTTGGTCACCGGGGGGTTATTGCAACAAATTGGTCACGTAGTATGGGTACGTTCCCTTATTATACTAAAAATAAACATTTTTTCTCAAAATTTAAAACATGCCTTTACTAGATAAAAGAACAATCTTTCGAAATCAATTTATAATTTTTTGTGGAAAAGAGTCAATACGTCTAAAATTTGATTTAAAAATGATACATCTCCGGGTTTCTCTGGTTATACCCTCTAAGTTATACTTCATTAAATATTTTCGCTTACGACTATTATATATATATTTTTTAAATATTAGCGTGCTCCCTCTAACATTCATATTTACATATATCCTTATCAAATAATTCACAATTTGGGAGGCGGGAATTGGAGGCGGATGACCGAGACACACTGAATCCCAGATTCCTACCCACCCCTTATACCCCTTTCCTTCCCAGTACTCTCCTCTCCTTCATTTCCTTAAAAAAACTCTCCACACAGCATCCCCAAAGATGACATAGACCCTGAGAAAAAAAAATTCTCAGGGTCTCCTGTGTGGAGTTCATGTAAAAAAAAAATCAAACCATTTTCCTCTTGTTTTTGATCTCTTATTACGGAGCTACATGAATACGAAATTGAAATCAAAGCAATGAATATGAGATTGCAGCAAGATATAGCTATGCATTATACAAAAGTTAGTGATGGTGCCCTTTACGAGAAGAGCTTTGCCTTTTATGTCATTATGATCCTGTTTGCAATTTGCTACAAGTACACTACAGACTACAGCACTACTAGCCTATGAAGTAAACTACATATTGATATTTATTTAAATGATACACCACACAGGAATTTTTATTATTTAAAGTGATAGAACGGTCGATGAAAGAAGGCTATAAGATAACAAAAAATTGATTGAGTAATAACAGAAGTAGGTATATTACCATTATTGGTATGTATTTAAAAAATGATCACCCAAGCTGAGCAGCCTTCACCATACCTACGTTGTTGACCTTCTAAAATCTAATAAACTAATGTTGGACCAACAAAATGCACCGGCAAACAGGTTTGTTCATTATTACTTGTTATTTTTTTATGTTCTAGTCAAGGTAATCCCATGTTTGATAGTCAACATTTACGATGCGAATATTTTTAACCTTTGAAGTTTGTTTAAATTTAAAATGGATGAGGATAAACCAAAGTAAATTTTCTCTTGGTCAGCATGTTTAATAATTATGATTTATCCTGAGGTAAATTTTAGTTACGTGACCTTTTCCAAAATTTCTATGAATAATCGGTGACGTGGTGTCACATTATGTCAATACTGACTTTTTCTTACTTCTTAAACAACATTACTTAGGCTATGTACCTATGTTGGTAAATGTTTCTTTGCTAAAAATACCTGTCTACCTACACCATATGATATATGATGTAATAGGTACAGTCATCGAAGGCGGAGAAACTCTATTTGGGCAACTACAAGTATGTTTGCGGTTCTTAACATATCAAATAATGCAGTTCTCTCTCGCGTTCTTTAGATACTTATTTATTTCAACTCTAAATACTTTCGATTGAGTTTCCTAGGCCACTACTTCTGAAATCAATTTTTCTAAAACGGAGGTAGGTACATAAAAAATAAGAAACAACCTAACGCGAAACACCTTGACTTAAAAACATAATGACATGCAGAATTGCAGAAGGCCATCATTATTATGGAAATAATTACTGAGACGGCAATCACAGCTATAAATTTTGCTACGATTCGTGACCTTACATACAACCATGTTGTGTATTCCTATGATTTTGGTCGAATAATGGTATTTTTTTAGTTTTGCTGGTAAATCCCAGCATTTACCACAACCAATCAGTAAAAGTTCGAAATGGAAGCGTTTAAAAGCTTTATTAGAACTTTTACATAACATATCGGTAAATGCTCACGTTAGGTTAAGTTAGCTTTTTTTTTTTTTTTTTTTTTTAAGTGATTACCACACAAGAATCTCAACTGCTCCCGTCTGGAGCCAGTGAGACTATGGCATCCCCAATTGGGGTATGTTGTGAGGCTGAAGGTAGTGGGGAGGGGAAGGAGGTGGGGAAGAGGAAGGTTGGGAAGTACCTGGCTATTCAGATCTGGTCACTAAACACGGCTAAAGCCATTTTCAAGCAACGTTTCAATTCTGAATGGTGGTCTTACACCAGGGCGATACTAATAGTATCTTCCACTCTGGAACATGCCGCAAATATACTATATATTATTTTAAATGAATTAATTGTGAAATAACACAAATTAATCAAATAAAATTTATTTGCGCATGCCGGGTTCGAACCCGCGACCTCCGGAATGTGAGTCAAGAGTCTTAGCCACTGGACTATGGAGGTCGTTTGACTAGGAGAGTTTGGTTCATGTTGGGACATTGGGACCACATATTAGATACTTAGTTGAATATAGATGAAAAAGAATGGGCTTTACTAAAAAACCAATTAGCTTTTTAGGATTTTAAACCTATATCTTATAGCCATTTTACACCATCTCCTTTTTCAGCGCGATTCCAATTAGAGGCCAAAGTCAACATTTTTCGCTTTACCCGATCGCTATTTTTATCTCTGTTTTCATATGTACGATTTCAGTTGGCATCACAGCAAACAACATGGTTCTTGTGTTGTTTGCAGTGATTATTGACATCGTAGATATGAAAATAACCATCGCGTAAAGCGAAAAATGTTGACTTTGGTCTCTAATTGGAATCGGACTGAAAAAAGAGATGGTGTAAAATGGTTATTATATTCAAATACGACCACATATTCGCAAGAAGAAGGAATATCTAAATAATATAAATACTCTACTGCATTTAATCTATCGCCGAAATGTGTGTACGCGCATAACTTCCGAACGACTGCACCAAATTGGATAATTCTTTTTTGTTGTGTTTGTTATGGTCAGGACAAGGTTTGTATAAAACTACTGGTGAACTCTGGCATTATGAAATTTGCATAAAAAATTGCAATAGGTGCTGTTTGAAAACTCAATGTACCGGGACTGAATGAATGGAATGCGGGAGGGTAGAACTCGGGAGGAGAGTTCGCGGGACGGGGAAAACAGGAGAGGGGAGGGGGGGAGGGAAGGCGGTGTGGGAACGCGAGGGGGAAGGGGACGCGGGAGAGGAAGGGGAGGCGGAAGGGGAACGGGACGAGTGGGAAAGGACACGCAGGGAGAAACAATTTCTTTATTAATTGGCATAGCAACGCATGCCAGGAACCAGCTAGTGTCCCAATAAATGGTAATCACAAATACAGCTTCAGCGTCTTGCCTCATCTTAATAGAATCTCATAATGCACATAGGATAATATAATTATGGCGTTGATTTAATATTCAATGTTGACATTATTTTTTGGGGTCACGAGTTACATCAAGCAGATTTCCATAGGCCAATGACACCAAATAATAAAACAAAATATTAAAGGCACAAGTGATAAACCTACCATTTCTGCATATCTGCGTGAAGCGACAAATCGCGTGGTGTGGGATGTTGTGAATTTTATCACCATCGTGAACTGTGGTGCGTGCTTTCCTATGATCTTTATAAGCTTGGGTTCTAGTCCAGAAAATTACATGCACATTCAACATTAATTACGAAATATAATAAATGCGATCAATTTTATGAAACCTACCATAACCCAATACAGCAACAGTTCCATGTTTCATGCTTTAAATCAAGCAGACCTGTCATTTTCGAAAACCAATTGTTAAAAACGAAGGTTTAAATAAATCTTCGCTTTCGAGGAACGCTTATATGTATGTGATACGTAATTTATGTAGCATTAGATGTATGGTTGAAAAAATAATATGTTTGTATCTACGGTGTACCCACATTGAGAGATTTTTTTTATTGAAAACAGTCGAAAGGAAATCAGATACCAATGTATACAAACACATCGAGGAAATAGTTTTTTTTTAAATTTTATTTTTTTTTTAATTATAGCGACTATATCGAAAAAAATTTACATACAAAATGTAATGTGAAATTAAGTATAAAATATTGTATTTCTTAGTCCTCCTCACTAGGGGTTTTTTAACTTAGAATTTTTTTATATCATTTTTATTCGATCTAGTGTTATGCATACACGGTCTAGTAGAGGATTCATTATTTTTGAAGAGCTTCAATAATATATTTTTGGCATATATTTGTTGTACAATTGGTACTTCAAAGTTATTGAATATTTCATTTGATGGCGTTCTAATTGGTACTTTCAATATGGTCTTTATGATTCCTTTTTGAATCGTATTCAGGCTGTGTAGATACGTATGTGCAGCAGATCCCCATCCTATGATTCCATATTCAATTCGAGAATGACCCTTTTTATTTAACACGTTTCTTAGATTTTTAAAGAAATATATAAGGCTTGTGAGTTTTTCCGTAATACCTTTGATGTGCAGGTCCCATCTAAGATTTTCGTCAATTATTACTCCGAGATATTTTATGTTTTGTGTTTTTTCGATGACGGGGCAGTAACATTGTATATTATTTCCATGGCATTCATATAATTTTAGTTCTAGTGATTTTATTGGTTGGCCCCTTGAGTTCATTGAAAATGTTATATATTTTGTTTTGCTTATATTAAGGGTAAGCGAGTTGATTTTAAGCCAATTTTGAAGTGCACTAAGCCCTTTTTCAGCCTCATTAAATGTATCAGTCCAATTTTCTTCTTAAAATAATAAAACAGTATCATCAGCAAAACTGATTATGTTTCCTATTAATAAGGTTTTTAAATAAGTAACTAAAATTAATAATAAACTAGTAAAAATCAAATTTGATACAGTAAGAAAATCTCACGCACCCAAAACCAAACAACCCATAAAAATGCCCATCGGATTACCGTACTATACTGGAAGTTGTATCCAAAGAGAAATACCAGGACATTGACCGTGAAAGGTCCATCAGTTATAGCAGCTGAGATTCTGCAGACAAGATAGTCCTGTGCAGAGAATGCTATTCAAAGCATTCTGTACAAACCTCTACACGGCAGACCTGTGGATAAACTACCTATACTGAAGCACAGCGGAGTGTCATAGGAGTTCAATACAACAACGCTTGTAGACAATTTGTTTCGGTTACCGACGTCTTGCAATGCCAGCGAAATGTTTAATCAGGTAGAGTAAATTGTTTTTATGCTAAATTGAGGCGTAAAGCAACCAACTTCCGATGCAAGACATTAAATTCCCGAAATGCTCTTATAAAAGTCACAATCGGTTGGTAAAACGCTCCAATACAAAAAATGATGTTTTGGTTTTTTTTGTCTTTAAAACTATTTTGACATTTGTACCTATGTAAACTTCTTTTCGTTTAATTTTATTTATTGTAAATGTTCAATTACTTCCTTCCATTCTTTTTTATATTTTACTGTACGTTATGACAATATGGATTACATTTGTACATTTTGTATGTAGTTTTTGTACCAAGGAAATAGTCAGCTACATTGAAAGTATTTGGATTTGAATAATTAATTGACAATATTCAGGCATAATAATGAAATAAAATACCTTTTCTAAATCCCAAGTTGACTGTGTACGAAATATTATCGAATGTGATGTCCACCGGGTCCTTGTGGGGAAGTTTTGATAATGTGGACACCAGATCAAACTCATTGACTGCAGCGATTGGTTCGCCTTTGTCGGGAGAGTCGGACATCTTCGATTCTTCGGTCACCTTCACCTCACTTTGAGGAATGGCAGAATGGTTTTTCTCATCAGCACCAGCGCTGAGAATATCGTAGCGAACTTCTTGAAGTGCTATTTCCATTTTGAAAATATAATATTGAAGCACTGAGAACTAACACGTCATGTAGATTGACACTACTAACTTCACCGAGTTTTTAATCTGTTTTCTACGTTATATCGTACACTTTTCCTTTTATGTTTAACTGCTTCTGAAACAAGAAAAATACAGAATATTTTATCAATCTTTTCTATTGCTGTATGTAATAAAGTTCTGTTTCGTATTTCAGATCGAGAATACGTTAAGTGAGAGTGTGGCCTCAAGATAAGAAAACGTTGATTAATCAATCTAGATCAACATGTCGTTAATTGCATACAGTGTTTGAAGGTAACGAATTAACCGGTGCATAAAAAAATCAGTGAAAACTTATTATTTAGTAAATAAAAAAATATGGGAAATCATTCAACATAAAATGGATTGTACAAAAAATTACTCGCATAAACAAATTGGTTTTTATAATAATAATAATCAGTTAAAATGCAACACCTTGAAAACGATCGCATGCACGAGTTTACACTATTAGAAACCAATGTGTTTTGCTCATTTTATTAGGTTTGTTTATGAGAAACGTATTGCTATTTCTTAAAGATAGACAAAACACTAAATAAACTTCATTTAGCTTCTTTACATTAGTAAAAACATTGACGTTACGTTATTATCTACCAATTAAAATCATACTCTTATTAGTATCTAACTAATTAGCTAATGCACACGAATCAAAACAATTAGGTCATTTGAATATAAAATGGACTTTAAAACAGGTACTGTAAAACTCACGGGTTTTGCAAAAATTATTACTAAACTCTTAAAAGCACTGTCAAAAACCTTTGTTTACTACTAATAAAGTGACATTTATTAATCAAAAATGTCCTATCATGTAATATATTATTTACGCATTAAACCGCTTACTCGTTAATACGGAAAACTTTTTATCCAAACAGTTAGCTTTAGCTTTATTATTACGAAAAGCGAGTATTTATGTCGGGGGAGACCAAAAAACATGCAAAAAATATGCATTTAACATTTTAATTTTGTTAAAATTAATTCACTCGCGCGGTAACGCCATGTTTATTCATCGTTTTTATTTTAACATTTCATCAATGCTGCCAATCATAGAAACAATATTTTTGCGTAAAAAAAGTGAATGCATCATTGACAAGTTTGTACCTGTATTTATAATCGTAGAACATGGGAAGAAATGTATTAAAATAATTTTTACAAACAATTATATGTATTATATTTAATATATATATTTAATACAAATGTATTAAAATAATTTACACAAACCCTTTACACAAACCCTGCGTAGCCAAACAAACCATTCAAAACCTAGGATGTTTTTAAAAAGTATGATGAAAAGCGAGTTTATTTTAGAGAATTTATTTTATAAGATTGGTACTTCCGACAAATGTCATATTTGATTGTCTATTAGTTAAAAAAGGAACATTCCGTATTATCCGTGCATCAAACTTCGACAACACGAACGTTCCGTATTATCCGTGAGGTGGACTAACTGCATATTTACCTTTAATATTATATAGAATAAAACACACGTAAAAACTATTTTTACCGTCTTTAAGAATCTCTGCAAATTACTTGAACATAATTATGAAACTAATTTAACTCACACTAAGCACATTTAGTATTTCACATTCAATTCGATTCGCAGAGCTCCCGCTAAGATATCTCGCCTTCTGAGGCTCACTGCTCACTGTCGACTGGTTTCGTTTTCACTACTGCAACTGAACTGAGTATTGCCTGAGAATATTCTTGTTCTCAGCGCAGCCTTTGAACTGAGAGATAATAATTGCTTATCAATCGAACAGACACTTATTACCGACAATGTTATATTTTGCGATCGCTTTATCACTTACAGCACGCGTGTGAAGTAGGGTTCTCATTATCATTTTTCCAGTTTTCCTATTAAGCTGTTTTTAAATTTAATTATTTAGTTCTGTCAACAGTAATTCTTATCAACGCACTCACAAATACTTACATTACTTTAAAACATAGGTTTATGCTATCACTAATTAATTATTATAGACAAACACACCGTTGTTAATCCTTGGAATGCCAGCGAATCCGTAGCAGATTTCAGATTTATGGAACTCACCGCACTAGCCTGGATTTTACGGTATTTTAAACATTCAAAAATGCTTCTAGCATCATAAATAAATTTTATTCTCTTAGTAATAAAGGAAATAATATTAATTATATTCTAGAATTTTAGCTGGTAAATTGGGGGTTATATAAAGAAAGAACCATATAACTAGATAATATCTTGTTACGTAACAGAATCGGCTCCCGAGCGGAAGGTTAAGTGAATCGTCCCCACTACACGTGCCGACCGTTTCCTCTCCCCGCACCGCGCGACCACCCCGCGTCAGGCGCGAAGCGCCGGGCGGCCCGCCGGCCGCCATTCCTTCGCTAGCTCTCGGCCAAGCAACTGGCTACGCGCGATTTGCGCTGTTTGTGCTCTACGATATTAACTCCGCGATGTAATGTTTGCAATTGTGTTGTGAACGGAATCCAGAAAAGATGGCAGACCACGCATCTAGCTATGTGAGTACCAACTCGCTTCCTCCCCCCCACAGTGTGCTTTGAACCGTTTGTAACTTCATTTAAACGCATAGAGAGAGGGAGAAATCCTCGTTAGGTCAGTAGGGTAGTTTAACTTGTGTTTTGTGCCGACACTGGCCGTATGTGTATCACCCTGTTCTGTTTATTGAATAAACCCTTTAAATGCAAATACTGTGTACTGATTGAAGAGGGAGTCCCGGGGATTTTGAGGAGAGGAGGGGAAGGAAGAATTGACCAAGCGAACCACTGGCACTCGCCCTGTTTTTAGGAGGAATCATGTTCGAGCCGGTTTGAGCTAACCGACGGCTGTTATTGTGTGTGTTTTACAGGAATAGGGCCTGGGGTAGGCCAGCAGCAGCAGCGCCCCCAGCACTGGCGTTCCCAACTTAGGGGCAATTTTTTTTTCCTCCCTCTTCACAGTCGCTCGCCTCGTTCTTCAATCAGCCATTGTTTAAACTGTATAATCTATAATGTTTTGTCTTGTTTTTTTTCCCAATTTGTCTAGCATTACCATCAAAGAACATCGACGCGAGTGTAACTTCGAATTGCAAATTTAAACTATCGCGGGCACATTCCTTCATTTTCGAGTCGTCACTCGACAAAACATTATCACCGGTATTCCTACGTAAAGTGCTCAACCAAGAAAGTTGCCGTCGTGAATAATATAGTGTTTACAAGTGTCGACCGACTAAATTTGCTAGTTTCAAATACAAGATTAATAGTGGAAATGTACACAAATATTTAAAACAAAGTTATTCAACAATTAAAATCCTGTATATGATAAACCAATTACCCGCTTCGTTTCCCGAAAGTTAATTAACCAGTTTTCATTAATAAACTTATTCCGCAGTGTGCTGGTCTGTATTTGATATCGACATATACTGCGAATAGGGGTCTATTTCGCAAAATACTGGCCTGTACATATAACGGCATATTTTGCAGCTTAAGGGAAACAAGTGGATTAAATTCTTTCTACCTTTTGACAATTGAGCATTTTTCTAATTTTGCCGCCTGTTTCATCATTTAGCTTTTTTTTCTTTCGTAAGAAACAGACGACATAATTTGAAAGACGTTCGGTTCGCGTTGACGTCGTTTCCTCGAGTCAGGCATTACATTACGTATGCACATCTGCATATAACTTGTTATGACAAGAGGAAGTCGGCGGATAAATACCAGTAATGGTGTATGCTCAAATCAGGCTGCAGTATAGCCACGTTAAATAAAGAACAATTCCCCAAGACATTGTTGAATTTTCAAACATACTTCCACGAAAACTTGTATAAAAGAAAAAATATTTCCTTTCCTTTCTAAAGAACCCCCCCTTTGGAAGGCTAATCGAAATATTCCAAAAAACATGTTCATTTAAGGCGAACCTCGTTTCCGTTTTTTATTTTTTCTTTTCCGGACTTTTGCTTATTTGCAAACCTTTTTCAAAAACATCGGGATTTTTTCTCAAAATCACGTTTTTTGAGGGAAACCGCTGCTCAAATTTTCTCTCGTTCCGGACTTAGAAAATTTTCTACAAATTTTCAAAACATCAGGATTTTTTCTCAAAATCACGTTTTTGTAAGGGAAACCGCTGCCCAATTTTTTTTCTCGTCTATGGACTTTGAAAATTTTCAACAAATTTTCAAAACATCAGGATTTTTTCTCAAAATCACGTTTTTGTAAGGGAAACCGCTGCCCAATTTTTTTTCTCGTCTATGGACTTTGAAAATTTTCAACAAATTTTCAAAACATCAGGATTTTTTCTCAAAATCACGTTTTTCGAGGGGAACCGCTGCCCAATTTTTTTTCTCGTCTATGGACTTTGAAAATTTTCAACAAATTTTCAAAACATCAGGATTTTTTCTCAAAATCACGTTTTTTGAGGGGAACCTCTGCGCAAATTTTTCTCGTTTTTGGACTTTGAAAATTTTCAACAAATTTTCAAAACATCTGGATTTTTTCTCAAAATCACGTTTTTTGAGGGGAACCGCTGCCCAAATTTTCAAATAAACCAAACACTTATAAAAAACGCGTTTTTTTTTCAAAAACTTTTTGTAAAAATACGTCCCCAGTGGTCAATCTCTGCCCAATTTCTTTCCAATTGCGAGTCTAGTTCTCACTTTTTCCAACATAAGGTCACTCTGATACGACCTTATACACCATGGAAGTTCCTCAAGTCACGCTGGGTATAATCCCACACATTTTTACTTCAAAAAAGGAGGAATTACTACAGGCCCTGAGAAATAGAAAGATTTCTCCTAGGAATAAATCCAAAAAATGCCTCACTCTATATGCTTCTTTCTACAACAAAAAATATATCAGGAGGTTGCAATTTCAACCGGAAGTCACCTCGGAAATCATCACTACCCCCCCTCACAGTCTCCGAAGCAAAACCCGTGGTAGTGCAAGCCCAAGAACCAACAAAAATATACGATCTGACATCCTGGAAAACAAAATACAACGGACTCACGGATGTAGAGGATTTCATCAACAGAATAGAGGAAACAGCTCAAGTCAGAGGAATTCCCGAGAACATCCTACACAGAAATTTCATAGACCTCATCGCTCCTGAAATGCTTACCTGGCACAGGATACATAAGAGAAAAACAAACTCATGGAAGGAACTCAGGGCGGCACTTTTAACGAGTTTCGGAGAAAAAAAGGCCCAACACAGAATCAGGTTATCCTTACTCGCTATCAAGCAACACCCCGGAGAGCCTGTCGCTAGATTCACGCAGAGGGCAGAGGCCATCAATATTAAGCTCGCCCAACCCGTTCCTGAAGTGGAACTCCTCCCAGTTTTGATCGACGGTCTCCTGCCCAGATATGAGAACATCATAACTTCCCAGAAAATTTCCACGCTGGAGCAACTTAAGGACGTCTGTCAGCTACTGGAGGCATACCAGGATCGGAAGAGAGACGAAAGGTTCCCCAAGGAAAACTTTCGCCCCAGCACTTCGTCCGGCATAAAACCAGAGCACAACGAAAAGAAATCCTGCTCTTTTTGCCACAAGGTTGGTCACTCCCAAGCCTCTTGTTTCAAACAAGCTAAACTTTTATCTTCAAGAGACCCCCAATCTAACAAAAGGCGATCTGTCGATCGTTCTCCAAGAAGAGATGAAGGGAGGAAGTTTGGCAAAAGACCACGCCAAGACAATACTGAGACACCCATCCCGGACCTCAGATTCATCAAACCCCCTACAGATTTCTCAAGGCCCCCTCCCAATTGGACAGTCAAGAGGCCAAAAAACTAGAACCCAACCTCCCGGGCCATCCTCCCCATAGGCCGAAGGAATGGTCGGAGTGGTTGGAACACGTCAAATTCTTCAAAAAGGCCTTACCCCTCTCTACAGTTTGCTGCAAACAGGCAATAGACGGTAGACCCTTCGCGCATTTTTCTATAAACAATGTGGTTTTTTCTGGTCTCCTCGACAGCGGCGCGTCTGTCAGCTGTCTGGGCGACAACGCTCACACCTTATTCACAAACTGTGGTTTTAAAATGGAAGAACATTCTTCACATGTCACCACAGCAGACAACACTTCACAACGTGTCATTGGTTCTCTTACCCTGCCGATCAATTGCGACACAAAAACAGTTCGGATCAAATTTCTGGTTGTACCTACAATCTCGCAAAAATTTATCCTGGGAGTGGATTTTTGGATGGCTTTCAAAATTGCTCCACAGTTGTTTAACAACCCCTCCGTTCCCCCCCAAGTGAACGAAATCCGTACAGTAATACCGTACGAAAATTTGAACCCCCTGCAAACAGATCAGTTGGATCAAATGATAAACAAGTTTGAATCAATCTCATTCGAAAAGTGTGGGTTAGGCTTAACCAACTTAGTAGAACACCATATAAAAACAACAGGCCCCCCAATCAAACAAAGGTATTATAACCTCGCTCCTCAAAAATTAAAAATATTAGAAAAGGAATTGGACGATATGTTAAGAATGGGAGTGGTGGTACCCAGCCGCAGTGCTTGGACCAACCCCACCTTAATAGTTTCAAAGAAAGACGGCTCGGCACGTTTCTGCCTCGATAGCAGACGCCTCAACGCATGTACAGTGTCAGACGCCTACCCCCTCCCTTTGGTTAACTCCATCCTCGACAGACTTCGAAACGCTAAATACATCTCATCTATAGATTTGAGCAAAGCTTTCTGGCAAATACCTTTGGATCCCAGCTCCTGCGAAAAAACTGCCTTCGTAGTGCCTGGCAGGGGCATGTTTCACTTTAAAAGGCTACCCTTCGGTTTAAAAAACAGCCCAGCGGAGCTACAAAGGCTCATGGATAAATTGTTTGGCCCAGAGTTCGACAACAACTTATTTTGCTACCTGGATGACTTGATCATCATCAGCGATACTTTTGAAAAACACATACTCATTCTAGAAAAGGTTTTTCAACAACTCAAACAAGCCGGTTTGACTATAAACCTTAAAAAATCGGAATTCTGCAAACATCGCCTACGATACTTGGGCTTCATAGTAGATGAAGAAGGCCTAAGAACCGACCCCGCAAAAGTTGCAGCTATGACAAACTTCCCCCGGCCCACGAATGCAAAAGAGGTAAAAGCTTTCCTCGGCCTCACCGGTTATTACAGAAGATTCATAAAAAACTTCTCAACACTCGCGGCGCCGCTCAACAAAATCACGGGCGTCCGCAAAGGTACCAGTAACTTTGCCTGGTCCGTAGAGACCGAGTCAGCATTCAACTCCTTGAAGGAAGCCCTTCAGTCAGCCCCGGTACTGAATTGTCCTGACTTCAGCCTCCCCTTTACGATCCATTCAGACGCATCAAACGTCGGAATCGGAGGAGTCCTCACTCAGAATTTTACGGACGGCGAACACCCCGTGGCATATTTCTCTCGAACCCTAAACAAGCACGAAAAAAATTACGGAATCACTGAGAGAGAATTATTAGCAGTCATGGAATCCATTCAACATTTCCGCGGATACATTGAGGGCAGTAAGTTTACCGTGGTTACGGACCATAGCAGCCTAAAGTGGCTGATCTCGCTAGACAATCCCTCTGGAAGATTGGCTCGCTGGTCGTCCCGCCTATCTCAATACACATTCGATGTCATCCACCGTAAAGGCGCGGATAATATCGTCCCGGATGCCCTTTCTAGAATCGAGATTGCGATACTAAACACGGTATCATCCAATTCTAGTCTCCCCACAAAAGATTTATGGTATCAAAAAATCTTCCAAGGATGCAGTAACAACCCACAAAAGTTTCCGAATTTTACAATTAAAAACGGACAATTATACCGCAACTGCAAGCCACCACTGTCAATATTAGAGGATTATGCCTGGAAAATGGTAGTCCCTCTCGAAAATAGAGAACAGGTTATTATCAATAACCACAGTGCCGTAGATTCCATACACCCTGGAACCTTTAAAACATATAAAAAAATATCTCTGAGATATTATTGGCCTGGTTTATTCAAACAAGTACGTCTATTCATCTCCAAATGTGACATCTGTAAGGCTTACAAACACAGCACGGCACCACCGTCTGGCCTAATGGGCAACCCCAAGCGTGCCGATAGACCACTTCAATCCTTCTCAATGGACCTCATCGGACCTTTCCCTAGAAGCTACGCAGGTTACATGCATATACTCAGTGTGGTGGACGTTTTTTCCAAATACTGCTGGTTGTTTCCTCTGAAAAGGGCGACCGCAGCAGCAATAACCAATCTGTTAGAAAAGCATATTTTCATACCCTACGGTATTCCTCGTACTATAATATGCGACAATGGCAAACAATTTATAGCTCTAGAATTTAAAGAGTTTTTGTCTAAATATGGTATAAAGGATATATTCTACAATACCCTTTACACCCCACAGAACAACACCGTCGAACGATACAACCAGACCATTAATACGGCTCTGGCAATTCTGGTCGGCAAGGACCAACGTACATGGTGCAAAAAATTAGACAAAATACAAGCAGCCATGAACAACACGGTGAACCTCGCTACAGGCTATACACCATTTTTTCTCAAACACGGCATGGAGCAAGTAGTTCACGGTTCATTACACCCTGACATTTGCCTTCCACCCACCCCTTCCGCCACAGCAGACCCCGCAGCAAATTACGCTCACCGCTTGGAGGAACTCTCCGCTATCTATAGCGAAGTAACAGACGCTCTACTATTGGCCCACCAAAAGAGTGCCGACAGGTATAACCTTCGCAGAAAGCACGTCACGTTCAAAGAAGGAGACATCGTTTGGAGAAGGAACAACACCTTGTCGCAAGGTGCGCTATACTTCTCTGCCAAATTGGCACCCCGCTTTGTAAAAACGAAAGTTCTAACAAAGATCTCAGACCTCGTTTATCGATTGTCTGACATCTCTGGTAAACACATCGGAAATTACCATGTGAAAGACATTGTCAAAATTGGGAATATGGAATCAGTAAATTCCATCACATCAAGTACTCAGGCGTTACCAAATCGGCAAAACATGCATCTTGTTAACCCTGATCATTATTACGTCCCTGACCTCTCTTGGCCAGTCATCAATCAGTGCGATGCGGTCTCTTTAGAAGTCTTATAACTCTTGTCATAAGTGACGTGAGTTACATGTAAATATTAAATGTAAATAATCACCCATTTGGGCATTCGTAAGGTAATCCTTACACCCGAAGGCACATTAATGTCAACGGTAGCCTAACTCCTGTACATTTTTTTTTTGTGCATAATTTTATATGTTCTTTTACATCCTGCGCGCCTTGCCTGCTGTACCACAAGAGCACCTCTTGGGGCACTGTTTTCATGCTTGTTTGCATCCTCTTCCTGAAATTGATCACTTCGGGAAAGGGACTCCTTTTTCCTCCTACCATCAACGGTTCCAGAAAACTCTTGCTCCGAGACGTCGTTTTTCCTTTCACAATTCTTGCAGCATCCGCGCGTTTTTTTTCTCACCTCATCGCCTCATCTTGTCATATCACCCCTTTTTTTAATTTTTTGTTTTGTGTCGGGTTTTGTCGTACCAGTACGTCCCTACCCTAATGTTGTAAATATAAAATCATAAGCACAAGTCTGTATAATAACCATTGGTTTCAGACCTTTGCCGCGGGCTCGCTACTATGGTCACAGCACCATATTGTAAGAATGTCGCGACGATTTCTGTTATAATAGGAAATCCTCCCGTTTTTTCTTTCTTTCTTTTCCCTCTTCACCCCATCCTACACATTCATAGTAATGTTGTATATTGGGAATCGTTTCGAATACACCCAATGTACTCACCTATCAGGTCACATTCGCTGGATTCGAGACAATTCAAGAGCAACCTTGTTGCTATTTGTGGTTTTTTCTTCTTTTTCCAAAAAATTAGAATGGCGCTCAACCCAATTGCTCTTATTTTTCTAGAATCATATTTTGTCGGATTCGAAAATTTTTTTTTTTGTTGTTATAAAAGTGACAATATGTTTTGTCCCTTCATTAACTTTGTTCCTTGTACATATACAACTTCATTATGAGGTACATATTTTATCATGACATCAGTTTCTTTTGTCCCTTATTGTACCATTATTCTAGTTTGAAGTTTAAAATCTTGGCCAGATCTTCAATAAAATTTGTGTTTATCGCCTTTTGGCAAGTCTTGTAACGTATGCTAATATGAAATTATTAAGCTACAGCAGTGCCGTATTAATTACATCATTGTAACGCGCCGTCTGTATTGAATGGGGACCCACTTTTTCGAACGTAAGTGGGCTACTGTCTTTCAATACTGGGCAAATTTGTTGTAAATCGTTCATTCCACCCGCCGTCTGTATTGAATGGGGACCCACATTTTCGAACGTAATTGGGCTACTGTCTTTCAATACTGGGCAAATTTGTTGTAAATCGTTCATTCCTGTCACGTGAGACGTGAAAACGTGACAATATCTACCATCATAGGAGAGATCCTCAAAACATCCGCCATGATACGAGAAGCTCGTTATAATTACTTTATACTCTTAACTAAATGTTATTGAGTTGGTCGTGTGTCTTTTGGCATGAGAACCGCTTAATCCGCCGTCTGTATTGAATGGGGACCCACTTTTTCGAACGTAATTGGGCTACTGTCTTTCAATACTGGGCAAATTTGTTGTAAATCGTTCATTCCACCCGCCGTCTGTATTGAATGGGGACCCACATTTTCGAACGTAATTGGGCTACTGTCTTTCAATACTGGGCAAAATTTGTTGTAAATCGTTCATTCCTGTACATGAGACGTGAAGACGTTACAATACTCACCATGAATCGTGCGAACGAAATAATATCTACCCCATGTTTGTGTGACCTACCAAGCGTAGATCACACGCCTTTTATTTTCTGTTATCAGAAAATTATTGCTTTTGCAGCAGAGTACTCATTAACATGCCCGTGGACTTCCTGTCACAAGAACCCAGGAACTATCCACTATCTCAAAAGGACTAATCATACGCTTCACTCATGATTATGGGGCATCGTGTCGTAGGAGTTAAGTTGATGGACACAAAAACACCTAACTCGTTGTCTGGGGGACGAACAAGAAAACCCCCAGGTTTGTGAGATTTGAGCAAGGGTCTGTCATTTCTCGCAAACAAGTAGGAGAATAAAACGACCTTCTAATCTTCTGCCCAATACACGTAGTGGATTAGACTCTTTTTGTCAGTGTATCCCTTTTGTCCCACTCTACCAAATTGTATTGTAATGTGCCAGGAAAGTTGCTGTAGACCTTGTTTCACCTTTCACTCAGAGGTCGAATTTCGGAAATAGCCGAGTCCTCAGCAGTTTTCTTCGTTCAAATGTTCCCAATTGTCACTCTTTCCTTTCCTCGAAATTATCCGTGAATGGGGATATATGCGTTACGCACTTGGCGTTTCGTTTGTCAAATGGGACAACCTTCATTCACGGATCTTTTCAACTTCCTACTCCTTTCCCACTTTTCATAACTTATTTGTACTCAATGTTTTGTTCTTCGAAAGTAGAAAAAATGCTACCGTATAGACGTGAGCATAGGTCATGGAAGACCAACTTCTTTCGAAAAGGGGCATTTTGTCATACGTACAAACCCTTACCTACGTGTTCTTGGAAATGTATTTAGTTTAAAAAAAAACTAAATGGGTTAAACAGAACCTTCCTTGAATACGTACCTTTGTAATATGTATAAGTCTGTAGTTGCATTTAGTTAACTCTCTCTCCGTCTCTCTCTCTCTCTACGCGTCAAACAAATCCAATTCTTCTCAACATGCACACCTTGTTTCTCTCCAAACCTTTTCATCATTGGTCTACCAGGCAGGTAAACTTCAAGAATTTTGCTCTAATAATAATCTTTTCGCCGGATTAATAAGAAGACCAGCAGCTCTTCACCCTATCTACACCTGCGCCTCTCTTCATGCTGCCTTCACTACCGTCACGGAGGTCCCATGCCTTCAAACCCTGCGTACCAAAAGCACCCGACCACACCTAACATAACCTAGTGTGAGTCGTGCGTGTAGTTGCGAATTGTATCATCACAAAACCATCACTCAAACAAACCCGAGCACGTCAGCTCTAAGTTGGTTCATGTTCCTGTTGCCATTGTACAAATGTTCCTGCGGCATCTCGCAAATGTTCCTGTTGCCATTGTACAATGTTCCTATTGCCATTGTACAAATGTTCCTGCGGCACCTTGCAAATGTTCCTGTTGCCATTGTACAAATGTTCCTGCGGCATCTCGCAAATGTTCCTGTTGCCATTGTACAAATGTTCCTGCGGCATCTCGCAAATGTTCCTGTTGCCATTGTACAAATGTTCCTGCTGCATCTTGCAAATGTTCCAGCTGCACCTTGCAAATTGCTCTGTTGCCACCATGCCAATGCTCCTGTGCCTTTGCGCAAATAACAATACCAACAATTGTTCACACAACAATCCCACTGTATACAAACCAGTGTACCAACCACCATCACAACAACGGCTGTCATGCACACAAACCACCTCCTCTATAAAGGACCAACCACCAATTACAATTCCGCTCTCCAGTACCTCAATGACGTCATACTGGCCCACCCACAGGATCCGGAAGCAGCTACCTTTTTGACCTCTGTGACAGGTAGAACCCTCTCCACCACCAAGAAGCCTCATCCTGCGTTCTCTTCTTCGTGTTTTCTTTAAGGCCCTAGTGTTCCTTGAGTGTAATCTCAAACGGGCCAGGTTACTGTGACAAAGTAACCGTGTAACTTCAGTGCAACGTCCCAACACCCCAAACATCCTACGCAAACCACGCTACGCAAACATAGCTCACAGACCAATGATACAATTAGAGTCATTTTTTTTTCTATCACTGCATAACCCTTGTACCTTTCTCCAACAGGTCCTTGTTTATATTTATGTATGTCACTGCTCCTTCTTGTTCATTCATGTATAATTCCTTGTTCACCATGCTTTTTTCTCTTTTGTTTTTGTTTCTACTATTTTGTAGCTAGCAACCTTTTTCTCTCTCTCTCTCCTTTTTTCTCTTAAATTTTTTTTTGTTTTGTTTTGGCACAAGTGCTAGAAGGGTAAGAGGATTTCTTAGCCCTACTGCTCCATTACCACGTCGCTTTTTTTGCGGCGAGGGGGGAAGTGTTACGTAACAGAATCGGCTCCCGAGCGGAAGGTTAAGTGAATCGTCCCCACTACACGTGCCGACCGTTTCCTCTCCCCGCACCGCGCGACCACCCCGCGTCAGGCGCGAAGCGCCGGGCGGCCCGCCGGCCGCCATTCCTTCGCTAGCTCTCGGCCAAGCAACTGGCTACGCGCGATTTGCGCTGTTTGTGCTCTACGATATTAACTCCGCGATGTATTGTTTGCAATTGTGTTGTGAACGGAATCCAGAAAAGATGGCAGACCACGCATCTAGCTATGTGAGTACCAACTCGCTTCCTCCCCCCCACAGTGTGCTTTGAACCGTTTGTAACTTCATTTAAACGCATAGAGAGAGGGAGAAATCCTCGTTAGGTCAGTAGGGTAGTTTAACTTGTGTTTTGTGCCGACACTGGCCGTATGTGTATCACCCTGTTCTGTTTATTGAATAAACCCTTTAAATGCAAATACTGTGTACTGATTGAAGAGGGAGTCCCGGGGATTTTGAGGAGAGGAGGGGAAGGAAGAATTGACCAAGCGAACCACTGGCACTCGCCCTGTTTTTAGGAGGAATCATGTTCGAGCCGGTTTGAGCTAACCGACGGCTGTTATTGTGTGTGTTTTACAGGAATAGGGCCTGGGGTAGGCCAGCAGCAGCAGCGCCCCCAGCAATCTACTAAAAACTAAATCAAAGGGAAAAAAATTAGAATTTAAAAAAATGGCATAGAAAATTGATGAAAACCACAAAACTAATATTTGTAATTATCAGTTAAAGTACTATATTAAATTTTAAATATTAAGATTTCATTCAGCAACAAACTCAATCAAATTAATTCTGTACAAGTTGTCTAATTATTTTATTAAATTCGAGGAAAACTTAAAATTACCAATTTTATCTGAATACTGACTATTATTATTGATAAAAAACGGAATGCAGAAAACGCGAAAAACGGAATGAATTTCATCAGAATCATAGATTTTTAGGTACTTAATTTGCAAAAAGTAAAAAAAAAAACGAAATACGTATATTTATTTATTTATAAATAAAAGCATAAATATTGTGCCAAAAATGTGGAATAACACAAAAAGAAAATAAAATAATATCTACATAAAATTTAACGTTTCTTTGTTTGTCCCTTATGCGGTCCCTAAATCCAATGAAGCCTTGGTGAATTGTTGTGCGCATGCCCGCAATGGTTTATATATATATATTTATATAAAGGTAAGCTCTGGCGTTATAAAATTATTTCCTATACCATTCATCCGATTGCAATGAAACTTTGGTGAGTAGTTGTGGGCACGCTCGCGAAGGTTTCCATATATATTGGTGAGCTCTGGCGTTATGAAATTTTTATGAAAAATTTGCAATAGATGGCGCGCGAGTTGTTTAAAAAATGAGTGTATTTTATACAGCTTAGCGGAAAGGAGGGAAGGAGAGAGGGAGAGGGGAATCCGGTAGGAGGGGTGGGAAACGATGGAAGGGGGTTCGAAGGAGGGGGTACGAGGGAGGGGGAAAGGCAGGGAAGGTGAAAGAGGTACGCGGGACTGGTGGACGGCAAGGCGGAGGGTGACCGCGGAGGGAAGGGGTGGCGGGAAGGGAAGGGAAGGCGGGAGGGGAATGGGAACGAATGGGAAACGACACGCAGGGAGAAACAATTTATTTATTAAATTGGAATTGTAACGCGCGCCGTGAACAAGAACTCCGAGAACAATCAATAACGGCTCTTCAAATTTAAAAATAATCGGTTACCTTAAAATTTTAACTGATTTACCGGTACTTTACAGGTAATTTTGAAAACCTTAGTACCCCAGTGTTGTTTGTTCCTTGAATCAACCCGGCGACAGAGTAGATTATGAAGGATTATTTATCAAGTCTGAGAAGCATTGATGACATGTTTTATCTCGCGTCAAACATTTTACTGAATTTTAGTGATTACATTAATTTCTATAGGCCAATAATCTACGTATTTGTTTGGGATAATCGCTTATCTGCAACATAAAGTTTTAATCTTATAAGAAAATAAATGAATATATTTATTTTATTGAACAATCTATTTAAAATATACCGCTTTTGATCTAAAAATATTTAGGATAACACTGTCATATTATAAAAATAATCTACTAGCCAAAGGTCGAATTAAAAAAGTTTATAAAATAAATAATATCTAATGTTACGATTTTCATTACATTAGTTCCCCACAGTAAGTCCAGTAAGTCACAGTAAGTAAGGAAAATAATTTACCTCAGGGCCTATATCATTTTTGGGATGCTGTGTAAGGGTCTTTTTAGGGATAGAAAAAGAGGACGCTCTGGGAAGGAAAAAGGTATGAGGGGTGGGTACTCTGGAGGTCAATGTTTCCAGACTTGATGAACATATGAATCTATCACTCCCACTGCGGTGCAAGGCGATTTTCCTGTTGACAGAGTCTTGCTGGAGAGGTCAAAAGGTCTCCTTAAACCGGTCTCTTCCGCAGTGATTTAGCGGTGATTTAGCAGGGGTGCCCGGGTTCACGGGGTGAGGTTTGTCTAGATCTTGGAGGCGGATGACCAGGACATACTGAACCCCAGATTCCTACCCACCCCTTAAACCCTTTTCCTTCCCAGAACTCTCCTCTCCTTCCTTTCCTTAAAAAAACCCTCCACACAGCATCCCCAAAAATGACATAGGCCCTGAGGGAAATAATTTTCCTCAGGGCCTCCTGTGTGGAGCTCATGTAAAAAAAAAAAAGTTGGTGGGCACCAAGATCCGAACAAACCCCTCTCGCGTGAACCCAGGCACCCCTGCTAAGTCACCAAACGTAGCGAACCATTTGGGATGACCTACGACAGAGGTGTTGTTACCGCGGCCTACATAATAGAAGTTCTGCGTGTTGAAGACGTTGTGGACTCTGAGCTCAGGCGTCAAGATATTTGAAATTTTTTTTATGTCTGTTCTACGTCAATGCATTGAAATTCAAAATACTCGTAAATAAATAAATAAATATTCATTATTAATTTTTTAAACTTTATGAGTAAAATCTCAAATTATAATATTTAATTAAATGAAGACAATATTAGCGAAACTCAATCGAAATCTGGAGACAGAAAAATCAGAAAAGATATTGGCTCCGCTGGGACTCGAACCCGGAACCCTTTTCTTACATGGAAACAGCTCTACCGATTAAGCTACGGAACCCATATTAATTCGGTCACTTTTAACTGTATCATACTTCGACTAAGAACTACCAACATTATCTTCATTTACTTAACGCACATATTATTGGCTGCTATCTTTATATATGATTACAAGATTCAACTCGAAATAAATGCAATCTAGGTAGTGTCTGGATAAATTTTATCCATTTTATTTGTAATACGCGACATCTATTGACTTTTTTTGCAAGTCTAGGATGAATATTTATTATTAATTTTTTAAACTTTATGAGTAAAATCTCAAATTATAATATTTAATTAAATGAAGACAATATTAGCGAAACTCAATCGAAATTTGGAGACAGAAAAATCAGAAAAGATATTGGCTCCGCTGGGACTCGAACCCAGAACCCTTTTCTTACATGGAAACAGCTATATATATATAGTTCTTAGTCGAAGTATGATACAGTTAAAAGTGACCGAATTAATATGGGTTCCGTAGCTTAATCGGTAGAGCTGTTTCCATGTAAGAAAAGGGTTCTGGGTTCGAGTCCCAGCGGAGCCAATATCTTTTCTGATTTTTCTGTCTCCAGATTTCGATTGAGTTTCGCTAATATTGTCTTCATTTAATTAAATAAATATTCTGCTCGGAACACCATTTTTTTATTAATTTAAATCAAAACAATAATTTGAAGCAAGGACTAATTTACTGTGAAAAAATAAGACTAGACGACATGTTAGATACGTTTTAAGATTTCATTACACATCTGGATTTGCCGGATCTGCACTGCAACGCTGTCCGAAACGTTGGCTAAAGAAAGAGGTAGCGCAACACGGCATAACACCCCGAAAACAAATAACGAAAAAAAAGACGACATGTTCTTTGCATCAAGTTTTTTAAATTTTTCATTAAGAAAAAAAATCGTAATGAGGTGTCGAATTTATTATATTTATAAAGCAAAGACCAAATGTGTGAATTGTGAAACGTTACTTTCTTTGTGTGCAAATTCGATAAAGAAAACGGATACGTGTCATTCAGAATAAGTGCTAATTATCTTAAAATTAACAAAACTGTCAACTGAGTTGGCATGGTCTCTAATATCATTATTTTAATGACAGAAATGTATCCTTACTCGCTTACTGCTAAATAGGCCCAATTTATTGAAGTAACACTTCGTTTCAACTTAATTTTAGCAGAAATAACTATTTACGTCGGGAGATGGAAAAACATACACAAAATCAGGTTATTAGTTATTCAAATAATTTGTTTGTATTTATTTAGATTGACGCGAAATGTCACTTCATTCTTAAAAATGGTGGCAAAACTAGTTTCGACACGGAAAATTTTGAACTTTGATGTAAAAAATGTAACTTTAATGCATATTTTACCATCCGAAGTGAATCGTTATTTCTTGTAGTAATTGAAAGTTGAAACAAGGTGTTATTTAAAGAATTTACGCGTGTAAAGAAGTATGAGTACTTCCGCCCAATTATTGGATAACCAACACCTTTGCCATAGGTCACCCCAAGTAGTTCACTACGTTTGGTGACTTAGCCGGGGTGCCCAGATTCATGGGGTGAGGTTTGTGCGGGTCATGGTGGCGGATGCATCTGCCCACCCTGCATGGCAGGCCGGATCGGAAGAGAATGGTTGAGAGAGTCTCTTTGACTTCTCCAGCCGTACTCCCTCGGAACATGGCTTTGTACCGCAGTGGGAGGGATGGATTCATACGTCCGTCACTCCCGGACACACTGACCCCCAGATTCCTACACATCCCTACTACCCTTTTTCTTCCCAGAACTTCTTCTCCTTCCTTTCCTAAAAAGACCCTCCACACACATTCTCCAAAGATGACATTAGGCCCTGGGGGAATTATTTTCCTCAGGATCTCCTGTGTGGAGCTAATGTAAAAAAAAAATCGGAGTTAGTGTGTGAAATCAATAGATATCACAAACTAACGAGACGTAGTTAATTTTGAGTAGTGGTTAATTTACTTTACAATTAATTTAATTAATAATGCATTTGGGAGGCGGAAATGGGTACCGCCGTCCCGGGAACCTTTATTGGATAACCAACACCTCTGCCTTAGGTCACCCCAAGAGGTTCGCTCCGTTTGGTGATTTAGCAGGGGTGCCCGGGTTCATGGGGTGAGGTTTGTCTAGGTCTAGGAGGCGGATAACCAGGACGCACTGAACCCCAGATTCCCACCTACCCCTTTAAATCCTTTTCCTTCCCAGAACTTTCTTCTCCTTCCTTTCCTAAAAAAACCCTCCACACAGCATCCCCAAAGATGACATAGGCCCTGATGGAAATTATTTTCCTCGGGGCCTCCTGTGTGGAGCTCATGTAAAAAAAACACGTGTTACTGAGTTACTGTGAACAATGGAAAAAGCGAAATTACGTTACATGCAAGGTAGAACTCGAAGGTGTTGTTTAATAACAGAATAACACGAATACAAGTAATCAACTTCTTTTAAACTACTTTAGAAAATTTAAATATCACGTCCTTGATTAAACACTCGCTTCACCGACCTGAATATAATTAACCCCAAGAAAACAAAGTACGCGTTCGATCGCCTCTGAGTACCGTTCTTACTACGCATTTGAGTCATAAACGTCTACATACAATAATTATCGTAAATATTGTAATAATTGTGTTTTAATATCACACCTTGTTCGAAGCAAGCTGTGTGGATATTGACGTACATTTCGTCTTTGAAGTTATATAAATAATATTTGTGTAGTGCAGATACAGTCAGCTTCATCAAATGTAAACGTTTGAGAGGTAAGTATGGGTACCATTACCTCTGCTACAGATTTGACGGATGCGTCTGCCGTGTGTGGTTTGGTTTATTCATGCGTCTGCCCACCAACTGCGTGGCAGTCCGGATCAGGAGGGACTGCTTGAGGGAGACCTTTTCATCTCTCCAGCAGGACTCTCTTGGAACATCGCCTTGCCTCGGTTGGATTCATGTGTCGGTTACTCCTGGACACATTGACTCCCAGATTTCTCATGCCTTTTTCCTTCCCAGAACTTCCTTTAATTCATTTTCTACAAATGACCCTCCGCGCAGCTTCCCAGATGACAAAGGCCCTGGGGGGGGGGGAATTATTTTCCTCAGGGCCTCCTGTGTGGAGCTAATGTAAAAAAACTAACTCATTTATATTAACTAATTATTGAAAACCTTTGATCGCTGCCCTGGAATGGAATATGAGGTTAAAATAACGCCGAAGTGGTCCGCATTTTCAATTAAAACGCTTCAGACTGGTGCCACACACGGCTATAAAAGATGTAGCTTGGCCTATTTCAGCATATAGCTCGCCATATATTCCCGTTGGTAATGTACGGCGAGCGATATGCCGAAATACGCCAAGTTACATCTTTTATAGCTGCGTGTGGCACGTCTGTCATGCTTTTATTTGCGCGAGTTGGTCTAATGAGATCAAGGCTAACCGTTAGTGGTTAAACTTTTTCAGTGTTGGTATTTTTTCAAACGAAATGTTTTTTGTATGAAAAAATGGAGATCTTTGAATTTTTTCATACGGAAAGATTGGGATCTCTAATTTCTTGCACGGAAATATGGAGATAATCTGATTTATTGCGCGGATATATGAATTTCTCTGATTTCTTTCACGTTAATATGCAGATCGCTGATTTTTAAATATAAAGAAATCAGTGGCGGTCCGTGAGTTTTCAATTAACTAGAGTGCTAATATTGAAAAATACGACGTTATTGATGTTGTTGTAGTTGAAAATGTTTTCTTTTTTTTCAAAATTAAAATTTTTTGTATGAAGAATTTCAGGATTTTTTTAAGTTTGGGGATACGCCGCACCCACAAACTGAAAAATCTTCATACAAAAAGTTGAAATATTGAAAAAAAAAAATCATTTTCAGCTAAAACAATATCAATAACATGGTATTTTCAATTGCAGCACTCTAACTCACTAAAACTCGGACCGCCACTGATGGAAACGTCTGATTTTTGCACTGAAATATATCATTTATTCCTGTTACTATTGTCAGTGTTAGGAAAAATTGATCTTTTCATTACGCGGTTACGAAAAATCGTGTATCTAAAAACGTAGTAAGCCGGCGAAGAACGATGCAAAAAGAAACTATTAAAAATCGCCGATTTCGCGATCCAAAAGAATCCTGCCGAATCTTGTCTGATTTATTTGCTTTTTTCTATGTGATATGAAAATGGCATGATGATACAATATCAAATTAAATATGATAATATTCATTTGTAATTACCTCACGGGTCAAATTACATTTAATATAGTAAATTATTTCATGCGACAAGCCTACCATGCAAAATCAACCTACGTTTATATTATTCATCACGCTTTCTCTCGCTCACGGCCATGACCCAAACCGTCTTCAGAATCCGAAAACATTTCTTCTAGGCGGTATAGTGCCATCTCGTTTACTGTATGGCGCGTAAAGAGACAGAAGACATAATATTGGGACATTTGAAAAATTGACATAGCCAATCACAGTGCGTGGGAAAGGAAGCCTTTTAAGACATTAGATGTCACTGCTTGCCGCTGCCGGCTATCTCGCGGTGCATATCTAATAAATTAGAATAATATCAATTGTTTTGATTAGCATAATATTTCACAATGTTTTACTGTCATCTTATTATTTTGAAAGGTTTTTGACCAATTGACCTGAAGGAAGGACCGCCACTGTGTACAATGTACATTAAATAAATAAATAATCATGCATACTTGCAGGAATTTGTGTTTAAAACGATCTAAACTAAAATGTGTGACAGTAAATATGTAAAAATCACACAAATCTGACAGGAGACCAGGTCCGTTATCTCGATAACGATCCCACAAAAGATATAAAATCGCTCAGTTCAGTTATTTATGTTTCTCTCTGTTCTTTGCGAAAACACTCGCTCCGAAAACAATAATTCTCAGGACCTAACTCGTAGATTTATTAATTTATTGATCTTTCATGAATATATTATTGCTGTTTGCTTTCTTAGCTCTTCGAAACATCTGCCACGATTTTAAAAACAATAACACCTCATTTTTTATAGCGGCAGTGAAATAGTCAAATAACTTACTTAGTCAGATTTCTTACATTATCTCCCTTAAACATTTGAAGTTTTTAATCTCTTAATAAAATATGTGGTATTTTTTTTTTTTTACATGAGCTCCACACAGGAGGCCCTGAGGAAAATAATTTCCCTCAGGGCCTATGTCATCTTTGGGGATGCTGTATGGAGGTTTTTTTAAGGAAAGGAAGGAGAGGAGCGTTCTGGGACGGAAAAGGGTTTAAGGGGTGGGTAGGAATCTGGGGTTCAGTATGTCCTCGTCATTCGCCTCCAAGACCTAGACAAACCTCACCACATGAACCCGGGCACCCCTGCTAAATCACCAAACGTAGCGAACCACTTGGGGTGACCTATGGCAGAGGTGTTGGTTATCCAATAAAGGTTCCCGGGTTACTGCATGAAACTGAAATAATCAGAGAACTTGAATAGAACTTATACATAACGTGAAAATTAACTTCAAATATTTGATGAATTCGTCATTTTTTTTTAAACAACCCATTGTAAGTACCTGTACAATAGAAGTATGTAATATAAATAGATCATCTGTAAGTCGCTTCACCACAGTTTTATCTTCGGAAAGCGAAACAGCTGTCACGCGTAACAATAATTATTCAGCAGAACTTGTTAATAAATAAATTTCCTTAATAATATTATTAAACAAAAACACCTCAATTTTTTTTTGTATAGATTCATACAAATGTTGCGATTTTGCTAATAGACAAAACAATTTTTCTTGTTACGTTGGGTATGTTATCAATATTTTTATTGTATTGACACATTTTCGGGGGTTAAAGTTATAAGATTCTTCCGATGACTCTTCCGATGCAGCAATAATGTTAAAAAAACATTATTTAATGCATTCTGCACTAGCCTGTATACATGTGAAACATGGTGTCAATACCGAGTAGGCTCAATGGAACGTCTCCGAATCCAATATAATGATGCGTGCAGAATCATATTTGGAATCAGAAGGTATAGCAACGCTTCAACGATGTTCACAGAATTGACTCCATGGATTCGCCAGACTGATGAGACACCGGGTCACTGGAGCCAGGATGCGGCTAATGGCCTCCGACAACACGTTGGTGACCGCAGCCTTCCAGCACCAAGCTCCACTCTTGAGTGAGCGATGGGCCCGAGCGCACTCAAGATCACGCCCTGCGTAATAATTGATTATTTATTTTTGTTATTATTAATTTTTATTACTATTATTTTTATTTTCTATTTATGTTCTTATTTCTTTACTGTGTAAATATTTAAATATGTATAACTATATGGGACGTGTGGGATTGCACTATCCACCCCACATCCTGGAAAAAAGATTATTATTATTATATGTCAAAGTCCTTGCTTGAATCATTAGTTATAAGAGCGTTGGTTGAGGGAGAGTCAAAGTGGACAAACGTGCATCGCCTGTCTTTGTTGCTTTGGTAGGTTGGGATGACTTTTATAGTGAGTTCGGTACAATGAAGGAATTCTGCAGTTATTGTTCTCTTCTGTGGTCTGTGGTATTATGAAGAAAAGTCTATTTTTAATACCAGTTACATGTTATATGGCAGGTCATTCTAAAAATTTGGACCCATTAAGAGAAACAAATTTACCATTTTCCTTCCCAGAACTTCCTCACCTTCCTTTCCGAAAAAGACCCTGCACACAGAATACCCAAAGATGACATAGGCCCCGAGGGGAATTATTTTCCTCAGGACCTACAGTGTGGAGCTAATGTAAAAAAAAACCGGGCGGCATTTTTTCCTTACAAACGTATTCCCCAATTTCCGCTCTGGATTTTGATAACAGTGCAAATGTTTTTAAATATCACACAGAATACCCAAAGATGACATAGGCCCCGAGGGGAATTATTTTCCTCAGGACCTCCAGTGTGGAGCTAATGTAAAAAAAAACCGGGCGGCATTTTTTCCTTACATACGTATTCCCCAATTTCCGATCTGGATTTTGATAACAGTGCAAATGTTTTTAAATATCATTCAGATATCGATCACTAGCGTATCGGTGCGCATTTTTTTTAATAAGTTATTTTTTTATGAGTTAGGACCCACCAAAAATCGTTACAATTGCCTGGTTTAAACGCCATCAACGCAATCAAAACCAGACAATGTATTTAAAAAAAAGCAAAATGCACAGACATATTAATAATTTCTTCTAATAAAATCGATAAAAAAACTTAAAAATCGGTTCAGTTTTGGAGGAGAAAAATGGGGAAAAAAAATCTCGATTTTGACGATTTTATTTAGGCATTATCGATCTGAGGTGCAGTTGTCTCTTTCGCCCAGTCTTCAGGGGTGTAAAAGCGAAAGTCACTTCAACAGTTTAGTAAAATACCTATTATTTTAATTTCTCGGCGACCGCGTTCCTCTCAAGTAAAAAAATCTGTTGTTATGTTTTACAGAATTCATAATTCATATTCCATGCACAAGCAAGCTCAATCAGTCTGTCAGACGCATTAGCCATGTGCCTTGGCCGACCATCGAATGTTGCCTTTGGGTAAGACGTTTAAGATTTTGCCTCACGCTGAGATCAATCAAGAGAGATTGTTGTCCTGATCATAATAAGAAACCGGTTTGACTTTATGTAGGTTTTAAAGATACACTTTACCAGCGCATAGATGCTATCTTTGGAGACTGCACTTGGCGTCACGGGTGATTCTCTAGCGCAATTTTGCAAATAAGAAAATCTATCAAACAAAAGTCTATATCGGTTTCAAATGGCGGCGAAAGAATCTGTAATATGCAGAGATGTCAGACTGCAGTATGTGTTCTCATCACAACTATTTAATCTCTGAGTTTGTTTTCAGGGAAACTTTAAAATTCTAGATAATTCAATATAATAATTAATAACAACCGCGTATTTGGTGTCAAACATATGCGAGTACCAAAAAATAAAAACCAGCTCAATGACATGGCTAAAACTTTTAAAAAGTGGTTGCACCTTCCCATAGAGAAGGAGCTCATGAAAAATATTTTACACTGGACACCGCTTCATGATATGGACCAATACGAAAACGTGTTACATTGGTAAACACACTGGACACTGCTTCACGATATGGACCAACACGAACACTTGTTACATTGGTAAATATATTATATACTGGACACTGCTTCGTGATATGGACCAACACGAATATGGGTTACATTGGTTAATATACTACACACTGGAAACTGCTTCATGATATGGACTAACACGAACACGTAGTACATTGATAAATATATTATACCCTGGACACTGCTTCATGATATGGTACGTATTACATTGGTAAATATACTATACACTGGACACTGCTTCATAATATGGACCAACACGAACACGTGTTACATTGGTAAATATATTATGCACTGATCACTGCTTCATGATATGGACCAACACGAACTCGTGTTACATTGTTAAGTATATTATACGTGGACTAATAGAATATATTATTATAATATTGGTCCAAGGTACAGTGCTTGGACCAATCCTATTTACCATATATGTAAACGATATTTTTTTTCAACATTTACATGGTCAAATTACATCATACACCGACGGTATAGTATTAATAATAAGTTAAAAGACTTGGGAAAATGTAGAATTAAAGGTCACAGAAGACACCAACACCCAACACGCTTAAAATTTTTTTCGACATTAATTTACTATAACTAAATAGTGAATAGACATTCGTAATTCCATTTGCAATCCATCCAAACGATGCTCCCACAAATTTTAACATTGTCATACACGATAATACTAAAATTCATAGCCAAAATTATTGCAAATCAAACTGTACAATATTAAAAACAACAAATAAATTTACATATCTCGGAGTAATCATCAATAAAAATCTGAAATGGAATTAATAAATATATCAAGTAGTAAACAAAATCAGAAAATTAATATATACATTTTTAAGAATTAGAAATTTTCTGTCGACAAAAATCTATATTTAATCTACTATGCCTTAGTTCAATCCACATTACAATACGCTATTATTAGTTGGGGATCCGCGTATAAATGTAAACTTCTTCCAATAGAAATTGTACAAAGAGCAATTATTAAAATTATATAAAAAAAATCCTAAATCCAGCAGAACGTCTGTTTGAAGAATATCAAGTACCCACATTTAAAGATTTATATATTAAAAATTCGTTAATTCAAATTATAAAAGAAAAAGATAAATATCCATTTATAAATGAAAACAACTCTACTTAAACATGTTTTTCTATGCCCAAAACTAAATACGTCTTTTGCACAACATCATTACACTTGCCAGGGTAGAACTTTTTTCAATCGTCTACCAGAAGAAATCAGAAACATTAATGATATAACCCAAATACTGCTCTCTATCAATAGATATTTTAAATATATTCTTAAGAAAAAAACTACTGTCACTTAATTAATCTTACAAATATCCTTAGTTTTCCATAACATTATTTCTTTCTTTTTTTAAATAAACACTATTATCAAAATAAATACTGCAGCACACATATATTCATGTACAATGAATTATTTAAGTACTAACTAATAACATTTATGTACACTCCCCTTTCATTCGCAAGCAAATGCTTTCAATGGAAGGATAGTAAAAAACACTGAGATGTAAAATTATCGTGTAAATACCATGAAAAACATATTATTAAAAAAATATATATATGTGAAAAAAAACGCTGCTTCATGATATGGACCAACACGAACACGTGTTGCATTGAAAAATTGTGATAAAAAAATTAGCAAAAGGATAGGTTGTCATAATATAATTAATGAAAATGTGTTACTAAGTAAAACGTATGGGATTTTGTTGGCGGGGAAAACCTATCAGTAGACGTTGTGAAGGAGCTTTTCCAGTTGCAGGACAGAGGGGAGTATGATGAATAGTGAATAGGGCAAACCCCAAGAAGAATAAAGTATCTTGAAAACATGAATTTGAATGAAACAAGACGTGGGTGTTCAACAGAACAGATGTTAGATATTGCATCTCCTTTACATTCTTGTGGTAAATTTGACCTACTCATATACTTTTTTAGTATTATGTAATTTTAACAATAAATACATGGTGTCTAGAAACACAAGAGGGAAACGGGTAAATTTTGAAAAATATTTTTATCTGAATACCGCATAAGAATCCCAACCTATGGCATCCCCTATCGGGATAGATTGTTAGGCTGAAGGTAAGGGGGGGGGAAGGAGGAGGGAAGTACCTAGCTATTCAGATCTGGTTACCAAACACTGCTACAAATATTTTTATATACATACTACATATTATTTTTAAATAAATGAATCGTTTTTAAATGAATAAATTAATCAATAATTTTTTTCTTGTGCACGTTGGATTTGAACCCGCGAACGTTGACAGCTTCACGGAGCTTGACAGTCGACCACGGAGGCGGTCATAACGTCACATTTGGAGTCGATTTTATGGTATGAGTTTTTTTGGTTTGAGCTTTCGTTTTCTAGTTAATTGAGTCCGAATTTTTTTTTGAATTTTCAATTTTTTTTTTTTAAATCGGTTAACAAGTTCTTATCAGCAGCTTCTGATATTAACTTGTAGCTTTTCGTCTTCTTTCTTTTAAATGCGCCGAAGCGAATATCCGATTTCGAAAGTTTTCCAGCCCTTTTTCTAGTTTTACAAGCTTAAAAAAAATTTTTTTTGGATTCTGTAAAATCAAATAAAAATATTATTACAAATTCAGTGTGATATGATTTTAGATTTTCACGGCCAAAAGTATTTTTGTTATTTGTTTTTGGGGTGTTATTGCTTGTTGCGCTACCTCCTCCTTTAGGCAACGTTTCGGACAGCGTTACAGTGTCCATCATCAGGGCAAATGTGTAATTATTAGTGGTGAAATGTGTGCTTATGTACTTAGAAGCGATACCGTGTCGCCAGCTCCACTCCACTACAAGCTGGTATCACAGAATACTTCAGAATGTTTTTTTGCATTTAGCTTTGGTGTAGCAGTCAATTACCGGATATCAAGTACTATTGAGCTTAGCTCCGTCGTCTCTATTAATATTAACAGGGTGTTTATAGATTTCAATTGCCTCCGTGCTCTATGGGTTTTGGGTCTTCCCAGGACTTCAGGAACAAATCCAAAGTAGATAATAATAATAATAATAATAATATTTATTTCGCATAAAATTATACAATGAAACATATGTGGAAACTTTGACTAGCCAACTAGGAATGGATCTTGTTTTAGGCCAGTCAAATTGACAAATTTAGTTCATATCATAATTTCATATTACATTGATTAATTATATAAACATATTATTTATGGAATGAAACAAGTGTTACGATTGAATTCCTCGTAGAAGCTTTAGTTAATAACTATAATTTTGAACTCATAAAAAAAAAGAATAAGCGTTGGCGGAAAGTAATGGCCAGTTTCGATTAAGTGCTCGGCAACACGGTATTGCTTCGAAGTACTTAAGCACACATTTCACCACTAATAATTAAACATCTGCCCTGATGATGGACACTGTAACGCTGTCCGAAACGTTGGCTAAAGGAGGAGGTAGCGCAACACGGCATAACACCCCAAAAACAAATAACACATTCAGTGTGTTAAACAAGGTGATTCCTGGTATTTTTGGGGAAAAAAAATTACCGAAATTTTGATCTCCGGTGACTTTTTTTAATATTTTTTTTCTTCAAAATTCAAACAAAAAATACATATTTTACACGTCATAACAGGTCACTCAGCCGAGTAACCGCCTAATCCCCGCCCTCAGAACAGTCCAATACCTACTGACTATTTATGTTTTAAGTTGGAATAGTCCGTACATCTTGTACAGTAACAACATTAAAGCTTGTAACAGACAACTTGAAAATAATGGTATTCATACAAAGATATCAAAATCATTCAAGAACCCACCATCCATTATAATGGGAACGTACCCATACTACGTGACACCTTTAGGGGGGGGGGGCGTTATCAAAACGTCACACTGTACAAATGAGCGGCGGCGGGCTTAGGTTTTTGGTCACCGAGGGGGGGGTTAAAAATGGCAAAAAGTTGGTCACGTAGTATGGGTACGTTCCCTAACCTTATTCAACTCGTTGGTCGGAAGTAAATTGAAATATTAGAGTGTTATCTAGAACCCACATTATCTATCTATAAATAAAAATGAATCGCCGAAATGTATGTACGCACATAACTTCCGAACGACTGCACCAAATTGGATAATTCTTTTTTTGTTGTGTTCGTTATTGTTAGGACAAGGTTTGTATAAAACTACTGGTGAGCTCTGGCATTATGAAATTTGTATAAAAAAATTGTAATAGGTGGCACGCGAGCTGTTTGAAAACTGAATGTACCGGGACTGAATGTATGGAATGCGGGAGGGGGGAGGGGAACATGGGTAGGGGGTTTGTGGGAGGGGGGGAGGGGAACCAAAGCGGGAGGAGGGGGGAACCTGGGAGGGCGGAGGGGAACTCGGGAGAAGGGTTCGCGGGACGGGGGAAGGTGGAGAGTGGAGTGGGTAGAGGGAAGGTGGAGATACAATTTCTTTATTAAATGGCATAGCAACGCATGCCGGGTACCAGCTAGTTTAAAATATTCAAAAATATTGAAACTGAAAAGTAAATCCTAAGACGGTTGTCATACTTCGACTAAACTCCAATGAACTAAAATCCAACATTTTAATTTTATAACCTTGGGAAAAAGAAGACGATTTGCTGACTTAAAATACTCGTATTATGTCTACACAAAATTATTCATGATATGTGATAAGCTTCTAACTCCCATTGTCTGTGCAATATTCATATTAAAATTCCTAATAGTCGTAATTTAAGGAGTCATAATATATTCCACCTTGAAATATTTAATAACAATATTGCATACTTCAACGCACTGTCTCGAATGTGTCTTCTGTATAATACTATTGAATGTGATATGCAAGCGGTCTGGCATATTTAAAAAATCAAATTAACAATCTTTTGCCATGATATGTCACGGATAACAGTTATATTTTAACTCTAATTCGTTCTTATTTACTCTCTATATTATTCTCTTTTTATATCATACTAGCTGACCCGACAAACGTTGTTCTGCCATATAAATTATTATTTCTAGTGAATATTTTGGTTGTTACATAAAAAATAAAGAATGTATTGTGTGGGGATGGGATCTATGTCAGAAAGAAGACCGGAGCGCTGTAGAGGACGACCTCCGATAAAAGCAAAAAAACACCAACTAAAGTTTAGTAAGAGAGGGAAATAAATAAAATCAATATTAATTTCGAAGAGCAAATGAGTGTACGATATTTTTTGTCAGCCAATACAAATAAACACGATGGTTTGCCCATGCGAGAACACGATGCTGAATGAAATATCAAAATGACGCGACGCTCCTTGTGAATGTCAAGATGTGTGGATGAAAGTTCGATGATGCGGTCGTAGCGCCATCTGTCATACAACAACATAAATAATTTCGTTCTGTTTGAAATTCGAAAGACGATTAAATTTGTTTATACAAAAATACTAAAATCGCGATTAAAAAATTGGAGGATGGGGGTAAGAGAGTTAAAATTTGGGGTAATAGGTATTTTTGGATGTCAAATAAAAAAACATACAAAAACCAAAATTGGACAAAAAAACAGATTTTTTTTCTAGATAGGGACACCCTAATCACCTAGCGGTATGAAATATACTTTAAAACCTATTCTCATACCTACCAAATATACATTAAAAATTTCATAAAAATAGTTTCGGAGGAGTGCGACCACAAACACCGTGACACTAGATTTTTAAATATAAGATTATATTTTTCTTATCTCTCTCGGAGTTAATGTAAAAAAAATCTGTACACAGAGAAAAACAAATCTTAAACTTTGCATTTTATGGGCATTTTTAATTGGATTATTAACATTTACGTTCTTTATAATGTTAATCTTATAACTTTTTCATGATACTCTGTAAATGTTCCAAAACATTAAATAAATAAAACCAATCTATATGCGCGCTGTACTTTCGTGGCTTGGTCTATTTCAGCACATTGCTCGCCATACATTTCCATTGGGAATGTACTGCAAGCGATGTGCTAAAATTGGCTAAGCCCAAAAATGCTTGCTGCTTTCTAGCTTAGTCTGGACAAGACCGTAATAGCTTTTCCTCGCCATACGGTGACAGGACTAAAGCGCGCCTTCCACTGCGAGCGGAGCGGACTCATTACGGAATCCGCTCGACTAGCAAACATTAACTGCATACAAGTGCTTCCATCAAGAACGAGGCCAGCGAAGCGGACTAAACGAGTTAAATAGTTTCGAACGAGTCCACTCCGCTAATGCGAGCGGAGCGGACTCCGTACGATCTCCGCTCGACTCGCACACGTTAACTGCGTACAAGTGCTTCCATCAGGAACGAGGAGAGCGGAGCGGATCGAACTTGTTAAAATAGGTCCGAAAGAGACCGCTCGCGCACACCATCGCCGACTAGTTTCTAGCGGACTCCGCTCAAGAACTGTAGCCAATTCAATTGCCTCGCTGCGTTTTTGTCGAGGTGGAGGTGTTTATTGAAGCCGTTTGCCAATTTCATTTATAGGATACGACTAGCAAAGATTGTCAACATAAAGGATTCGGCTTAGAAAACCATTATTCGTTTATGATATTGGCGGAAATAAGAAAGTAAATTATTTTTTTCAAGTTTTTACATTTTTGAGATAAGATTATTTTTATAAATGTACATTTAATTCATACTTAACATTTTTTTTCATTGCATACATGCTGTCAGAATCATATTCACTAGAATCGGTACTTGACATCACAAAAATCACTCCGTTCACTTCGAAACAAAGCGATACTGACTCGTTTTCAATGGAAGCGCAAAACTATTTCTCATTTTTCATTGACCTCGCTCCGCTCGCCCCACTCATTTCTCGCACGGGCAGTGGAAGGCAAACGCCTATCTTCTAAGTGACTCTTTTTTGATGGAAGGTCAAAACTATTTCGCTCAGCTCCCACTCCGCTCCGCTCTACTCTTTTCCGCTCGCAATGGAAGGCGCCCTTAACGCTCTAGCGGCCTACACACGACACTGCATGTAGTGACTGCGGCAGTGACTGCAGAGAGCGTGGAGTTGAGCGAACTAGCGCTGTCTCGTTCTAGCGGCCCTTTAAGACTGTCATACCAGCAAATCATAATTTCGGTTCCGACTATAGCGCTCACACATCAGCGGTAGTGAGCGGACGTTTTTGGAACTAGATTTCGTTCCGCAGCAAGCTTGGTTTCGCGTATCTACTAGGACCATAACACGCGGAGCTAGGGCTGGCTACAGTATGGGTCAGGTGAAGATGTTGAATTCTCGTTTCCAGAATTTTAATTAGTAGTAGGTAGTTATTTGTAATTTGTACATCGAAGTACATAAACATAAATATATACAAATGAAATGCGTAAACACAGTAGGTATAAAGTAGATGATATAATATAGACATGAATAAAAAATTTGTTATAATTTTTAAATATTTTGTTTTTTAATTGTACTTTAACCAAATTAACCGAGTAATATTCAGTTGGATTGTAAAAAATGTCATTTTGAAATATTTATTCGTGTGCACAATGGCATTATTAATAGATTAAAACGGAAAATAATATGAAATATATTGATAATAGACTAATATAATAGTGACTTAGTCATTAGAACAGAAATTATTAACAAAAACACAATTTGAATTACACAATCACAAATTAAAACTGTCATTTTGACGGTAATTTCAAGCGCATGATGTCTGGCCTCTCTTTCGCAGTCCGTTAATGACATTTTTTATTAGTAATAGTTCAAAACAAAAATTTTACAGTATTTATTGAATGTGTAACTGTTTTTTGATAATTTTTTACAACGTGCTTACACCATATACCTACTATAATTGTTTAATAGGCCAATTGCATCACATTTTTAAAAAAAAAAATTCCGGTTTAGGCATATATTCTAAGACATTCTGTATTTTTTTAATCGTATTTTTGAAACCCTGGGGATTTTTTGAAAATTTCAATCCGAAAAATCAGACCATTTTTTATAAACCGGAAAGACAGGACATAATTTTATGGGTGCGAAAAAATGATAATTACATGGTCGAAAAACATTTAAAAAAAAATAACGTTTTCCACAATAAATGGCACAGGAGAATAACGAGGCATACCAAAAATATTACATCTCATAAATATTTTTTCCTTGATACATCTTATTGATCATAAATCAATTATAATGTTCAACGTCTATATTACTAAATACAATGTAATATACTTGTACTTGTAAATTATAATAATAATAAGAAAATTATAAAATTTGATTTTATTAAAATCAGCACCACTACCATTATACCTCTAAAACACGTACAGACAGCGTAAAATGTACAGGGTTCTCTTCATAACATCTGTCAAATCGTCCAGTTCATTAGTCAGACATCTCCAAAAAATCGAAATTTGAGTTGAATTATACATATGTAAAGGTCTTTAGTCTATCTATCTGGGACTGCCAAATCAATTATAATGCAGAAAAACTTGTAGTGAAAAACTTGTAGTGAAAAACTTGATGACCTCCGTAGTCCAGTGGGTAAGACTCTTGGCTCACAATCCGGAGGTCGCGGGTTCGAACCCGGCATGCGCAAATAAATTTTATTTGATTAATTTGTGTTATTTCACAATTAATTCATTTAAAATAATATATAGTATATTTGCGACATGTTCCAGAGTGGAAGGTACTATCAGTATCGCCCTGGTGTAAGACCACCATTCAGAATTGAAACGTTGCTTGAAAATGGCTTTAGCCGTGTTTGGTGACCAGATCTGAATAGCCAGGTACTTCCCAACCTTCCTCTTCCCCACCTCCTTCCCCTCCCCACTACCTTCAGCCTCACAGCATAACCCAATTTGGGGATGCCATAGTCTCACTGGCTCCAGACGGGAGCAGTTGAGATTCTTGTGCGGTATTCACTGTAAAAAAAAAAAAAAAAAGTGAATAAAACAAAATGTTGATATTTTCTGGGAACCGGACGGTTGTGCCTCCCGATGTTATTTTATAGCATATTTAATACGTAAAATACAGACGTGTAAATAACATTTAATTTATGGCGAGCATTCGAATATTGCTTTCCGCATTATCTCAAAACTTGGTATTTGGTTATAATATCTGACTAACCCTGGACGATCGACGTGGTTTACCACATTATTTGCTCTAATCGCCGATATTATTAAAACAAACTTTTTTAAACCCACTCAATGTTAACGGGTCTCCACACCATCCAATTTCTAGTGACTGCGGCAGTGACTGCAAAGAACGTGGAGTTGAGCGAACTAGCGCTGTCTCGTTTGTGTTAAAGGGCCGCTAGAACGAGTCAGCGCTAGTTCGCTCAACTCCACGCTCTTTGCAGTCACTGCCTGCTGGCCAACATGCAGTGTCGTGTGTAGAGCCCATTTTATCTTCGAACAATATTCCTCTGATTCGTAGCTCGTTAAAGCGGAGAAAAACCGTTGGCCTAAATGAAGTAAAAAAGTTTCTCTATTAATACATATGATTCTAAAAATAATAATTAGCACCCGCGTCATTATGTGACCAACGTGAATTGACAAACAACAAACGTGTCTTCTGCTGAATGATATTTTGATGAGTTTTTAATAAGCGACTTGGTACAATAAAGCAGTGATTTTAATAGCTGAATTAGCACAAAAACTCTGAAGCTATAATGACCGATTTAGTTGATATGTTTGCGCCATTTTAATGACCTAATTAGCGTTTCAATGAGAAAATTGCAGGAACTAACCGCAAATTAATTGCAATCTATGTCGGTGAGTTTATGGAGGTTACAAATAAATAACAAACAATACAAAGACATAATAATCCTTGAGAATATATAATAATTATTGTTAGGTGAGTTCATCGGCAGGCGGCCAATTATTGTAAGAGTGGTAATTATACTAGATACTAGTACACAGATTATGGAAACTACACTTCGTTTTAACGATTACTACAAGAAACAACTGTTTCCATGCACAAATACATTGTTAGGATCGTAGTTTGGGTAAACTAAGTAATTAATGCGTATTCAGATTGAAACGAAACTCACGCAAATGTCAAACTATACAAAAACAATGAAAATGGCGGCAAATGAAACGATGAACTTTGATCGAATAAAATTTGAATTTTAATACATCTTTTACCATCTATCCAAACGTAAAGAGTTGTTTCTTGTAGTAATTAAGTTAAGATGTAGTGTAATTTCTAAAATCTGTGTCTAATAAAAGTGTGGCGGTTAGTGGTAAATTTACCATCATTCATTTTCCGCACTCTACCAAATGAGACAGGGTAGGTACCTACTGTGTCCAGCACATTTTATTGTGTTATGCTTGTATTTATATTCAGATGTCTAGCCTGCTAGGCACCACTTATATAAAAACAGTCTAAATTGTGTTATAGGTAGGTTAGGCACGTCTTTAATAACTTGGTAATAAGTGGTAAGAAGTTAAATACCTACATAAACACATGTTGGGATATTATCGTGATTAATTTTTGGGTTCTTATGCCGAGTTGCGCTTCCTCCTTTACTTTTCCGGCCTTACAATGTACATCGTCATCTCTCACCCCTGTCTACCATCTTCCCAGACTTAGGCTAAAGAAAAAGGAAGCGCAAAACAGCTTAATAACCCAAAAATCAATCACGATAATTAACTCTCGACCGAGAAAATCTCAAATATGTCAAAATGTTTATTATGTGCGAAGTTTGAATTCAGGTAAGTACCTACTGTTCGAGTTTCAACCAATGGAAATAAACGAATTACATAGATTTGGATATATATAACAACAATGATCTCATAACAAAACAAATACCTACGTATTAAAAATGTCTTCCTTTTTCAAACCAAGTTTTCCACAAATTCTTGAAACTCGTGCTAAAATTATTCTTAAACTGTATTTTACTTTCGCTCTGAAATTATTGACTTAGTTTTTCAATTATTATTACGAGCTTCAGGACACGAAAACACACACCGCACTTTTAGACACTATTCTTCTAATGCTTTGAATATAACGGTCATCAATACTTTGTAAAATTATGATCTTTTTTAATTGTTTGCTACTAACACTTTTAATGGGCTAAGCACGACTGGGTAAATACTTAACCTATAAATAAATTAATTTTATCATTTAAAACACTGCGAAGTTCGATTTTTGCAATAATGTAAAAACGAATACTAAAACAATTCCCGCGTTTTTGCCTGTCCGCCTGACAGCGTGCTGAGCGCGAAACGGCCGACTGAAGTATAAAATTCCATTTCGCCGTTCCGTTTCTTTATATTTGCGAGTCAGCGACCGGCTAGAACTCGGAACGGGAAAACTATAATATTCCTGTAGTATGTTCTATATCTTGTATCGCTCGTATCTTTCTTCCTGTTCCCATCATGAGAACTTTGCTTGAATTACACAACGATATTATTATGTATTATTTGTGTTTGCACTCGGCTATGTCCGACCAGTAACAATGTTTACAAACATTATTTGTTTGCTGTCACACGTCATATACACTGATTGATGCGTTTACAAAACATCGTCGATTTCTGATTAACGGTATTCCGTTTTATACAATGAAGGATGATTAATTTTTCTAATACGAAAATCCTCGAGTCGATTTTAATTTTCTACAAAAAATTGATTACTAACGGGTAGCGCCGCAAGCAAGCGTGTACCTAATTAGAGAATTAGTAATTTTTATTTGATTCGAAATAGGTACCTAGTACCTACGTAATACCGAATGACAGGTAATCGACCACCATAACACGGAAATGAGCCTAGCATGGTGGTCGAAAAATCCACAAATTTCATAAAAATCTAATGGCGCGTTTACGTTACATCGGACCGAATGCGTCAACCGCATTCGGTTTAACCGAATTCGTCAACCGAATTGGCCAGTTTACATTAGGTCGGTGACCAAATAGGTCGACTGCATTCTAGTGTTGGGTAGGACACGACATCAGGATGAGTTTGTATAAGGTACTCAAATACTGAAATGAGGTGTTGAGGTGTCCCACCTCATTTGAGGAGAGGTGTGACAATATTGAGATCCGGCATGCCATGCAGCTGGTGGGCAGACGCATCCGCCGCCAAGACCTGGATAAACCTCACCTCATGAACCCGGGCACTCCTGCTAAGTCACCAAACATAGCGAACCACTTGGGGTGACCTATGGCAGAGGTGTTGGTTATCTAATAAATGGTTCCCGGGGCGGTGGTACCCATACCCGCCTCCCGTGTTTGTTACTTTTGTAATTCGAAAAATGGATATAAAAAAGGCCTACCCTCCCCCCTCTCTCTCACCCCCCTTCCGTCCCCCTCTGATCCCCCCTCAGCAACCCACTCTCTAAACTCCCTCCTTTGGGAGCTGTTGGGACTCTTGCGCGGTATTCACATAACAATAATTTAAAATATAAAAATATTTTGAAAAAAAAAGATTTTTTTTGGAGCAGTTGTGACCTTTGTGCGGTATTAACACAACAATAATTTACAATAAAAAAAAATTAAAAAAAAATCTTTGGAGCAGTTGGGACTCTTGTGCGGTATTCACAATATATGAATGGCTAACTCCATCACCAACCCTCGGTTCTAATACAAAAATGTCATACAATATACAAACACCTCATATATACCTCACCACCTCATATATACATTGGTCCCATGCGATGCGTGACTTGACATGTAGTTCAATACATCAACCATCTCACGCCTCACCACCTCATGCATTTGTCCCATGCGATGCGTGGCATGACAATATGTAGTTCAATACATAAACCATCTCACACCTCACCTCACATTTGTCCCATTCGTGATAACGTGACGTGACATGTAGTCCAATACACCAACCACCTCACATTTGTCCCATACGTGACATGACATTTGTAGTATACAGAGAAAAATAGTTGGTACAAATACATTTTTTGAGGTGGGGGGACATTTTACGTGTTTGTATGGGACATTTGAGGTTCCTCTTGTATGAGGTACTCAACCCTTCCGCATTCGGTATAACCGAATTCTTCAACCAAATTGGCTAGTTCACATTACGTCGGTGACCAAATGTGTAGACCGCATTCGGTTTAACCGAATTCGTTAACCAAATTGGCCTGCTTACATAGGTCGGCGACCGAATCCTTAAAATAATGTCGTTAAAACCAGATCACATAGCTTTCATATCATGCAAATGATATCCAACAACACCAGCGCCATCTGTCTCGAGCTTTCCAGCTTACTTGCCATTGTGATTAATTTTCTAACTATTTTCAAATTATTCTTATTTATTTTTAAAATAATGAAATTCAACACAACGATTTGTTACTTTTTGGAAGGAGTCATTTTATTTTTATATTATTAATTCCACACAGGACGCCCTGAATTATTAATTTCCCTCATGCCTATGCATCTTTGAAGACGCTGTGTGGAGTGTCTTTTTGAGGAGAGGAAGAAGTGAAAATGGGTCTTGAGCTGTTCAACTCAAGAACGAGTCGTACGAGCGACAAGTCAGCTCTCATGTGACAAATGTCAACCGTGTACATATGTTGGGTGCGTGTTTGGAGTGTTTCCCGACTATGTACCGGTCATTATGAGGTTCGTAGAACATGTGTTAAATACATTTTCTACAAACCTTGGGGTCATTTTGCATAATTAACCTTTTCAATGCTAGAGGGGTTATCGGATGATATGGCGATTCCTTGACATTTTCGTAAATAATAAATAATTTTATTATGTTTACTATTTTAAGAGTCTGCGTATCAAAATATGACAAACTTAATGTCTGCGTAAAATACGAATAAATAAACAACTAACTGGAAATAGTGTAAACAAATTGAATGATATTATCACGACAACTTGCGACGATATTTTTCTGTATTTATCATGAAAAATAACAGGTTTACACGATGATTAAAGTAAAATAAGTACATGTATACACCTACTTAATCAATGGATGTGCCCAGTGCCGTAAATAACCTTTTCTGCGCCCTGTGCAAGCTTCTATAACTGCGCCCTATTTAAGTGGACCCTTCGCCGATTATACCACCCACCAAGGGCGGATTTAGGGGGGGGGGGGACACGGGGCATGTGCCCCCCCAGACGGTATTTTATATTTGTGTACTGTGTAGACTCCATCACAGTACATACTTAGAAGCTAAAACTGTCTTTATTAAACATTTAATTTTTCGATTGTTTTGACACTTTCATAAACCTTTCTATACATACTTGAACTTGTAGAAATAAACATGAAGAATGATACTTCAAGTTTATTTCTAACAGTAATTGTAGATTTTTTGCCCGTCCGCCCCTTGTGCCCCCCCCCCCCCTCCAGAAAAAAATCCTAACAGTAATTGTTGATTTTTTGCCCGTCCGAACCTTGTGCCCCCCCCCCCCCCCCCCTCCCCAGAAAAAATCCTAACAGTAACTGGATCCGCTCTTGTCACCCACTGTGTCTCACCCACTAAAACTCAAGCGCAAGTTCACTAGTGCAAATGCGTTGCCTACCCTGAGCAATCAGGAGCAAAACGAAAAAATTATAATCCTACCTAGTCTGGCCATTCTTGCGCCCCCCAGAGTCTACGCCCTGTGCCTGGGCACCGGTGGCACCGCCCTATTTACGGCACTGGATGTGCCCTTCCCTAGCACTCAAATTAAATCAATTCTACTCATTGATCATCGTTTTCTCGACAATTTCACATATTTAACTCAAGTTAAACTACAACAAGGAAAGATTAATACGTATATAGGCACTAGTCAATTACAACCCGGCCCGGGCATGTTAAGTATAGTGTAGAAGTGATCTGTAGCGTAGCAAGGGGGGTAGTCCACCCCGGGTGCCACCCAAAGGGGGGGTGACACTCAACCGTGGAAAAAAAATACGAATTACGGAACACAGTAGAGCCGATACGCATCAACTATTCCATTTCGTCCCACCCCTTCCTACCCCGTTCAACCCCATATCCCATTTCGCCCCCTCCGTTATGGTAAATATGCCATCCCACCCTATCCCATTCCACTCCCTCCGTTGTGGTAAATATTACCGTGCCACCCTATCCCATTTTTTTTATATGAAAACCGCACAAGAGTCCCAACTGTTCCCGTCTGGAGCCAAATGGGACTATGCATCCCCAATTGGGGTATGTTGTGAGGCTGAAGGTAGTGGGGAGGGGAAGGAGATAGGGAAGAGGAAGGAGAGGAAGTACCTGGCTATTCAGATCTGGTTACCAAACACGGCTAATACCATTTCAAGCAACGTTTCAATTCTGAATGGTTGTCTTACACCAGGGCGATACTGAGAGTATCTTCCACTCTGGAACGTGCCGCAAATATACTATATATTATTTTAAATGAATGAATTGTGAAATAACACAAATTAATCAAATAAAATTTATTTGCCACGCCGGGATTCGATCCCGCGACCTTGGGAGTGCTGCCAAGAGCCTTACCGCTGGACTACGCCGGCCGTTATGCTATCCGTTGTGCTACCCCCCAGATGTGCTATCCGCCCCGGGTACCACCCGTGCTAGCTACGCCATTGGAAGTAATACATACAACCTAAGGGAACGTACCCATACTACGTGACACGTTTAGGGGGGGGGGGTCTTCAAAATGTCACGCTCCATACAAATGAACGGCGGGTTGCTTAGGATTTTGGTCACCGGGGGGGGGGGGGGGGGGGGGTTAAAAATTGCAAAAAGTTGGTCACGTAGTATGGGTACGTTCCCTAACAGTCACGGCATCGTTCAATTGGGTACCGCGCGTTTAATCCAGCGACGAAATATCCCCGACACAATTTGCTCCGACAAAATATCCCTCAACATAAAAATCCCAAGGACAAAATATCCTACGGACAAAAAATCCTCCATCAAAATATCTACTAAAACCCAACCTACCTCAACCTTACCTAACCTAAACTTATTTTACATTTTTACTATTTTTAAAGAATAATTCATTATCTTTACGGGTTGTCTGTATTATGTTTGTCCCATTTTTTTGTTAGGTTAGATTAGGTTAGGTTAAGTTAGGTTAGGTTAGGTTTTTTTTTTTTTACATGAGCTCCACACAGGAGGCCCTGAGGAAAATAATTTTCCTCAGGGCCTATGTCATCTTTGGGGATGATGTGTGGAGGGTTTTTTTAAGGAAAGGAAGGAGAGGAGAGTTCTGGGAAGGAAAAGGGTTTAAGGGGTGGGTAGGAATCTGGGGTTCAGTATGTCCTGGTCATCCGCCTCCAAGACCTAGACAAACCTCACCCCATGAACCCGGGCACCCCTGCTAAATCATCAAACGTAGCGAACCACTTGGGGTGATCTGTGGCAGAGGTGTTGGTTATCCAATAAAGGTTCCCGGGGCGGCGGTACCCACTCCCGCCTCCCAAATTTAAAGGTTAGGTTGGATTAGGCTATGTTAGGTTAGGTTTTAGTAATTATTTTGTTGGGGGATGTTTGTCAGTAGGATATTTTGTCGTTGGATGTTTTGTCCGTAGGATAGTTTGCCGGGGATATTTTGTCGGGGGGTATTTTGTCGCGGGATGAGAAGTCGCGGAACCGTCGAATTGAACGCACGGGAAATGCTTAATTCCTATAACAAAAAACACAGAGACGATACTCATACATCCCACCTCAAATACTCAATGCACTAATTAAAGACATCAAAAGATCAAGAACCGGTGTCCAAAATTTCTTCCTCTTCTTTTTCCTTGCACTTTCCCAACACATTACCTAGGTAGGCTGTTGGTCTCGGCTCTTCTCTTTCTCAGGCTATATCTTCTTCGGTTTTGGGTATAGCTTTTATCCAGGCCGTATTAATACTGTATCCGTCTAAATAATTTTTCAATTACCGCAATGTACGTGACCATTTTTTAGAAGATAGAATGGGTATAGTAAGCTATCCGTAAAAGATAGATATATGCGTTCGCTGACTTTTTTGTAAATCTATAAAAGAGGAAGATCCCACCATGCATTTGTTATATCCCAAAAGGATTAGGCAGCGTTTTCGATGAAAGCTACCAGGCGGCTTGACTTTTTCCGACACTTCTAACAATAATTATCGTTTTAACCAATTTACACAAATCCTTGACAAATTACATACCTAAATCTTCCTCAAACAAACACACTATCTATTGGTGAAAACCGCACGAAAATCCGTTCAGTAGTTTTCGAGTTTATCGCGAACAGACAGACATACGACGCGGGGGAATTTAATTTATAATATGTAGAGATAGAGATGTAGAGATAGAGATGAGATGTAGAGAAGAGAAGATGTAGAGATAGAGAAGATGTCCTACTTGTCGTAGATGTGACCGTATCTTTTTCTAATTTTTCTGTTTTCAGATTTTTGATCGAGTTTCGTTAATATTGAAATAGTGTCTTGTATAAAATTTACCCAGGACACTATCTAGATAGCATTTAGTTCGGCTTTGAATCATACATAAAGATAATAGCGGATTTAAGGAAACCAAGAGAATCATAAATAGGTCAAAATTCGAGCACGACCAGCAGATCAGCAGAAAGCTGACTGCATGCCCGCACGGCAGCAGGCAATTCTGGTCGCTTGCGAACTCAATAGGTCGCAATTTCTGCAAATCCAGCCTGCCACCTCTTACCAGACCTGACGGCTCTGGCTAACAAGTTAGCTAGTAGTAGTAAGTTAGTTAGTAAGCTAAAAAAGGCTAACTTACTAGGTAAAATGTTTGCGGATAACTCAACCCTCGATGACCAAGGTGCTGTCCCGACGTCGGTTCCTCACTGCGGTTTTCGTATGAAAAAGCTGAGGATCCGGCATCGGGAAGTACTCCATGTTTTACGAGGGCTTGATGTTAATAAAGCTAGTGGGCCTGACGGAATACCTGCCGTACTGCAAAGGTGAGCTGCAGAAATAGCTCCAATTTTGACGAAGCGTTTTAAACTGTCCCTGAAGACTGGCTCTGTGCCCTCTGGTTGAAAAAAGCGGTTATCCATCCTATTCCAAAGAAGGGGGACCGCTCCAACCCGGCCAACTACCTCCCCATAGCGATCACATCAGTTCTGTCTAAGGTGATGGAACGTGTGATCAAGGACAAACTGCTCACATACCTCGAGAAGAACAAAATTATTAACGACCGTCAATACGGATTCCGGCGGAACCGCTCGTGCGGTGATCTTCTCGCGTATGTGACGCATGTTTGGGGGCGATGCCTGGAACGTTTCGGTGAGACCCAAACGGTTGCACTGGACATCTCCAAGGCCTTTGACCGGGTTGGGCACCGAGGACTTGTAAACAAACTACATTCTTACGGACTTCCCGCATCCTTGTGTACGTGGATTGCCGACTTCTTGAGGGAGAGGTCGATTCAGACGGTAGTCGATGGTTTCACCTCTTCCTCACACTCAATAAATGCTGGCGTCCCACAGGGATCGGTTCTGTCTCCGACTTTGTTTTTGTTGCACATCAACGACCTTTTGTCATGTGCACCAATTCATTGTTACGCGGATGACAGTACAGTTCATGATAGCTTTTTGTTTGATAAGCCCCCAAAGGGCTCACAAACTCCAACAGCTCGTAAGGCTTTGAAGCAAAGAATGGACGGTTACCTCGAGAGTGTTTTCTCTTGGGGTAAAAATAATCTCGTTGAATTTAATGTTTCAAAGACCCAATCTTGTCTGATTACGTCTAAAAGGGATCGAAATGAAAATCTTGTCTCTTTCAACGGAAGCAATCTTCCGAACAGGCCCTCCATTGATATGCTTGGTGTAACCCTAAGTAACCAGCTCAGGTATGGGGGCTCCATCGAAGCCAGAGTAAAGTTAGCCTCCCAAAAACTGGGCGTACTGTACAGGGCCCGCAGATACTTTAATAGTACACAACTGCTGACCCTGTACAAATCGCAAGTGCGCCCCACGGTTGAATTTGGCAGCCACCTCTGGTCTGGAGCTCCAAAATACCCGAAAAATACCCTCGACTCTGTACAGAAACGGGCGGTCCGTTTGATAGATTCTCTCATCTTAACAGACGGATTGCAATCTTTAGAGCACAGGCGTCGGGTGGGAATGCTATCCTTGTTCTACCGGTATTACAATGGAAGATGCTCCGAGGAACTAGCATCATTGATCCCTTCGGCACCGGTGCATAGTCGGGAAACACGCCAAACGCGTGCCCAACATTTGTACACAGTTGACATTTGTCACATGAGAACGGGTCGTTTCTTCGACTCGTTCTTGTGTTCAACAGCTCGGCTGTGGAATGATTTGGCGGCCTCTGTGTTTCCTCCTTCCTACAACATGGGTCTCTTCAAGACCAATGTTCATTCCTTCCTCTCCTCAAAACGACCCTCCACACAGCATCCCAGATGACATAGGCCCTGAGGGAAACTATTTTCCTCAGGGTCCCCTGTGTGGAGTTAATGTAAAAAAAAGCCAATAAAAATATGAGTAAAGAAAATGAAGATAATTTTGGTAGTTCTTAGTCAGTTAAATATGTCCGAATCGGATAGCTACACATTAACTCAGTTGGTAGAGCTCCGCCCCGGCAAGGTCCTGGGTTCTTGTCCTAGACGTGACCTATCTCGTTCTGATTTAAATTTTTCAGATTTTCGATTGAGATTTCATATTGACGATATTATTCCATAATATTGTCTTTATTTTATTAAAATACTAGCTGACCCGTCGAACTTCATACCGCCATATTTTTTTTTCGTGTATATTTTCGAAATTCGTGAAAGACTTGATTTACTATTAAGCCCGCCTAGGCTTCACACGGGTGATGTACTCTCTCCACCCATCGTCTTGCACCGCAGTTAAAAAATGATATTCATCCTCTCCTCGGCAAAATATAAAGGCGTAGTGTAATGCCTACCTTTTGTCAATATATGAAGATCTCTCACAGACTTCTGTCTCATTCACGCACTCACTTTTCGTATCATGACATTTAAATTTTTTTTTTCTGATTTAAAAAAAAATTCTTTTATACAAACCTTCTCCTGTCAATGAAAAACTCAACAAAACAATAATTATCCAATTTGGTGCAGTCGTTCGGAAGTTATGCGCGTACATACATTTCGGTAGATAGATAGATTACGATTTGAGGTTTTACTCAAAGTTAAAAACGTAAATAAATAATTAGAATTTGTAAATTATTACACGTTGATCGCTGTCATGCTTAATGGATTTTTATAGATTAGAGGCCCTTCGGTTCAGGCTTGGTACGAGAAGTTCAGGGGGCATGTTGGGTATTATGCGGAACTAATGCAACAACATCACAGTTTATTTTAAAGACATCTTTCTATTCTCGGAAGCCACAATTTAATATTTTGGCTGTTCCGTCTGCCGCCGAGAGTTATGTTTAAGAAGACTCGTGGTATTTATAAATAATATAAACTAGCTGGTTCCCGGCATGCGTTGCTATGCCATTTAATGAAGAAATTGTATCTCTCTGCGTGTCCTTTCCCGTTTGTCCCGTTCCCCTTCCGCCTCACCTTCCTCTTCCGCGTCCCCTTCCCCTCACGCGTTACCACTCCGTCTCCTCAACCTTCCCTCTCCCCACTCCACTCCCCCTTTCCCACGAACCCCCCTCCCGAGTTCCCCCATCCCCTCCCCGCTCCCGCATTCCGTACATTTAGTTTTCAAACAGCTCACGTGCCACAATCATATTGCAATTTTTTTGTACAAATTTCATAATGCCAGAGCTCACCAGTAGTTTTATACAAACCTTGTCCTGAAAATAACGAACACAAAAATAAAAGAATTATACAATTTGGTGCAGTCGTTCGGAACTTATGCGCGTACATACATTTCGCGGATTCATTTTTATTTATAGAGAAGATTTCAACCAACACTTCTTCTCGGTTGTGCTGTCCCGCGAGCTTTTGCAATATTTATTCAGTCCATCTATTGGATAAACAGAAACACACGCCCTAGGGGCTCGGTATTTACTATGTCACAAAGTAAATGAGAAGAGGGCAGTAGACTTATAAATGATTTTGTGTATTTGTGAAAAAGGGGTCGAAGAAAGCTTTACGCAGAGTGTGAGAAGAGAAACAATTTAAGATAAATGTTTGTTACATAATATTTTAATGTCGTTTGGAAGATTCTTTAGGTACCTAGGTAAGTCTTCATGAAACTGGTTTCAGAAACTCGACCGGTAACCAGCTGGGAATTAATAGCACTCGTACAGTTTGTCAAATAAGAGTAGAAAATATATGAGGGCGCCGCTGTTGTTCAAATGGCAATACTAAACACATAACTCATGGTGTTAAAGTAAAGCTGTGTAACCTACATTTTTATAAAAAAATTAAAAAGGCATAATAGTGGAAAAAATATTTTTTCATTGCAGTATAGATACCCGCCGATTTCAAAATTATAATTGCGTATAGGTATGTTATTATTATACCTTTGCAATTTTGTGTTAACATAATGAAGAATAACTATAATGTAACAAAATATAAAGCACAGTTTAGAAATTGCTCACATTTATTTAATACTAGATAAAGTACCTAGCGTTGCCTGGGCTTTAGATCATGTCTCTAATTTTAGATCTGAATATATTTAACTCATTCAGATCTAAAAGTAGTGTAACTAAACTCACCATTAGTGATCCTTCCTTTTTATCTATTGTTAAATTCAAATTTAAGTTAAATTAAATTAAAGCAAATCGCTTTATAAATCACCTTTTAATCAATTTCATTGTCATGAAGAAAAAATGTTTTTTAAAATGTGGTTTACTGTGTTCTATACATTTAGTGTCATTGCACTTCAAAAAAATATTTGACAGTTAAATTGGTGTTGCCAGTTTACAAATTTAGTAGTTCAAGTTTTTATATTTTCTACTCTTTTTTGACAGACTATACATGCTCCCTTCAACATCAAATGGCAGTTAGGTACCTACCTACCTATATTTGCATCAGTGTTTCATATTATGTTTCTTTTGGTCGTCCAGTACTTATCAAGATGCAGAACATAAAGATTTAAGCTTCATTAGAAAAGGATATTTTTTACAGCTATGCAATTACTTACACACCGATTATGTATGCAATTTGTCAGGAGTATGCTAATTACCTGATGAGTATTGATAGTTACATACTAGTCTGGCAAGTCGTTGCCGAGTGGTTTCGCCATGGTGAACGTTTGAATTAAAATAAATAATTTGACCAATTCGATCATCTTGGCACTTCAGTCACTCAAATTACATGACTGTCAAAATACTTTTCCACAATGTTCCTGCCCGTCTATAACCCAAACAAAAAGTATTAAATATCTTGGGATTGTAATTGATGAAAAACTACAGTGGAATTCACACAAAGATCTTACCTCAAAAAAGCTAACAAAACTCATCTACTTCTTCAAAAAATTAAGAAATATCTTGTCGATGAGGGATCTAAAGAGGGTATATTATGCTTTATGCCACTCTCGATTGGAATATGAAGTAATAGGATGGGGCTCAGCAGCATCTAATCATTTAAAACAACTTAAGATAACTCAGAATTGCATCATAAAGATCATTCTAAAGGTCCCAATAAGGACGTCAACAACAGAAATTTTTAAACTGTTTGATGTTCCAAGCATACAGAACATCTATGCCAAAAACATTCTAGTACATCACCACAAAAATGATTCAGAGGCAGACACCTCACATGCTCATAAAACCAGAGCCAAACAAACATACATAATTAATATATCAAAGTGTAACTCTTCATTTGGTCAAAGAAGTTCTGAATTTTTAGCAGTAAAGTTATATAACAAACTCCCACCTAGTATCAAACAAATTAAAACAAAAAATAGCTACATTAAGGACATTAAATGTTGGCTGAAGGAACCATCAGAAAATGAACTTACTAGTATACTTAAAACATCGTCATAGAAGTTTCTGGAAAACCTTATCCAAACATTGAAGTTAAACCATAGAAGTCGCTGAAAAACTTATCCAAAGCATAGTCCCCCTCAGCACAGGATCTCCTAGTGAGGAGGACTACGAATATATTTTTTATTTTATATATACATCTAACATGTTTCACATAAAATGTAAAAAATATTATATAGTTACTAAATAAAAAATAAAAAAATAAAAAAGTTCTTCAAGTCTGATCTAACATCGTGTGTAATCATAAAAACATATGCGTCATGTTTACCCTAAATATGAAGTCAAACTTATCGCACGCTTCCGGCAAAAAGCGTAAAATGCGAGAGGTGAAGTGGAACACGAAACTTCAGAAAAGACAACTGGCTTTTTGACGTTGTGTAATTAAAAACACCTAATATTTAACGAAACACTAACTTTGTGTACATTTCTGCAATTATACGATTACGTCAACTGATTTCGACGCAACCGTGCCTTCGTTAGGCAGAATTAAACGAAACCGGTTAGCGAGCTCGTATAAATAACGTAATGTAGGTTCAAAGTTAATATTATTTATATTGGAAAAACAACTCGTAATTTTGAAATCAGAAACAAAGAACATTTAAGGTGTCTTAATAATAATAATTTTTCTGAGTTCGCTAACCATATCATTGAAAATAACCATAGTTTTGAAAAAAATACAGGGATAAATATTCTTCATATTAATCATAAAGGAAAACGTTTAGATAACTTAGAAGCCTTGGAAATTAAAAAATCCCTTAAAAATAATGAATCTATTATCAACAAACAAAAATATTTTCTTATAGCCCAATCATGGATTTGTTTCCCTACCCACCCACTCTACATTAATACATACCCACCCACTCTACATTAATAACTAGCAACGGCCCCACCCCTACCATAATAAAACATTGTTCCCATACATATATCGAAACTGTCAAATTAGTATACGCTTGCCCTGAAGAAGGAACGTTTGTTCTGAAACCGGTCGGATTTACTCATTATATAACTGGTTCAAATAAAGTTGAATTGTTTCATTTATCAAAGTTAATAATTTTCAAAATACATAATATTATCTGCACTGGAATAAAGTGGTTCAAAGAACATAGTTTATGATGGTTTATTTCCACCATTTAAGAATAAAGGGCTCGGGCCGAAGATTGGGAGATGTTCTGGTCGTGGATATGCGTGGCTCCCAGTCCCAGTCCCAGATCTTGTGAAATAAGTATACACCTAAGGTTCCTTTTCACCAGGTGGCACAACCAGCTGGCTACCATGGTGTCCGAGACCGAGTAAGTGAACCGCCATTCAGCGCTATATTTGAGAGCTCGATATCACTCCGCTTGGCTTCATTGGTTCATCAAACCAATGAAGCCAAGCGGAGACCAGGGGTCGTAGCATGGTTGATCGACGTTTTATCGAAAATGTCGGTAACTTGTCATCGCTCCCGAGTACGACTGCAGGCCGCTAACGAAGAAATAACAGTTCACTTAAAATAAATTAGAAACCCTTAGTCGTTGTGAATTGTTGTTTCTTCGTTAGCGGCCTGCGGTCATGTTTAGGAGCAATGTCAAGTTATCGACATTTTCGATAAAACCCATATCGACCGACCATGCTAGGACCCCAGGTGAGAGACCCCACATAGAGCATTATACTGGTTTTGCCAACGTGGTGTCCCCATTAAATAGAGCCCTAAATAAAATAAAAAATAAACAGAACTGTGGGCCTAGTCACTAATTTTTGTAAACCTCCGTTTCATGAAGTTACGGGTTTAGCTACGTCACATACCCGTTGTTGTTGTTATTTAAGTTGGCGAATCTGTCAAAATACGGGTATGTGACGTAGCTAAACCCGTAACTTCATGAAACGGAGGTTTACAAAAATTAGTGACTAAGCCCCCAGGGTGTTAATGTGTGGGTGTTCAGCAGTTTAATTAACACAGGAAGGGTTAAGTACCCTACCTAAATGTGACTACTAAACTATACATTAACACGAACTAAAAATCGATGTGTGTGTTGTAAAGAAGTATCACCTTCCCCCCTCCGTCCCTTTTATTTTCTTGAAACCCCCCCCCCCCGCCCAAACTAGAACCTGGAACATGGCTATGCCCGTGTAATGGTGAAACATTTTTTTACGCACCGCGTTCAGAGTTCCTCCGATAAATTTGCCTGTGTAATCATCATTATCATTATCATCATCATCATCATCATTACATAGTATAAAATGAAGTCGCTCAAAATGTATGTGCGCGTTAATCTTTTAAACTACGCAACGGATTTTCATACGGTTTTCACCAATAGATAGAGTGATTGAAGAGGAATGTTTATATGTATAATACATGTAAATTATATTAGAGAAAAGCCGAGAAATTCAAAGAAAACATAATTTTGTGCGATTTAAAATGGCTGGCGGGCCGTACTCTAAGTCACTTTTGAAATTCGTTCTACGGAAGAAATTGGAAAATAGATGTCCTTGAGTAAGTAGGTATTTGATTTTCCATTTTCAAATATCCAGTGTTGCATTGCAAGCATTGTATAATTAGTGGCGATCGCTAACTATATTATAATATAAATAAAAAATAATAATAATAATATAGTTGATTCAAGAGTAAGGTTTATATCTATAATACATGCTTATTATAGTAGAGAAAAGCCGAGAAATTCAAATAATCAATTCAGGCAGCGGGCAGCGGGTAGCTGGCAAGCGGGTGGTGTGGATTTTATAAAGATTGGGTAATGGGGTTGTGTTTCGTTAGCCACAGCAACGTGTGGCCGGGTCTGCTGGTTTAATATAAATTTATACGAGTCAATCAATTATTATCTTTGTTCGAGGAGGAAAACAGGATCCCGTCTTTAAAAATATTTCGATACATTTACCAAAATAAACACATGATCTGCCAGCCGAAGAATTCGTGCTGTTTGTTGCCAAACGGTAGTGAAAGAATATAATATAATTATTTTTTTAGTATAAATGAAAATACAAAATAGGTCGGAAAGGTAACCGCTAGAATTCCTAGAATCATACGTCATGAGCTTTCGCGAATGTATACTGTAATTAGTAATCCAATAAATAATAAATAAAATAATAAAAGAAAAGGTTTTACGAATAATCACAGTCATTCGAAATCAATGGGTTAAGATACATGTAATAGATTTCAAGAAAATAAATCCCACGTTGTTGTTAATTTGTTATTTAATCTTTATTCATTGATTTTTTTCGTACATTTAGTATTAAAAACTCATAAAATACAGTTTAAGAAATACACTTACACGGGTTAAAAATAATCTTGGTAAGTGCCTTCATATACAAATCACAAAAATATTTTTTAATTATCCTACCAAGAGTGCCAAGACCTGTGGCTTCCTTTAAGACCTTAATTACAATGTTTTTTATGCCCGATGTTTTTCAATATTTCTGGCGTTAACCTTCAAGGATGTTCTAAATAACCGTCTCAAATTATGGAGAGGGAATAATAATAATAACATTTGGCTAATTTATAGAGCGCCGTTTTTTGTGAAAAAACACCTCAAGGGCGCTGTACAAATAAGTATTTAAAGGAATAATATTACTGGCTTACAACTAAGATTTACAATTATAACTAGTGACTTACATCGAAGACTTATAGCTGGTGACCTTTTTTACTGGCTTATGATTAAGATTTACAATTATAACTAGTGACTTATATGTAAGACTTATAGCTAGTGATTTATGACTAAGACATATAAATGTTGACCTAAAGCAAATGACTTAATAATATACATATTTACAATTAGATTAAGATTAGCGTCAGAAGAAGTAAGAAGAAAGAATAATATATAATATGTTCTGTAATGAGCGTATTTCGAAAACCAAAGTAAAGAATTTTAAGATACTCTCAGGTAGGTATTTTTATTTAAGGGTGTGAGAGCCCAAAAAGGTAGGTTTTTAATTTGGACCTAAATTCTGTTGGGCTTGTTATGCATCTAAGTTTCGGAGGGAGTTTATTCCAAGCCTTCGGCCCGGACACTCCGAAAGCGCGATCTCCAAATTTAGTATTGGACTTGCGTTTAGGTTCCATTAGTTTGCCTATAGCTGATGAGGTTGCTGATTTAAGGGTTGACGGCCTCGGACCAGTATTTTCCGGGACACATAGGTCAGAGATATAAGGTGGGGCTATATCATTGATCGATTTAAACACTATCCAGCACAACTTGTACTGGATTTTTTCAGGGCACTTGAGCCAGTGAAGGTTACGAAGATGTTCTGAAATGTGTGAATATTTAGAGACTCCGGTTATGAGCCGTGCCGCTGCATTAAACACGGATTGAAGTTTGCCAGTTTGATGTTTTGGAAGGCTGGCGTAGATGCCGTTACAGTAATCGAGACGACGTAAGACTTGATTAGGAGTTTTATTGCCTCTGTAGGAAGGGAAGGTGAATTTATATATTCATTTCATAATGGGTAAACTTCAAAATTATATGGAAGGTTGGGGTCCCGCCTAATGCCCGTTTTAAGTCTGAAAATATTACACAATTGACACATGTTTAATAATATGTACACTTTAAGGAAATTAAAAATTCCATAGGTACTCATTTTACATAGTTTATTAAAGAGATTCATTAACGCAACATCGGCGAAATACGGGGTAAAAACTTTTACATTATTTTACTCATAATTACCGGCATCAATCGCTATAACTGATTTTTTCTTCTGAATAGGATGAATCCAAACAGTGGCGGCTCGAGCACATTTTTTGTGGTGGGGACCGTCATTTTTTGTGTAGACATTTTCATGTTTTTTATGTTGTGTTTTACAAAAAAAATGAGTTATTGCGTCTGTCTTGTGCTCCCACGAATTTTCGTGTTTTGTCAAACTTTCCGATAAATGTTTAAAATTTATAAGATTAAAATTAGTTTTAAATCTTATACCCAGCTTGAGTACACCGTATCATACCAAAAAGTAAACTTATTGTATAATTTTCAGTTAAAAGTCGACTTCATTAATTCTTTTTAATAGAATTTTTATTTCTTATTAAAAGTATAATAAAAGTATATAAAGTAAAATAGATCAGAGGATAAGTCACGCACCTAACCAGGAACACCAACTAGGTACCTACATACTAAGTTTAGTAAAATATTAAGTTTAATAAAAATACACAAGATAATCATTGGCACTTTCGTCTAAATTACCTTTGATGTGTATTTACCACGAGAATGGCGCTATAGAAATAATCCGATCAATCTTATTTATCAAATAAATAAATAAATCGATGACAATATTACGATTTACTAAACGTCAAATACGATTATAAAACGCCTAACATGAATTCCGGCCCGTGCATAACTGATCTACTTCAATTAGAAATAAAACAAATATTCACAATCTTCACAGGGGGATTCTTGAACCGGTCCCCGCGATTATGGTATAGATGGTTCAAGTGCGCATGCGCGGATCCCTAAAATCACATACAAAAATATTCAGCGCGCGCAAAAACTTCATTTTCATCGCCGTGTTGTCCCCTAACTGCGCAGTAGTCAGTGCGCACAGTTAAGCGGGCGCTAGTATCTAGTACCTATGCGTCGAGTCGAGTCCGAAGTAGCCGACCGGTCGCGTTTCGCGTTAGTATTAGTTTAGTATGCTATAAGGAAGAAAGGAGAGCGGTCGCACGTTTGTTCGCAGAAATATCTCAAATTTCGAGCCTAAAAATTATCCAAATTAATTTTTTAGATTATATTTTTAAGAGCAATGACACTTTTATGTTGAGAACGCATTAATTATTTTTTGTGAACACAAAGAATTGTCAATTTTTTCTTGGTATGTTTCTGGAATAACTGGTGGGGACTGTCCCCATGGTCCCCTTATGGGGAACCGCCACTGAATCCAAATGACTTTTTTACCTTTAGAGGCTGCCGACCTTTGTCGATGGTGAAGACGGCGAAGAAGATCTTCCAGATGAGGTCATTTTATTACTTCGGCGACTTCAGGGGGTTCAACATCAGTCGATGAAGAGAATTTTGATGACAATGATTTTCATGAAGACGCTGCATTTAGCCATATGTTCGGGGATATGGCAGGAACTTTGCAAGTCCATTTCAAGAGTGAGTGAACCTTCAACAACTCCATCCCAATTCAAACCATCAATATCTTTGTTGTCAGTGCCAAGGGAAGATCTTTGGAAGAAATCGAAACCTAGTTATTCGCGAGTGCCAAATAACGTATTTGTTTTCCGTACTGGTGTCATAAGAGAAAATTGACTGAACTTTGGAAGTCCACTTCAAGAGGCTGATGAGTGAACCTTCAACAACTTTATCCCAACTCGAACCATCAACATTTTCGTCGTCAGTGCCAAGGGAAATGCGTTGGAAGAAATCGAAACTTCGTTATTCACGAGTGCCAAATAACGTTTTTGTTTTTTGTACTGGTACGATAAGAGAAAATTGACTACGGCAGGAACTTTGGAAGTCCACTCCAAGAGGCTGATGAGTGAACATTCAACTACTCCATCCCAACCCCAACTATCAACATATTCGTCGCCGGTGCCAAGGGATGCGTTGGAAGAAATCGAAAGTGCCAAATAACGTATTTGTTTTTCGTACCGGTGACGGTAAGAGAAAATCGACTAAAGAACATTCGTATATTAAAATCGACAAAACAAATGAATAAATTGCAAAGAGGGGAATATGATTAGAGATTCGAAAAAACAATGAGATAAGATGCTGATTGTATAGTGCTTTACTTATAGTGACTTCTAATTTTGATAACGTAGAGCCAATTAGAAACGTAACTACTATTCAAATATTTAAAAAAAGATATATAAATGTCACTCAACCCAGTATGATCGTTTTAGGGGAGGAGTTGATTTAGTGGATAATTTCGTTTCGAACTGTAGAATAAGGGTTCATGATAAAAAGTGGTGGGCCAAATTCTCCAACTTCTGTGATGTAGCACTATGTAAAGCATGGAAAATGGTTCATCCATATGAAAATTTGAGCCTTTCCTTTGAGTACCTATGAATCAATTTTATCAATATTTTTTTTTATTTTAAATTTTATATTAATTTTATTTTAAATTGTGGACACTTTTTAATAAAACTAGTATGGCACCGAAACGACTGAAATTTTGGATTCTTGCTGAGATTCGTGGTCTGTACACGAATAAATCAAAATCTGCCAAAAGAAGGATTAAAAAAAACACAGTTTAAACACTTGTGGTCGGTCCTTTAAGCACCTGGGGTCGGTCGTTTTAAAACTTGGGGTCTGCCATAACTTCGGCCCTATGTCACCGAAACGGTTGGAATTTTGGATTCTTACTAAGAATCATAGTCTGCACACGAATCAATCAAAAAATCTGTCAAAAAAAGATTTTTTTTTAAAATCATCGTTTTAACACTTGCACTTGGGGTCGGTCGTTTTAACACATGGGGTCGGTCATAACTTCGGACCTATGGCACCGAAACGACTGAAATTTTGGATTCTTATTATGATTCATGCTCCGTAAACAAATCAATCAGCCCTTTCACACCGAAACGACTGGAATTTTGGATTCTTACTGAGAATGATGATCTGCACACGAATCAATAAAAAAATCTTTCAAATGAATTTTATTTTAAATGTGCATAGTTTTGTGGACACTTTTTAACAAAACTAGTTTGGCACCGAAACGACTGAAATTTTGGATTCTTACTGAGATTCATGCTCCGTAAACGATACAATCAGCCCTTTGGCACCGAAACAACGAATCGATAAAACAATCTTTCAAATGAATTTTATTTTAAATGTTTATAGTTTTGTGGACACTTTTTAACAGCACTAGTATGGCACCGAAAAGACTAAAATTTTGGATTCTTACTAAGATTCATGCTCCGTAAACGAAACAATCAGCCCTTTGGCACCGAAACGACTGGAATTTTGTATTCTTACTGAGAATCATGATCTGCACACGAATCAATCAAAAATCAAATTGAATTTTATTTTAAATGTTTATTGTGTCAATAACTTCGTTTCAGATACCCGTGGACTTTTGTTATATTGTAAAACACTTTTTAATATAGAGTCGTTTTATTTACAATCGCTATACAAGAATGAGGCCGCTATAATTAGATGTGACAATGATACAAAAGAAGTCAGTATAAGACAAGGGGTGAGACAGGGATGCTCTCTGTCACCTGTTCTTTTTAACGCTTATATACAAAGTGCGATTGATGACTTGAGAGAGAGAATGAGTCACAGAAAAGGTGTAAAGATACACGGGCAAAAGGTGGATATGATAAGGTTTGCTGACGATATTGCTTTGGTTGCTGAAAGCGAAGAAGAACTGCAAGAGGCCTTAACAAACATGCAAAGCATTCTTCAAAACAATTACAACATAAAGATAAATAAAGACAAAACAAAGCTGCTGACTGTAGGCCGAACGCAACATCAGATGAGAGTAGAGATGTCAGGAGTTCCACTAAAGAACACCAAGGAGTTTGTCTACCTCGGGAGCAAAATAACATGGGACGGTCGGTCTAAGAGCGAGGTCGACAGCCGTATACACCAGGCTAGGGTTGCATTCAATAAAAGGTCGAAAATAATAGAATCGAATAATATAGACCTGAAACTGAGAAAACTCCTCATCAAGACCTATGTATGGAGTATCTTGATGTACGGCTGCGAAACATGGTGCCTATCCGAAAGAGATAAACGGAGACTAGAGGCTTTTGAGATGTGGTCCTATAGAAGACTACTAGGAATTTCCTGGAGAGACCACATCACAAATGAGGAGGTTCTTCAAAGAATCGAAGGAGGAAGGCACCTGCTCAAGACCTTGTCCGAAAGGCGCGCAAGATGGATCGGCCATGCAATAAGGCAAGAAGGCCTCTTGCATGCCATAATGGAGGGTATGACCGAGGGGACAAACGCTAGGGGACGCCCACGCCGAGAGTACCTGGAGGACCTGCTGGTGGACGTGCGCTGCTTATCATATGCAGACTTCAAAAGAGCCGCACAAGACAGGGAAGAGTGGAAGAAACGAATAGATGAAATTGCTGCAAACCAATCTCAGGATTGAAACCAGAGAGAGAGAATAATCTGGCCCGGACCCCGCCTCGGGGATTTAACCCTAGAGTGGGCGCGCTATGAGCATTTTGCCGCCCTCTGCAAAAAAACGTTAACAATACTTAAATCTACTGCGCTAAAACTTTGCGCTTTTTAGTAGCTGCCCCCACTTTCGTTCGCAACCCGTGGCAAAAGACTGGACACCGTCAATGCGCGGGGAGCCGCTTGAGATAGAAGTGGGTTGATTCACTCATTTTACGGAATCAATTCCGGACCTATATTCGACTGAGTGGACTCGATTCACTGGACTCGCTCCTTTGATTCCGGCGATTCCACCGGACTCACCGAATCAAACTCATTGTGGCGTTCCGCCGGAGTCGTTGAATCGGCCGGAATCAAACTCAGTTTGGCTCTTGCTGATTCAATGCCAGAGTTGATTCCGCCGGACTCGCCGAACCAAACTCATTGTGGCGCTCCGCCGGAGTCGTTGAATCGGCCGGAACCAAACTCAATTTGACTCCTGCTGATTCAATGCCGAGAGTTGATTCAGCTGAACTCGCCGTACTCGGTGGAATCGTAGAACGTTACGGAGTTAAGGAATCATGTGTTTAAGTAGCCGGGCGTGTGTACATTAACATGCTATTGTTTATTGCGAGCGAGAAGTCTTATCTTTATATAGCTAATAATAATGTATTTGACATGAGTGATATCTTTGTCGGCTTTATGAGAACCGTGTAAGATATTTACGATAAATTTGAAACTTACGAACAGTGGAGTCCTTGTATAGCAGTGAGCCATGGAACCGGCAGATGAAGGATGAAAGTAAACTGAATGCTGTTGAAATGAGATCCCTGAGGCGTATATGTGGTGAAACTATGTATGATCGTGAGAGAAATGTGGAGATCCGCAAATAATGTAAGGCTGATGTAAGCATAATGAGTAAGATTAAGAAGGGGACCCTCAGATGGTTTGGGCAAGTAGAGCGAATGAACGAAGAAAGTAGTGTAAGGAGAATATATGCCAAAATGTGAATGGTGGAAGATGTTGGGGACGCCCGGGGAAGACATGGCAAGATCAAGTGAATCAGATACTTGAGTCGGGCCATGTCAAAAGTCAGAATAAAAGAAGAGTATGTTTGAGACGATGTATGAATGTGACTGAGGCAAGGAGTGTGTGCCAAGATCGAGTTGTTTGGCGGTCATTCCTCTCAGGAATGAGAAAAACCCCTGCGGAGAAACGGCGTGATGGTTAGTTAGATATTTTACGTTCTTCATAAAACTAGTAATTCACCAGAGTATCACCGGCGCGAACTTCGGGAAGGCAAATTTGCTCCGTGATGACCGACAAAAGGTAAAAAGCAGTGCTCCTTGCTATCTTTTGACTAAGATATAATGCTATTTCTTTTCGAAAAATGTTTTCACGCTGTCATCGCGCCCCGCTAGAGCAATACAACGCCGCCCCGCTTGCGCCACACACCTCATCCCGTGAATAAGTCCTGTATTCTCACTCTGTCACTCGTTCCCGAGTGATAGAGTGACAAATCCCCGCCCGGCCTGCGCCGGGCACCTCCTCCCGTAAATGATTCCTGCCGCCCGGCCCGCGTCGCACACCTCCTTCCGCTTCAACCTCGCCCGAGTGCGAGCGACTCCGGAACTGATTCATAACATTTTGCGGACTCGGAACGAATCAAACGCATTCGGACTCGGAATCTTTGGATTCGTTCCGGCCGGAACGACACACTTCTAGCTTGAGAAGGAGGTTGTTACCATCGAGTGTCGTCCGGCGGCAATTTGCTCACTGCGCGCCCACTCACGTAACTAAAAATTGTGCTGTATATTATTTACGATTTAATTTTTTTTTGTTCTCAAAAAGAAAATTATTCACTTATTATGAAAAATACAAGGGATACTTGTAGTTTAATGTAAGAATTACTTGTGTATAAGGTAGGTACTTCTAAATAAAGAAACTAATAAGTAGTTTGACACTCTTAGTTCACCACAAAATTACAGTATTGTTGGTAGAGTGAAAAAGTGAATATTCTATTACGTATCATTATAAACGCAAGTTTATAGCAATTGGACATTTCATTATGCTTAGAGTAAATAAGATTTGTTTATTTACATAGTTGAAATGTACCAGTAAATTTAGTTGTACGGACCTGCTGCAAAGTCTGAAATGATTACATTTTATAATGAAACCAAAGGTGGTGTTGATGTCGTGGACCAAATGAAAGAAGTGTATTCTGTTGGTAGAATGACTCGCAGATGGCCAATGAGGTTGTTTTTTTTTCAAAGATGAATATTGCCGGTATAAACAGCCAAATAATTTACAAAGCCAATACTGTACACTTGATGCTACGCCGACAGTACTTGCGGGAGATTGCGATGGTCCTGGTTAAGACATATATGACCGCAAGGTCTTCTGTAGATACCTTAAATATTCCTCTGAGGAACCAAATTGCTCGTTTTGTTCCTATAGAACAAGCATCATCTTCAAAGAAGGAAGGCAAATGCAGTATATGTCCATCAAAGAAAAATAAGCGCACGAAAAAAGGGTATTGCAGATGCTCAAAATTACTGTGCAATGAACATTGCACATACTTATGTGAAGACTGTTTCGCCAAAGCATATCCTCTAGATATGGAAAATATTTAATATTGTTATTTTTTTCCATTTTTAATAAATATTATACAAGGATAATGTAGGATAACTAAAAAAAGTTAATTTAAATATTAAATTTTGTAAAGTCGATTGTAAACCAAAATTCCTTCAACAGAGTTCAATAAAAATGTTAATTTGTCATACCTTATTAGTGATTTACTTTAATCCTAAGAAAAGAAATTAATTAAATTGCATTATTCCTTTTTAAAATTTTCCACGAAAATGAGCGGCAAAATGCTCCCCACGCGCCCACTGACGTTTTACGGAAAGACGCGCCCACTCTAGGGTTAAGCGAACTTTACCCTAGGTATAGTTTAATGCGAGAGAGAGATTTTCTTGAACAACACCCTTTTTATAGTATTAAAAAATAGAAATTACCCGGAGATAAGGCATTCCAATAATCAACAATAACAAAAATAACCGACCGTCGGGCCCTACTGGTCACGTGGCGTATTCTCGCTAGCCAGTGTCAATAACTAGATACAATAAAATTACCGAGATGTCTCTAGTGTTCACTATTTCTTAATAACCTGATCAAGATTAAATCAATGATTAACTACAGCAATCATCTCATAGATGTCTCTAATGTTCTTAACACACCCCTCCGAAATGTATTGATTTTGATAAATTCAAACATTTCCAAATCTAAACTAATGGTAAGTTCAAATTTATATATCCAGACAGATTAACAAACAAATATATAAAGGAACTGAAAACTATAGCGTTAATGTAGTAAAATAAACTTACTTTTCATTTAACAATAAATATTTAAAAACCAAATCAACCCAAAAAAAAAAATATCCTGTCATTAATTTAAATTAGGTAATTCGTTATCTATAATATTAAATTTTATTTAAGTATTAACTAACATTAACATTTGGCAAATTTGTGTGCCTTAAAGCATAAATAAAAATTAAAAAATACTCTCTATTAGTTAATAGTAATTAGTCAATTGAAACTAAATAACGTAGTAACGTTATTTAGTTTCAAAATAACGTAGTTACGTTATTTAATTTCATTTGAAAATTTAGCCTATTTTCATTTTTCAAACTCTCTTAAACAAAATACTAATACTGACAATATATAAATAAAAATTCCACGTTATCAGAAACAACAAAAAAAATAAACTCATATACCAAAACATGTAAGATAGATAACCTCCACCTAGAATAAAATTTATCAATTTAAAATTTTTAACTAAATAATTTAAATAAACTAACATGCAAAAATAATAATTTCGTAATAACGACCCATTATAACACAAACACTCAAGTCTTGAAGCCCGAAATTTGTCATCTGCTTGATCCTTCATGAGAGCTGCAGCGAGGACCTCCCATTTCTCTTTCATCATTGGAGGGCCAAGATCATCCAGCTGGTCAAGGGACCAGAAAGGCGTGTTGTAGATCTCAAGATTGCTGTGTTAGGCCTTAAGTTTCTTCCTTTTTGTTTGAACTTTTTTCATCTTTTTCGGGAACTTCTTTCTTCTTTTTATGGAATCTTCTTTCTTCGTTTTGTGGGAATCTTTTTCTTCTTTTTATGGAATCTTCTTTCTTCGTTTTATGGGAACTTCTATCTTCTTTTTTGGAATCTTCTTTCTTCTTTTTATAGGAACTTCTTTCTTCTTACGGGGGCTTCTTTCTTCTTCTTACGGGGGCGGGTTCATCTGGCCGGTTCCAGATCGCCATCCAGGAGCAGCAAACATATTTGGTTGTAGAATGTCCCTTGAACTTTTAGAGTGGTTACTCTCACCGTTCCATCAGCTCCAGGAAGAGAGGATAGAACGCGGGCCATATTCTATACAGTAGGCGGCAGATTATTCTTTCAGGGGTAATGAACAGAATTTTGGTTATGGGACGCCCGAAAGTTCCTTGTGAAGTCCTGAGGGTGACCACCCTCACAATGCCATCAGACTCAGGATGAGAGGATAGAACGTGAGCCATCCTCGACCAGGTCATCCTTCTTTAAAAACCTCTGACCACTGGTTTGCCATTTATTTCTTCTCTGAAGTTCACCGAGGTAATCTTTTTTCCATCTGGACCAAAAAACATTGAATTAGCTCTGAATTTATATTGACTCAGTCAAACATCAGCGTCTCCCATTCATCTTCTTCAAGCATACCAGATAAGTGCCCAAGGAGAGGGTAAGGAATGAGAGGGTTAAAATTAGTAGGATCATTGGATGCAAGTGTTAAGTGTTTAAACAATCTTGATCTTTCATAAAGCATCCTACACAATTACACTTTCATGTAATAAAAGCGCCCTTGAGGTGATTTTTCACAAAAACGGCGCTATACAAATTATCCAATTATTATTATTATTATTAAAAATAATATAACTCATAACAACTCCCTAAAATTTTGAACTTTGTCAACATTATTCATAGTCTGCACACGAATCAATCAAAAAATCTGTCAAAAAAATATATTTTTTTAAAATCATCGTTTTAACACTTGGGGTCGGTCATAACTTCGGACCTATGGCAACGAAACGACTGAAATTTTGGATTCTTACTACGATTCATGCTCTGTAAACGAATCAATCAGCCCTTTGGCATCGAAACGACTGGAATTTTGGATTCTTACTGAGAATCATGATCTGCACACGAATCAATCAAAAAATCTTTCAAATGAATTTTATTTTAAATGTGTATAGTTTTGTGGAAACTTTTTAACAACACTAGTATGGCACCGAAACGACTGAAATTTTGGATTCTTACTAAGATTCATGCTTCGTAAACGAATCATTCAGCCCTTTGGCACCGAAACGACTGGAATTTTGGATTCTTACTGAGAACATGATCTGCACACGAATCAATCAAAAAATCTTTCAAATGAATTTTATTTTAAATGTGTACAGTTTTGTGGACACTTTTCAACAACACTTGCCCATACTAGTTTTTTTTTCAGTCGTTTCCGTTCCATAAACGAAACGACTGAAAGTTTGGAATCATGGTCTGTGCACGAATAAATCAAAAAATTTGCCAAAAAAAGAATTTAAAAAAAAAACCATCGTTTTAACACTTGGGTCGGTCGTTTGAGCACTTGGGGTCGGTCGTTTTAACACTTACCTTAACTTCGGCCAATGGCACCGAAACTACTGAAAATTTGGGTTCTTACCAAGAATCATGGTCTGTTCACGAATCAATTAAAAAAATCGTCAAATGAATTTTATTTTAAATATTTATTTAAAATTTTGTATAAATTTTATTTTAAATTGTGGACACTCTTTAACAACACTAGTATGGCACCGAAACGACTGGAATTTTTGGATTCTTGTTGAGAATCATGGTCTGTACACGAATAAATCAAAATCTGCCAAAAGAAGGATAAAAAAACGCAGTTTAAACACTTGCGGTCGGTCCTTTAAGCTCTTGGGGTGGGTCGTTTTAAAACTTGGGGTCTGCCATAATTTCGGCCCTATATTACCGAAACGGTTGGAATTTTGGATTCTTACTAAGAATCATGGCCCGAATCAATCAAAAAAATCTTCCAAACGAATTTTATTTTAAAAATGAATCGTTTTGTGGGCACTTTGTAACAACGAATCAATCAAAAAATCTGTCAAAAAAAGAATTTAAAAAAAAATCATCGTTTTAACACTTGGGGTCGGTCGTTTGAGCACTTGCGGTCGGTCGTTTTAACACTTGGGGTCGGTCATAACTTCGGACCTATGACACCGAAACGACTGAAATTTTGGATTACTAAGAATCATGGTCTGTTCACGAATCAATCAAAAAATCAAAAAATCTTAAAATTAATTTTATTTTAAATATTTATTAAAAAATTTTATATAAATTTTGTTTTAAATTGTTGACACTTTGTAACAACACTAGTATGGCACCGAGACGACTAAAATTTTGGATTCTTGCCGAGAATCGTGGTCTGTACACGAATCAATCAAAAAATCTTCAAATTAATTTTATTTTAAAATTTTATATAAATTTTATTTTAAATTGTGGACACTTTTTAACAACACTAGTATGGCACTGAAACGACTGAAATTTTGAATTCTTGCTGAGAATTGTGGTATGTACACGAATAAATCAAAATCTGCCAAAAGAAGGAAAAAACACAGTTTAAGCACTTGCGGTCGGTCCTTTAAGCACTTGGGGTCGGTCGTTTTAAAACTTGGGGTCGGCCATAACTTCGGGAAAAAAAAAACAAATTTGCCAAAAGAAGGATTAAAAAAACACAGTTTAAACACCTACATGTTCCCTTGATCAAATCCTAAATAAGGCTTTAAGGCACCAGGACACCGTAAAAAAAAATTATCATTTTTTATGTCATTTTTGAAAGATGTAATTGTTAAAAATGCTCTCACCATTTTTTGAAATGAAATTCGAAAAATTGACGGAGAGGCAACATTTTATGTGAAACCGTTTATCCTACAGCAAAACACTGAATGCGTTTTTCTCGAAACTTTGAATGCGTTTTTCTCGAAACTTTGGATGTGTTTTTCTCGAAACTTTTTTTACGCGTTTTTCAACCTGGTTGACAACATATTAATAAAACTATACATTCGATTTGCATTCACCAATTCTTAAACTGTTCGAAAATCCAGTGTCGATGGCACCATCTAGGGGAATTTAGATATCTAGAAAAAAGAATAAATGGCGGCTTAGCCAGTTTATTTTCGATTTTTTATCGTAATTTTTCGTCGTTCATAAAAATAAAAAAAATAGAAGGGGCCCTTTATAAAAAAATCCCAATGTGGTGCCATAGTGACCGGGTTTTCTAACAGTGTAAGATCTGGTGCATGTAAATCGGATGTATGGTTTTTCTAATATGTTGTTAACCAGGTTGAAAAACGAAGTTTCTCGAAAAACGCGTTCAAAGTTTTGCTGAAGTATAATTCAACATACAAACTGTTTAAAACGGTTTCATATAAAATTCTGTATCTCCGTCAATTTTTCCGAGGAGGGGAACTCGGGAAGGGGGAGGGGAATTTGGGAGTGGGGTTCGCGGGACGGGGGAAGGGGGGAGAAGAGTGGAGAGAGGGAAGGTGGAGGAGGCGGAGTGGGAACGCGAGAGGGAAAGGGGACGCGGGAGAGGAAGGGAGGCGGAAGGGGAACGGGACGAATGGGAAAGGACACGCAGGGAGAAACAATTTCTTTATTAAATGGCACAGCAACACATGCCCCACGTATAACTTGGGTACCAGCGAGATGTTAATAAAATAAGCATATACAATAGATAAACAGCCCTCTCTGGCTCTGAAAGCAATGTAGGTATATAATATGTTTCCATTAACATTTTTTTAGAATGTTTTCACATCCACGGTCGTTTATCAATTGAATAAAATTTTCAAGTTCTTTTAGTCAGAGAGATTTCAATCTCTAATCTAATTTTGCAATTATATGTTTATGTGTAGATTCATTGTGAATTATATTAAATATTTCTATTTATTTATTAATTTTATTTTAGTAGTTTGTATATTTTAGTTTACAAATTTCCAATTAATTATAATGTTTCATATTGCAAACCAAATTTTATGTAGATTTATGTAGCTCCTACAAAACGTCTTGAACTTTCCAATTGGTGTGGACTTTAAAGTTTCTGGCAGCGTGTTATATAACTTCATCCCTTTGTACGTAAACTGTTCTGCGTATTCGCCTTGTCCTTTTTTTGAAGCTTGATTTCCTCGCACGTCCTTATGTTATGTCTGTGAATGTCCTTGTTGGATATAATTTTATTTGAGTAGTATTTTGGTAAAATGTTGTTAATTATTTTATGTATAAATATCATCGTATTCAAGGTCAGCATCTGTTTCACGGTTAGCCAATTCAGTTCCTTAAACATTTTAATTTTGTTTACCTTTGAACATCTATTTCGCCGTAGTATTATTCTCATTGCCCTGTTTTGGAGAATTTGAAACTTATTTTGTTCTCGTTCGTTACATAGGAAAAGGATAGTATGAGCAATAGTTAAAATGTGGAGCAATTGATTTGTAGATAGTGATTGCAATTTTACTAGATAGTTTTTGCCGAATTCTTCCCAAAAAAGATTTTTTTCCCAATTTTCTTTTGTCTGTATTCAGCATGCTTGTTGAATGTTAGTTTGGAATCTAATATAACTCCTAAGTAATTCATTTCAGTAACCTTTTCAATAATTTCACCATCAATTTTAATTTTGCTTTCACTGGATGTCTTCTTATATCCAATCACCATGCGTTTTTTTTTTTTAATTTAAGCTTATTGATTTTTAGCCATCTTGATACATTGTTTAGCTCTTTATTTAAAATATTTATTAGTTCTTCATAGTTATCTCCAATTAAGTATATTGTGTATCATCGACAAAAAGTCGTACTTTGTATTTTGAAAATATTTTCACCATGTAATTAATACATACAGAGTATGAACAATAGAGGTCCAAGGACCGATCCTTGTGGTATTCCTAATTTATTTTCCATTGGTTTTGAAAATGGTTTATTAATTCAAAGCCCTCGCCGGGCCGCCCACGCCATCAGCATCATGTGATTTGCAAGCAACCATCAACCATCAACCAGCAACCAGCAACCAGCAACCAGCAACCAGCAACCAGCAACCAGCAACCAGCAACCAGCAACCAGCAACCAGCAATCAGCAACCAGCAACCAGCAACCAGCAACCAGCAACCAGCAACCAGCAACCAGCAACCAGCAACCAGCAACCAGCAACCAGCAACCAGCAACCAGCAACCAGCAACCAGCAAACAGCAACCAGCAACCAGCAACCAGCAACCAGCAACCAGCAACCAGCAACCAGCAACCAGCAACCAGCAACCAGCAAACAGCAAACAGCAACCAGCAACCAGCAACCAGCAACCAGCAACCAGCAACCAGCTACACGCCGGCCCCCGTGTAGAGCTACGCGCCGGCTCCCTGAAGATCTGTGATCTTCACCGCCGCTGCTTCCTGACCATCATCAGCAGCAACACCGAGCAACACTCACTGCACCACCGTCACTCCGGGATTGGTATATTTATGGTCACTCCGCACCGCATCGACCTTCGCTACATAGCTACAATAAACAGTTACTCACTACTTCAACCTGACGCCTCATTCATTTCGTCCCCCGTCGCATATATATATTATTATTCATTCCTTCCTTCCATTACGTTAAATAATGCTGTTTCACGTGAGTTATTACTCTTTGTGTCTTCTCGCCACGTTCCTTTGCTAGCGAAGTTAGTGGGGAAACATTGCACGTGTTTTAGGTCATTCTGTGAATAGAGAACTCCAGTCCAAATTTTTTATTTTTTTTAATGAATAAAGACCTTCAAACTTAAATAACTGCATTTTTATTTTTATTTTTATTTTTATAGTTAGTTTTAATAGTTAAAATAATTGTCAAAGTTTTAATTTTTCTAGACCATCAGAAAAGCACCATATCTATGGTGGATTGTTAATATGATGATATGGTCTTCACCCACCGATAGTTTATTTACCTTCAAGTTGTCATATTGAGTCAGTGATGTTATGTCGAGGGAAATTTCCCTATATCTAGGGGAGAAAAATATTTTTTAGGGATAAGGGAAATCAGGACAAAATCTAGGGAAATTTCGAACTCTGGCAAAATGTTTATTACATATGACAATATTACTGGTATTATTTATATATATATATATATATTTTTTTTGGAATTCTTATGAATCTTAATTATTGTTCATGTACTTACTTGCAATGTTATTTTTAACACTGACAACTCAAAATGATATTATATGTATCTAAAAAGATAAATGGGACCTCTGAAAAAAAAAATTATTTATGTTTTAAGTTCTGTTTTTTTGGTGATTGTGGTTAATTTTTATTTTGCATAGTGTTTTTTTTATTTGGAATTCAGTTTCTAATTCAGTGGTGAGTGCATTCGTACTTTTAAATTATTACTTCACGTAGCAAAAAGTGCTTTATTTGGAAAAACACAGTATTATTAGTATATTTACCAAGTTCCGATATCTTTCCAATTAATTAATCATATTAATTAACACAGGGTTTCCCAAACTGTGTTCCGCGGAACCCTAGGGTTCCTCAGATCCTGAACAGGGGTTCCGCGACGATTTGTCGGAAGAATTTCTTTTAATTAATATATAATTATTCATATTTCAACACTACTGAAATTATTCACAAGAAATTAGTTCTTAAGTTAGGCACTAGAACTAGACCCTTCCAGGTACAGAGACTAAGCTTTATGGAAGTTTAAAGAGCCGTATATGCTGTTATTGCAATAAATCTTCATTTTACAACAATAACGAAATCTCTGAAATTTATAACTGTGCTGTGTAATAACTGCATGTGTTTCACGAAATTTCAGTTCCCAAGGAACCCAACCATATTTTTTTCGAAATCGACTTTACCTGAAAGTACAGAAATGTAAAAATCAAACATCCTCTTTAGCAATTAGTCGAAATATAAATGCGCAAGGTGCCGTAAATTTTGGTGAAAATTAAAAAAAAAATACATTTTTGGATTTCATCAGTTCATTTCAATCATTTTGATTTGTCTTTTTTATTTTGTCTTTTATATTTTTTATGTGAATACCTCTCAAAAGTCCCAACTGCTACCTGAGACTACGTCATCCCCAATTGGGGTAAATTAAGAGGCTGACGGTAGTGGGTAGGGAAAGGAGACGGAGAAGATGAAGATTGGGAAATACCTGGCTATTCAAATCTCCACCAAACACGGCTAAAGCCATTTCAAGTAACGTTTCAATTCTGAATGGTGGTCTTGCGCCAGGGTAATACTGAGAGTATCTTCCACTCTGGAACGTGCGAACATATTATTTTTATGTGAATTAATTGTGAAATAACACAAATTAATCAAATAAAATTTATTTGCGCACTCCGGGATTCGATCTCGCGACCTTCGGATTGTGAGTCAAGAGCCTTACCCCTAGACCACGGCAGTCATACACGAATGTTTGAATGAATTAAATTTTAAAGTATTTGAAAAGGTTTCCAAAGAATTTTAAGAATACGTACGTACATAACTTGAAAACAACTCTTTTGCCATATTTTTCGAAAACTGGTAAGAACGATTCCTGGGTTTGGAATTCATTGTCTGTGACAGATAAATCAGAAGCCTTAGCGCAAGTGAGTATGAAAATCTAATTGATTTAATTAGTGACTCTTACTTGAAACAAAAATACAAAGATCAGCCTTTCAATGATTTCTGGGTGAGTTTGTCAGAAGAGTAGGTAGGTACCTCAATTTATCAAAACACGCTATTATTGTTTTACTTCTGTTTTTTACAACCAATTTATGAGAAGCAGTGATTTTCTAATTATGCTGCAACCAAGCCAAAGTGCAGGAACAGGCTCATCGCCACATTAGATATTAGAATCCGACTTTCCAATATTTTGTCTGATATCAACAAAATATGCAGTTCACGGACTCAAAGTTGTCAAAGTCATTAGGTGTTTTATTTATTCCATTTTGTTTTGTTTACATTCCATTTTTTATAAATAATATGTTTAATAACATTTTTTTATTTTTACTTTAAGGAATTACACAACCTAAAAATAACTTAAGTGTTCCGTTAAAATTTACGGGTTTGCAAAGTGTTCCATTGCAGAAAAAGTTTGGGAAACCCTGAATTAACATATAACAGGATTAGTGTTACACAATCAGGTGGCTACGTAGGTAATTGCGTAAATGTGAAATTCTAGGGAAATTTCACTTCGAAATCTAGGGAAATAATTTTTTCGGGCAGAGCATCCCTGATTTTGTATTTAAGAAAATGGCGGAATAAAATTAAGATAGGATGTGATAGAAGTGGGTTGATTCACTCATTTTACGGAATCAATTCCGGACCCATATTCGACTGAGTGGACTCGATTCACTGGACTCGCTCCTTTGATTCCGGCGATTCCACCGGACTCACCGAATCAAACTCATTGTGGCGCTCCGCCGGAGTCGTTGAATCGGCCGGAATCAAACTCAGTTTGGCTCTTGCTGATTCAATGCCAGAGTTGATTCCGCCGGACTCGCCGAACCAAACTCATTGTGGCGCTCCGCCGGAGTCGTTGAATCGGCCGGAACCAAACTCAATTTGACTCCTGCTGATTCAATGCCGAGAGTTGATTCAGCTGAACTCGCCGTACTCGGTGGAATCGTGGAACGTTACGGAGTTAAGGAATCATGTGTTTAAGTAGCCGGGCGTGTGTACATTAACATGCTATTGTTTATTGCGAGCGAGAAGTCTTATCTTTATATAGCTAATAATAATGTATTTGACATGAGTGATATCTTTGTCGGCTTTATGAGAACCGTGTAAGATATTTACGATAAATTTGAAACTTACGAACAGTGGAGTCCTTGTATAGCAGTGAGCCATGGAACCGGCAGAGGAAGGATGAAAGTAAACTGAATGCTGTTGAAATGAGATCCCTGAGGCGTATATGTGGTGAAACTATGTATGATCGTGAGAGAAATGTGGAGATCCACAAATAATGTAAGGCTGATGTAAGCATAATGAGTAAGATTAAGAAGGGGACCCTCAGATGGTTTGGGCAAGTAGAGCGAATGAACGAAGAAAGTAGTGTAAGGAGAATATATGGCATAATGTGAATGGTGGAAGATGTTGGGGACGCCCGGGGAAGACATGGCAAGTGAATCAGATACTTGAGTCGGGCCATGTCAAAAGTCAGAATAAAAGAAGAGTATGTTTGAGACGATGTATGAATGTGAGTGAGGCAAGGAGTGTGTGCCAAGATCGAGTTGTTTGGCGGTCATTCCTCTCAGGAATGAGAAGAACCCCTGCGGAGAAACGGCGTGATGGTTAGTTAGATATTTTACGTTCTTCATAAAACTAGTAATTCACCAGAGTATCACCGGCGCGAACTTGCGGGAAGGCAAATTTGCTCCGTGATGACCGACAAAAGGTAAAAAGCAGTGCTCCTTGCTATCTTTTGACTAAGATATAATGCTATTTCTTTTCGAAAAATGTTTTCACGCTGTCATCGCGCCCCGCTAGAGCAATACAACGCCGCCCCGCTTGCGCCACACACCTCATCCCGTGAATGAGTCCTGTATTCTCACTCTGTCACTCGTTACAAATTCCCGCCCGGCCTGCGCCGCGCACCTCCTCCCGTAAATGATTCCTGCCGCCCGGCCCGCGTCGCACACCTCCTTCCGCGTCAACCTGGCCCGAGTGCGAGCGACTCCGGAACTGATTCATAACATTTTGCGGACTCGGAACGAATCAAACGCATTCGGACTCGGAATCTTTGGATTCGTTCCGGCCGGAACGACACACTCAGTGTGACCAGATTTAGTAGTTTTCTACTTTTTTGGTAGATTTCGAGGTACCGGTAACAGTATCTAGTAGGTAAAAATTATTTGGTATATTTTGGTAGAATTCACGCTTTTCAACTATTCTGGCACTTTTTTGCCTACATATGGCAAGCCTGTCGAAAAAACGCGGGGTATTCCCCTTTTCATCGAATGGATTGTAACTATCTCTTTCTAATATTAATTATGCGAGAGGGAAAGCTGTAAGGGAATCCCACATGTATTGAAAAAAATAGATTAGGTAGGTTTGTCTTTAATTTTCATTCTTTTCGTAACGTAACCATTCGTGCCGTGAGCAATGTGAGCATAGAGTGTGATAGATTAGTGGGAATTCCTGTTTTGAATTTTTTTATAATGAAACGTAAATATACACAAGGATATCGTGGTGAATGGGAGCAAGATCCCTCATTCAAAAGTTGGTTATGTAAATCTAAATTAAAGCATGCAACTGTGAAGTACCAAGTAGAGTGGCGTCTTTGAAGGAACACATAGCTACATCAAAACATATAAGAAATATGAAAGGATGTGAGGTATACAAATTACTTATGTTAATATGTGTTATGTAATTTCTAGTTAATTTATGATTACTTATGTTGGGTACAGTAGTACCCAACATAAAGAAGAAGAACCATAACTCGATCACAATTTAAAAAAAAAAACTATATTTCTGTAGATTTTAATTTTAAATAATAAAGATTTCTCTAATTTATGGTGTTTTCTTTGTTCATTTTATTGTTTTATCGTTATAATTATGCTTCTTCGTTTACAACTTACAGACAACAGCGAAAAAATGTACCTAATAGATTTTAGTATTTTCTAGTTCTCTTTTGGTAGAATTTAGTAGTTTTTAACCTCTACAAGCAGTAGATTCGTAAAATGAAATCTGGTCACACTGGACACACTTCTAGGATGTGATAGGATGACTCAATTCACTCAATGACTTTTTTGTGTGAGAAATTGAGGCGTTTTTTATTTAAGATTAACTGCTTTTAATATAGAAAAACATTGGTAAAATGTCCACATTTCACCGCTACTGTTATTGTATTTTAACAAAGTGCAATATAAAAATAATGAATCATCTTTGCAAATACAAGTGATATCGTTCTTCAATTTTGTCGGTTCAGGCGTGATTTTGTACATTGTTTTATGTATAATACACACAGAAACTGGCATTTATATACACTGCATGACGATTGCGTAATAGCTTGTATCCCTTTACTAAAAACAACTTGAAAATACAATGTCAAAATATGACACGACTTTTAACCTCAAATAGGCAAAATTTATTCCAGATTGTCCGCAAATATAGCCCCTTTCGTAAATTGTTGAGGGCCTAAATTATGTTTCAATAAACACAATAACTATTATTTATCTAAATCTCTATAAACAGTATGAAAATAAACCAAAAACACGAAATATTGAATTGCATATGTGCACAATACACGCAAATGTATATCATTTCAAATGTCAATACAATGCACGCGATCACCAGGTGACAGTGGGTGAGTGTGACGCGTGACGTCACCATTCACCATTTCAGTAATGCCAACTTGACACTGTGTTTCGAGGAGAGGTTTAAAAATGGACTTTTTAATAATTTTTTAAAAACTCTGCGTTTAATATTATGAAATAAAAGTTATATATTCAGAATCAGCGTTTATTGGTCTATATGAACATATTTTTTTAAAGCCATGATATTTTTCACTGGAGTTCCTTATTCTAGCCTTTGTAAATATTTAAGGTGTCTCAACTAAAAAAATATATTATTTCAATAGAATTTTGAAGGAAGGAACTTGTGGGGAATTTTAATGTCTATTGTGGGTATTTTAGAACATATGCACTGGCAATCCTGATATCCACAGAACCCAACAGCCAAATAAATAGCAGACAACAGACCGTATCAGGGTTAGGGATGAAACGATACCATTGAGGTATCGATACTTTTACTCGATACTGTATCGGTCGTCGAGTATCGATACTTACTTGGTATCAGTTGAAAAGTATCGATACTTACTCGTATCGCATCTTTTTTGGAAAATTTGACAAAAAATATAAGTGTCTAAAATATATATGTACTTACGTTGAAATCTTGTTGTTATCATAAACAGGTGCAATATAATCAGCGTGGCTTTTTAAATGCTTATGTAAATTAGAAGTTTTACCACAAAACCGCACTGTTTTAAAGCATTTTTTGCACCTTGCGGTTTTCTCGTCGTTTTTCGTGAAATATTCCTGGGCACACTGGGCTTTGGAGGCCCCATTTTCAATAACTCAAAAAGTTAAAACACTGAACAAACACCAAATATTGTTAAAGGATTAACGAACATGGGAGCGAAAGTGAACGAACGAAATCATTGTCAATTCCAATTGTCAATGACGACAAAATATGGCGGTGGCGGCGCTGCCTGTTTTTTTTATATAGACAAACAAGCTTGCCAACTACACAAAACTAAGACTAGCTAGGGACGCTAGGGTAAGGGTGCCTTCAAAAACTTCAATTTAAGATATGCAATTTTTTTGTGAATGTTAATTAAATAGTGACATTAGCATACCTACTGATATGAGTACTTTTGACCGATACCTACTCAGTACTCAATTTCAAAGTATCGATACTAAAAGTACTTGGTATCGGTGAAAAATATCGAGTATGTACTTGTATTTACTCGTATCGTTTCATCCCTAATCAGGGTTAGTATATTTATGCAACAGACAACAGTCGTTTTTCTAACTGTCATGTGTCATTTATATAAATAGATAACAAAATAAACTTTTTGGTGTTACAGATGCGCAAAAGGTCGAAAAATTATTTAAAATGGGTTCCGTGAAGGTAATATTTCACATAATTGATGTCGTAGTTAACTGGTTTCTGAATATTCACTATCCTTCTTGTTGGGCAACTGCCACAGTGGAACGTCAAAACAACCATAATTATTATTAAACAATCTTATGTATTCTTCAAAAGGTATTTTAAGAACGTTCTGCTTATCTTATCGTATTTACTTGACTTCAATGTTTGATTTCAGAATATATCGTTGGCAATTGGTAAAGGATTTTTGGATAGTTTGCGTGGAACTTTAGTCCTCTTTTATCTAGACAAACAAATGAATGAGCGTTCAGTTGGGAGGTTCTCTCCCATGAAAGATCAAAACAGTCCGAACAAATCTCGATTGGATCCCCCCAAGAAAAGAGAGTAAGTCATTTAAAAAAATTAAAAGCTTGTTCCTAACCTCAACCTCCAGATAAACATGTATGTTTAATTGAACTTTTATTAATTTTATACAAAACCGGGACCAGCTCATTTTACACTAAAAAAAAAAAATTTTTACGCCAGTAGATAGGTAATAATTAGATATAATTAATTCCGTGAGCGGAAATTGAAAAAAATGTACACTATCGTTAATTTCTTAAATTTAAAAATACGAAAATTTCATTTTTCAAAGTGCAAAAGCGGTAATATGCACTTTTTCACGAAAAAACACTTTGCAGAAGTTGAATAATTGTTAGAATTACGTATTTCGGAAACTTTTTGCATTGGGGGAGGCGGAAAATGATGCATTTTAAATTTCAATTGCGTAAAATCAAAATTCACTTCGCGTCTTCGAAACTGACATGGCGCGGCCGATCTGTCACACAAGCCCGCTAGACAAACCCTGCGTAGCCAGACAAACTATTTAAAAACGTAGGCTGTTTTTTAACGTTAAGATAATATTCACAAGCCCGCTATACAAACCTTGCGTAGCCAGACAAACCATTTAAAAACGTAGGCTGTTTTTTAAAGTAAAGATAACAACATGGAGGTCATTGAAAAATGACATTTTCGTATTTTTAAATTTAAGAAATTGACCATAATATACATTATTTTCAATTTCCGCTCACGGAATTAATTACATCTAATTATTACCTATCTACTGGGGTATATATTTATTTATTTTTGTCCAAAATGAGCTGGTCCCGGCTTTGTATAAATTTACCGAACTTTTTAATCCTATAAAACAGTTAATATTTATATAATAGGGAGGAATGCAGATCCCGCCAATGTGGGGGATTTTAATAAAAATGCACTTTCTAGATGAGAAAAGTGTGGAAAAGTTGAATAAAAAAGAAATTAAGGCGCGCTTGTCAAAATTGAGGGAGATACAGCCGTTTAAAGTATGAATAAAATGACACTTCGTGAACCGATACTGTCAGACATTTTGAAAACTAAATATTACCTTAAAGTTGGTAGCACTCGTAATCGTCCTCTAAATCTGTTACAATGTGACATGGTTTGTGCCCCTTTATAACGCCTACTCGCGTCAACGCAAGAAAAACATCTCAGTTTTCAAGTAGTTTAGCGGCTACGCCAGGTTTGTGTAACATGGTTTGTGACCATTATTAATTCTGTTTTTCATAATTACGTGTATATCACACGAAGTTAACTACAATCGTATCAACCTTCGTAAAGCAAGTCTGAGATACCAACATAATAGTAACAAAATGGCGTAGTATAAGTTCACGAAGTGTCATTTTATTCATTCTTTAAACGGCTGTATCTCCCTCAATTTTGCCAAGCGCGCCTTAATTTCTTTTTTATTCAACTTTTCCACACTTTTCTCATCTAGAAAGTGCATTTTTATTAAAATCCCCCACATTGGCGGGATCTGCATTTCACCCATATAATATCCTAAGGTTCCATGAAATAATTACAAATTATTTAGAATTTTATTTTTTTTTAATTTTAATCTTTATAGTTGGTATTTTGCTGGAAGAATGACAAATTATGTGAAAAATGTTTCTGCACAATCACTTTGTGCTTTTTTTACTCATACTATATAAATATAAGGTAAACTTTCGCTCTCACTGGCCACGGTCAATACGAATATTTTTTAGAAAAAACCTTTAGATTCACCTTAATGACTATAAAAGGCAACTTTTTGCATTCGGGGCAATGGAAAACTATGCACTTAAAATTTCAATTGCGTAAAGTGAAAATTTACATCGCGAAACGAAGTTGCAGCCATTTATGATAACCTGTCATTTTGTTCTGTTGGTATTCCTGATACTACATGCAAGTAGCTCATATGAGTGTTTAGCCGACTTCATACGGATACATGATACGTGCATAATTTATAAACACAAACATTATTAATAATATTTAAATACAGAATACGTAGGTTTTAAGTAACAAAAAAAAACACTTTTCGTATAAAGTCGGCTACAAGCTCATACGAACTATTTGCATATAGTATCAGGAATACCAACAGAACAAAATGACAGGTATCATGAATGGCCGCCACTTCGTTTCGCGATGCAAATTTTCACATAACGCAATTGAAATTTTAGGTGCCTTGTTTTCCATCGCCCCGTATGCAAAAAGTTGCCTTCTTTGGTCATTAAGGTGAATCTAAAGGTTTTTTTCTAAAAAATATTCGTATTGAGCGTGGCCAGTGCGATCGAAAGTTTACCAAATACGATACAGTTGTTTGATCTAATTGTTCACTGAATTTTTTTTTATATACTGTAATTTCACTACCCAGAGAATATAAAATTCCTCAAACAAAAATGTTCACAGACAAGTCATAAACCTAGTCAGACGTTTCTACACAAAAAAAAATTAAAATCTCTGTATGTACCAATTTATGTGGTATATCTCAATATCTTGCAAGATTATCATTTATTTATTTATTTATTGCAATATATATACTTTTTATACACAATTCAATGATGTTGGCCTCACTGGGTGGTTTACCTGTGCTGAGGCCTCCATTTCATATACAAAATTATACACAATACCTATAAATATATATATATAATATTGGTGAAAAAACGGAAAAAAGTAAATAAAAAACATACGATTAAGATAAATTAAACTTAAAAAGTAGAAATTTAAAATTAACATAAATTTAAAAATAAATAATATTATATAAGGTTAAAAACGATATTTTTAATAAGTGTTGTGTGTTTGTGTTTTATGTTGGTTTTGTGTGTTACTTGTATGTTTTTTTATTTTATTTTATGCTATGATATTTTGGTAGTATTGTCTATTTTGGTCTTTAATCCATTTTGTAATTTTGTGTCGGAATTTATTTTTGTTGTCCTCAATTTTATTTTCATGTGTTAGACTGTTGATTGCTTTTATAGCATGATATTGGTAGCGTCTTTGTCCAAAGCTTGTATTTACTGTCGGAATTTTTAAGTTTTCTTTGTATGCTTAATTTTTTAAGTTTAATTTTTATAAGTTTAATTTGTATGCTTGTCTTAATTCATTAAACTTAGTACGAATGTGCGATCCCGCCTGAAACTAATGAACAGTCCAATAATCTGTAATATAAAAGTTTATTCCCAAGATCTGTGAGATCAATATACAAATGCGCATGCGCGGTAGGACGGAATACCTACGAAACTTATTCTAAGGATAAATACTCATTTCAAGGGGAAAAGTTCATTGATGTCCCTTGTCTGCGCTGTGCGCACTCTTATCCTATTATTGACCATTGCTCGAGCACCTCAAGCTCAAGTATGTTATGTGTATGTTTTAGTACACTACAAGGAAGGTGGCGGAGCCGATGTCAGTTCGTCCGTAGGAATTGTTCAATTTTCAAATATAAAAATGATCCAAAATAATTTTTTATCTTCTATTTGGGAATATCTGTTGGATTATCCCCACTGACCCTCATGAAGAACCGCCGCTGGTTACATGGAGAAAAAAGAGCTACAAATAGATCTAATATAAATCATAAAATTTAAATCATGGCTGGAGTGCACATGATTTTTCAATATAATGGAAAACTACTGCTAATCATACTGTTTTGTAGTTATGACTTGATATTTTCCAGCCTGTAGTTAGGACTGCATTATAAAAGGTATTCTGTTATTGACAAAACCTGCTCTATAGGTGGGCCGCGGTAACCTTCGTATTGTTTTTTGATTCAGATTTTTAAATCGTTACTTTTATGCCTCTTTATTGAAATCAAAAACCATTTCTGCTGTTATACATTGCTTTAGTTTAGACTTGATAGTATGATATGATATGAAAAAGTACCAACAAACTTAACATATAAATGTTCTTTTAATTATGTGGATCTGTCTGTTTATGTTGCAGAGAATCTAAAGTTTTGAAAAGAACTTTGCAATGCTGTGCCCTGAACGGCGGAGTATTTTGGCTCAGTATCCTCGTGTTTGAGTACGGCCTTCTACCCTTCCTGAACTATCTCTTAACAATCATTTTTGGACACAATCCTGGCATTGGCACCTATATCTGGTCATGGATAAAGCCATTGCTGTCTCTCACCTTTGGAATGATTTGGGTTCTGCCGCTGTTTCTGCTTAGTAAAGTTGTAAACAGTTTGTGGTTTCAGGTGAGTTCTAATAATGTAAAACCAAAGGCCTAATTGCTGCCACTTTTTATGACATTTATTATCCAGGTTATCGATAATTATTGAACCCACTTGCCGAAAAACTGCAATTTGTGAAAAAGTCTGTTCTGAGATATTGTTTGTATTGGCTTTCATTTGTGAAGCTTAGGGAGTATGGTGAACCCATCGCTCTGGGAGTGGAAACACCACCTCTAATAGCCATCCTATCTATTTTGCTCAGGCTGAGTGACCTGGGAATAATGTCACCGACGGTGCCTTCGAGAAACAGGGTCGCATTTCCTAGTACTTAGAGCTAATCCCAGCACTCGAGGTTCTGCAGGAGTGGACCTTCTATTTCCCTAAATACTTGAGGGATGAACAATTGCTGGTGAGGTCAAAAAGTCTCCGTCAACCAGTTTCTCAGTAGGTGGGCAAACGCATCCACTGCCAAGACCTAGACAAACCTCACCCAATGAATTCGGGCACCACTCACTGCTAAGTCACCAAACGTAGCGAACCACTTGAGGCGGCCTATGACAGGGATTTGTTGATTATCCAATAAATCGTTATCCGCACCACAATATCTGAACAATACTGTGCCGTGTTTAAGCCTTAGAGTCTTTTTGAGGAGGATATATTTCTCCCAATGTACTTATTAGTTAGTATGTACATACTCTTGAAATACATTTTGACATCACAAGATCTATCATTCAACTTTCAAACCTTTCTCTAACCGAGGTGTCAGAAAGGTTTTAGGGTTTGAATCTGTAAGAGGTTTTTATTATTAGTGTTTACTATTTCTCGTTCTTAAATATCTTGTATCCTCTTTAATATTTCATCAAAAAAACTTCACAACTTTTATTTGGTACATAAAATGAAAAATTAATTTAATTTCAAATATTATGAAGAATCCTTACAAGTACCTACTTATCCTAATTTACAATATAATGAGGTTGTATACTAATTTTTTACTTCCATGAAAATGTATCATATTTAACGACAGTAAAATAAATTTTTTTGATAACTCAAAAATTATGATCTTTCAAAGTAAACATTGCTAAAATGTATGAAAGTGTGTCTCGAGACATCACACGCAGAACAATTCGTAATTATATCTTTAGTTCTATTCATTATTTTCCAAAAATTCTCAACATGTTCTGATTAAATATAATATGATACATTTGTAAATATGTAGTATGAAATTTTGTTTTAGTAGATGACCTCATTGTGTACATTTTATATTTAAAAATGTTTTTGTTTTACCTATTAAAGGATATTGCAGATTCAGCATACAGATACAGCCGAGGGAGGCCGCAGTTTTTCTCCAGCGTCAGCAAACTTATTGCCGACACGTTATTTAGTGTTTTAGTGCAGGCGCTATTTTTAGTACAGGTAAATAATTGAATAAGCTCATATTGCTGAAATAATAATTATTACAAAATGCTTACAAGTATAGTCTGTCAATTAAGAGTAGAAAATATAAAAAGTGGAACTACTAAATTTGTAGGCTTGCAACACCAATTTAACTGTCAGATATTCTTTTAAAGCGCAATGACACTGGATATATAGAATGCTGTAAATATATTTAAAAAAATATATTTTTTGTTCTTAGGGAAAAAAATAAGCACTGTTTTGGTACCTACTTAATGTCATAAATTTGAATAAATGGTGTCTTACAAAGTGATTTGCCTTCATTTAATTTAACACAAATTTGTATTTAACAATATGTCGAAAGGAAGAATCACTAATGGTGAGTTTAGTTACACTACTATTTTATTACAATATCATTATTCTTCATCATGTTATAATATACATTAATTGGTATAACATACCTATATGCAATTCTAATTTTGAGATCAATGGGTATCTATATTGCAAAGAACAAATATTTTTTTCACTTTTATGCCTTTTTAATTTAAAAAAAAAATGTGGGCTTATTTTACCATCACGAGTTTTATTTTTAGTATTGCCATTTGAACAACAGTGGCGGCCTCCTATGTTTTCTACTCTTATTTGACAAACTGTATGCACTCTGCAGATAAACTAAATATGTAACTATTTATTTAATATTTTCAGAGCATGTTGGTGAATATGCTGCCCATTCCATACTTCGGAGAGCTCTTGTGTCTCGTTCACATTTGCCTTCTTTATTCTTTGTATTCGTTTGAATACAAATGGTTTAATATGGGCTGGGAGCTGCACAAGAGGTTGACCTTCATTGAAAACAACTGGGCGTATTTCTTAGGTTTTGGACTTCCATTGGCCCTCCTCACTCAGTTGCCTAGTTCTAATATTGTCAGGTACAGCAATAATTATGTTTTTACATATTTTATCTTGGAAAGTTAACATATCGATGGTCCTGAAGAACAATGTCAGCCATGTGTTTACGGATACGGAATCGATTCCATACGTAATCATCTATCAGATTTGTGTGATTCTCTTTGGCTTGCAATTGCTTTTTCTACATGCTGATATGTCAGCTGTCAGCGCTGTCGCCGTCTTTAGTTTAAAACACGAAATGCGTAAGTATACATGATTATTTATTCATTTCATGTACGTTTAAAGTTGTATACCATGGATTTGACATTTGCGAAGTCGACGACAGCGCTGACAGCTTACCAGGGTTGCCAATTTGCGGTGAAATTGTTATTTTGTTCTCCACAATTCGGCGAATTTCAACATTTTTTGCGGGTATTTTAGAACATGAGCATTGGCAACCCTGCAGCTTACACATCAGCCCGTAGAAAAAGCAATTGCAAGCCATAGACAATCACACGAATCTGACAGGCGATTACGTGTGGAATCGATTCCGTATCCACAAAAGATACAGAATCGCTCTTCAGATCTGCTAAAAATTGAGAATCATTTTGTTGAATTATTTTAACGTCCTTTTTTTTAATTTTTAATTTAAATGTTTGTATTTTTGGAATTTTGAATGAAATGCAAAATATCAAAACAACACTATATTTCTTCATTTCAAAAACAGTAAAAGAGGAGAAACGAAACTTTGAACAGTTCTACTGCAAAATCGCATATTCAACATTGTTCTTCGGTTCTGTTAATATTTATTACAGCATACAAGCCATTTTTCAACTTTATATACACATCAGTACATAAAGTTGTACACATACATTACATCCATTCACCAGACAGTAAACCTGTACTTGATATCCATACGAATTATTGTGTTAATTTAATGCACATATCTATAATGGGTATCCGGAAACTTGTCCTAGAAACTTGAATATTCACCAATTTCCCGCTTTTACTATGAATTTCCAGACATCGTGTATAATATTATGCGCTGTATGTATTAAGGTAAGGAAACGTACCGATACTACGTGACCAAATACTTGGTCACAATGGGGGGGGGTTTAGGTTTTTATAACATAGTCAATCTAGAAATCTTATTATATTTTTCCACTAACTTTTTAATATTTTTCCACTTGTAATTATAGGTAATAGGTATGCATGCACTCTTGACGTCATGCAGGGAGGGGGGGGGGTCTTGGAATATACGACACATGGTCACCGGGTGGGGGGTTAAAAATTGCAAAAAGTGGGTCCTGTAGTATGGGTATGTTCCCTAATGCATATTGCTTATGTTTCCATACCTCTCTAATATTTTGAAGAAAGTGTATTCCAGTGAAACCCTCGTAAGAAGTTCCCGCGAAGTTTTCCTGCTTAAGAAGTTTGGTTTTTTCAGTCCCCTGAAGACTGAATTACCCAATTTATCCCACATATAAGGTTTTCCCCACTTAAGAAGTTTTTTTTTTCGGTCCCTTGGAAAATTTCTCAAGAGGGTTTCACTGTATATTTAAAAAGTTAATAACAGTAAAATTAGTATTACTGGGCTATAATATTATGTACTAGGCTATAGTGTTACTAGGCTATAGTATTACTAGGTTATAGAATACTTAGGCAGTAAAATTAGTTTTTCGATGTCTCCAAAAATAACAAAGTTAAGAGCTTTCAAAGCGAATTTGGGTAAATCGTATGTAATGGTATCATGTGACATCACACAATATAAGATTCTCTCCAATTCATAATTTTAATGGCAGAGCAGTAGTACCTCACAATCTGGAAGCCTCAGTTTCACGCTTAAATTCTGAAACCGTCACTTTGTATCGAGATTATAAAATATCTATGCAAGATAGTTTCATATTTCAAAGACAATAAGAAGCATTATTTCGTTCTCTTTCTGGTTAAAAGAAAAATACATATGTTTGCATGAGAGGAAGAAAGATATATAGCTTTTAAAATGTAAGGTGGATCGGGACGTTTTTGGTCTTATGATAGTATAACGCGATTATGTGTTTTGGGATGTATTTATTCCCAAACAAGCAGACGGTTTAATGGAGTATTGAACACCGTTGGCGCCAACAAAAAACTGTCCAAAGAAGCAAAGCTAGCCATCCATATTGGAGTGCTGGCACCTACACTGATGTATGGTAGTGAGGCATGGAACTGGCAGAGGAAGGATGAAAATAGGCTGAATGCTGTAGAAATGAGATCCCTTAGATGTATGTGTGATAAAACCATGTATGATCGTATGAGAAATGTGGAGATCCGCAAAGAATGCAAGGCTGACGTAAACGTAATGAGTAAGATTAAGAAAGGCACCCTCTGATGGTTTGGGTATGTAGAGCGAATGAATGAAGAAAAGAGTGTGGCGACACATCGAAAAACATCTTCTAATATTCGCGCGGCGCGGGTACTTGCCAAGGTACCTACATATTATGCCGGTCGCGATGTACTTTCTCGCCTGCCGTGCCGGCTGGACGATAATAATATCGCCACCGCCTAGAAAGGTCTAGATTTTATAAGCCGCCTGAATATTCGGCACCGCGTATGTTCCCGTACCTTCCAGTGTGCACATTGCCGGCGAATGGAACATTACTCCACCGGTCGTGCTGGTATATAAAGCGACTAAACTCGGCGCTAGTCCAGTCAGTCCCGATCCGTCAGTCAACGCTTGTCTGCCAGCGAGGAACCGTCTAGACGTTATACAGACGCTATGTGATTTACACGCATTCTCCAGCGCAGCATCTCGGACTCTCTGTAACACCTTCGAGGCTCTCATCCACCATCACTGTCTCGCAGTCCGGTCCGCCGCACCACGACTTGAGATGTCTTCGCCCGCAACACATAAAGCCCGCCGCGCTTTCTGTTCGGGAAACAACTCAATCTCCGGCAATCCGAAGCCTGTCATGTTTCGCTGCCGCAGAGATTCTCCTCATCGCCTCACAAGGTCTTCTTCCTGCCCTGTGTGTGACTCCAGCTCACCGAAGTCACAGCCGTCATCTCCGTCCTCATGACATCGAGCGACCGCCTGGAACTGGTCAGCATCTACCACTCTAGTGATCTGAAGAGAAGTCATCTTCACCACTGCAGCTTCCTGACCATCATCACATCTTACAGCGCACCATCACTGTCTGCTCTTCCGTCTACGCCCCTGGCTCATTGACTATCGCTACGTAGCACAATAAAGACGACTCACATTACATCGACTGACGCCTTTTATTTCTCGTCCTCTCTCTACCGATACGGACCGCTCCCTCAAGAGTTTAACCCTTAGAAGACGGGTAGTATATTGTATATATTTAAAACCAAACATTATATTGAAAATTATATTTGAAATAATTGACAGGTTTCTTCAATATCAACTTTTTTGCTTTCGAACTTTCATGGACAGGAACAAAATGCTTAAAAAATTCTAAAACCTAGCTCTACACCCACACATTGGAGTTCATTTGTAGATGTAGTCATGATTTCACTGCACTGCTATTGTAGTGTGTCGTATCCTAGGGGTTAAGAGAATATATGAGGCAAATTTGAATGGCAGGAGAAGTCGGGGACGCCAAAGGAAGATATGGCACGATCAAGTTAATCAGATACTTGAGTCGTGCCATGTCAAGAATCAGAATAATAGAAGAGCATGTATGGGACGATGTATGAGCATGTATGTACGAATGTGAACGAGGCAAGTGTGTGCCCGTTCTCTGCCTACCCCTGCGGAAACGGCGTGATTGTTAGTTAGTTAGAGAGAGAATACTATAATAGGTCTTTTTTTTCATTTAGTTATAAGTAGGGCCCGGATTAATATGTAAATACATATTTTTAATATACACGATTTTCGGTCTCGTATGTGTTCTCTACCCGGATTATCATGTATAAATTGTGAAAAACTAATTTTTATTTTCCATATTTTTCCATATTTCATGGTCAAGTCCATATTTTACAAAAAAATATCACAATCATTCATATTTTCGATTTTTATATCATAAAACATGAGTTAGTTCACAAAGATTGATATATTTTTACATGTTTGCATTCTCGCCACCACACGGCCGCGAGAGGTGGCGCAAGATTCTTCTCTTTTTAATGATTTGGCCAATATAAAAAGTAATTATTGCTTTTTATCTCACAAGATAAAAGCACTAGAAAATCCTTCAACATCGCTAAATGAAAACCTGAAGATTATTGAAGGAATAGAAAAAAAAGTTTCTGAAGCGAAAGGCCCTGTTGCTGAAATAGCTAAACAAAAACTAAAGTATATATTACACAAAAATAAAGGATTTGATACCCCAAAAACAATTAATAAAGTTCTGAGCGGAAGCTTTGAGGGTACTGCAGACGTGCCTTACATAATTTCGGAACTAGGCATCTTTAAGTAAGCTCCCATTACATCATGTGACATGGAAAGATCTTTCAGCCAATTGTTAGTTCACCTGGCTGAGGTGTCTACATTCTGCTGACGGTCTAGCTCAGAATATTCGGTCAGCAAAGCGATAGAGGCTATCATCACCAGGGTTGTAGGATCTCTTAGGCGCAAGTGTGGAATTCCTAAAATAAAGTCAATCTACATGTACCTTATCAGGGCAATAAAACATCAGCTGGGGTAAACATGGTTTGTATTGGAAGGAATCTGTTTAAATACACAGGGGTTCATTTACAGTTAATATTGAGCACAGGTAAAATTAATAGCTTAACTATTCTGGAGTCGAAAAGCCTAACAATCTCTCTCTATCGATTCCCTCTGGGATCGATCATAATTACGCGTAAATTGGGAGGGACACACGGCAAAAGGGGAATTAGTGGTTCAGGTACTCACAACAGCCTGGGCAGGTGTCTTGAGGCAGCAAGAAGAGAGGTATCCATGTGGAGCTGGTACTCTCCACAGGTTTTTCACAGGCGAATCTCGACATCGCGTCTCCGTTCGAAGCTTCTCGAACAAAGTGCCGGAACGATCGGCGACAGAGCGGCCGTTCTCAACCAGGGGTTACGGGCGAGTGTGGCGGTTGCTTGCCGCTGTGTGCCGGCCGCCGCGGGAGTGCGGTGTGTGGAGCGCGGGCGCGGGGAGGGGAGACCGTTTGCATTCACCAGTGGTGTAGCGTGGTAATTTGTCATGGGTGTATTCCGGCGCATCGTAACACAATATAAGGGTATATTTAGACCAAAACGACAAAGATTTAATTTCGATAATTTAAAAAAGCACGTGATTGTGTACTGCAATCATTTTAATAAGACAGGTTTAGAGGAAGATGAATAAAACTTTATTTTTTTATTTGAATTACCTGAACATTTCGCTATCTTTTTTACATATTTTTTAACGTAACTGTTCCTGCATAGCAATTTTTCACAATAAACAATGTTTAATATGAAAGATATTCTTATTTTATACTCCATATTTTTTCCATATTTTACATTTTTTAGTCCATATTATATGTACATATTTTGAATTTTTTAATACATATTTATCCGAGCCCTAGTTATAAGTAATATATCTGTTGAGTAGTTAGTGTTAATTTAAATATCATGGTTAATAAGGTATTTAATTTGTATATTATTTCAGTGGTTGCGTTTTCTCCATCCTGTTCCCGCTATTCATCATCAGTGGTAATGAAGCTAGCCCCGTTGTAGGAGCTTGGTGAGTTATGATTTCATTATTTTTAACTTAATGAGCAAAACCTCAAATTGTAATATTTAATTAAATGAAGACAATATTAGCGAAACTCAATCGAAAATCTGAAAACATAAAAGATACGGTCACATCTGGGACTCGAACCTGAGACCTCCGGCTTTCCGGGCCGCAACTCTATTAACTCAGCTAATATGTCACTATCCGATTCGGTCATTTTTAACTTCGACTAAGAACTACCAACATTATCATTATTACTATCATTATCATTAGGGGCACGTGCCCAGACGATATTTTTGTGTACTGTGGAGATTCCATCACAGTATATACTTAGATGCTAAAACTGTCTTTTATTGTTTTGACACTTTCATAAATTTTCCTATTCATACTTGAACTTGTAGAAATAAACTTGAAGGATGATACTTACTTCAAGTTTATTTCTAACAGTAATTGTTGATTTTTTTTAACCGTCTGCCCCTTGTGCCCCCCCCAGAAAAAAATTCTGGATCCGCCCTTGATTTTAGTGGTGACGTCACTGTTCGACGTGTCGTGACGTCACCGTAAAGTCATTATATGGGAATGTATGATATGACACAAGCCATCGTATTAATTTATTTGTTTATTTACATACTGTTTATAGAGATTTAGTTGTTGTGTTTATTGAAACTTTATTTAGGCCTAAATTATATCTAATCTATAGAGATTTAGTTGTTGTGTTTATTGAAACATTATTTAGGCCTAAATAATGTTTCAAAAATAAAGGTATCTCTTATTAGTTTATCTCTATTATTGAAAATATTCAAAAACTACTGCGCAAAAAAAATATTAATGCTTCTTCTAGGGAGAATACTTCGAACAATGGAATTCAAAATGGCGGTAGTTGATCAGCTGATTGCCCGATTCTATAGTAATTTTTCAGGAGTGATGACGTCACACGATTCACCATACATACGGTGGTTTTCGGGGGGTCTTGGAAAATTAAAACTTTGACAATTATTTTAACTATTAGAACTAACTCTAAAAATAAAAATGCAGTTATTTAAGTTAGAAGGTCATTATTCATTAAAAAAAATAAAAAAAAATTGGACTGGAGTTCTCTATTGTATTGTGGTAGTTGTGTCTGTTTAATTAATGTATTCTTCTTCCGCAGCGAGTTTCCTTTGAAGCTGTTCTCACCTGTGATCGCCATCTCCAATGGAATATTCCATCGGACCATCGGGGGGCAGCCGACCCCCCAGAAGATCCAGAGATGACTTTGTCTTCCTTTCATTACTCTTATTTTTATTATTTGTGCGGATAGCTTTTTTATTTAATTAAAGGGCCTATCATTATCCAATTATCCATTCCCCAATAATCTGTGTTACATATATAACATTATATGTAGTTTACCATTATCTTGTCCTTACAAAAATCAAGCAAAAACTGAAAAATTTGGCTGTGGAAGAATTATTGTTATCATTGTTTAGGCGGTAATATCTGTTGAAAAATGACATTTCTTTCATTGTTGGAGTTATGTCGATAATTAAAGATTTTACTTATATCAACTCATTTTAAATATTATTAATTATAATTATTTTTGTCGTAATGATTACTGGCAATGCAAATTTATTTATCTTTCTTTCCCCAGGAATTATGTTTTTTTATGTACAACAGATATTATCAATTCTTTTTGGATGTTTTATTACTTGTAGTTTTCCTTTTGATTCTCTCTATTTCTAAAAATCAACCAGAAAAAGATAACAATGTATTGCCTTTCAAAAGGCAGAAGGGCATAATTCTTTCAAATTGAAAAAAAAAACTATTTTAGTGCAGAAAAGTAATTATTTTATACTTTTATTATAAATTTGTTTTTATTGATTCTGTGGGAGCTGACACTTTTTTTGCGTTTTATATAGTTGAAAAACAATACATTAATTAAAACAGTGACACTCATTTTCAGTGGCTCAAAGGTCAATATTGTATGTGTATTGATGACTTTTATTTATGCAACTGTCCTACCCGCAAAACAACTGACCCCATTTCAATAAAAAACTATTGAATTTCTTCAGCCAAATAATTTAATGTTTTCGACTTAAATTATTTATTTGTACATGACAAAACTGAAAAGTTAGAAGACGGTTGTGGTAAGTGTTAAGAATAATATAGTTTGGAATGGGACTTATAAGCACTGATGTACAGAGAAGTATGTATGTATAAATTAATGTGTTATAATATGTATGAATAAGTGGATGTATACTATATTTTTAATATTCTACTAATGCTGCCAATTTACTGATACTTCACTGCGAGATATGTAACATAATATTATTTCCCACCTTGCATATTGACTAAAGAGTGAGTAATTATTAATTTCCTGTCTATCTATCTAATAAACTATGTGTTAAAATGCAATGTTAGGGTTTCAAAGTCAATACGCAGCAACCAACATTACAATCTAGTATACTATAATGCCATCGAATGAACATATATTATGCTCACATGGCTTCCATAGTATCTTACCACAGACCAAGAAAACCATAGGGCCCACAAGGGTGAGGGCAACAAACAAGTTTGCTGAGCGGGGAGGTACAGTTTGTCAAATAAGAGTAGAAAACATAGGAGGGCACCCACTGTTGTTCAAATGGCAATACAGTGAAACCTCCATCTATCGTTTTTGAAGGAACCTATTAAAATAAACAATGGATGCGGGAAAACAATGATTGCGAGAATATAGAAAAAACACATTAATATTAAAAGGTTTAATATGTACCTTTACCTAATAAGAAACACGTATCAGTTATGAATCAATTTGTTTAAATAAAAAATATCGTAAAAAAATTAAAAAAGGAAGAAGCTGCATGGAGACAAAAAAATTACACTTTGTTCTGTAAATAATCTTTCATCGTCATTTGTTTTTGGCTTTTTTTATTGCTGTAGGAAATCTGCTTGCTGCTTCCATCAATCTGAATGTTTATGGCACGTGATTGTAGGATTTTTTTCCACTTCCTCGACAATTTTTAGTCTTTCTTGGAGAGCACGCACTTTTTTCACTGGACGGTTCATTTTTATGGTTAAAGGGCTCAAAAACTAGATCGTTAAAAGATAACCTTAACACGCGCACCGCTCTGTCTGAATGTCTAACGACAATTAACGGACCCATCATAAATATGGACCCATAAATGATGAACGAACCTAACGGTAGGTTGGCAGGTACCTAATTTAGCACTAACATGTCCGAAACGGCCACCAACAAAGGCGACAAACCGTTCTTTCTATCTCTCTTTCGCTCTCCAATGTTATTGACCATTTATATACGAAATTTGCCGCGTAATTTAAACGATCAATGCGGTAAAGAGAAACGATGAATGCGATTTAATTTTACGTGTTTTATATGAAATTAATTCGGGACTACAAGAAATAACGACACATACGGGAAAACGATTATTCGAGGAACAATAGATAGAGGTTTCACTGTACTATGAATATTATAACTCATGGTGGAAATGTAATGTGTAATCTACATTTTTTTTTAAATTACAAAGGCATAAAAACGAAAAAATAAATTTATTTCATTGCAATATAGGTACCCACTGATCTCAAAATTAGAATTGCATGTAGGTATATTATACCTGTACATAATGAAGAATAATGATATTGTAATAAAATATAAAGCACAGTTTAGAAATTGCTCACATTTATTTAATACTAACTGTACCTAGCGTTGCCCGGGCTTTAGATCGTGTCTCTTTTTTTTCCATAGATTTTTTGAAAGTACAATTTTTATGTTTTTTTTTACTACCATACTAGGCTATGCCCGTGTTAAGGTAATTCTAATTTTAGATCTGAATATATTTAACTCATTCAGATCTAAAAATGGTGTAACTAAACTCACTATTAGTGATTATTCTTTTCTACCTACTATGTTAGATTCAAATTTATGTAAAATTAAATGAAATTTATGTCATTGAGTAGGTACCTTAATGACAGTGCTGCTTCGATTTTTTTTTTTCTAAGAACAAAAAATGTTTTTTTAAATGTGATTTACAGTGTTCTATATATTCGGCGTCAATGCGCTTTAAAATAATATTTGACAGTTAAATTGGTGTTGCCAGCCTTCAAATTTTGTAGTTTCATTTTTAATATTTTCTACTCTTAATTGACAGACTATACTAGCGTGTACTTCCCTTTCAATGATTTCTCAATAAATGAATGACAGTTTACATGCAACTCGCATTGTACTATCACTATTTAGCCTCGAAAATAAAATTTGCTTATGATTTACTAATCCTTTTTACATTGGCATTGTTCGCTTCGTAATAAGCACACTTGAGAATCTCATTTCGAACGAAAAAGGTTCAAACATTGAATATTTTGTTACAGTATTTATATAGTTTTAAAAATGTGTTATAATTTACCCTCCTCACATTTTTGCATCACTATACAACCAGATTTGTTAGTACATACGACAGTTTGGTTAAAAACAAACATTCAGAACTTGCGCAGAAAAGTCTCACAATGGACTGCGCTGCCTACCGTTGCCTAACTCGAGTGAACTTTTGTTTTCTGCACAGGATCAGGCAGTCAGAATACAACTGATGTCATGATTTATTCTAGAAATACTGGTCAGTAGCGTAGCCAGAGGGGGGGGGGCGTTGGGAGCGGTCCGCCCCGAGCAAGCACGCTTTGTAGCTCTATGGCTCCCCGTGGAGTGCCTGTGTCTAACAGTCTTTTTATCGGCGAAAGTAGCCTATACGTATGGAGAAATTCTCTAGTCCCCCCCCTCCACCCCGGACGGACCATGAAGTTTAAATTTGCATTTGAATTTCTAAAAGTCAACTTTAATGGGGAGGGGGGGGGGGTGACACCGCGTTATCCGCCCCAGGTGCCGTCCATGGCTAGCTACGCCAATGCTACTGGTGCCAAAATGATTGTCACGATTTTCCTCCAGCTCATCTAAATGATACTCATTATTATAATGATTTTGTATTAAGGCATATCTATCGTTTTCTTGGTCTGTGGATCTACTTTTTACGTAAAGTTGATCAATTTTGCACATGAAGCTCCGTAAACTTTGCATAATTGCCATATTTTTGGTGGTAGACATGAAGTTATTAAGAAGTTTAAAATTTTAAGAAATAATTGTATTGATATACCTATATAATATTTCACACTCGAATATTTTAAATAAAATCATGCTGAGTATTTATAATTTTCCTTTTAAAAATGATTGCAATGTGATTATTGAAAATAAATCTTTGCCTTAAGCTAAAATGACAAACATTACTGTAATTAAGTTATTTCAGAGCTCTATTAGTTTATATCTAGATAGAAATGTTGTAAAGATGTACGGAGTAATACCTGAATTGCAATAATAACCTAGATAGTTTAAATAATGTAAATAGCTGTCTTTTGTAAATAATTATTTTACCGATTTCACATTATGCAATGCAGCTGTGTTCATTTTTGGCTGCACATCTAATTATGCACAACCTTCCAACTAACAATATAACCTTAAAAACACACTACTTGGATTTCTTTTTTTGTAGTTTTTGGCTTTCACTCAAAAGTTTTAAACAAAACGAACAAACAGTAGATTTTACCCCTTAAGACAAACGTTTTGCGCAGCCAGTTTTGGCCCCTTTCATACAAATCTTAGATTTGAGATCACAATACCCAACCAAACTGAAAAATTATTTTTGTAATCAAAAGGTACATCAAAAACCTAGTACGGATGTGAGCTAATTTATTTATTTTTGCTTTAAATTATAAGATATAGTCCATTGAAGATTTTATTGTTTCATGATTTTGGAGGCAACTTTGGCAATTATTTGTGAGTAAATGAAAAACGCAAAAAAAATAATTTTACTATATTTATCATAAAATTATGATGAAATATAAAATAAAAAATTATTTTAACCGGTCATTTGCCGCTCGTGCGCCGGCGTGTCGTGAGCAAAAAAAAAAAAAAATGTTTTATACCGATTATAAGCAAAAGTGTCAGGGAGGTAATTTCTGCGTGATTTTTCCAAAAAGGCGCGGCATTCAAGGGGTTAAAAATCAGTTTTATGGTGTAAATTTAAAATTCAAATTACCTATTTACGTAGGAACAAAAGTTTGTTATTTATATATTAAAATTATTACCCCAAAAATTGCATTTTTAACAATTTTTTATTTTATTTTTCATAATATTTTTTTAAATAAATATAGTAAAGTTTTTTAACTTTATTTTTTTACTCACAAATAATTACCAAAGTTGCCTCTAAAATCATGAAACACTGAAATCTTTAATGGCCTATAACTTATAATAGCAAAAATAAATAAAGTAGCTCACATCTGTACTAGATATTTGATATACCTTTTGATTACTAAAATAATTTTTCAGTTTGGTTGGGTATTGTGATCTCAAATCCAAATTTAAGATTTGTGTGAAACCGGCCGTGCGAACGTTCCACTTAAATTGCTCTTTTAAATACACTTCAAATTGTAACTCATTTATTTCACGTCAAATAGCAAAGAATGTAACTCTTGTTCATTCACAACCAATTTTTTAATTATAATACATAGTGCTTTGCTCAACATCAAAATGTGGTTTTAAGTACAGTTTGGCAATTAAGTGTAGAAAATAAATGATGGCGCTGCGATCGTTTTCTAGTTTTAAATGGCAACACCAAGATGGCTCATAAGACAATGAATGTATGTTTTAACCTCTTATTTGCCGCTTGTGCGCCGGCGTGTCGTGAGACTTTACACGCGATTTTGAACCTTATGTATAAAGAAAGTGTATGAAGAACACGGTCAGAATCGATTGCTTTATTATCGCCCTTTACCATAGAGAAAACCGCAATGCGCCAGATCACTCCAAATAATTTATATTAATAATTTACCGGAGCGCGGGAATGTGCGCAGTTCTTGCGCATGCGCGGGAAAAATTCCTTTAATTACGATTTTGATCTTTCTATTGTTCTAAATTTCCAAAGGACACTGTCAGAATCGCTGGACACGAAATGTCATTGGGTGCCATGGCTGCCGTTTTTTGCGAACGCTAATTGGTGGACAACCAACCCCAATTACCCCGGCAAACAAGGGGTTAAAAAACACTTCTGCCAAAATGCATATTTCATAGCGTATTTGGATTTTCAAAAATTTTGCCCAAAAAACTGTAATTTAATAGAAGTAAAATAAAACAAAACAAGTTTTAAGTGGGCGTTTATTTCGATATAAAAACGTAGGTACTTAAAAATTTAAGTCTATTAATTCAACACCCGACATGTAATTATTGTCTTCGTCCTCGTGTGATTCTTCTTCTTCCGTATCTTTATCTACATCTAAACGCAGTTCATCGATATCGTCATATATAGTACTGCCTCGTGCGTAATATTCTGCCTCAATTTTCATCACGTGTTTGCAACAATTTTTCCAATCATCAGCACTTATGCTATTACATATTTTATTATTATTATGCCCATTTTCCGTTTTCCCGGTGTTTCAAATTTTCCATCTGCCTTTTCTCCTTCCTTGACGATTCGTCTTACCGTTGATTCAAATTTACCTGTGAAAAATCATTAAAATTATTATTATAGAAGGTAGTTTTAAAAACACACACTAGATAATATTCACTTGGAAAGAAAGAAAGAGAAAACGAGAAAAAAGTAACTTTTCTATGAGTTTAAAGAAGTTGTATAGGTATTATTATTTTTTTTATTTTCCTGTGGCCGCATATTAACTGTCAAATGGAAGTGTCCGATTCATATTTTTTTAACATAACCTCAAATCAGATTGTAATGGTTATTATCGCTCGAAAATTGGCATAAATCTTGTAATACTAATGAAATTTATTAAACAAACTATATTACGTACCAGTCATTTCTGCAGTTCGTTTGTGAACATCTTCTAAATTAGACAGAATCTTCTTCGCGTGACACTCGGCTAGGCATCGTTGAAAAATGCAGAATATAACCCCTCTTGCAACACTCTGTAATGGTTTATTCATTTTAATTAAATTCAGGCAAACAATTAATAAAAATATTATCAAATCGGCGATCTTCTACTCAGATTTAAGACAATAAATCAACCGTAACATGCGATAACATGACAGCCATTGGAAACGTCATATAATTCGGTGCTGCCATAGTAATGAACACGTTTAGTTCCAATTTATTTAATTTCTACACTTAATTGCCAAACTATAATTTGATAGATACATACTTTAAGGTACTTATTTATCTGAAATATTTATATTTTAATATTGAATAAATAAGATATGACTGCATAGTTTTCCTATTTTTGTTGACTGCTAAATACATACAACTTACATATATGTACTTTCAGTTAGTTGTGAGACACTCCTTTTTATACATGTATTTGTATTACTGTTTGCAAGCAATATATTGATTGCTTGAACTGATTTAAATTAATACAAGTATTCATAGCCAAACAATATGTATATATTAAATATATAATAAATTATATAATAAATTCTCATTGAAAAAAATTTTGAAAAAACAATAAACAAAATTCTCATAAAATGAAAGATTTTCGATGCATGTATTGACTGATAAATAATGCATTCTCAGCCGTAAAAAAATGTTTTCAGAAGACTAAAATATTTTTATTATTACATGGATACATTTCAAACTCAAAATATTTGAATGCACAATGATTTCTTCTCCTAGATAATGATTTGAAACCTGCAATATCAGGTATGGAAAAATAAATCAAGACTGTTCTTTATTTTAGCAAATGAGAAATTAAAAAAATTATTATTACATAGTATTTATGCAGTACTCTCTCACTACTCTGCCACCCCAGTAACCGGGCAAGTGTCTTGACGGCCGGTTTAATTTGTGTATTACACAATTTATTAATTTAAAATAATATATAGTATATTTGCGGCACGTTCCAGAGTGGAAGATACTCTCAGTATCGCCCTGGTGTAAGACCACCATTCAGAATTGAAACGTTGCTTGAAATGGCCTCAGCCGTCTTTGGTGACCAGATCTGAATAGCCAGGTACTTCCCCACCTTCCTCTTCCCTATCTCCTTCCCCTCCCCACTGCCTTCAGCCTCACAACATACCCCAATTGGGGATGCCATAGTACCACTGGCTCCACACGGGAGCAGTTGGGACTCTTGTGCGGTATTCATGTAAAAAAAGTGTCCAATTAGTGAAACCGGCGGATTGCAGTGCATATGCGAGTATACAAAATAAGTAAAAAATGAAAATATGTACAGTAAAATTCACTTATAACGGCTTACCGTGTTTTTTTTTTTTTACATGATCTCCACACAGGAGGCCCTGAGGGAAATTATTTTCCTATAGGGCCTATGTCATCTTTGAGGATGCTGTGTGGAGGGTTTTTTTTAAGGAAAGGAAGGAGAGGAGAGTTATGGGAAGGAAAAGGGTTTAAGGAGTGGGTAGGAATCTGGGGTTCAGTATGTCCTGGTCATCCGCCTCCAAGACCTAGACAAACCTCACCCCATGAACCCCATGTTTAGCAATGACAATGTAAACTGAAGTTAGGTTTCATAGTTAGAAAAACATATCCTTTTAGTACGACTCCGTTTTAAGCGACCTATTCTGACATATTTTAATGATAATTCGTCCGGTTAGAACGACGTGCAGCGTTTTGTTCTCAAAACCTACGCTCCTCTCCGCGCCCGGCTAATCCCCGCGCGCTATCACTTATGATGTGTACTTATTAGCACGCGTAAATCACACTAAAATCTGTTGTAACTGTGTTAAAAGCTCTACACAATAAGTTCCATGAAGCGAAAGTGTTTTTAAATTGAAGAAAAAAGTGCTATATTACACTGTTTAGAAGCCGGTAGATCATATGTAAATCTTGCGAAGGAGTTCAGCGTGTCTCATGCAAAAACAAGCTTAAATTATCCGGCTGTTTTGTGCATCGTCTGGTTAATACGACAAAGTATTGCAGGCTCCTTGAGGGTCGGTATATCCGGATTCTATATTTCATAAACACAAACAAACAGCACAATCTTTAGTAAAATTTCCATTTTTGGTAAAGTTAAGTTGTCATGTTTACGCTTACGAGAAGACTCCATTTTGTAAACGTACTCAAACCAAAAACATAGCAGAACTAAACTTAACAGAAACAACATGCGACAATTATTGTTAGAATGCACAGAGAACTAACCAAAATGTCCAAAAACAATAATAAATATTATTAACCCTGGTGAGTGGTAAAACGGTCGGCATGAGCAAGTTAGATGGCAGTATAGTAACTGAGTGTGTAAGATAACCCAACTCGCTGCATCGGTGTACAAAGCTTGACGCTTGAGTTTAGGCACGCAGCGGACTAATGAATTTGACATAAGCATACTGTGGATTATGGAGATTGATTTTGTGCTTTCAACGAATAAAAATAACTGCGGATTATAGAAGTTGTCAGGTAATCGAGCGGCAGATTACTAAGAGAGTACTTACTTACTGTACATTGTAAATTATAATATTTTATTATTAAATTTGTTGATTTGGCAAAATGACAGATAGGTTGCTTAGCTCAAGTACCAATTTTCATGCACCTTTTCTTTTATATATATTATATAAAAAAAAATATATTTTTTTGACACCCTAAAATAAAATACTCGAATTTGTAACACTTGATAACACATACCTGTAGTTATCATAAAAATGTTATGGTTTACCTTACTTTTAATTAATTATAATGTTATAATTTCATGTCTCCCACAAAGATTGAATTGTAAATTTGCTTGAATATTCTTAATTATTTTTGTAGGAAATAATAAAAATATATGTACTGTCTTTTTAAAATTATTTTTTTAATTCATACCTCAAGCAATTGACCCTTAAAAGCCATTCGCACTGGGAGAGTAGTTTAGTTGAGTAGTGAGTATATTAATAACTAAATGTGTCCGAAGACCACAATTTTAGTAGAGTAGTTTAGTCAGCTCTTTAGTAGAGTTAATCCATTTCTTTCTATTTTTTCGGGCGAGTAGCAGCCCCCATCATGCGCCCCTGCACACTGACATGCGCGAACCCATCATTTTAACAGAGTTCGTTACTAGGCGCGCAGATATGACGTGCCGTGGAGCAAATTCTTTATTTTTGCTGCTAATAATCTCTTTTCATGTCCATAGTTTATTTATTTTCATCTCAATAATTTATTCTTCCACATCTTCTAAAAGAAGCATTACAATCAGTTTAATTGGCGTATTTACTGTGTTGCGTAGCAGCCCGTTATCTTGCAACGGGCGGCTAACTAATGCACTCTACTTGAATGTAATTCGAACGCTTTTCGGCGAGTCAAGTAGCAAGTTATTCGTTGCTTGACTAAACTACTCTCCCAATGCGAACAAGATATTAGAGTAGAAAAAAAAAAAAATGATATAAACACATTTTGATAACATGCCTTCGTTGGGCTCTGAAAACCTCTGACAATGACAAAATTTAATTTTATAAGAGATGCATCACACGGAAGCTTCGTAAGTCTTCTAATCTGGCTTCCAGGTTTGGCAATCAACCTCCCTCGAATGTGTATGGTTTTGCTGATTCTTTCACGCATTTGAAGCTAGCAGTGGTCTTCGGGTAAGCAGGCCAGCTCATCTTTTGGCCGTGCTAGGGCCATTGCTATTGACCTGGTGAATTTTTTTTTTTTTTCTTTGCAGAAACAGTTTACGATTAGTTCCTGTGAGCACTTAGGCCATAGGCCCATCGTGCTATCACCCATTTTACCTCAATCCGTTAACAATAACCCAGTCCCTTTAATAAAGTTCACCAGAGTCGATATTGGATATGTGGTTTGACCTGGTGAAAGTCCACCATTCAGAATCGAATAGTTGCTTGAAATAGCTTTAACATGTTTGGTGACCAGATTTGAATAGTTGGGTACTTCCTAACTTTCCTCAAATCCTTTCCCTCCTACTCCCTTCGGCTTCACAACACACCCCAATTGAGGATGTCATAATCCCACTTGCTCCGGACTGTCGGGAAAATTGGGAGTCTTTTGCGGAATTAACATCCACTTGAGTGTCACGATCTCCATTCATATTCAATGTGAATAAAGGCTGGTTCAGACTAGGCTAGTAATTTAGTCGAGTGGCGAGTAATTTAGTAACTAAACGTGTCTGAACAACATAAATTTAATCAAATAGTTTAGTTGAGTCAATCCATTTTTTTCAGGCGAGTAGCTCCACCCACAAAGATATTCAAATACAGAAGAGATATGCTATGGTGTCCGCGCAACTGTCGCCGGACTACGCGCTAATTAGCGTAGTTTTCATACAAAAAGAATTTGTTCATTTCATTGATTTTTTGAAAATGTGCATTAATACTGGTTAACAATATATTTTGAATAAGGAAAGAATTCGTTCATTTAGTTTAACGTTCGTTTGGTTTATTCGTTAATTATTTGTTTTTTTAGTTTATTTGTTAATTGGTAAACAATATCGGCGACACCCGGAAGCGCAGACTCACATAGTAAAAACAGCAGATAGCACATCTACTTATATTTCAATATCTTTGTCCACCCACGATGTTTCACTGCTCACTGCCATAACCATTAAACAAGTTCGAACCCATTGTTTTAGTAGAGTTCATTAGCTGTCGCAAAAGAGTGCCCAGCGAATGTTAAGTCCCTGCTGTATGCATAAACAAATTAAGAAATCTGCATATGCTGATTTGGGAAACGAATTGAAAATATCTGGATATAAGAATAATTAATAATAATAAAAGATCTGCAGCTCCTTCATTTTACAAAACGCCATTCTATGGGTGCAACCAGGCTTTGATTTAGGTTGAGGTAAAAAATAAAAATCTAGAGTAGGTACCGAAAAAAGTAGGCTTCTACAACATATTCATGCCTTAGGCTCTATGAATATAAAGAATACGAAAGAAAGAAGGAAAAACCATCCTATGCTGTAAAATTTGAAGACGGGACTCGGTCGACAATCCCAGAGGTCGTGCATTGGCCAGCCAGGGTGTGGCATACGCCCGTGCACCACTCACTAATGTACTATACTCGAATGCAATGTGAACACTTTATGATCAGTTGATAGGCAAGTTACTTGCCACTCAACTAAATTAATAGCCAGTCAAGAATAGTCAGAATTACTAGTCCGTCAAGAGAAAATTATACTAAAACTTCACTAAATTGTCACACAATTCAAGGTTTTAACAGAATTTTCAATGTATTTATGAGAATAAATTAATATAATTATAGCTCACATGACTTGCAAATTATTACACTTATTTGCTGGTTGATGAATGAAATTATAAAAAAATATGTAAGTATAGAGAAGATTCTTATTTAACGGGATTCGGAGAAGTCTAAGATGTCATCCGGTGGTTCTTCCTTAATTTCTGGCATTGTGTGGTAGGCAGAGAGAATGATACATCTTTGCAGCTTTTCAAAATTGATTGTTGGATCACTTTCATCTCCATTGTAAACGTCGCCGGATTTTGAAACCTTTAACAAAATAAAAGCATTTAATATAATTATACAAACATAATGTTATGAAGAATAGACCCAGCGGAAGTGACCCAGAGACAGACTGAGAAAGAGGTGGATAGACTACATGGAAGAGGACTGGAGCGGAATAGGAAGGATTGAAAACTAGAGCCGAATGCCGAGGGACCATAGCCAGTGTAGAGCTTTTGTGGAGAAGGTCAATTCCGACCTGTAGTGAAGTAGTGATATGGGGACCGCCGTCCCGGGAACCATTTATTGGACAACCAACACTTGTGCCATAGGTCACCTCAAGTGTTTCGTTAAGTTTGGTGACTTAGCAGGGGTGCCTGTGTTCAAGGGGTGAGGTTTGTCCAAGTTTTGGCGGCCGATGTATCTGCCCATCTGTTGCGTGGCAGGCCGATTCAAGACACTGGTTTAGGAAGGTCTTTTGACCTCTCCAGCCAAAATCCCTCTACCCATCACCTTGCACCGCAGTTGGAGGGATGAATCATATGTCTGTCACTCCTGGATATACTGACCACCAGATTCCTACCCACCCCTCATACATATTTCCTTCCCAGAACTTCTTCTCCTTCCTTTCCATAAAAAACCCTCCACACAGCATCCCCTAAAATGACATAGGCACCGAGGGAAATTATTTTCCTCAGAGCCTCCTGTGTAGAGCTGAAGTAAAAAAAAAAAGAAACAGCCTTGTTTGTGTCTGACAGTGTAAATTTCTTTGTTAGACATCTTGAATTGAGGCATACCTCTTCACTCTTGTATCGCGCAATTATTGCTTGGATTTTTTTTTTTTTTACATGTGCTCCACACAGGAGGCCCTGAGTAAAATAATTTCCCTCAAGGCCTATGTCATCTTTAGGGATGCTGTGTGGAGGGTTTTTTTAAGGAAAGGAAGGAGAGGAGAGTTCGGTTCTGGGAAGGAAGAGGGTTTAAGGGGTGGGTAAGAATCTGGGGTTCAGTGTATCCTGGTCATCCGCCTCCAAGACCTAGACAAGCCTCACCCCATGAACCCGGGCACCTCTGCTAAATCAACAAACCTAGCGAACCACTTGGGGTGACCTATGGCAGAGGTGTTGGTTATCCAATAAAGGTTCCCGAGGCGGCGGTACCCATTCCCGCCTCCCAAATTGAAAAATTGGATTATTATTGGTTGTGAAGTGGTTGCGTTCCATTACCAGCACCCCCGCCACACCGTCACTCTCTTGTGAGGTGCTTAGCTTGCTTCTCATGCCTAGCGCCCTTTGGCTCAGGCACAAAAACTGACATGGGATTGTGCGTATAAGACAGGGCCTAAAGAATTATAAGCCATTGTGCGTATAAATGGGGGCTAAAGAATTCTGAATTGTATGACATATTCATAAAATAGAAAAACGTAAATAATGTACCCTTCATTAGTTTCCCTACGGCACATCTGTGCTGAACCAAGAAACTCCCCGCTGCAGTCCATTGGTTGAATAACTTCAGGGTTAACTTCTCATAAGTCACTTCAAGTAGTTTGCTACGTTTGGTGACTTAGCAGGGGTGCCCGGGTTCATAGGGTGAGGTTTGTCCGGGTCTTGTCGGCGGATGTGCCTGCCCACCAGCTGCGTGGCAGGCCGCATCGGGAGAGACTGGTTGAGGGAGACATTGCGACTCTCAAGTAGAACTCTTTTGGAACATCGCCTTGCACTGCAGTGGGAGGGATGGATTCATACATTCGTCATCCCTGGACCCACTGACTCCAAGATTCCTATACCTCATACATTATCATTGCCAGAACTTTCTCTCCTTTCTTTCCTTTAAAAGACCTTCCAGTGTTAGCTCCACACACGAGGCCCTGAGGAAAATAATTCCCCTCATGGCCTATGTCATCTTTGGGGATGCTGTGTGGAGTTTTTTTTAGGAAAGGAAGAAGAGGAAGTTCTGGGAAGGAAAATAACATTGGGGGTGGGTAGGAATTTGGGGGTCAGTGTGTCCAGGAGTGACGTATGGACATATGAATCCATCCCTCCCACTGCGATGCAAGGCAATGTTCTGGAGAAGTCAAAGGGACCCCCTCAACAATTCTCTCCCGATCCGGTCTGCCATGCAGCTGGTGGGCAGACGCATCTGCCGCCAAGACCCAGACAAACCCCTGCTAAGTTACCAAACATAGCGAACCACTTGGGTGAACAATGACAGAGGTGTTGGTTATCCAATAAATGGTTCCCGGGGCGGCGGTACCCAAACACACCTCCCAAATTGCTATTGTAAAAAAAAAAAAAGCATCCCACTTTGACCTCAACCATCTCTGTTCCACCATACAAAGAAGAAATAACACTGTAGACTGGAAATACAATTGGAATAATTATTTAGACATAATGAATGAAATAAATGTACCTATAATAAGTACCTCAAATTTGCTCCACTTGTAATTAATGCATTTTCTTGCCCCCATAGAGCTCTGAATAAGGTTGAGTATGGTGGGATGGGAGAGGCCGAAGAACTTGGCCCCCTTGGGGCTGGTGGTGAAGTTCCGGATGTCCGCCTTCCCATTGATTTGCTGCAGGAGCATGCCGTGGCAGTAGTTGGGAGAAGTGCCCACTATTGGCGAGTCCAGGTCTGAATCGGCAACTATTTCAAATCTAGAAATACAAATGTATTGTTGAGTGAACAACATGGAAAGTGATTTCAACTAAGAGATAACAGGTCATTTTGAAGAACCACCATGATTTACTTGTCGAGTATGGTATAGTTGGAAAAATTTCTAATTGGGAAAGTAGAATCAAAATAATAACATGTTTTGTGAATTTAACTTTGTGAACCGTACTGATCGTTCTTATCATTCTAACGACGCAACGATACATTCATTTGACAGGTATTATATTATTTATTACAGCCCCCATATTTGCATGTTTCAAAATAAGAGTTAACTTGGCTAATTTACATAGTAGTTTGTACGTGAATCATCGTTCTATTATATTCTGTCTTTTTCGTTTTCATACAAGATGTGTGAGAAGGAAGATCTCTGGTACAACCTCTCTCTTGGACTACTATATGTATGTATGGTGCTTAGGGCAGTGGCACATGCTACTGATCTTCAGAGGATCCCATGAAGTCAACAGGCCTTTTAATCGTTACAACGTTACATATGTAAGGGATACCAGGGAGCAACCCTCGCCATTAGAGCCTTCTCCAGTCCAGTTCCACACATATATTACTTATTTTGTATGGCACACACTGTGAAAGGGGCCAGCCTAGCGGTTCCGTATTTTTTGTGAGATCGTTATTGGATAACGGACGTTATCTTCTGTCAGATTTGTGTGATTTTTACGTCACATATTTTAGTTTAGATCGATTTAAACATGAATTCGTAGTACGCATGATTATATACTCATTTAATATACGTTGTACATAGAATACGCAAATAACAGCTATAAAAATCACACAAATCTGACAGGAGATTACGTCCGTTATCCAATAACGATCTCACAAAAAATACGGAATCGTTAGGCTGGTCAAATTATTTGTTTTTAAATGCCACTTGAGGCAAAATGAAACATCTAAACGAAATAGTTCAACTTACTCCTCTCCTCATTTATTACGCAACACCAACACTACAGAAAGCGCATTTATGTATCCTTGGGCAAGGGCGGCTGGTTGCACAGTATGTTTGTGTGCACCACTGGTAAATTATATCGCCTAAAATTACTTTATAATATCTTACTGAAAAATATGATATCTTACTAAAATCTATGAATCTCATTAAAAATATCACCTATCAATATAATGCCTAATATGAATGTTGATCAGAGAGAGTGAATTCTCAAAGTTTCAAGCAAATTTTGCCCATTCCCTTGTGCAGACTGATTGCAAGCGGAACAAATTATGTTTTTGTATCGAATATCTCAAACATCGCTGGCGCGCAACGCCGGCCAAATGTATGAAAAAATAAGCTATCGATGTGTGCCACATGATGGCTGGGATGACTGAGCGGCCTTTGTCATACAAAACTTAAATTTGGATTTGATGCAAAAATACTTAACCAAACTGAATAATTCTTTTTTTAATCGAAGGGTATAACCAATACCTAAATTTTACATATGTTTGCTTTTTTATTAATTTGTGTTTTAAATTATAAAACGCAGATCAAAGGAATTCAATTTTTTATAGCTAATAAACCTTGACAATTTTGCCCATGTGCTGTTTATACATTGTTTATAAATACTGTTTGTATACTGTTTATATTGAAATATAAAATAAAATATATTAAACATTGTAAAAAGAGTTTTTTGGGTTGAAATTTAAGATTTATTTACGAAAAATTTGTGTTGTGTTTTTATTTTCTTAGTACTTAAAAAAGATGTAAAATTAAAATTTTAATTAAAAAGCGATATGTAAAAGTTTTCACCCTTCGAAAACAGCTTAAAAAAGACCTTCTCTCCAAATAAGATTAGTGGATATATTTTTACATAATGTTGCTTAGTAATCATTATCTCATAGGTACGGATTATCAGTGAATCACCACATTTTCAGGGCAGTGGCCGCCACTGTCTTTGGGATGTCTTAAGTTTTGTGCAAAGTCATTTGATTTACTCATTAGTAATGTTTTTTTACAGATGCAGACCATGTCCAGTCGAGAGGGGTTGAAATTGGGCAGATTTAGTCCATTTAAGTGTCCAAATGGGCTCAATGCTCAATCATTCAACAAGGAGTGATATTTATAAGAGAACACATAAAATCAAAACCTCTACAAGTCTCTACAAACAATTAAAAACTGAGCCTGTTTGGTTTAATGAATTTTCAGTTTGGAATCTAAGAAACAGCTGGATTTTTGGATTTGAGAGTTTGACGTTTTCAGACTCTTTTTCGTTATTTATTTTAGGGGGGTTGTTATGCCGTGTTGCCCTACCTCCTTTTTTAGCCATGTGCGTAGAAGCGATACCGTGTTGCCAGCTCCACTCCAGCAGCTGATTTATTCTGCTTAAATTTGAGCAAGGAATCTCGTACTTAGCAAGAATATGGAGTAACTGAAATACCGGGTCTGAGTCTCTTTAAAATCATTTATATTTTTTTTATCTTCCACCCTCAGAATACTGCGTTTATAAATTGAATGATGAAAAGTAAAAAATATATTCATTCTACTTATACTTACTGCGGTGTATTTCCTCCGTCACTAATCTTACAAGTGTAGACGCATTTCTTCAGCGGATCTCTCAGGCTTCCATAGACTCTGGTAGACACAAAGCCCACAGGGAAGATCAGATCCTCGGTATGGTACATGGGCTTATCGGAGATCACCTCACCCAGAGAGTGGACCGTGAGGCCACCCAGACAGATGGGGAATATGGGGCGGCCCATGGAATCCAGCGGGATGGGCTGCACCAGACGCTTGGCAGGGGTTTTGGAAGCTCTCCTGGACTTTGCAGGTTTGGGTTCTGCAATTAGAATAACTTCATTGTAATATTACAAGCAGCAATAAAGCATAGGACAAACAAGTTACTAGTTTTGTGGCGATATAATATTTTGTATGTATTTGAAGAAAATTCCTAAAGAACAGTAAATTGCTTTGCTTGAATAAAATGAAAACTTATTTTTGAAAATTCCGGACGCGTTGTGGATACATTTTTTAAAATTTTGAACAGAACGGAACCGGTGTCGATCGAACGTGCGGGAGCTGTCTGTGCAGGGTACCAGTTGGACGCCCAGCACTATGGGATCTAAACTAAGAGCTTTACTAGTGTGGCCCATCACTGTGATAAATTGATCGTCCAGTTGATTAGTCAGACATTTCCAAATACTAAGTTTTGAGAAAAAGAGGGAAGCAATATTCGAATGCTCACCATAAATGAAATATTATTTACACGTGTCGGTATTTTACGTATTAAATATGCTATAAAATAATATTGAGAGGCTTAACGGTCCGGTACATTAGTATGACATTTTGAAAAATGCTACTAGTGTCACAAAAAAACATTTTGTTTAATTAACTAGAAGTTTTTCTGCGTTATAATTGATTTGGTGGTGTTCGTGAGTTACCTGAGTATTGTGCCAGATAGAGGGTATATTTTAACCTCTCCGCGAGTATGGCCGAAACAGTTTGGCGAAGTGAAAAAATGCTCAGAAGAGTATGGCCGAAACGTTTAGTCCGCGGCTATTATATTTGACTTGTAGTGGCATCTATTGACATCTACGCGTAGTTTGTAAAAATTTTGGAAGACATACCTACAATACCGACTTAACAGTTTTAGTTTAAAAAATTCTTTTTGCGTCATTTAGCGGTCATCAGGAAGCAGTTTTGGGTGAAATGCAGATCAGATGAGAAAAGTGTGGAGAAGCTGAATAAAAAAAAAAATTAAGGCGCGCTCGGCAAAATTAAGGGAGATACAGCCGTTTAAAGTATAAATAAAATTTCACTTCGCGAACTGATACTACGACACTCCGCCCGCCATTTTGTCACTGTTATGTTGGTATCCCAGACCTACCAACAAGAGCTAGATACGATTGTAGCCGACTTCGTGGGATAAATAACAAGGCGCGTAATTATGAAAAACCGAATTAATAATATAATGTAAACGAACCTCTAATCAGGCACTGGAATGGAGACAAACCATTCAAATCCTGGGATGTTTTTTAAAATAAAGATAATATACACAAGCCCGCTACACAAACCCTGCGTAGCCAAACAAACCATTAAAAAACGTAGGCTGTTTTTTAAAGTACAGATAACATACACAAGCCCGCTACACAAACCCTGCGTAGCCAATCAAAAACGTAGGCTGTTTTTTAAAGTAAAGATAACATACACAATCCCGTTAGATAAATAATTCCGTTTTTCAATTACGCGCCTTATCCTTGTATCCCACGAAGTCGGCTACAATCATATCTTGCTCTTCTTTGTATCAGGGATACCAACAACACAGTGATAAAATGGCCACCGGGTTGTCATAGTGTCGGTTCGCGAAGTGAAATTTTACTTAACGCAATTGAAAATTAATTACTAATTCAAATTTTTTCTTCTATTGCTTTCTGCACTTTTTTTCACCTTCCAGATTAAAGTTCTCAACTTAAAACGCGGTGAAAACATGGTTTTTGGCAAAAAACAAACTTTGGCAGGATCTGCATTCCTCCCGCAGTTTTTTTTGTATGGACATTTTTTTTGATGTTGGATTATTTTGGTGGATTGATGTCGATGACGTTTTAATTCAAAATGTATTATTATTTTTAGTTAATCTATGATAATTTATAAAAAATATTTAAAAAATTAACAACAACAAAAAAACTCACTCCTCAGGTACAGTTTTGTTCGCCAATACTCACTCGCAGAGAGGTTAACATATAACTGCATACTCAACTCAAATTTAGAATTTTCGGAGATGTCTGACTAATCGACTGGACGATCGATACATGTATTTTAGTTTTTTTTTTTTTTTTAATTTATTTATTTCATCCAAAAATATATGAATACATAATATAATATTACATTACAGTAGTGTATTTGTTACATTTAAAGTACATTTTCCCTTTTTATTTTCTTCCTTTCTTTTACACAGTAGTAATAATAATTTAATTTTAATGACAATAACATGTTACTAACAAAGTTAAAAACATAAGGTAATAAATGATGTGTTAGTTAATATCTATAAATTATAAGAATAATGTTATAATAATAATTGATGCCATTAAAACAGTATCGAAATAGGAAAAAAAAGATATGGAGGTAAGAACTGTTATAAAGGAGTAACATAATATATATTTTAAGTAGTGCATAGCCTGCCTCACTAGGCTAACCTGTATTGAGGCAGAATTTTTAATAAGTTGTTTCTCGTAATGTTGTCTATGGTTCACTTATAAATGTATAATATATTTTCTTATACAGCAATACTTTATTTCTGTTTATATTATTGCTTGCAGATACGCAATACAAAAAACAGAAAATTTATTACAGCAATAACTATCAATGACAAGGCGTTTGGGTGAGTGCACCAGTAAAGGACCGATCTTTAGAAAATATCCAAATTTTAACATTTTTTTTTTAATTCTTTCTGTGTTTGACTCAGTTTGATATTATCGGGAAGCATGTTGAATATTTTTGTGGCAAAGTATCTATAACTACGTTGTCCAAAGGTGGTGGAGAGTGCTGGAACTTGCAATGTGTCTTTGTTCGAATTACGTGTAAATTTTAAGTATATTTTTTTTTCGTAAAGTACGTGTTTGTTTTTAAAGAGATGCATGAGTATAGTTTTTACATATATCTGTCGAACATCAAATACTCTCATTGTATTAAATATTAAGTCACTGTTTGCAGTAAGAGGAAGTTTGAGAATAATTTTCATAATTGTTTTCTGCGCCTTTTCAACGGGATCTAGAGCTGATGAAGTACCTCCTCCCCATGCAATGATACCATACTCAAGGATAGATTGGGTGATTGCAAAATAAATCGTTTTCAGAAGTTGTAAGTTAAGAAATTTCCTAATGGATCTGAAGAAGTGTATTGTTTTTCTAATTTTATTTGCAATAATCTGTGTGTGTAGATTCCATTTGAGGTATGGGTCAATGGTGAGCCCTAGGTACTTCATCTGTGATGTTCGCTCTATACTGGGGCACTCACTGCATTCATTGGAATTCGAACAGCTATGTATTTTAATGGAATAATCATCATTAGGTTGGCCTGTAGTATTGATGCTTGAAGTGACATATTTGGTTTTCTTCGTGTTAAGGGTAAGCGTGTTGATATCTAACCATTTTTTAACGAAGTTAATATTTCTTTCTGCTTTTTTAAATACCGCTGGCCAATTATTGTCTTCGAACAATAGGACCGTATCGTCTGCAAAGCTAACAATTTTTCCCTGAATTTCAAGGTTGCAAAAGTTGTTAATATACAGTAAGAACAGAGTCGGTCCCAAAACGCTTCCTTGTGGAATTCCATAGTCAGTTGAGCGCTGATCACTAAGGGTATTCTGTATTTTAACCTGTTGTTTGCGTCCATTTAAATAGCTTTTAAAGAAGTTTAGCTCTTTGTCCGTAATGCCGATTTTTTCTAGTTTTTGAATTAAACTTCATGGATCACATATGCGACTTTGCCATGGATGAATCACATAGGGAACAGCCCCATGGATCAGGTTAGCAAAGCGAAAGGGAGCCTATCACCTGCTAATACCATGAAATACTTTGTATTACGCTTTCAGTCAAAAATGCGATAAGAGGTCTGCGTGAACACAACATTAAACATGCAGGGAAGATGGTATCAGGCTGTAGTCACGTACACCTAATGACCATTTGGATTCACGAAAATTAGTTATTAATTTTATACAAAACCGGGACCAGCTCATTTTACACTAATAAAAATAAATTTTTACGCCAGTAGATAGGTAATAATTAGATGTAATTAATTCCGTGAGCGGAAATTGAAAAAAATGTACACTATCGTTAATTTCTTAAATTTAAAAATACGAAAATGTCATTTTTCAAAGTGCAAAAGCGGTAATATGCACTTTTTCACGAAAAAACACTTTGCAGAAGTTTAATAATTGTTAGAATTACGTATTTTGGAAACTTTTTGCATTGGGGGAGGCGGAAAATGATGCATTTTAAATTTCAATTGCGTAAAATCAAAATTCACTTCGCGTCTTCGAAACTGACATGGCGATCTGTCACACAAGCCCGCTAGACAAACCCTGCGTAGCCAGACAAACTATTTAAAAACGTAGGCTGTTTTTTAAAGTTAAGATAATATTCACAAGCCCGCTATACAAACCCTGCGTAGCCAGACAAACCATTTAAAAACGTAGGCTGTTTTTTAAAGTAAAGATAACAACATGGTGGTCATTGAAAAATGACATTTTCGTATTTTTAAATTTAAGAAATTGACGATAATATACATTATTTTCAATTTCCGCTCACGGAATTAATTACATCTAATTATTACCTATCTACTGGGGTATATATTTATTTATTTTTGTCCAAAATGAGCTGGTCCCGGCTTTGTATAAATTTACCAATTAGTTGTACCTACACGGCTACAACCTTCTACAAGCTAGTCTTCCCTGCACAATTGAAGTTGTGTGTACACATAATCTATGTAAACTGTATTACTGAAACAGATTCAGATAAATCGAGGATGTAGCGTGCGAAAATGCAATAACTTTCATAAACTGTACCTTGAGCATCAGAGTTTGATCTCTTCTTAGATTTCTTGACTGGAGTCAGATGGTCTGAATAACTTGTGCTTGGAGAAACTGAATTCCTGTACGTTGCTTGGAAGGGTTCTGCATCTCCTTCGAATTCAAGCAGCTTCCGAAGCAAAAATCTGCGCTCCTCCTTAACCACAACAATGTTTTCTTGAATTTCTGCCACCTGATCGCACAACGCCGCATTTTCCTATAATAATTATAATTACTTAATTAAAATATAAATCGAGAAAGGGTCGAGCGCCTATTTAAAGCGAATGGTAAAACGAAAACATACCATCACAAGAAATTTCACTGCATCTTTTAGTCGATTGTATTTCTTTTTGTACTTTGCATTAACATCGTAAACTCCATTTTGTACAAGATTTGGCAAGTAAGAATTTCTGTAGTAGGCCATTGTCAACTTATTTCACGTATTATTCTAGTTAAATCGAAATTAAATTAACCCCACCGCGTAAATAAACAAATTACCATTCTGTCATGATTCTGTCGCTTTGACAGATGATAAAAACTCAGTACTCAGTTGTGTCGGTACAGGAAGTTAATAGATTTCTGTTTTACCGTCCAATGTTTACCGCTGATAAATTTGAATAATTTTCGGTCGTTCAGCCGACCTCCCAGCATCTGCATCATTTATTTTATTTATTTAAACGCCCATAGGGCTTTTACAGGAGGCGTCTACTAATATCTACAGGAATTCCAAAATGAAAAAATCGAACTAATATCTATGAGAACCAAAGTGTTGACGAATATCTACAGCACAAACTGTTGACTAATATCTATAAGAATCAAAGTGTTGACGAATATCTACAGCACTGGCAGAGGTTGGATTTGCAATTATATGTAGCATATTGGAATAATGTAATATTGCGTATGCAGTTTAAAAAACTTAATTTATGTAAGTGTGTATGTAAAAATCCCTAATATCGGACTATTAGATACATTTAGCTGATTAGTTCAACCTACGCTCTGTAGATATTAGTCAACACTCTGAAGTTCGTAGATATTAGTTTAACATATGAGCTGTAGATATTCGTCCGACATACAGGCTGTAGATATTAGTATCTGGAGTCCTTTTACATAGAATGCAGTACTTACATGTTTTTTAATTACAGTGAAAATATGAGTTTTCAAAATACAGGTAACATAATATATGAAACAAAACATAGGTTACATAAAATATAAGCGTTAACAAAATACAGGTAACTTAAAATATAAGAAACAAAATATAGTCCATAAAATATTGGAGTTGACATAGTTGGCACATATGACGTTTAAAGTTTGCTGAGTTCAAATTATTGTCAAATGCATCCATATTATTTAATTATTTGTTACCAAGACTAAGAAAACGTTGTATTGGAGAATGAAAATCATCGTTGGAATGAGTTGTATGTATATAAAATGACTAAAATGTTGATATTAGGTCCTTACATATGAAATTGGTGTTTTGCCGTACTGGCAACTTTGATCTCAAATGTCTTCTCTTTGGTTAGGAATTCCAAATTCAAATTTATGCAGCTACTTACTCTTTATGTGTTTCTAAAATTATAATTCGTTTGATTTTTCCTTAATTGTTTTTTTTTTCTTTGCTTCACTTAGTTTACAAAATGGAAAACTTGAAATATCGCGTTATTTACGAGTACGAGTTCCACCGTGGCACTAGTGCTGCAGAAACGGCTCGAAGGATTAATGATGTGCATGGCGACGGTGCCGCAAAAGGAAACACAGTGCGTTTTTGGTTCCAACGTTTTCGTTCTGGAAATTTCTACCTGCAGAACAAGCCTCGTGGACGGCCGGAGACCAAAGTTGATAATGAAGAATTGAAGGCTATCGTGGAAGCGGATCCATCGCAAACCACGTCCGAGTTAGCTGTAGGCTGCGGTGTTAGTGATAAAACTGTTTTAATCCACTTGAAGCAAATTGGGAAGGTGAAAAAGCTTGAAAGGTGGGTACCTCACGAATTGAGTGAAGCAAATCAACAAACGCGCGTTAGAACGCTAGACCACACACTGCACAACAGACGGCTACCAAATTAGAGGAGCTTCAATTGGAATGTCTAAGACATCCACCGTACTCTCCGGACCTTGCCCCAACAGATTACCATTTTTTTCGAAATTTGGATAACTTCTTGCAAGGGAAAAAATTCATCTCCGATGGGGCAGTCCAAACCGCCTTCAAAGATTTTATTGATTCCCGTCCGAATGGTTTTTTTAGTAAAGGGATCGATGAACTACCTATGAGATGGCAAAAGTGCATAGATAGCAATGGTACATACTTTGATTAAATAAATATATTATATTTAAAAAAAAAATCGACTTTATTTTCCTCCCATACACAACGCCAATTTCATATGTAAGGACCTAATATTTATCTAGTTGTTCGTGTAGGTACATGTAGATTAATTAATTGCAGGAGTTCACAACAGTCGAATTTAAAGTTTAATAATTTTAATAAAAAGGTTAGGTCGTTTATTTTTCGTCTGTTTTCTAAAGTTGGAATATTTAAAATATTCATTAACGACGGGTAATTTATGTGCTCTAAAGGGATGTTAAGTTTAAAATTTACGAAACGTAGAAATTTTCTTTGAATTCTTTCAATAGTATGAATTATGAATTTTGTAGAAGGGCGACCAGACTACGGAGTTATGTTCTATTAGGCTTCTAACAAAGGATGTGTACAAAGTTTAATGATTTGTAACGATTCAAAGTTTTTAATTGTTCCTAATACAAATCCTAATGTTTTCATACCCTTATTTGCAGTTTGTTGAATGTGGACCGTGAAGTCTAGTTTCTCGTTTATTATTATGCCAAGATCCCGCATTTCCGTTACTCTTTCATTTATTGAATAGTCGAAAACAGTGATTTTTCTGGAAAAGGTCAAAGTTTTGCATTTTTCTACATTTAAATATAGATTGTTTTGTGAGCATCAATTTTTTAGTATGTCTATATTGTATTAAAGAATTTACAGTGAAGGAGAGTTATTTCTTTATATAATTTAATATCATCAGCGAAAAGCAACGCATTGACGACTTTAAAGCAGTTGCCTATGTCGTTTATAAAAACAAGAAATAAATCATACTATAAGATTATATTATTTGCAAGAATAAACCAATATTGTTTAGATTCTTTAATGTGACGATTGGTATCAAAAGTGATCATCTCCATAAAAGTACTTGTTGAGATATCTAGATATCTGCAAAACACTGATTTGTTTTAACTGTTTTTCATACTGCCGTGCATAAGCCGTCTGTTTCAACAGGAAGCTAAATCGTGTCCTAAAGTTAAATTTTAACTGTCAGTTAAAGTAACAAGGATGTTAAAAATAGGACCGCGCGCTGTTCAAGTGTATTTTCGCTAAAGTAATAATTATGAAAGTTGCCAGTCTAAAATGCAGCATTAATCTATAGCAGCGGTCGCGTCACACTTTTCTGGTGAAGGGCCACATAGGATATATAATTAAAAAAAAAATTATGTAGATGTGTAATGGAATCTTTCTGTTCAATTTTCATCCACCTCCCGAACTACCGAAATATGTGAATTTTCGCACACGTGATAAAAATGATTTTTTTTTAATCTTTATTTAAGTATGTTTATATTAGGTTTTTCGATGCTTGCTTCACTAGGCACTAGGATATACCGGTGTCGAGACAGGCGGATTACAATACATGGGCGATTCCGCTATAGACGATTCTCGACAATAATTTATAAATCGCAATATTTGTTACTTTTTTTTATATCAGTGCAAAGAAGAAGGTCTATATTTAATAATAATAAAAAAAATTGAATTTTACTTCATATTGAAATTTTTGGCGGGCTTGGAAACATTATCATTCGAAGAATCGGTATATAAACTGCAAAATCACACCGTGCAACACTGGCGCGAAACAGCTGTTACCGATAGTTTGAACTTATATTTTACTGCTAAATGTGTAGTGACAATATTAGTTTATTCTTATGTGCCGAAAGATATAAGTACTTGTTGTTATTTTTTAAGCATCATTGACTACAAGAAGTCACTCTTAGCTTGTTGCACCCGCGATACAAAAGATATAAAAGTTTGTGTTTTTCCCAGAAATAAAGTGCTAACGTTTTGAAACTTTGTAAAAGTAAGAAAAAATCACAGGCAAACTTGAATAAAAATTTTTTAAGAGTGTAATGTTAGCTGAATTGAAATAAACGTTGACTCAAATTAGTTGCACCCGCGATTGTGTTTTAGAATCGCGGGTGCAACTCTTTGACAACTACCCTTATTGTGTGATTTATCATATATTTTATTGTTTTTATGTCTTCAATAATAATATATGCTGTGTATTACTAGTGATTTATATTTAATAGGTTTTTTTATATTATATTTAGCTTTTTTATAGAAATTCTATGATTTGGCACGCAGTCTCTCTTAAAAACATCTTCTTTATATTTAAAAAAGCAGTTAAAAAAAGATGGTCACGTTGGATGATAAGTAGGAAGGATTGAAAAATAAATCAGGCATTCAATAAAAATATTTCTTTTAATCTGAAAACGGCGATAGCAATTCCGTGGCGCGAACCTCACTGTCTCGTCTCCAATGCATATTGGTTTTGAAATCTCCGAAAACCACCACTGAAACAGAAAGTGGTTGGGATGATAACAATCTGAAACCTCTTACAAATTACAAAATATAAAAAGAAATTCTACAAAATAAGAAAAAAAACAAATTTTTGTTTTTGAAAAGGATTGATGGATGTAATATGTTAATAGAATTTTCCGCGAATTTAGACGTAACCGAAAATAAATAATTAACATAAATGACAAAGAAGTGTACTGATTAGTAATACGCATTGTTGGATTTCTTATTTCGTTCCTCTATCAGTGTTTATTGATGTTTATATACACTTAAACTAGACGAGTTGCACCCGCGATAAATTGATGTTGCACCCGCGATTGTTTGAAAAGCTGATAATTCATTGCTTGTTTTTGTTTTATATATATTTGTTTATTTTTTTTAGTTGATTAGTTTAACGTCTTACGAAATATCAAGGCATAACATAATAAATGTATCACAATTAACAGACTCTTGTGTTTTTGTCTTGTGATCTGGAAAGGGTGGGCCAAATCGGTTGCACCCGCGATCGCACTTTGAACCTCCCTCCTGACTATTTAAATATTTCAATAAAATTCTTATAAACTAATAAAAAGTAAACAAGTTAAAAAGTAGCTCTTCCAATAATAATTTCATTAAAAATGTTTTTCGTTTAATTATTAAGAAGCTTTATATGCGTCTAAATGTTGCACCCGCGATAATGGAATCACCCACATACAATAACAAAAATGAACCATTATTGAAGTTTACTTCGCTTTAATAGCACGTGATTAGCATGTTTTTTTGGGGTTTTTTATTATACCATATTTTTTTACCTACCCACGCCTTCACTGTGCCATGTCAATGCTATCTAATTTTCTTTGGGTCTTCTACTGCCCCCCTAAAAGTCTCAAACGCCCACGTTGAGAACCCATGAAGTAGGTACCTACATTACGCGCGTTTATAATCGACTTATAATGTGGTCAAAAACCAGCTGAGCTTTTTAAAATCAAATGTCAATCAATTAAAATCTACGTTTTAAAATTATAAGGTGCACAAAATATTTGAAAAAAGCTGGATATTACAATTGTACATGAAAGAAATATTTTTAGAAGGAAAGCGGTGTGCGGGTCGCACAAATATCCGCCGCGGGCCGCGGTTTGACGACCACGGATCTATAGGATTGGATTTTTTTGGTTAGTTTTGAAAGTGAGATAGTGGTAGATATTGCAATAAATAGAAATTGAATTAATCGCCAGTGTTAGTTAAAAATGAGATTTAAAAAAAAAATAATTATCATGATTTTAAAAACAATTATAACATAATATCTACAATAGTGATGAACCGTCTTTTTTATTTATTATTGCCAATGTCCGAATAATAAATTCTAGAAAGATAATCGCAACATCCAGATGATGGCATCTCGTGGCATCGAACGTGCTAGTCCAGTGGCGTAGCCAGAGGGGAGGGGGCAATTTTTTATGAAGTCGAAATTTGCGTTTGTCAACTTTAATGGGGGAAGGGGTGACACCACGTTATCCGCCCCGGGTACCACCCATGCTAGCTGCGCCACTGCGTGCGACAGTGTCCATGTTCAGTTCTATGGATAGAATGTGTGATCTTTTATAAAACCAGATACTTCCCGAGTCTTTCAAATATTCTTATGACGTTATATATGTACCCATGGGCGTAGCTAGGTTTTGATTTGGGGTGGGGCAAAAAATATCGCAAAAAATTGATTCTACAACGTATTCATGTTTTAGTCTCTATGAATACAAAGAAAATTAACGGAATAAAGGATAACCATTCTATGAAGTGATGTAAATTTGAAAACGCTACTCGGTCGACAATCCCAGAAGTACGCACCGGCCTGCCAGGGTTTGGCAAACTCCCCACCTTTCCCCACCGTGCCTACGCCCATGTATGTACCTATACTACCTATAGGTAGGTACTATAGTATTTATACAGTTATATAGCAGTTATTACAAGATTCATTCCAGTTGTTGAGCCATAAGTGGTACACAAGGTTAACTATAACTAGTGACCGACCGAAGGTTCGGTTTCGGCAAGTTTCGGCAAAAAATTCTAGTTTCGGCATCAGTTTCGGTTTAGGTAAATTTTCTGCCAAACCTTCGGCCGCACCGAAACTCTGCAAAAGATCTCAATAACTGGTAAATTTAGTCTTAAGAATGTTGTGATTGTAAGCGCAATTTAAATTAAAATACTCTATTAATTAGGTCCTTCCTTTATGATGCACATAATTGTTGATTATTGAAATTTTTTTTCCCAAGCAGTAGTTAACTTGTTTGTTCATATAAAAAAAGTTTTTTTCTCCTACTTCAATTATTGCTTTTTTTATTTCATTTAACACATGTTAACTGTTTGTATAAGTGTAAAAAATAAGCCAAACTTCAGTAAACAATAGATTTTTATAACTTGTATAAAAGTTTCGGTTTCAGTTGCAGCTACCCAGTGGCGTAGCGTAGGTGTCGGCCGCCCGGGGCGGAGGAAAATTTCACCGCCCCCTTATTTGTGTACTTCAAGGTTCAAGCACCGGCAGGGGGTAAGGGGGGGGGGTTGTGGAAATCCTATTTTTTATTACGACCTATTTATATGCTAGCCGATTTTTTTTAATAATCACATTTGACGAGTATTCTTAGAACGAAAATCAAATCAAAAGGTTATAACTGCTGTCGGAAATCGAGAATGGTATCCATGTAAAAGGATTTCTATCCCAAACTTTTACACCATGTTTAGAACGTAAGGTGGGTTTTAACTTACGATTGATTCTGCGTTAGTCCCCAAATAATAGTTACACATGGAACAATTAATTTCTCCGAATTTTGCAGCATTTGGTATGCAACTCAAATGTAAAGCTTCACTCGGTACACGATGAATCTGCAATTCATTATTTAATTTATCGTTGTATTCTGAACACAAAACCAGTTTGTATGCGGTGAATTAAAACTACACTCAGAACAAGAAAATGGTTTTTCTTTGATTTTGGCATTAAATAAATAGTCTGCAACTATAATTTTATAGCTGCACTTCGAAAATGTTAATGTTTTCTTTCGAATTGTGTCAGCAGATGAATCCACAATTGGAATTTAGCATTTTGAAAACTGGTTTAAAACTTCGAATAATAAGAAAAAAAATATCTTTAAACTTTTGCCTCCTATGGCTTGCGCACAAAATTTCCGGTTGTTCCCATGCATTTTAAATGTCTCTTTTAATTGTTTTTTTTAATCTTAGTCAAGGAACAAAATTTTTCTAACATCAACATTTTTGTTTCTAAATATTAAAATTTTGATATTGGAAATGTAAATTGGCTCAAAAATACACACCTGCAAATTTTAAAATTAAAGTACTTTTTTTACAATAGCCCCACACAGGAGGATAGGAATCTTCAAACAACACGATGCAAAACCAGAAGACACAGCAGACGCTGGAACACGCTTTCTTGTTGCTTTGTACGGGGGTGAAATGGATGAGGAAACCTTGCAAGAAATCCGCTACCAACGTTTCGCAAAATCGACAACAAAAAGCAAATTCAATCTTGCCTCTTTGCCACCAACGAATGACTCTGCACTGTACCATGTAGGTATTTAGGACGTACCATCAAGTCCAAAAATGCTACGGACTTCAAAAAAATCCAGAAAACTGGGATTGGAAATGTGGCACCAATGGACTTGTTCCAGTAAAAATGAGAAAGAAACCAGCACCCGAGACTTTATTAAAATTTATTTCATATAATTGTAAAAAAGAATGCGGCGTTGCATGCGGCTGCAGGAAAGCTGGATTGAAGGGTTCTATTGTGTGTGAGTGCTGTACCTAATGGTCAAACATGCCGAAATTCACCAAAGGTTCACATCGATATCGACGACGAAGATGAACGAGATTTTTTAAATGGGAGCCCAGAATCTCAATACCACAGGCAATAAATTAGATCATGACATTGATGATGAAGACAATTATTAAGATGTCAATACCAACCAACCGGCATCAATAAAAAAATATTATTACGTAATTGCGAATATGTAACATAATTAGTATAATTACGAATAGTTACTTTTCGAACCATTCCAGCCATTTCGAAATCAACCATCGCTGGAATATCTGTGGAATAAACACAAATATGCGCCATTTTCTCTACCTCATGGTGGTGTGGAAATGAGTTTGTTTACAAAACAACTATAATTATGTAATGAATAGTCCGAAAAAATAACAAATATTGGGAATTTCACATATTTTTAGAAATATATTCACATTTCCGCCACTGTAACTCGTTGTCTATTAGACTTTATATATATAATTATAAAACAAAAAATATTAGAAAGTTTATCTTATTTAAGTTTGTCTTCAAAAATTTGGTTGTAAGATCAACCATTGCACAATTATATTGAAAAAAAAAACAAATTTTGGCACCTTTGATCCAAGATGGCCTGCTCGAGCTCGACCCCCCAAGGTTGAAAATATCTCCCACTGACTGGACTACAAGCACAGTCCCATCCAGTATAAACTACCGTTAGCCCATCTCCTTATTTTCAATTAACATGTTACACCACAAAGTGACTGCTTTCTATCAAAATATCCTTATATTTCAATAGCGAATGAAAAATCGTGCAATGTCCAGTGTTTTAAATATAATGTCTTCCGCGTGCAAAGCCGTAACTTCTCCTAGCATAAACTTTCTAATTAAAGTGTGTTTATCGGAAGTGACCTGCCAGGGAAGTATTTTTCTGTATCCATTTGTAAATAGTAAATTTAGATAGAACTTAAGAATTCTTAGTAAATTGTACAGCGCCCTCGAGGTGATTTTCACAAAAACGGCGCTCTACAAATTATCAAATTATTTGGATATTCTTTGGACTGGACAACTCAGAATCATACATCTTCAACACCTTCTTTGAAAAGTCATTAAAAGTGATGGAAAAATTGGTTTTAAAAACTTTTAATGACTTTTCAAAAGGGTGTTGAAATTGTCAATTTTGAAACAAACTCACAAAATGCAAATAAATTTACAGGACTACTGACTTCTATACAGACGGTATATAAGTAAATCAAAAAGCTCAACCAATGGAGCTTGGTTTTGATGATAAGCCCTCGAATAGCAATACATATTATATTCCATAAATACTACATATTATGCAAGGGCGGATCCAGGTTTTGTTTCTGGGGGGGGGGGGGGCACAAGGGGCGGACGGGCAAAAAAATCAACTATTCAGGATTTTTTTCTGGGGGGGGGGGGGGGCACAAGGGGCGGACTGTTACAAGTTCAAGTATATATAGGAAGATTTATTAAGTGTCAAAACAATAGAAAAATTAAATGTTTAATAAAGACAGTTTCTGCTTCTAATTACGTACTGTGATGGAATCTCCACAGTACACAAAAATACCGTCTGGGGGGGGCACGTGCCCCCGTGCCGCCCCCCCCCCTTAATCCGCCTATGATATTATGTACCATTTAAATCAAACAAGTTACGGGAAGTTTAGTTGATCGAGAGTGACATTCTTATCGACCATTTGGCATATCCTCTGTCTTTAAATTTGTTTGTTACGTTCCGGTTCCGGTTCAATACGGTGGCTGTGTTGGATATTTCCTTTTTATCCCACCAAGACCTGCCAAAACGGAATAATCAAAATTATTTGAAGAAAGTTTGAAAGAAGAATTGTCATTGACATTTCCTTCGACAAATTTCGTAACAATTTGGGAGGCGGGTATGGGTACCGCTGCCCCGGGAACCTTTATTGGATAACCAACACCTCTGCCATAGGTCACCCTAAGTGGTTCGCTACGTTTGGTGATTTAGAAGGGGTGCCCGGGTTCATGGGGTGAGGTTTGTCTAGATCTTGGAGGCGGATGACCAGGACACACTGAACATTCCTATGATTCCTACCCACCCCTTAAGCCCTTTCCCTTCCCAGAACTCTCCCCTCCTTCTTCTTAAAAAACCCTCCATCCCCAGCATCCAACAGCAGCATCCAACAGCATCATAGACATAGACCCTGAGGGAAATTATTTTCCTTAGGGCCTCCTGTGTGGAGCTTATGTAAAAAAAAAATGAAAAAAAAGTTACCTACGTAAAAGAGTTTTTATGGTTTATAATTAAGTAGGAGCTATTTTAGTAGCTAGGTACCTCTCTCTCCGATGGCGCTACAGCCCATATATATCATATCAAGCTTTGGCCTCACGCAACATTCGCCTCCAACTCCTTCTGTTCTCAGCGGCTGACTTTCAGTTTGTTACCTGGAGAAGCTGTGCTGCATCCCCCCTTACCTCGTCTTCCCACCTCAGGGTGGGTCTTCCCACTTTTCTCTTTCCACCTGGGTGTCCAGTCATAATTATTTTTGGAACGCGTGTGTCCGGCATTCTCTGTACATGCCCAGCCCATCTGCCCATCTCAACCTGAGGAGTCTCATATGGGTTGAGATGTTAGGGGCCTGATATATGTATATCATATAATTCTTTGTTGTGCCGGATGCGCCACTGTTCCCCCTCTTTCACGGGTCCACATATTGTTCTCAACACTTTTCTTCCAAAAGTTTACAGCATTTCAGTCATCTTTTTCTAGGTACCTACTGACATTAAATCTTATGATATCGGAGGAAATTTTTCTTTTTGATTTGTATTTAGAAACACGATTTACATTTTGATTGATATTGGATGCGGGGTCTGATGTTCACAGAAAGAGTGCAATTCACACGCCGTAGAAGTGAAACCTTCAGATAACTAAAGTAGCCAAGAGTGGGGAGACTACGAAGCACCGCACAAAGAGGAGACGCTCGCAGGCTAAATCCTTCAGATGTATGAGTTTTTCTCTTTTTAGTATTGCTATTTTTCGTTTCATCGAGTTTCAAATTACAACTGTGCTAAAGAAGTTTTCATCTTAAAATAAAATATTTAAAATCTACCCCTGGAGGGAAATACTATAAAACTGATTGGTCTTCTGTTAACGCCTTTAGTACCACGTTGTTTTCTTTCAATGACCTTCGTAGTCGAGGGGTAAGACTTTCAACTCGCAATCCGAAGGTCGCTGGTTTGAACCCGGCGCGCTCAAATAAATTTAATTTAATTATTTGTGTTATTATCACAATTAATTAATTAAAAATAATACGTTGTATATTTGCGGCACGTTCCAGAGCGGAAGATACTTCCAGTATCACCCTGGTGTAAGACCACCATTCAGAATTGAAACGATGCTTGAAATGGCTTTGGCCGTGTTTGGCGACCATTCTGAATAGCCAGGTACTTTCCCATCTTCTTCCTCCACATCTCCTTCCCCTCCCCACTACCTTCACTACCCCACTACCAACATACTTCAATTGGGAATCCCACAGTCTCACTGGCTCCAAACGGGAGCAGTTATGTGCGGTATTTACATAAAAAAAATAAAAATCATTATTCGGCGCCTTTGAGTTAATTTTTCACAGAAACGGCGCTATACAAATCATCGAGGTATTATTATTATTACATATTTAGGTACCAACCCACATAAATGCTTAAATTATTATTGCTGATTACAAAGGTTATGAATAGAAAAAAATAAAATAATTACTTTGATTCAGTTCGATAAGTCGATTAATCAAACTTCGAATTTGGGATTGATGTCCATATTTTAAAGCTTCCGTGCCGGTGGCTACAGCAGAGGAAGAGAGGAGATGAAGAAGAAGATGTTGGTGATGCCAGCGCTAAATATACCCCTGTCTGGTGGGGCGGGGGCGGGGGCGGGGGACGGGGCGGCGGCGGGCGCCGGGACGCTGCGCCGCGACGGTCCAGTTCTGTGCCGACGGCCGCCGACGTCTCCCCGATAGACGCGCCACGTCGTTTTATAGTTATCCTATAGTTGGTAAGCGAATTATCCCTTCGCAAGTTAAATCGATTCAGCAATACCTAAACCTTAAAACCCCGCTTTAAAAAAACACTTTTTCAGCAAGTTTTATCGTATGAATGCAGATTTGAGGTTTTTAGTTCTTACCGGCATGCTATTCCACTAACCTATAAATAATAATGCAGCGCTGCAGTCAAATCGTTAAATGCAGCAGTCCCCGTCTGACAAAGTTCTAGTGACACGGAATAATTATTTCTGATGTGATGTATAAATTATTTGCGATCATCGGATTGACGTAGCTAAATCAAACGACCCCAGTGCGCGATCTAAGCGTGGGCACCGCTGTGCCAAATAACTTTTCCGATAGCGGGATTTTTTTTTCACCGCATGCGTTATTTTATAAGTTTAGTTTCGTAGCAAAAGCTTCTATTACGTGAGCGCCGTATAATTGCGACAGTGTTACATGAACAGTACCGTGCCAATTGTTAAATGTATGTTATTAATGGCTTTGTTTTTTATTACACTTTGTATTTTTGTTATACATGCTCCTAAAGCTTGCAGAAAGGAATATTTCACGATTTTGTACTTGCACAAGTAAAATATTTTATATAGATTAAAGGAGATATTCTCCAAATAAAGATACCTACTTTTGACGTTTTGAAGATCAACGTGTGACCTTCCACATTACGTTTAGTATTACAACAAGAGGGAGAGCCTTTATTTTACACTATCCACAGCTGTTTTAGGTTTATATCTTTGATATAATAGTATGTATTAGGTACAGCACTTAAACATAATATGCCAAAGCAATCTTACTGGATTCTGTACTTTGGTGTGCCTTGTAACGAAAACTTCGTAAAGCAAAAGACACTTTAGATGTGGAAAAGTCAAACCTTACTAATTATCCCTGCTATTAAAGCTAATCGAGCACTCAAACATTTCAATCAAAAACATTAATTTCCTTTTTTTAGTTGTTTATTTTTACCAAACGTTATTTAATTTCAGGAAAATCGTGTCACTGTTGAATATAGACGTTATTTACTGACATGTTATTTACTTTTGAATCTTCCAATGTCAGATGATCTCACTGAATGACATAAAATGTGGGATAAACTTTAATATGTTTCAGAAAAAAGCGTTGAGAAACATAAAATATAGATCGTGTGTTCAGATAAATTTCAACATGGCCACCAAGTTTTCTTCTTTTCAGCGAATAAAATTTTACAAATGACACCATTACTTTTTGATGACTTATTTTCTTTTGGACAAAAAGTTAAAGCGTTTACGAAGAGCTCGTATATCGAACATTATAGTATTTAGTTGTGTAGGTACGAGGTATTGAGTGTTTGGTTTGTCCCTTCATCTTTTAGATTTAGGATTAGTGTAATCTCTAATGGTTCTCTCTTACCAACCAATAGAACGGAATTAGTTTACTATACGATTGTGTCCCTGAAGACTTCGTGGTATTATAAAACGATGGTTCAGCTCAGATCAAAGAAACATCCGAGAAACGATAATATTTAGGTCAGCACGAGAAGTTATGCGAATCGAAATTTTCTGGAAAATTTAAATTTGCGTCATGTTTTATTATTTATAGCTGAGAATTCAACATTTTTATTCAAATATAAAAAAAAATCGTACGCAAACTAACTGGCTCTTAATGAAATTATTTTAACAATGAGGAACTCTAGTCAAAAAGTATGACACTGTGAACGGAAAAAGCGCCGCAAGCGAAATTTTTTGAAAAACGTGAAAGATACGTGTTTGTAAGAGGAAGGTCACTAAACGTTTTGCAATATCACGACTAACCGGTTAGAATCATGTAGTTAAAAAAAAATCATGTAGTTAAAAAAAAATCCCGGACGCTGCTCTTTTTTGTTTTATGTAAATACCGAACACGACTGCTCCCAACCGTCTAGGGCCAGAGATACTAAGGCATCCCCGATAGGGGTATGTCATAAGGTTGAAGGAAGGTAGTGGTAAAGGAAAGGAGATGGGAAGAAGAAGGTAGGAAAGTACTGGCTTTTCAGATCTGGCCACGAAACAAGGCTAATGTCTTTCTGAATGGTGGTCTCTACTAGTTTAATCCTCTACTATAATGATTGAAGTGGATGGATTTTCAATTTTCTGAGATGATTTGTAACCCGTGAATGCTGTTTTCTGAATTAAAAAAATCCTTTCTCTAGATATTTATACATTATTTTTAAGATTTTTGAAAAAAAATTATTCGTCTACGCAAATAGTAATTTAATTAGTCGATTTAATTAGGAAAATGTTTTTTTTTATAATTCATCTCACGTCTATTTCAACCCTTTATCAATTGCCCTCGAGGTCACCACCGCCCCCCAGGATCTCAACAACGCGCAACGCCCCCGCGAGATCCCCCCTTCGTTGTGTCCAGTTTTAATAGGGAGGACTTGTTTCCACGACAACTCAACAAAGTGGCATTTCAACACCCTTTTGAAAAGTCATTAAACGTGATGAAAAAAAATAGCTAGTAACCTTACCTACCTAACGTTACCCGTTTAACTTAGTTTTATATTCATAACTTTTAATGACTTTTCAAAGAAGTGACGAAGTTCCCCTTTCTTGAGTTGTCCGGTCACAGATGTAAATATAAGTAGATGTTCCAAATTTTTTCTAATAAATTTTCTAACTCCCCCTTGCCCACCCCTCATGATCGACCCCCTCCCTATGGTCAAACCCCTCCCATGTGAATGCTATAGCTACGCCCTTGATAGATTGTATGTGTGCTTGTGAATATATGTATGCTTCTGACAGCGATGGCCTTGCAAAACGTCACCGAGAAACAACCGTTCGGCTTGCTTACTTATTATTTTCACCGAAAAAATGACAGCAAGTAAATATTTTGCTCAAATTCAAATTTTCGAAAAGCTTAATGTAGATGTTTTTTTCATATTTATTTATTAAAAAATATATTTTCTTCAATTTCATTGGAGTTTTCCTTTTTTGAATTTCAATGCCTAACGATGTATTTTAAAACGTGACTTGATCTTGGTAATACAAAGTTCTATTAATTCTCTAAGTACTTAATTGAATTAGGTATTCATATTTCTCTATGGCCTTCACAAGGGCAAGATTTTCCTTGGATTTCTCCCAAAATTAATTAATCTTCCCGTTCAGTTTTCAAAACAATTAGCAACGTTGCCGTTTCTCTTTTGTTCCGATATAATCGATGCGCGTGGTATTTGAAAATGTCAGATTGATTTAAAACGCGTTTTGGAGGTTAAACAAGTTAAGTTTAATCGCTTTTGGAATTGATTGGCTAATTAACCAATTTAAATTTGCATAAACCAAACAGAAAATTGAACGAAGCGCTTTAAAGGTTAGTTGTTGAGATTTAACAGTTTTACATAAAGTATGTCTGTAAAAGCGTAAAGTTTTTGTATTTCCTTTAACATTATCTTTAGGGGGTTTCTCACCATCCTCCCAATAGTTTATCCATACACATAACGAATATTAATAAAAAAACAAATAAATACTAGCAACAGGTAAAAACTTCGGCTAATTTATCCTATATGTAGCCATTGTTCATAGGTTCAAGTACCGAATAGTAAACTCAGACTTTTTAAATAAATAAATCCTGTAGAATTAATCCAAAATATTCATTATGTGTATGGATAAGCTATTGGGAGGATGGTGAAAAACCCCCTTAGTAGGTACACTAATGAAAACGAAATTCACTTGACCACATAATGTAAATTTATTTTAATAATTGTTAATAAAGGAATATTATTTAATATGCATTCGACTTACTTGCTTTTACTTGAGTTGGCTTGACTTGGCGTTGACTTGACATAAAATAAAAATTGTTTTTATTGTTCAGTTGACTTAAACTTGACGTTGACATACAATAAAATGACTTTTTATTGTTAGACTTGACATAAAATATAATATGTTTTTCTTAATTGAATGTTCCATGAGCCGCTACACTTTTGGGCACAGATTGTGGAAATTACACTTCATTTAAACAATTACTACAAGAAACAACTATTTACGTACACAAAATAGGTTACTAGGTGCTTAGTTTAGGTAACGCATATTTAGATTGAAATAAAACTTCGTAAATGTCAATGCAAATATCAATGGCGGCAAACGAGACGTTTTATACGGGAAGTTTTTAACTTTGATTGAGTAAAAATTAAAAATTTATGACTTTAATTTTTTTTTAAAGAAAGACAAACATTCCCGGGTTACGAATAACCCGACATTTGAAAATCTCTTACTACCATTACGGTGAGCCGAAAATGTTGCTTGAGATACCTACCTACCTATATTTACAAAAAAGTCATCGTTTCTGAACGATTAGACAGTCCCTACACAGAGATCAGAAAACATAATACGAGTAAGATTCCTACCTTACTCTACCTTAACATTTTTAATACACTACCTACAGAGGTTCAGTTCCAAGGCTTTTTTCTTCAATCTTTTTTTTGAATAGGTAATAGAGAAATAGCTAAAACCAAATTCCAAGAAATTTTCTTCTGGTCTATTTGAATTTTCAATTAAAATGGATAGTCAATGTTTTTGATTACCCATTTGTCTGCGATATTATTTTTAATGAGACAATTTCTACGTCAAGTGTATATGAATACCAATTTTAACATGTCAGCTGTCATAAACAATGATTATATGTATCCGTAAAGCGTAAATTATTTAGGAGTTATTGCAGATTGAAAACATCCACAGGTGATTATTATCTTCGAGTCTTAGCTGCACACCTACGCGAGAGGCTAAAAAATGTTAAACTCGAAACTAGTGGTCTGGCGCGGATAGGAGGAAGTCGTTATTTATCTCGCCGTGATGTCATGACAACTTGAGAGTTCACACTCGGCTCAAGATATGGAATATCATTCTTGAAGTTTTCGAGCACGAATTAGTTTATCAAAGGCCATGGTCAATTGAGCAAAGAATACTACGACACTTACATACCTACCGTAGGTAAACCACCTAATTTTAAACAATAAGGAATTTTTAAATTGAACAGGTTCGCTTCTACCGCAAATATTATAGTAAAATATTACTTTTAGCAAGAGTTAATTTATTAGTTTGGTACGACGCGACGACCCCATTATCCATTGAAGGAAATAGGCACTTTCAGAAAGTTAGTTCGCAGTTTTTCTGTTCTATGTATTCTAAATAGTTTTTCTATTATGTGGTACGGTTACTATGGAACTTGTGGACTTTTGACATAAAAAAGTTGAACATGTTAAGAAGTTAACATCTCTCAGCAGGGAATATAGACAAATAGTTTTTTTAAGTAACATATAGGTATGAGGTGTTTAAGCAGTAGGTAATGGTTTCTCGGGATTTGCTCCAAGTTTTTTTAAAACATCCTTTCGGTATCTTTTACAAATTAATAGTTAAGGTTATATCAAATTGAAGAGTCGACGATATAATCGTTAATTCCAGGGGTTGGAGCTTTTATTTTTGGCAAAAAACCAGGAAGCTTTGTGCCATTGTTGCTAACAAATAAATAATTCATCTTGGGGAGTTAAAATGAAAATCCGCCGTTTTCTTTTTCAAAATTAGCAGCATTATAAGGACGTGCACCCACTTGCACGCTTGGTGCATTGCGCTGTGAAATGCGCAAAAATGCAGAGACAAAAATGAGAAAAGTTGTCTTAAGTTGTATGATAAAGACATACTCGTACGTTACGCCTTACGACCTAAATTTATTAATAGACATTTTGCTGGACATTATCCTGTTATTGCTGGTTATAAAATATGATTTGAGTCATTCTTCGTTCAGTCACACGTTAAATGATAATAAACCATTCGGCTCATAAACTATTATTGGAAAACGTAATGTAATAGCGTGAAATTTTTCCATGACCAAGGTAAAAGCCAGCACCCATAAAAATTAATACAGCCCGGTGTCTGTCTTTGTCGGTGTGTGTCTATCTTTAAATACATTTACATACTAATCTCGAGAAGGTAAAACATTTTCAATCGAGGATAAATTTTTCAGTTAACGTATCATCATCATTTCTACTCTAGGGATAAAACTGATAAACGAGATAGGTAGTATTCCACTTAATACAGTTTTTCACAAACATTATATTTGCACATCATTGACCGTGTTGAATGCCCACCATTCAGAATCAAAACATTACTTGGTCATGCTTTACAACTAGATCTGAAGAGCCATGTACTTAACCTAATCTAACCCAACCTTCCTCTCACCCATCTTCTTCCGCAAATTCTTGCCCTCCTCAATCCCTTCAGCCACAATGTTTCAATTCAATTCAATTCATTTTAATTTATTCATTTTAAAAACATTATACAAAATTACAATTTCAATGCGTTTTTAAAAGGGAAAAGTATTTTGGATGAGGTAAACATATTTAGACTAATAGCAAAAAAGCTTGCCGCTCAATTTTGTTCTTTGGTGTTAAACATATCGATATTCGAAGTGATTCTATTTAACAACAAGATAGCTCTCCCGACTGGCATAACCTAAAACATAACATAATGACATCGGCAAGTTAGTTCTGCAAGCCGGGAGATTCTGAACCTTCTCAAACATGGGGGAATACTTTACTTGGTGCGGGCTCCAAACCAGCGATCAACTCTCAAGCCTACTCCTAACCAAAGTATTGTTTAGCTCTGTGAGAACTGATAACCCGGGTGTTTCTGAAATTTCTCGATGATCAACCCCTCCTCAATGCCATCCACAAAACTAGATTGCTATGGTCCCTTTCAGCATGAATGATTGGTTGTTTTTGTGTGTTGCAGAGATGCTGTTGTGACCCCCGGGTTGACGGGATCAACTCGCGGGATGTCAGGCCAACAGCCAAACCGAAGCCGAGGCCCGCCCTCGCCTTCGCCCCTGTTCCGCCCAGCCTCGCCATGGGCACCCTCGCCGCCCCCGCTCATCTCGGGCGGGCGTCACTCGTCCGCCCTCGTGTCGCCGGGCCCGGGCCACCGGCCCCTGTCACGCGGCTCTCCGCTGCCCGCGCCGCGCCCCACCTGGCCGCACCCGCAGGGCCCGAGCCCCTTCCGGCGGCTCCACTCTCCGTCGCCCTCCATATCCATCTCCCCGTACCCCTCGCCCATCATGATGTGCCAGTCGCCCGAGTACCTGTACTCGTCGCCCTACGACGGCGAGTGTGTGGGAGTGCCGCTGGAACCGCCGCGCCCCCTTCACTACGAGGAGGACGAGGAGCAGAGAGGCCCTTCCACTGCCGAAATCATTGCGAACCAATCGCAGGACTACGTCGATGAGAAATTAGCCGAATATCAGCAGACGATATTATTGCTGCAAGGTGAGTTTTTTGTTTTGTTTGAAATATTTATGGTGTTTACAATTTTACATAATATAACATAATATTTCATAAACTCTCCTAATAAAGCAGATGCCTGTGCTTAGGAGAGAACAACTTGTATAAAGTTAATTATTACATCGATTAGAATTTAGAATATTATTACGTCTATTGGTAATTTCATAACATAATACGTAATACGTAAAAGTAATAAAAATATAGATAGTTATGCATAATACATAGTGGTAAGCAAAACATAATATATAGAACAATACGTACAAGTTATGAGGTGGTACTACAATATACATTTTTTTAAATTTTTATAATTGTCATCGTTTTCTCCCGATCGTACACCAAGGGGTAATTTATTGAATAATTTTATTACCGTAATATAGTGATGCTGATGCTGTTGTAGTTCGTTTCAGTGTTACAGTAGTCCATCAACAGAACTAATTCTTTTGCTAATATTTAATGGTAAGATATTATTTTTATTAAAGAAAATTTAACGTTGTGCAATTTTGTCGTAATTTTTTTAAGTGGGGGACCCGGGAAATCTTGAAATACATTTGTTGTTGGGTAGTGATATGGCTTTTTTAAGCTAATATTTATTAGTATTTTTTTTATTGTTTCAAGTGGAAGTAGGGATGATTTATATGCACCCCCAAGCCGCGTTTCCATACTCAAGTACAGTATTTAATGATATAGTATTTGTAAGTCTAAAAAATATAAAATCAGTTTTCTCATTCTGTCTACTGTGGAGTTTGTTTGAATTTTCCATTTGATATTATTAAATTATCGACAATTATTCAAGATATTTTATTTTTTCTTTACTACTTACATACATAAGTAGAAGTTATGTGTATTCAGTTTGATTTACATTGATTCTAAAAAGACAATTACTTTCGTGAATTTTGATGTTTACATTTATATTTGAGATATTCTCTGTCTATAAGGTAGAAAATGAGTTATTTCAACAAGTTTTACGATATTTATTGCATTATTAGTCGATACTTCGGCAACTTTCCAAGAATTTCCTTAATAGTTATCATTGTATCATCGGAATAAAATATAATATTTCCAATGATTAGGAGTTCAAAAAGTTCGTTTACGTATGATATGAATAGTGAAGGGCCTAATGCAGTTCCTTGAGGAATTCCAAAATCAAAAACTTTCTATTTCACTTAGTTTGTTGTTTACTTTCATTTGCTGTGTTCTTTGATAGGAATAACTTTTTACCTTGTTTAACTTTGCCAGTTATTCCTGTATTATCATTTAACTTTGAATGTGAAATACCAGCATAAGTCAATGAATATGTTTAAGCATTTTTTCCGCCATCTAATGTTTTATAAATAAATTTGGTTAATTCTGCAATGCGCTAGATCAAACATACTCAACCTGCGGCCCGCCAAGCTTTTGTGCGCGGCCCTAAACACTAGATCATCAGGAACTTGATTAAAAAAAAAACTATCATTCTAAATTTCGTACATATTGAGATTCGTTTCGACTTTGACGCACAGATAGTGACACCCCAAAAGGATTGTCATTATGGTCCACATGATCTGGTACAAGAGTGAGATACATTGTTTAGATTTTTCACGGCCAAAAGTATTTTTGTTATTTGTTTTTGGGGTGTTATGCCGTGTTGCGCTACCTCCCTCTTTAGCCAATTCGGACGGCGTTACAGTGTCCATCATCAGATGTCTAAGAGTGTTGCTATTTGCACGCGCTAGATTTATTCCCAAAAAAACGAATATTTGACACACAAGTACGCGCGCAAATAATTTATAAATAAAAGTGCCACTTCTAGAAACCACCGCATCAATTGTAATACATAAAAAAACTGGTTAATGTCACTGGTACAAATTATCCAATTATTATTATTGTTAATGGCAGGAGGGTCTTCGAAATGCAATCGAAAAATGTCCGACGAAAAGAGAGTGCTTCAAGACTTATGGGAAGCAGCGTATTTCTTTGTTGGGGGGGGGGGGGGGGGGGGTATAGTGTTGCGGCCCGCGAAACTTTACAAATACATGTATGTGGCCCGAAGAAAAAAAAGGTTGAGTATCATTGCGCTAGATGCTTCGACCAAGTATATGCTAGACGGCAGTTTAAAAGCATTTTGACGACAAGTTCTGTAATAATTTCAATTCTAATTGCATCTTGCGCACTTAGTTTATCTCTGAAACCGTATTGACTAGGGTTAACACATTTTTTGTTTTCCATATATTCAACAATTACTTTTTCGTATATTGTTGCTATGTTGGATACCAACGATCTTGGCCGGTAATTGTTTTACTTCTTTCGAATCTCCGGATTTGTACACTGGGGTTACACTGACTTTTTTGTTGTTTGACGAGAATATCCCACTTTCAGTGCTTACAATAATAATAATAATAATAATAATAATATTTGGCTAATTTATATAGCGCCGTTTTTGTGAAAAATCACCTCAAGGGCGCTGTACAGATAAGTATTTAAAGGAATTAATATTACTGGCTTACAACTAAGATTTATAATTATAACAAGTGACTTACATCTAAGACTTATAGCTAGAGACTTATTTTACTGGCTTACAATTAAGATTTACAATTATAACTAGTGACTTACATCTAAGACTTATATAACTAGTGACTTATGACTAAGATATATTAATGCTAACCTAAAGCAAGTGACCTAATTGTGAAGGATAAAAAGAAGTGGACCCAAAACGGATCCCTGGGGTACCCCTGAAGAAAGTGTTGCGAAGTTAGAGAGTTTATTTCCAACCTTCACGGCTTGCAAGCGATTGGATAGATATGACGCCAGCCAATTTTTGATGTCGGAACTCAAACCAAATGTTTCCTCCAATCTCTTAATGAGGAAGTCGTGATCAATCGTGTCAAACGCTGCACTCATGTCTAAGAGTGAGATAAGTATGCGTAATCGGTTTGGTTATTGAGTTAATCATATCCAGATGCATCACCATTTTTAATGATTTTATTATGTTTGCATTAGTTTTCTCGGTAGTGGGTTTAAAACTTGAAAGATTGTTATTAGATATTTTATCTTTATGTATATCATCTGTTTGATAGTTTTGGTCAATTTCAAGTTTTTTTCCGACGGTTACGAAAAAACTGTTGAAAATATTTCCGCACATTTTTGGTTCGCGTTTTATAACATTTTTTATTCAATTACATTTATTCATTATTTATTAAATAAGGGTATATTAGAAGTGTGTATGCGATATATTGCAGCTATATTTAATGGCAAATTATTTAAATCAAATTTAATTGATAAAAAGTTTACGTTGCATATGGGTATTTCGGTAACATTGATATCAGAAATTTTTTCTTTAGACGAGAGACTACAATTATACTACAATTCCACTATTTTTTATTCATCTGATGATTTGTGATATACTGTTTGTAGTTTGGAATTTTTATTGTTTAATTTTATTTTATTAGGAACCTTTACAGGTTAATAACATTACACGCATTAAACAAACAATAAATTATAATAATTAGGTTACAACCCAATAACAAATGTTCACATCATGCCCAAATAATAAATAAAAAGTCAATAATTATTAACTTTTTTTGCCTAATATTACAGAGATAGGAACTAGATAAATAATCTAAACACAGTCTATATGTTGTGTGATACATAAAAGATACAGATAAGATAAGATAAAAAACAATGAAAGTAGAAAAAATAAATATATAAAAATAATGAAAACTGAAAAACACCAGATGTAGGATCGAGAAATAATATGTACATTAATAAAAAAAAACAAGTGAAAGTAAGATAAAAGTAAAGTGATAGTACTTACAAAATAATTGTAAAATACAGTGTGCCAGTTTTATGGCTATTTAAAAAAATAAAAATAAAATATTTATAAAACAAAAAAAATAATTGAAAAAAAACACCGGACTTAAAGTGGAAAAATAATAAATATACGCACATGTCCGTATATACACATATAAGAAGTATGTATTACATTATTTTTAATAAAAAAAAATTAAAAAAACATCAAAAGTAAGGTAATAATTATTTAGTTTTGTTAAAGTGAATTAATCTACGAGTATTTGGTAATGAATTGGTTATTATAAGGCTCCATTAACTATATGTTTGAAAGAGTAATAATTGGTATACTTATGTCTGCATGTATGTGTGCCTCGGATAGTATTTTAAAATCTTTCAACCCTTCAGTTCAACCCTTACTAGGCGTTTATTATTAATAGATTTTCCCAGACAGTCTACAACTAGCTAGCCCTGGAGAAAATAGGTGGTTAATCATTTAAAAAGTAAATCAAATAAATTACGTTTTATTGATTTCCTGTAATTATCAAGTGCTCCGCATTTTATTGGTAAATGGCATTTAGATATCATACTCATATCATTGATATCATTTTAAAGTTGTTTTAAAATGATATCAATGATATCATTTTAAATCAATATTTTTACAGTTGTATTTATGACGTATTTGATTCTTGTTTTCCCAAAAAGTTTGCAGGCAGTGGTGGTCGCCAATATCCGAAATGGTTCTCGAGAGAAGTCATCTCGAATATAGAGATCAAACACGCCCATCATAAGCGTTGGAAAGCTGGAGGCCTTCAGGGTGAATACGATCTGTTTAGTTTTTACCGAGCGTTAGTTAGGCGCGCGATTCGAGTGGCCTATCGTGCTTACGTGTCTACAATCGAGGAAAACATCATACATGATCCCAAGATGTTTTGGCACTACATAAAATCCCTTCGGAAGGATGGTGGTCTTGAAGACACCATGATGAAAGGTAATCAGGAATTTCGTGGCTTGGGTGTGGCTAACGCATTTGCTGATCATTTTCTATCGGTCTACAATAAAGACCCTCCATTTCTAGACTTTAATAATGCGGCCACATTTAATACCAGAGGAGCTACAAACGTCGATTTAGGTTTATTTACCGAATCTGACGTGATGAGTGCCATAAGACTCATGAAGAACTCCCACTCTATCGGACCAGACTTCGTTCCCGTATTTTTTATTAAAGGGTGCGCCGAGTTCCTAAAAACACCATTACGTTTTATCTTTAACCTAGCTATTAGTACTTCTACTTTTCCTGAAGTATGGAAAACTTCCAACATATGTCCTATTTTTAAGAATGGTTCTAGAAAGTTAATCGAAAACTATCGACCAGTTGCCATACTATCAGCTCCTGCTAAACTATTTGAAAAATTAATTTATAAATTCATTATGCCTCAGATAGACGCATACATTATCCCAGAACAGCATGGTTTCAGGAAAGGAAGATCCACTGAAACCAATCTGATGGTTTTCACCGACTATGTTGCTAGGTCCCTAGACAGTGGATACCAAGTAGACTGTTCGTATCACGACTTCTCCAAAGCCTTTGATACTGTGAATCATGATATCTTACTCATAAAACTTGCCCAGATAGGTTTTTCCCTTCGGATGTTAAAGTTTTTTATAAGTTACCTCAGGAACAGAAAGCAATTTGTCACCCACGGAATCTACCAATCTGCTGAGTTTCTTGTTTTTTCAGGGGTTCCCCAAGGGTCGATCTTAGGGCCTCTTCTCTTTTCTATTTTCCTTAATGACATTGCTGGAGTCATTCGTTTTTCTCGCTTTCTGTTGTTCGCTGACGATCTAAAATTATTTCTTCTAATAAGAAATATTGAGGACTGCCTGCGCCTTCAAGCTGATGTTGATAACATTTCAGAATGGAGTCAACAAAACCAGCTTCATTTCAATGTCTCTAAATGCGTTGTTCTGACTTTTACCAGAGCATTTAGTCTCACCTACCACAGGTATACTATGCTCGGTCATAATCTCAACCGAGTTTCGAGTATAAAGGATCTTGGGATTATGTATGAAAATAAGCTGACATTTCGTCCTCATATCGAAGGGGTTTGCCAGTCGGCCTTAAAAATGTTAGGGTTTGTTCTCCGAACTGTCAGAGCTTTTCGGGATACCCGTGCTCTGAGGATTTTATACTTCTCCCTGGTCCGCAGTAGGCTGGAGAGTGGTTCGCTTATCTGGAATCCTCATGAGGTGGGATGCTACCTCATGTTGGAGAGGATTCAAAAAAAGTTTCTAAGATTTCTCTACATGAGGGAGTACGGCCACTATCCATGGCTCTACCCGACGAACTTTCTTCTGGGCATGCTGGGACTCCACTCCCTGCAGCTCAGAAGGGAGGGGTACGCTGCTACCCACTTATTCAGACTGCTGCGTGGCTATATCGAGAACTCAGCCATTCTGGAGCGCGTGAGCCTCTATGTTCCGGATGACTATCTTAGACAACGCCACCATAGATTATTCTATCTTCCTGCCTGTAGAACTAACCTGCCAATGGTTCTCCCGGTAGGAAGGAGTATATTGCTCCTGAACCAAATCTCCGCCGAGATTGATGTGTTTGGCGTCAGTGAGGAGAGGTTCAAAAGTGAAATTCTTTTGATTCTTGAAAGAGTCTCTCCACATTGACGAGATCTTTCACCACTGCCTGAAAAAATTTTTTTTTTTTTTTTGAAATTGATTTATTTCTTGATGTTTCTTTTTTATGTATAAATATTTGTAAAAAAAATTATTTTTTTGTATACTATTTATATGTATAACGTAATTTCTTATATGTATTAAAACTAAATTTGTAATGTGTAAGAAATTAATTTTTTACACTTCCCCAAATGATCATCTAGTGAATCCACGCTATGCAATTGCACTAAATAAGTATTATAAATACAAAACAATACAAGAACAATATGTCAACCTAGTAGAGACCAAATGGGAATATAATTCACCGACTCCAGATATTTTCATATCAGATGGTTCTGCTCTGTGGCATTTCTAATTGAACCTATAAATCCTATAATATAAATATTATCATATTATATTATATTATATCCCTCAATATAAATATTTAAAAAATCTTTTGTAATCCTAAATTAATTAATTAATTATAATATTATTATTATTATTATTAAATACTCAACCTCTGGTTAATGGGCGCTTTAATATCCGATTGATGCACTAACGACGCGTGATCGTATGATGCCTGCAAATAAACAATTTGTTATCGCGATTTTGATTATTAACACAGTGTTAAAATAACTTTGCAGCATACCAGACTACGGACGTTTTTCAGAGGAGCCGCTTCTAAATGTGTGATAAATAGTGATGTAAGTCTAAAATAAGTTCTAAAACAGTCCCACAAAATGATCTGTGAACAAAATAGACAAATTTAAAACGGTGATGAATCACAGTTAGGCATATATTTTTGACAATAAAAAAACACATAAATTTGTTTAAGACCACTTTTATTTTAAAACACTCTACCGGTTTCAGAAGCACCCTTCCTTCGTCAGGAGAATATTATAGTTATAATATTCTCTATATTATACTATAGTTATAATATTCTCCTGACGAAGGAAGGGTGCTTCTGAAACCGGTAGAGTGTTTTAAAATAAAAGTGGTCTTAAACAAATTTATGTGTTTTTTTATTGTAAATTATGGCGAGCCACAAAGTTAGTGGTTTTTACAAATATATATTTTTGAATTGGAATGTGTTGCTCTGAAGATATTACTAAAATGATAAAAGCAACATTAAATTATTGTAAATTAAAAACCAATGTAAATTTGAAGCTGGCCATCACCAAGGAGTAATTTTCATCGTGCAAGCTACAGCACGAACAACTCCGTAGTGGAACGGCAGTTGTACCAGTAATGTAGGTTTCGAAGACGGTGACCGGACAACTCAGAATGAAATCAACTCAGAACCTCCTTTGAAAACTCGTTAAAAGTGTTGAAAAAAATGGTTAAATAGATTATGTTAGGTTAGGGTTATGATGGGCTATTTAATATTTTTTTTCGTAGCTTTTAATGACTTTTCAAAGAGGTGTTGAGTTGACTTGATTCTGAGTTGGCATGGAACCTTCGAAGACATGCAGTGCGGTGGTTTTTTCTAGAATAAAACTACCACAGAATAATAGTATAGCATTATTAGTTCAGGCCAATCTTTAGAACCACGACCGACGCCCGTTAATCACGGCATAGATACCTCATCATTGACCGTGTCATTTGGGACGCTGGTCAACATGCTTTTAATTATTAAGTCATGTTTCATCTGACGTGTGATTTATTATCTACTCGGGAATACGTGCGTGTTGGCAGAGGACTTTCCGTTTCAGTGGGTGCATTACTTTACGTTGCAATTACGAAATTCATACATTCATGAACGTCCAACCCTAATCAATGATCAAAATTGTTTAGTTATTTACGTTTGTAAAATAAAATTTTCTTTATTTTAAAAGTCCAAAAGATGATCATTTGCTCAATCTTTTCAGTTTATATTCGAGTAAATGATTAAAATAGAGCTCACTTGGTCACAACTGTCATTTAGATTACGTCAAAATCAGTCAAAAATTAATTAATTTTTATGCGTTTTATATGGTAAAAATTAATCGAATTATTAATGATTAACTCAATAATTTTGTGTATATAAGTCGCACTTTATCTCTCATCTCTTTATCTCGCCAATTAGTTTCGATACTCCCTATGTAATCGTTAGGGTACATAGTAATTATCAAGGATGTTGTCAATAACTTTAGTAATTTTCTTTTATCGAACTAAAAATACGTTTTAATGAAACTCAATTTCACTTTCCTTAAAACAACGCGCACAATCTAATTTTTGCCTGCTTTCAATAGCCAATGTTAAAAAAATTTATTTTATACGTAGATACCTATAAAAAAAAGCTTCTTCTTCGATGGCGCTACAGCCCATATCGAGCTTTGGCCTCCTGCAACAGTCGCCTCCAACTCCTCCTGTCCTCAGCGGCTGACTTCCAATTTGGTACCTGGAGAATAGAGAGTAAATGATAAAATTAATTTCTTAGAAAAAAATAACAAATTGTTTTTTCGAAGCGATTTAAAAATGCAAGCAAGAGGCTCTTTGTTCAATTAATAGAAACGTATTATTCATTTTCAAAAGAACCAATAACATTAATTTATTAACATTATAGAGTAACCCATTTATGATTCTGTGATCTCTTCAATATTTAACGATTTTTTTTCAATTAGCTCTATCTTGTAATGTCTGTTTCAAAGTAATAATAATCTTCATTATATCGAATGAAAATACATCTTCTGGCGCCCCCTTTATTTTAAATTAATCGTTGTTTCATTTTATCCTTTAATAGTAACAGTAATGTATCAACAGTCTATCTTAGTCTTATCTAACTTCTTATTTGATCCTTCGATTATCCTAGACCCCATTAGTGGAACCATAAATTATAGGCAACGTACAGCGCGCAACACAGACAAAAAACATAAAAGAATTCTTTGGCAGCCGAAATCCTTTGGAATTCACTCGAATGATCCAAATACACGAAGATTTATAGGACCGTCGAGAGTGGTCAGCAGTTGTAGTCATGGATGTTTTCCTGAATTTTGACATACCCAAGTCACAAATCATTTAGCATTGCGATAGATAGATACGTACCTACTACCTAAGTACCTTCTTAGGTAATGCAATAATACATATTTTCCAAATGGTATTTTGGATTTTGTTGCTTTCAATAAATTAGCTTTTATCTTTTCTGTAAAGTTGAAAATCTGTTCGTCTTAGCTAAAGCTCTCGAAATGCGTCTTGAAATTAGTACCTTTCTGATTGGACTTTCTAGATAAAAAAAAAACATGACAATATGCCATACTTTTTAATTGTTCAATAAGATAAATATTTCAAACTTTTAAAACCCGAGTGAAGACAGGTAGTAAATCAGTATGATGCAATGCTGACTGCTGAACGGCATAGAGTATCTATTGTCTCGAAATGCAAAACATTTCAATTATTTTTATTTTTGTTCTCAGCGGTGCTTAAAACAAGTTTTTTTTTACATGAGCTCCACACAGGAGGCCCTGAGGAAAATAATTCCCCTCAGGGCCTATGTCATCTTTGGGGATGCTGTGTAGAGGGTTAAGGAAAGGAAGGAGAGGAGAGTTCTGGGAAGGAAAAGGGTTTAAGGGGTGGGTAGGAATCTGGGGTTCAGTGTGTCCTGGTCATCCGCCTCCAAGACCTAGACAAACCTCACCCCATGAACCCGGGCACCCCTGCTAAATCACTAAACGTAGCGAACCACTTGCGGTGACCTATGGTAGAGGTGTTGGTTATCCAATAAAGGTTCCCAGGCGGCGGTACCCATTCCCGCCTCCCAAATTATTTTAATAGTTAAGTAGTATTCACCTAACATGTATGATAAATCTCTACACCAAAAAATCTCATACTCTACTTAAGAAATTATCGGTCATCTCTATTATGATTTTTATATATTCTTATATATGTACCTCTTTTTGTATAGAGAGTGCTTGCGGGGCCAGTAAGGGTAAAAACTGGCTACAGTGTCATTCTTCAAAACTGTGTATTTTTTTGGTTATTCAATAATTTCTGCAATAAACATAAACAGCCTTAGGGAACGTACCCATACTACGTGACCAATTTTTTGCAATTTTTAACCCCCCCCCCCCCCCCCCCCCCCCCCCCTAGTGACCAAAATCCTAAGCAAACCGCCGCTCATTTGTACCAAGCGTGACATTTTGAAGACCCCCCCCCCCCCCCCGAAGAGGTCACGTAGTATGGGTACGTTCCCTTAGTTGCTGTCATGTCATGTTTTGTTTGATTGTTTTCGTTTGGCGGTTAACAATATGCAACATGTCAAAAATTATGAAAACGTTTCGAAGAAAAATTTTAAATCGATGCTTTGATATATTTTTCAACATTGTTATGTATCTACATGCAAAACAATGCGTGAGAAAGCAATATGTGTTAATAGTTATTTCTGACAGAAGGTCGTCCGATTATGCATTCAAAAATCTATTTTGAACTACTTCGAACTGTCGAGTGGCTTTTGACGTAATAATGGCGTCGCGTGTATGACGTTCAAGAACCCAATATCTAGATATTGTTAGTCTTTTCGCGATACGTTTACTTGCATGAATTCAACCGCTAGTCATTAAAGAAATAAACCCTGGAACCCCATTCCGTTTTTTACAAAAATCGTGCTTTCCGTTCCTGTTTACGAAACATGTAAAAATACGATTTAAGTTTAGTACTAGCACTCGGAGGCAGAGCTGGAGTTTTCAACACCAAAAATAATTAAATTACCTGGAAAAATACTTACATCCAAATTTTTCTACTGATATAACAAGCATATTTTCTGTTCTGTTTTAATATGGAACACTGAATCTGATTTTCTATGAAAATATAGTGTTCGAGAACATTATCCATAGAAGACGTTTATCATAAACACAATTGTTTTGTCGGTTTAAATGTTAGAGAGAATAAAAGATATAGTTATAAGAATATAGCTACAAAAAACCTATAATAACATACCTCAAAAATAAAAATCAATGTTACCATAATACTATACTTTATTTTACTTCATTACAATACAATTCTACCAAAATTCCTAAAATTATAGACGACTCTTTGCGCGGATGGATATTTGATAGGGGTGATTTTGACAAACTCTATCAGATGATGAGCCAATTAGATTGGCAAGAGCTTTGTAGCTTTGACACTGTTAATGAGGCGCTACACTATTTTTATACATGTATATATAATGTATTTGATGCTTGCTTCCCTAGGAAACCTCCCAACAATGGTGGACGTAGATATCCGAAGTGGTTCTCTAGAGATACCATCGTGAACATTGAGATGAAACATGCTCACCATAAAAAATGGAAAGCTACTGGTAATCAAAGTGAATATGAAAAGTTTAGTAAACTCAGAACAATTGTTAAATGAAATGTTCATATAGCATTCCGTAATTATGTTAAATCTATAGAGAGTAATATCAAACATGATCCCGAGACATTTTGGGACTACGTCAAATCACTACGCAAGGATGGTGGTATAACAGACATCATGATGCATGGTGATCAAGAAGTTAGAAGAGCGGATATAGCCAATGCATTCGTAAATCATTTCCAATCAGTGTATAGTAATGAGCCTCCATTACTAAATCCCACTGCTGCTGCCAAGATGAATGTGAAGGGAGCCCAAAACATTGACATAAGTCATATAGATGAATCAGATGTTAAATCTTTGATAAAAAAATTAAATATACAAATTCGCTTGGGCCAGATTTTCTACCAGTCTTTTTTTTAAAAGGATGTGTTGAATTTTTTAAACTGCCTTTGAGTTTTATATTCAACCTCTCTTTAGAAACTGGTGTATTTCCTGATTCCTGGAAAGTCTCAAAAATTTGCCCTATTTTCAAAAATGGATCAAGGACATCCGTTGAAAACTACAGACCGGTGGCAATACTTTCTGCCTCCGGCTAAGTTATTCGAATCGATACTTCATAAACACTTGCAGTTTCAAGTAGAGCCGTTCTTAATATCGGAACAGCATGGGTTTAAAAAAGGCCGATCTACTGACACCAATCTATTGGTATTCACAGATTATGTTTCCAAATCTTTAGATAAAGGCTACCAAGTAGATTGCTCATACAATGATTTTTCTAAGGCCTTTGACACCGTAAACCATGATATCTTATTAAATAAATTGTCAACGATAGGTTTTTCTTTCCGGTTTCTTATATTCTTTGCCAGCTATTTTACTGAAAGAAAACAATTTGTATCACATGGAATATTCTTATCAAAATTGTTTCTTGTTTTCTCAGGAGTACCTCAGGGCTCTAATTTAGGACCACTCCTCTTTTGATTTTTATTAATGATATAACAGAAATTATTCTGCATTCCAGGTCACTTCTTTTCGCTGATGATCTAAAACTTTTCTTGGAAATACAAACTTTAGATGACTGCATTCGACTCCAATCATACATTGATAGAATTGTTGACTGGAGTAAACGGAATCAGATTGAATTCAATATCTCTAAATGTTTCATTCTTTCTTTCACTAGAGCGTATCATACCTGGTTTTACCGGTATACTATGAGGGCTCTAAATTTAAAACGTGTCTCCACTATGAAAGATCTTGGTATTTTGTTTGATAGTAGGTTAACTTTTCATGCTCATATCATAATGACGTGTAGTACTTCACTGAGAATGTTGGGTTTCGTCCTACGCACTGCGAGAAACTTCAGAGACACCCGGGTTCTCACAGTACTATACAATGCTTTGGTCAGGAGTAGGCTTGAGAGTGGGTCGGTGGTTTGGAGCCCACACCAAGTGAAGTATTCCCTCATGTTGGAGAGGGTTCAGAAGAAATTTCTGAGATTTCTTTACCTGAGGAAGTATGGCTACTATCCGTGGCTCTACCCTACCCACTTTCTCTTGGGCATGCTTGGTGTGAACATTCTACGGGTCAGAAGGGATGCGCTCATTGTAACACATTTCTTCAGACTGATTCGTGGAAGGTTCGAAAACTCGGCTATCATTGAGAGCATTAGTTTCTATGTTCCCGATGGTTATCTCCGTCATTGACAGCATAGACTGTTTTATCTCCCGGCTTGCAGAACTAACTTGCCAATGGTTATGCCAGTCGGGAGAGCTGTCTTGTTGTTAAATAGAATCACTTCGGATATCGATATGTTTAATATCAATGAAGCACAATTCAGACAAAAAGCTTTGTTGTTGTTAGTGTGATTGTGCTTCATTGAAATATAAATTACTTAAATCTGTTTAAATTTTAAATTAATACTCTTACGTAGGAAGGTTCTCAATGGTTCTAATACAGATGTTAAGTGTTATAATATCATTACAAAATATAATATCATGCTAGGCGCTTATATTTCAACATGCTAGGCGCTTATATTTCAATAGTCGACCCCTGGTCGAATCCTAGTTAATCCTACTATAATATTACTAGCTTTTGCCCCCGGCTTCGCTCGCATAGTATTAGGGGGGAACCCACAGCGCCTTCTCCACCTTCCCCATCCCCCATCCAATCCCTCCCTCCTCCTCTCACCCCTCTCCCCCTCACCCCTCACCCCTCACCCTCCCCCACCCCCCACCGCCCTCCCCAATCCCCCCCCCCTCCGCCCTGCCCCGATATCCTATCTCCCCCTCACCCCCTCTCCATATCCGTTACATTTATCTTTCAAACAGCTCGCGTGCCACCTATTGAAAGTTTTGTATATAAATTTCATAATGCCAGAGCTCTAAGCTATAGCCTATAGCCTATTCTGATGTATGAGCTATATTATTGTAAAGTTTCATTAAAATCCATTCAGTAGTTTTTGCGTGAAAGAGTAACAAACATACATCCATACAAACTTTCACCTTTATAATATTAGTAGGATAAAGGCGAAAGTTTGTATGGATGAATGGATGTATGTATGTTTGTTACTCTTTCATGCAAAACTACTGAAAGGATTTTAATGAAACTTTACAATAATATAGCTCATACATCAGAATAACATATAGGCTATAGCTCAGAGATCTGGCATTATGAAATTTGTATAAAAAAATTGCGCGAGCTAGAAAAATGAATGTAACGAGTATGGAGGGGCGGTGAGGGGGGCGGGAAGAGGATGAGGGGTGGAGAGGGGGGTGGGAGGGGGGAGAGTGTAGGGGAAGGGGGGAAGAGGGGGAGGGGAGGAGTGGAGTGGGGATAGGAAAGGTGAGTGGAAACCCCCTAATAGGGAGGCAAAAGCGTGTTGTTTTACGGTGAGAAATATTATTTAAACCGTTTAGGAAATGGAGAATACCACGCTCACAGTTTGGATTAAAAAAATAACCGTAAAGATTCCTAAAAATTTTGTAAGAATTCTGTTAAACTGCATTTAGCATTTGAAAAATATTTGTCAAGCATTTCCAAATTTACAATGTTTTTGTTAAAAAAGTAGATATTAAATTAAATACAACGATTTTATCTGGAATCAAATGTCATGCGAACATATTTCAGCGGAATTTGTATTCTGACATATTTCCTAAGAGCAGTACATTCCAAAATTTTAGAGGCATGTATATAAAATTGTTTAACTAGTCGGACCCATAAGCTTGTTTTCACGACAATGTAACATTACTAGACAAACGTATGACGTTTGAGGCGTACCTGAGTTTTATAAATAATTCCAGTCCCAGAATGAGATTTATAACTCGTAGTGATTTCAATTAAGTAAGAAATATAATTATTTAAAAAAAAAATGATGGAAAATCATTTTTATCATTTCATAATCAAAACGTATTAATACCCAAAATTATAAAAAAATAATACTATAAATTATCGATTTTCTTTTTTAAATTTATTTAAAAAAATTATTAGTTTCTATGACAAGGTTTGTACATTATGTAATTATAAAGCATAATATTAGCATAAATTCAAAGATTTCACAGTCCTCCATACTTGCGTTTCTTGTTTGAGAGGGCTCGTAGTTTTTAAAATATTGTGTAGTTCCTTGTTGTCTTCTAACTATTTTTTAGATTGTCTTCATAATTTAAACCGATTCTTCGCAAATCGGTAGAAAATATCGTATTTTGAAGGGGTTATTTTTAGCAAAGAAAAATTAAACATCGTCGTACCTACGTTTCGGAATGTTTTAATGTTTCGGAATATTTCGATTAATTAACAGGTACTTAGATAACCATAGTATCCTCCATAATCTTATATATAAAAATGAGTCGCTAAATGTGTTGCTAAGCGCAAATCTCGAGAGCAGCTGAACCGATTTCGCTAATTCTTTTTTTAGAATATTCCTTGAAGTACGAGGATGGTTCTTACGGAGAGAAACATTAAGAAAATTGTGCAGAAATTTGGATAATTTCAGAAAACCTAACGACTATCGCAAGTTTGACAGATCGCGTGTTTGAGAATGACATTTTGCAAAATTTTAAATCAGGATTCTATTTCTGAAAATCTTTAAGTTGGTAAGTTTATTTAAAGTAGGTACTCCCCTAATAGTTTGAATCGAATCAAGAATTTTAGATATTTTAAATAGGTACCTGTGTTAGGTACCAAATTTAATATACGTGAAAAATGGAAATTTGAATAAAAATTGTAAAAGGTGACACGCGGGCTGTTTAAAAATTGAATGTACTGGGATTGACTATATGGATCGCGGGAGGAGGGTTGGTGGGACGAGGGAGCGGGAAAGGGAAAAGGGAAGGCGGGGAAGGTGGAAAGGGAACGCGGGAGGGGGGAGGGGGATCTGGGAGGGGAGAGGGGGGAGGGGAACTCGGGAGGGGGGTTTGCGGGACGGGGGAAGGGGGGGAAGTGGAGCGGGTAGAGGGAAGGTGAAGGTGACGGAGTGGGAACGCGAGAGGGGAAGAGGACGCAGGAGAGGAAGGGGAGGCGGAAGGGGAACGGGACGAATTGGAAAGGACACTCATGGAGAAACAATTTCTTTATTAAATGGTATAGCAACGCTTGCCGGGACCAGCTTGTATGTTTCATAATAATACGTTTTTAAACTAGTCATACCTTTAATTTTAACAGTGGAATAGAATTAATACATTGTAATGTCAATGGCTTTCAGTTGGATAAATTAGAAATTTTAGAGATTAGAAAGAGTGTTAATGCAAATTTAAATATTATTAATAATCAAAAATTGTTTTTAAATGACCCATTATTAAATCTATTCCCCTTTTAAATTTTTAATTGTTCTATATTGCCCCTCTTTCCTTATACATTATTTTCTTTCAAATTTTATTATTGTTTATGTCTATTATTTTTCTCTATTACCTATTTATGTCTATTTTTAAACGACTTCGAAAAGGAGGAGGTTCTCAATTCGACTGTATTTTTATTTTTTTTATTTTTTTTTATGTTTGTTACCTCAGAACTTTCGACTGGGTGAACCGATATTGATGATTCTTTTTTTATTTGAAAGCTGGTGCTTCCCGTGTGGTCCCATTTTAATTTGGTCCAGTTCTGACAATGGCAATATAAGTCTTAAATTTGCATCAAGTATGTGCGCGACAAATGGACGAATAACTCAATATCACGCCAACCGATTTCGATGATTCTTTTTTTATTGGAAAGGATGTACTTCAAAGGTAGTTTGATGAGAGTTTGGTTAGGTTCTGATTATGGGATCCATGACAAAGTAACGGAACTCTCCAATTCTGAAGAACAAATTTACGATACTCGGCTGAATCTTAATCGAATTAGTTAGTGTACTTCAGATTCACTAAAAATCAAAAAATAAACAAAAATTTTAACAAAACAAAAAAACGACTTCAACAAATGCACTAAAAAGTAAAAAAATAACTTCGTATTCTTCTACAACCTTATAATCAACTTACCCTTTCTACTCATCAATATGAAGGTATGATTGTTATTTTTGGAGTCGGTGTCAACCAAGGTACCCGTGGCCCGGCGTGTTCACTTGACAGCTCCTCTCCCGTCGACACCGACTTTTTTTGAAGTCGTTTTTTTGTTTTGTTAAAATTTTTGTTTATTAAAATTAGTTCTGTCAAAACCCTGAGGAAGTCAGCTTTGCTGACGAAACATGTCGGTTTTTGTAAATAATTAAGTGGTTAATACAACGTTATTTATTAATTTGAATTTAAAATGTTACCATAAAATAATTTTGCACTATTAGAAGAAGTGAAATATGTATTTATTCTTTATAATCAAATCCCAGAATTTCATAAACGCTAAATAGGTATATACCAAAAGACGAGATGAAGTACAGATGTGACCTATTGGTTTGATTAAAAATAATATACATTTTTCGAAAAGTTGTTGGAGTTAATTTTTCCCCAGCGCCTGAATAAAGTTAATGGCTTGGCCGCGGTCCAAAGTTGGCTCAACTTAGTCCTGCGCGGCTTACATACACACTACACACTACACACATAATCATATTTAATATTATTATTAAACAGATATTCGGCCCATAGTCTGCGGTTCTTATATTGCTCAGGTTTATAACACCTTGCAGATACCTTTGGAAACCGAATAAGAAGTTCTAAAATGAGGAGTGAGCTTTTGGAGGTGAGATAAATACTTCTTTGATTGGAACATTTCCTTGAGAGAAACATTTCTTTGAGAGAAACACTTCCTTGAGAGAAACACTTCCTTGATAGAAACACTTCCTTGAGAGAAACACTTCCTTGAGAGGAACACTTACTTTAGAGAAACGCTTATTCGGTGGAAATACTTCGTTGAAAAAGAACACTTCCTTGGGAGACGCATTTCACAGTGCTATATAGCTAGTAAAATAATTATAGAAATTATTGCATTAGGGATTTATAGCTGTGCTTGTAAAAAAAGTCATAGGTACTTGTATTACCTAAGCTCAAAAATAAAATGAAAATAAAGAGATAAAAGAAACAAACATTTAATAAAAACTAATCTTAAAAGTGTGATATCCATTACTCGACAAAAGGTTTTTAAAAATTAAAGAAAATTAAATTGAAACAATGTTGATATCTAGTGGTTATGTGAATAGTAATACCCCGAACCCAAAAAGTGTGTTTCTAATTTTCTCTTATTTAAAATATCAAAACCAAAATTTTCTCTGAAATCAATTGATTTGCAAGTGGGTACTTAAGTACCTACCAACCTACTTAATTGGAAAATTATATATTTTCTGCAACATTTTTTCATCTACGCAATTTGTCCAAAGAAACATCACTCTCTCAGTGAAAATTCCGTTTTCAAACTTTATGCAGGAATATAGGTACCATAATATTAGAAAAATGCGAAAAAGAAAGACTAAATAAATACGACGAATTCAAATTTGAAAAAGAATCTTTAATGAATCATTGATACGGCCAGCATCTTGAAACGGAAGCGGAACGTTAAAAAAAATTGCAGACATACGAAATGCAAAACGATCGAGAGGGTTCGTCACAGTCAAAGAGGATTTTGCTATGCTCAGTCAGATGTAGAAAACTTAAATATAAATAATTTAAAAAACAATGTGTTCATTTAAATTCTGTAAATTAGTAGTGAAATCTTAGGTAGAGTTAGAAGTCGATAACAATTTACAACCATAATATTCCGAAAAACAGTTTTTGCCGCTTGGGTGTTGTTTACTTTCCCTCTAACTCCTTAATATTATCTGGGTAGATAATATTAGGTCCTTACATATTAAATTGGCGTTTTGCCGTACTGGCAATTTTGATCTCAAATATCTTCTCTTTGGTTAGGAATTACAAATTCAAATTTGTACAGCTATTTACTCATGTATTTGTGTTTCGAAAATTTTAATTAATTTGTTTTTTCCTTAATTGTTTTGTTCTTTGTGTCACTTAGTTTACAAAATGGAAAACTTGAAATATCGCGTTATTTACAAGTACGAGTTCCACCGTGGCACCAGTGCTGCAGAAACGGTTCGAAGGATTAATGATGTGTATGGCGACGGTGCCGCAAAAGAAAACACAGTGCGTTTTTGGTTCCAACGTTTTTGTTCTGGAAATTTCGACCTGCAGAACAAGCCCCGTGGACGGCCGGAGACCAAAGTTGATAATGAAGAATTGAAGGCTACTGTGGAAGCGGATCCATCGCAAACCACGTCCGAGTTAGCTGCAGGCTGCGGTGTTAGTGATAAAACTGTTTTAATCCACTTGAAACAAATTGGGAAAGTGAAAAAGCTTGAAAGGTGGGTACCTCACGAATTGAGTGAAGCAAATCAACAAAAGCGCGTTGACCGCTAGACCACACACTGCACAACAGACGGCTACCAAATTAGAGGAGCTTCAATTGGAATTTCTAAGACTTCCACCGTACTCTCCGGACCTTGCCCCAACAGATTACCATTTTTTTCGAAATTTAGATAACTTCTTGCAAGGGAAAAAAATCAATTCCGATGGGGCAGTCCAAACCGCCTTCAAAGATTTTGTTGATTCCCGTCCGAATGGTTTTTTAGTAAAGAGATCGATGAACTACCTATGAGATGGCAAAAGTGCATAGATAGCAATGGTACATACTTTGATTAAATAAATATATTATATTTAAAAAAAATCGACTTTATGTTCCTCTCATACAAAACGCCTAATATGTAAGGACCTAATAGTAATATTGCCCCAGACATCGATCAAAATTTTAGACCGATAACCACGATATAGTATTTATCGGAATAATTCACAGACTCGTTTAATATCATGCGTGGGATTTTTGAATTTCTGACTGCATTTTTATTTTTTTATTTAATAGGCAATTGTGTAGAAAGTGGTAAAATTTATCGGTATTTCAGACCCCAGCGAAAGCTAAGCGAAACGGCCGATAATAATTCATTGTTTTACGCTTCCACCGGTTCCGGTGGTATAGCGAATCAATAAACATAACTTTATTCGCCAAAAATAAACACGCGTACCGAAATAGCACTTTCATAGTTAGCTAATTTTACAACCTGTTTCGAGGGTGAGAATCGCCTGTGAGCAAGTCATAAATGTCTCTGGTGTTGGCTTTAAGTTCTCCTAATGACTGCTGAATCTTGGTCATTCCAAACGCGTTCAATGCTGCAGAATTGTGTGGGCTAATTACAATTATTTTTAACCTCCATCAAGAAAATTAGAAAATCAGAGATTTCTTAAAATCTGTAAGCGTAAATGTTTCTCAGACGTTTCCCTAATTATTCCAGATTTTCTGGACCTGTTTCATTCGATCTTGCCAGTAAAACAAAATGCTCTCCTACCAACCTGTCCAACCTGCGTTTTCCATTTGGCCATCATCAAGTAAACGATTTCCTTTGTCTGAAATAATAATGACCTTTAATATAAATTACTATCCTCGCTTTGAAATAATAACGACCATTAATATGCACGACTATCCTTAGTCTGAAATAATAACGACCATTAATATGTACAACTATCCTTAATCTGAAATAAAACGACTAATAATATGTACGACTAGCCTTAGTCTAAAATAATAACGACTATCCTTAGTCTGAAATAATAATTACTATGAATATGTACGTCTATCCTTAATCTGAAATAATAACGACTACTTATATGAACGAATATCCTTATAGATATTGAAGGAGTATGAAAATAGCTTTTGATTATCACTAAATCTAATTTTAAAAGACTATCATAACTTTTCGAAAACAGCTTTTTTTGGTTCCGGGAGTAAAAACCATTGATGAACCATACATTTTTAACAGCATTGAAATATAATTATGTAGGGCATATCATGGCACACTATCCCTGCTCAAAAACACAATTCAATCAAATTTATGTCATTAAGTAGGTAACTTAACATCTTAACTTCTTCGATATTTTTTTAAGAACAAAAAAATGTATTTCTAAATGTGTATACAGTGTTCTGTATTTTCAGTGTCATTGCACTTTAAAATAATATTTGACCATAAATTGGTGTTGCCAGCCTACAAATTTTTTAGTTCCTTTTTTTAATATTTTCTACTCTTATTTGACAGACTCTATATCATGGCGCACCTAACATACTCGTACGTTAAGAGCGTTTAACCAGCCAGCAAACGAAAATCCACATTTCGTCGAAAGTTGTTCTTACGATCGTGCAGGGTGGTTACAATGAGAAAGATTAATTATTCTCCGTACCAGCTTTTTAAAATTATAACTCAATATCGAATTTCTTTCAATCCAAATTAGCTTTAATTTATACCTTCACCCAAAAATGCTGAAAGGCGTGATGATAAAACTATTAAAAGTATTTATCATTTTTCAATAATGTCTAAATTTAATAAGAATGTAAAAAAAATCTGAAATATATTAGTTTGTAAGTGCGCAAATAAATACACAAATGGACCAATTTTCGTCAAGAAACACATGTACGTACATATTTTTTAATGATTTTATTTAAACTAAAATTAAAATTCTAAAACATGCGTTTGCTGGATAATGTATTGATTTATTTTACTGCATGATTATATTATTTGAAATGGGTGTGGTATAATACAAAACCTTTTTTGAAAATTTAACAAATCTGCCAACGACCTATGGAATAACCTTATTATACTAAAATTTAAAAATTCTTCTCAAAATTTATTACATGCGAATGCTAGATAAAGGAACAATCTTTCGAAATCCATTTATAATTTTTTGTGGAAAAGAGTCAATACGTCTAAAATCTGATTTGAAAATGACACCTTTCTGGTTTTCTCTGGTAATGCCCTCTTAACAGGCGATTCCTGAGCATACTTGGAGTAAATGTGTACGGCATTTCAATGAAAAACAAACAAAAAATAATATTTCATTCTCATGCCCTCCTCCCTACTGTCACCACTGCTATACTTTGTGAACAGGACGGTGCACACGAGGTGGTTCAAGCATGCTAGGATTAAGAATTTGGGAATGGCGAATATGTGTTCTGAATACGAGCAAAATGCTCTTTTTATTTAATCAAAAATGTGCTCCATGTATTATTTTATTCGTACGAGCGCATATTAGTTTCCCTTTCTAACATTTGCCAAACATCCTTCTGGAATACGGAATAGGCGATGGAGATTTATTAATAGACGATTGCAGTACGATGTAGTTATTTCTAATTATAAAGCCAGCGCTCTCCGTGTGCGTCTATGTATTGGTGTTTATATACATATTATTACATACATGCGTTAAGAAAGCATATCTTGTGACAAAAATGTGCGCTTTGAGATTATTTTTATTGCTTTCCGTAAACATTGAGACGATCTCCGCATGCTCTGGCTAAATTATATTTTTATTTACTCTTCCTTGCAGTCTTCTTTGCAGTCGATGATATCGCTATTGTAGATTAAAAATGTCAGTTTTGATTCGTGAATTAGCCAGAAAATATATTAAAGATTTTATGGACATAATTCTAAAAAAAAAACGTCCATCCATGGATTCGTAACTAGGTACTCTTTCAGTTTAAAAAATCCAATTTTCCAGAACATATTCGTTGCAAATAAAGATTGCAAAACTACTGTATTGAAGTGTACGTCGATTTGTAAGATTGACTTTATGAAATGTAAACTCTCAATGTAATAATAATAATTAAATAAATAAACAAATAAATTAGAAATTAAAATAATAAATTATTATAATTCAATTAGAAATGCCACAGAGCCGAACCCTCTGATATGAAAATATCTGGAGTCGGTGAATTATATTCCCATTTGGTCTCTAGTAGGTTGACATGTTGTTCTTGTATTGTTTTGTATTTATTCAATTCAATTCAATTCAATTTATTTATTCTTTAAAAACATTACAAAATTTAAAATTTTAATGCGTTTTTAAAATATAACAGTATTACATTAAACATTAAATTAAATATATAAATGGTAGGCAAAAAAAAAACAACTATATAAGCATTAATTGAGCTTGCCTTTTAAAGGCAGCTTCACTGACGCTAAATATATCGATATCCGAATTAATTCTGTTCAACAGCAAGATTGCTCTCCCGACTGGCATAGCCATTGGCAAGTTAGTTCTGCAAGCCGGGAGATAAAACAGTCTATGCTGTCGATGACGGAGATAACCATCGGGAACATAGAAACTAATGCTCTCCATGATAGCCGAGTTTTCGAACCTTCCACGAATCAGTCTGAAGAAGTGTGTTACAATGAGCACATCCCTTCTGACCCGTAGAAGGTTCACACCGAGCATGCCCAAGAAAAAGTGGGTAGGGTAGAGCCACGGATAGTAGCCATATTTCCACAGGTAAAGAAATCTCAGAAATTTCTTCTGAACTCTCTCCAACATGAGGGAATACTTCACTTGGTGTGGACTCCAAACCACCGACCCACTCTCAAGCCTACTCCTAACCAAAGCATTGTATAGTACTGTGAGAACCCGGGTGTCTCTGAAGTTTCTCGCAGTGCGTAGGACGAAACCCAACATTCTCAGTGAAGTACTACACGTCATTATGATATGAGCATGAAAAGTTAACCTACTATCAAACAAAATACCAAGATCTTTCATAGTGGAGACACGTTTTAAATTTAGAGCCCTCATAGTATACCGGTAAAACCAGGTATGATACGCTCTAGTGAAAGAAAGAATGAAACATTTAGAGATATTGAATTCAATCTGATTCCGTTTACTCCAGTCAACAATTCTATCAATGTCTGATTGGAGTCGAATGCAGTCCTCTAAAGTTTGTGTTTCCAAGAAAAGTTTTAGATCATCTGCGAAAAGAAGTGACCTGGAATGCAGAATAATTTCCGTTATATCATTAATAAAAATCAAAAAGAGGAGTGGTCCTAAATTAGAGCCCTGAGGTACTTCTGAGAAAACAAGAAATAATTTTGATAAGAATATTCCATGTGATACAAATTGTTTTCTTTCAGTAAAATAGCTGGCAAAGAATATAAGAAACCGGAAAGAAAAACCTATCGTTGACAATTTATTTAATAAGATATCATGGTTTACGGTGTCAAATGCCTTTGAGAAATCATTGTATGAGCAATCTACTTGGTAGCCTTTATCTAAAGATTTGGAAACATAATCTGTGAATACCAATAGATTGGTGTCAGTTGATCGGCCTTTTCTAAACCCATGCTGTATAATACTTATATAGTGCAATTGCATAGCGTGGGTTGACTAGATGATCATTTGGGGAAGTGTGTGAAAGGGTTTAGTTTTTCCTGTGGGGAAAATTTAACCCGGACATTTAAATCTGGTGCGTATAAAAAATAATAACATAATAACAGGCAGTTAAAAACCCGCTCCGCAGGTTTTTGCTGCTAGGCCCTGCGGGCGGCTTTTGGTTCACTTTTGGCTTCGCCCAGTTAGTGTTGGTGACCATTTTATAAATTTGATAAGAACTGGTTCCAAAAATAGCCCGTTCCTCGGATCCACTGTCATCCAGTGATAGCTAGTCACCGGGACAAAGTAACCGGGATAGGCAATGACGTCATATGTAATATGTTCTGTGTTCAACATATAATTACATTTTCTCCGATGTAGATATCTTCAATTGTGACGAAAGTAAATATAAAAATTCTGTTAAAAGTATATTGAAATTATTAAACGAGTACAAAAATGCATAAATGTTATGATATATTATGTAATGACATATATTATGTCTACCTACCCCCTGTTATATGTAATATCTTTTAGTTGTTGTAAGATTTCAGTTTGAGTTAATTATTAATTCCTAGATACACAATGTAATAGTAAGGTAAAACACCCTATTTCTGACACGTTAAGCTATCACTTTTTTTTCATGAATTTCAATATTTTTTTGTAAAATCAACCTTATATTTCTGAAACGAAATTTTTAATTTTAGGAATCATTGTTCAACTTCAAATAATGAAATCGCACTTTTTGGTAAATTTATTACCGTTAAATATTTAAAATCATTTAATATATAACATGCTAGCAAAACACATATTTCTGACATACCAAAATCAATATGTTCCTATTGATTGACATGGCTGTTCGTATTTCTGACATACCAAAATCAATATGAATCCAGTATCCGGTATACATGTTGATATTTCGATTCCTTGATGCAAATAAAATGCAAAGCCAGGTGGACGACATTTAAAGCAAATGAATATTTTGGAGAAATTTTATTAAATATTAAATATAAAATTAAAAAAACCCTTTTTTATACACGGGTGAAAATTAATTAAAACATTGTTATTTGGTATAAAACATCACTTATATTATTTTTCCTTTGTTTTACTTTATCTTACCTTCTTCAGGCATTACATCTAAATTAAAATAGGTATAAGCATTAAAATTAAAATAGTTATTTTCGTCCTCGCACATTCATTGAAAGAAGTAGAAGGTTGATTGATAACAGGCCTCATTAAAAAATACTATTTTTAAATGGATTAAGGGTATTCCTGCTATCAAGATTCATTTTCAATGTTTTTTTGGTTCTCGTGTAGTATTTCCATATTATTTTCACTGTCTTCAAAGGGATATTCAAAATAGTTTCGTCATTGATGTCAGCAATCCACTGAGGGTCTATACCTTCATACTATCAGAATTCATTTCTGATGATATATTCGAAATATCTAAATTCCCCGAAAAATTGTCTACAGTTACGGTCATAATTTTTCAAATTTCAAATAATGCCTTGTACTCCGCCCAAGGCAAAACCCAAACCTTGTGCGATTCACGAAAATCTTTTAAAATAGCAGAATAATAATGGAATGGAATGAAATGAGGGGATATAACCGGTGATAAATTATTTTCTACCAAATGTATTGTTTCTTCCACTGCAATGCTCTCTGGAGTCACTGATTTTATACTTTCATTGACTAATGATGATTTTCATAATTTTTCGTATGGTATGGCATCTGCATCAAAAGGAAAAAGAACACACACTCGAAAGCCATTTTTGAGGTGCGATTTCATATCCGTGTTATCTAGCGCCCTTTTTAAAATAAGCGCAAAATTTTCCCTTTTTACTTTTGCTTCCTTATTTTTCAGTCACCATTCCTGGATAGATTTTTTAAAGGACACTTTTAACGGCCTAAACACATCCAGCGGTTGCAAGAAGTGTGTGGAGTTTGGGTTCAAAACCACCAAAATAATTTAATTTGCTTTGCAAAACTCACTAATATTCAGTGTTAGGTGAGATTATGCCCGTTTACGAAATGAATGACAGAAGTTATATTTCATTTTATTAAAACATTAGTTCGGAAATATTATTTATTTAATCAAATTGTTACTCACAAACTCGCAAAACATTGCCAAATTTGCCTTTAAAATCATCAGAAAACTATTTCTTAAATGGCCTGAATTTTATATTAAAAAATACCAAATAAATTAAATTACACTATCGGCAATAGATATTTCTCAAACATTTTTTAATTATTCGTTTGGTTGGGTATTTTGTCATCAAATCCAAAATATAGTTAATTATAAGAGAGGTCACGCAGCCGTTCTTCTTATGTCAGGATTAAACCCCCCCAAATTATGATAAATATCAATTTCTGACATACCGGTCAGAAATATGAACATGATTTTTTGAAGGTGTATCATTTTCTGACATACATGTCAGAAATATGGTCACCCTATTAAAACAGGTACCTATTTCTGTCCGCTCAAAAATTGTCATAAATAAATTAAAACATATTATTTTCCGTTTAAAATGTACAAATATGGTCAATACTCTATTGAAAAACATACAAAAACAATTCATAAAACATTGGTGAACTGTGTCTTCACATTTTGTAAAATTTGGTTTACTCTTCGAAAAAGGTGTAAAAATGTGCAATATCACAAAATCACCAAAATCATATACTAAATAATATTTTGGTTGAAATGGTTGTCAAATAGTCCTTAGACTAAACGTTGGTTAGAGGGAGAGGGGAACAAATTTCTCAATGCGCTAATATCAATATACGTAGGAATGTTACTTCAGTTGGTAAAATCGTAATTTGTGTAACATATGTCAGAAATCGGAGCAGGGTCAGAAATGTGGTGTTTTACCTTATAATGAGGAAATCTATAATTGGTTTCTCTTCTTCTTCTTGTTGTGCCTTGTCCGTTCAACGGACGTTGGCTATCATGTTGGCTATGCGGACTTTGTTTACTGCGGCCCGGAACAGCTCCACGGTAGACTGGCCAAACCACTGTCTCAGGTTTTTCAGCCATGAGGTTCTCCTTCTTCCAGGGCCCCGTCTTCCGGCAATCTTTCCCTGCATTATGAGATGCAGGATCTCATACTTCTCTGGATGTCTTATCACGTGTCCAAGATATTGAAGTTTTCGGATTTTTATGGTTTTAATAACTTCCTTTTCTTTATTCATCCGAACCATAACATCTTCATTTGTGACCCTGTCCATCCAGCTTATTTTAAGTATTCTTCTGTAGATCCACATCTCGAATGCCTCAAGTCGCCTAATTAATTCTTCAGTAAGCGTCCATGCTTCAATTGGTTTCTCAGTAAGGTAAATTAAACATGTATGAATTAATCAAATTGTAAACTGTTTTTTTTTCCCTAAAATAAATAAATAAAAATATAGTCGCTTGTTACTATTATTCACAACTAAGTATTACCGTCAATCTTTCCATATCCAAAGAGATACACAAATTCGTAGTACTTATACCTACGGGGGGGCACGTCCCCATGCGACTTTTGACGAATTCTTCAATTCGAAACCGAATTACAGTGGTAGTTGTTTGAAATTTCACGTACACAGATGTTATTTGTGGCGCGGCTAGTACGGCGTTGCGTCAGACATGCATTCGAAGCCGAGTTCTGAAATTTAACCACGCAGACGGTAACGTGTTATTACTGTTCGATACGAATGCACAATTTACCACACACAAGTTGCTGTTTAGGAACAGGGATCTTTCAGATAACATTATGATACATTACTTTAAAATACAACTGTGTTTACTGTCTTTTCTAAGTAATACTACTTTTTGGTTAGTAACACATTGATTATGACCTACGTGATTTTTGGTTGTATTCAAGACAGAATGCCAATGGTGTTCCGAGAATTTTCTTCAAACAATTGTTTTATAATTTAAAAATCATTCGATTAGTTATGTTTACTTCCTATTGTAATAAGTTTTATATAGGAAGAGGAATGCTATCTGAGTTTACTGTTGGAATTGAATTGAAATATATTTATTGAAATAAAACAATAACTTAGTTTGTAACCACGATTTAATTATTTAATTATTCGATTTAACAACGATTTTATTATTCTGTCTTGAATACAACCAAAAATCATGTAGGTCATGTGATGTGTTACCAACCAAAAAGTATTATTACTTAGAAAAGACAGTAAACCCAGTTGTATTTTAAAGTAACGTATTATTGTCATCTGAAAGATCCCCGTTCCTAAACAGCAACTTGTGTGTGGTAAATTGTGCATTCGTATTATTTATGATTCTATAATTATTAACCCCCGACGCAAGGAGCGGTGTTATAAGTTTGACTTTCTGTGTATCTGTCTGTGTGTCTGTCTATGGCATCGTAGCTCTTAAACGAATGGACGTATTATATTGCGTTTTTTTGTTTGAAAGCTGACGTGATCGACATGGTTTTTAGCTGCAATTCATGAAAATCTGTTCAGGCGTTTCAAGGTCATCAGCTCTTTTTTGTGTTGTGGGTTGCTTAAAATTTTGAAAATTTTACTTATTATTATTACATTGGTACTTACATAAAAAATTAAATAATTAAATCGTGGTTTCAAACTAAGTTATTTTCTTATTTCAATTATTTCAAACCACAAAGTGACTGCTTTATATCAAAATATGAAACATATTTGCTTAGGAAAGAGCTTACTTTACTTTTATTCTGACGGTTGGAAATAAAATAAAACTTTTCGGGACTAAAAATAATACCTACCTTCCGTTACTAGAAAAAATCGCGAAATTGGGTAAATATCACAATACCTCCATTTCCTGCAAAACACAAACTGAAATAGTTTAAGCCAATAGGTGTATTGGTAGAGGAGACAAACGATATGAAATGTTTTGTAAAAATAAAATAACTACGTTCTCTCTTTTGTGGTACTTATTAAACTTTTTTCTCTTCTTTTACATGTTTAGTCTGAATAACTTGTTTTTGGATATTAGCAAAGAACGCTCTAATATTAATTAGATTAATACAACGCTAACGTTCAACATAACAGTCCAGTGTAAATCTGGTTACACGTTGTAGGGATGTAGTATGTATTATGTAAAAGTGATGTTCAAAGACAAAACTAGAGCGAATGAAACGACAGCTGCAACTTTTACTTTGGTAAATCAGATAAATCAACGTTAATGTATTTACCAATTTTTATTTCAAATCTCTGCGTTTACACAGCGTGATAAACAAATATTATAAAATTTAGAACAAATTCAGATACGTGCATTCAGCCACTGTCGCTTATGTTCATATAATTATTCATCACCTACATTCACGGCCATACATTCCAGGGTGGAATATGCTATACAGTGGAGGTAATCCACCTCTTACCCGCCTTGGTATAAGTAACTGATGGTTACTCCTTCAAGGCTCTCGCAAGATTCTAATTTTTATTGTTAAACGAAGCTACATTTATTTATTTTGAACGAATCTAGACCTCCAGTGTCCATGCATACGTTGTTAGTAAGCAGTATGCAAGTGCTTAACAGGAAAAACAAAATGCAAAAAATAGGTTAGTAAGACAAAGATAATTAAACAGGGCAAAAGAAAAACTCATTTATGAGGCTCCATGAGGCGGCATTGCATCTGTAAAAACCCGCAAGCACCTGCATAAAATAGAGAACATAAGTAATACAATAAATCTCAAATCAATTGGCAAGTACCAACAAAAAATGTGAATGGCTTTCGGTCTGATCATAAACTACACTTAGCTTCCGTGTCCCTTAGCCAACCACTCAGTGAAGCCTCAAAGAATGTTAGCTGAATATTTGGGGTAAAATACCCGAAGACTAAAAGAAATTTCAGCGTTGGGTAGTCAGAGGCAGGACAAAGGATAGTCAAGGTCGTCTGATCAAGCCTCAAGCCTGCACATGTCATTGGGGGAGGCGCAGATAGATTTGAGAAGGATCTGCAAAATTGGTAATGTAACTAAAGATGAAGCAGGGACGAGGTCCAGCACACCCCCGTATGGGGATAGGGGAAAAAAAAAATTGGAGTTTAGTTCATATGCTATACAGAATACATAAAGAGCACGTTAAATAAAATTATCTGTATTGCAAGGTGACTGCTACCTGAAATCAAATTGCATTGAAAGCTTAGAGCCGTCTCACGGTTTGATTTTAATATTTTATTTTTTTTAAATAGGTAATTTACTCTAAAAATAATGCCTTGTGCCGATAAAGTTAAGAAAAATAGTTAATTTTGAGGATAATCTATGAGGGGATATGACAAATCAAATATTAAAGTCGTTCAAGTCTATGAACTTATATAGAACTGAAAAAACCCGAGAATTGTTGAGAGACAAAAAAAAATACTGATGGGAGAATGGTGGGTGATTTTAATAAGCAAACGATATTTGCTATTACATAATTTGAAAATAAAATCAATAAAAACGTTTCATGGATTGATATCATAACATAAATGTATGAGCGCTATCAGTCTGTGTATTGAAATGAGGAATTAATAAGAACGGGGGCGGGAGTCTATCTAAAGACCGAAAATTCCTTTTTTCATGACATTTTCACGTGTTTATTTTTCCGTGTCTCAATTATTTGTCTTTAGTTTCTGTGAGAGTTCTACATTTTGCGAACTTTTAATCGTTTCTATTTTGTTTCTACATATTTGGCTTTTATTGTTAGTTACAATGGTAAATGGTTTAGTCAGTAAAAGATAGGGTGAACCAGTAGCGTGCATTTCTCTAGGGAAGGCTTTAGTTTAGTCAGTAAAAGATAGGTTGAACCAGTAGCGTGCATTTCTCTACGGAAGGCTTTAGTTTAGTCAGTAAAAGATAGGGTGAACCAGTAGCGTGCATTTCTCTAGGGAAGGCTTTAGTTTTTTCGATTGTAAAATAGCATGACATTAAGTATTATGGTAGTCTTAAAAAGGGCGGTTTTATTATAATAAATATATTTAAAGTACGATTGGAAAACACTTTAAACATTTTTGAAAACTTTTTAAGCTAATGATTCTGATATTTTTTGTATGCCTCTACTGAAGTATAAAGCTGTACTAATTAAACAATTTAGCAGTACATATTTTTACAAGGTCACTGTGTACAGGTTTTTTCTGTTTGTTTCTTCTTCACTACTTTCATTAACTTTGTATTAATATGTATTATTTTTATTTTGGTTTATTTACAAGTAATCTTATAATTTTACATTTCTTTCTATATTGAAAAAAAAAACATGTACGTAAAGGACACTTGTGCATAATTATAAATAATTAAATTAATAAATATTTAAATTGTGGATACATTATAAATAATTAAATATTTTTGCCTGAGCTTCAGTAAGTAAGATAGTTTTTTGGCGATAATTTTTTTGATTTGTGTCCCAAATCGGTCATTTGTAAATTAAATTTACGCCTATCAAAATGTTTCTGTCATTTGACTGTCCTAGAAAGGGAGACTTTCCTAGTTGGATAGTCAAAGCTTCTTTGTACTGATGTATTCTATATAACAAAAACAAACAAACATAAATAAATAAAAATAAATAAATAAATTACAATCTTCTGTTAATGATTGTGCTCATGTTGACAAATGAACATTTCCTGAGCCATTTTACTGATGTAGACCCAGTTTTTAGGCCTTTGTGGGTTGCTTGCCACTGGCACCGGGGTAAACCAAGTGCATATACAGCTTTATCTGGCTGGAAAACTTATTAACGAATCTGTACCTACACTACGTTCCATGTTTCCCAGTCCATTTACGAATCGATCAGTCGAAGTTAGAGGCCAAAAGCCCACGGAAAGCGATGCATCACACTTAAGTTACTTCCAGCTGCAGCCATCAATGCCTCAACGGGGCCAAAGGCCAGACTATCACTCAGACGAATGATACAATCAGATTGATAGATTTTTCGGCCAAGTTCAGTAGTTCAAGATGAAATTTTATACCGCCCAGACGAGTCATCATTACCTTCCTCTACATTCTACATCACAGATCCACTTGAGAATATTATTTCAGGAATACATACTAGTTCCTACAGCGGGCCTTTCCACGAGTTTAGTGAGAGCATTCTCGCCGGATGTCGTATTTTTGTATCCAACTCGAGGAGTAAAATAAAAATAATTAAATCGTCGAAGCGTTTTTTAACACTTCTTATTAACGACTTGGTTTGAAATGAACGAACTGAAAAAAATGCGTACCTACTTTCTTCGGAAATATTTTTTTCATAATTTGAGCAATCAATTTCGCCATGAATTTAAAATGAAACAGGTTCTTTTTGGATAAAATCAAATAAAACTGAAAAAATGTTAAATAGTAATTAAGTATGATCACGAGGGGTCTGAAAAATGCCGCGATAACGCTAAATTCCGGACATTGCAGTAACCCCTTTTCTCGAGTGATCATGAAATTCGGTGGTATAATTTGTTATTGCATCAATATTAAAAAAATATATATAAATTTTCAGGAAAAAAGTTACAAGCTAATCACTTATCCACAATCATTAGACAAAAATCAGTTTTCCTTATTTTTTCCAAGCGTGGAAGCAAGAATGCGTCCACTTTGAGGAATATTTAAAATTGCTCACGATTATTTGCAGAAGTGAAGATTATATTCATTTACAACTGGACTTGAATTCAATAACTGCGTTGGTTAACAATAATGAAGTATATTTTAACTCTAAAAAAACGTGTGGCAATGTATAAAAAACCCTGTTAAATTTATTTTTTCATAAAAATAAGGGAAGATAATATATTGTCATCTGTAAAACTCATCAATCTTTGATTCCAAACGTCGCGTAACGTGCTAAAAACTATTAGGGTTTGTTATCACGTTATCAGATTTAGCAAAATGTTTACTAAACCCGGAGCCATCACTACATTGTATTATGTTGAACTGCATTATTAAGTTACTAACAAGAGTAAGTTTCTGCTGTGTGGCCCTTATACCAGAAAAATCTCAGGTGTCTGTACATATGCATGAATGCACGGCGCGTAATTTTGGGATGCGCTTTCTGAGAGGTGCTGCAAAAAAATCTTGCCGTCGCAGTAATTTCGTATAAAATTGTGATTTGAAAGGTGGTCTGTACCTCCTGGAATGCTCCAAGTTGTTTGGATCGAACAATTTCTGCCAGGGGCGGCATCACGATCTGCTGTGCTTATCATACGGAGTGCAGAACAGACGCATTGGCTCAGTACTGTACGGGTATGGTGCTGCTGAATAACATCTATCTAAAATAAACCTTTAAGGTTTCGGGAAACATCAAATAGTGCCTTAATTGATTTGTTATTCTAGAAAAAAAAATGCAAAACACAATAATGTGTTATTTCAACACAAGAGTTAAAGTTAACTTTCATGTTGAAATAACACATTACTGTGTTTTGCATTTTTTTACTATTCATGTATAAAATGGACGCAGTCTCTCATACATCAAAAAATCTTTACCTGAATTTATTTGTTTGTATTTCTCCGCGTTTCCACTCCCAAATGCCCACGTTAGTTTTATTTCAGATTTAAGATAAAACATAAACAACTCGTTGAAATATAAACATCCATGAGCCCAAAAAAGAACCCTAATTGTTTTCTTTTTCGAATAGCATACAACTAATTTTCTCAAGTTTCATACAAAAAAAAAACACTCCAAAATGAGTGGGTCGCAGAACCAAACAATATTGGATCCATTGCTAGATCATATACGAGTATGGCACGAAGCTGTTTTCACATTTTTGCTCCTTGTATTAATACAGCAGTTTTATCTCTGAGAATTGACCTTTAGTCGTGTTGGAAAATAGCCCCTCGCCAATGATTAATGCATCACTTCTAGTATAAATAGCTTCGTCTTATAATATTGTACATCTCATCCTCTTGTCGTGTTATTGTCTTGCCGTGCCACCCACTCAGTGGCGTTTGAGTCGGTGATTTCATTCAGGATTCAGCCGAGATCGATTGCCAGTTCATTTCTCAGACACCGCCAAGATTCCCCTTTAGGCATTTCACCATAGATCACAGCTATTCATGATGTAGTCGGTGGGTTCTGAGATGTACGTCGTCGGTAGTTTATGACAGCTATTCAAGGACTCGTTGTTAAATGAGATGAAAATAACGCCAAGGCAGAGATACCTATTTCAATTGCAAGGAAGCTCTTATTCACGAATATTTGAAAATGTTTAAAAGCTTTAAAAAGCTGTAATGGATAAATAGTTTCTTATTTTTTCTCGTCTATCGGCTGGAACTCATTTTATTTTTCAGGAATGAGTGGCATTGGTATATCCAATACATTATTCCTTTCCTCTCTTACACTTAGTGATATAACTTTATGATTATGTTTCGAAGCTATATATTTCGTATGAACAGATTACCTCCTTCTACACCAGAAAGCTGTTTTCTGAAGAATGTATGTAGACACTAGCATTACATTCGTCCATCAGTTGTCTTTAAGTCAAGCAATGTGCCCAGCTCAGAACTACGTAATAGATTGGTATTTTTCGAAGACTTTTTGACAATATCAGCAGTTACTTCCGTATGCTGTCGGTTTGTTTTGTGGCCTGCAGCGACGTATATTTAGCATCCATATTTCCATTGCTCTCTGTGTCACCCTCAATTTCTGGAGAGCTCTTTGAGATTTTAAATCAAGTTTCACAAGTGAACGCAGCATTAGAATAAAAAAAATCCAAATTTGTCGAAAGCAGCCGTAGTAAGACTCGTCTTACTGCAAGTCTCACCTCCACGTTTTTCTTTTCAAATTTAACGGTGTAATTCTGAGAATCTCTTCATAGAGCACGTCGATTTCTACTTACGCGTACCGATGAAGTAATGCAGAATTCTTGACACACATCACCGAATTTTTTGGCTCATTACTTTGCATATCATTTTACTTGCTGGTGAATCCATCTGCGTCTATTTAAGTCAATTTGTCAGCCAACATTGTTTACTTGAAAAGCTGCACAATAAACCATAGTAGTAATTATAATATGATCATGTCTAAATCCAATACAAATATAAGCAGGGATGACATCGTGGATCATCAACATACCGACAATCCCCTCTATTTATTTAATCTATTTTGGACTATCTCCAACGCCCAAACTGAATTTATACAAACGATAGTAAACTGGTCATAACCACTGCCAATCTGGGTGACACGCTGTTTATTGCTTAATTTGATTAAAAATTTCCGAGGACGTGGTTATTTCTCTCAGTTTCCAGGTAGATACTGGGTGGATGCATTCCAATATTTTATTACTAGGCAATATAAACGTAATATTTTCCCCCGTGTGGTCAATTTCCTCGATGACTGCATTCGATGCTATTAAACTTCCGCGTGCTGGATTTATTTTCTCAGTTTCCAGATAATGGACACCTGATAATTTTATTATTTAGCTTTATTTCATCAACAAAGGTGAGCAAATGTGACCAGTAAGGTGAACATCGGACTCTTACTTGTTTTGGTTGCTTGCATATATGTTATTAGACCAGCCTTGATTTGTTTTGGTTATTGTAGCTTGTCCTAGGTCTGTCAAACAACACCTGTTCTATTTTAGTTAGTGATAGGTACATCTGAAGATCACTTGAATTTAGCCATCTTTTTAACGATTCTTGCTACTTTCGTTTGCTGACTGTTCTATTAGGTTGTTTTGTGTTTCTCGACGTTATTTCTACATGCACATGTGACTTGCGACTCATACAAGGGTCTTAACTTTAGCAAGTTGCATTCGTCGGTTTATGTCTCCGGTGTTACTTACGAATGTGAGGAGGCCGAAGTTGGAGCAAGTTGCCAGGATACTCCCTACATTTTCCAAAAAGTTATCTTCTAATCTCTTACACCTGGACGATTCTGTGGGAATCATTGGATGTCTGGATGACCATCATAAAAATCATGAAACGTCAGATCCCTTGTTGACATGATTATATTTAATATTTGATGCATGACGGCAAAAATAATTTCTTGTTTGAGCGGAAGCTCATTAAATTTAAGCACGGCGTTAAAACTTACATAAAGTTCTTACAAATCTCTTAAGTTAGAACATCGCACATAAAATGTTACACCATAATTGCCACCACCCAATATCGTTTCGCTTTGTGGATGTTATTGATCTCTTTTTTTGAAGTGAAAATTTCTTTAGCACCGTTGTGATTTAAAGCTCGATGAAACGAAAAAGTAACACTAAAAAGAGACAAACACGTACATCTATAGGATTTAGCCCGCGAGAGAATGAGATAGAATAATATAGATCTCCTTTTTGTGCGGTGCTTCGTAGCCTACTTACTCTTGTCTACTTTAGTTTTGCGTGTGAACTGCGTGGTTATATTTTTTTCTTATGTTTTTTATTCACTTTGTTTATTCCGAAAATACAATTTTGTGATCATTCGTTCCGATATACTTATGTACATTTCTGATGTGTTTTTTTTTCTGTACGTGTATACCGCAGTCTCAATTGCTCCCGTCTGGTGTCAGTGAGACTACGGAATTCCCAATTGGGGTATGTTGTGAAGCTGAAGGTAATGGGGAGTGATTGGAGACGGGGAAGAGAAAGATGGAAAATTATCTGTCTATTCAGATCTGGTCACCAAACACGGCTAAAGGCATTTCAAGCAACGTTTCAGTTCTGAACGGTGGTCTTACACTAGGACAAGTATTGAGAGTATCTACCTTGGAATGTGCCGCAAATATACTATAAACATTTTTTTACAAATTAATTACGAAATAACACAAACTAACCAAATAAAATGTGTTTGTATGTAATGTATACTTTGGATTGCCGCTGTCGTTGTGCATTGAAAACATAAACTAATCAATAATACGTTCTCATTTTATTATTTATAATTGTATCGCTCCTGTGTGCTCCGGCATTTTCGATTACATCGATTATTTCGATATTTTATATTCTAACTTGAAGTAGAGTGGTACGGAGGTAAAGAAGTAGTCGAGCCAATTTTGAAGACCAACATTGATTGTTCGTTGTAATGTATAAGGCAATGAAATTGAGTCCTCTCCGTGAATGTACTAATTTTCCTTGGCCTATAATGAATACCTACAAACCTTTTTAAATCACGATTTATGGATCAAATTATACTATGGCTGGGATTACACTCGTAAATTTTTTCCTGTAAATCGCTCTTGTAAGCGATTTATGGCCAAATTACCAATGTAAACGACACCAAAAGCCACTTAACGTAATTTATAGCAAGTTACAGAACTTATTCTTTCGGAAGTTTTTTGACAGGTCTAATCGCGCCCGCGCGAATTTCCAGCCTTCTTACAGCTTATAAAATCAGTTTGATAAGCTAAGATACTTCCGCAAGAAATAGTTCCGAAATGCGCCGCGCACCGTTGCGAAATGTCAAAAATTAAAAGACAATTGTTTTCATAGGATTTTTTTCTTACAAAACTAGTATTTATTTCCACTTATTTAAGTTTTCTGGAAAATGAGCATCCTTCTATTCAATTATCGGTCCAATCCTTTCCAACTTAATGTTTTTGTTTTTAACATTTACGTATTTGAAATTTTGAATTCGAAGTCGGTTGCTGTCAGCAGATGTCAGGTAGCTGTCATTCGGATGAAACGAAATTAATTGCCGCCTTTGATGGCACAAAAGTGTGTGGAGAATTGTTTAATTAAAGCCACAATCTATTTCAATACTTTATTTGGGCCTTTTCGTCTTTATTGACAAAATCGTGTAAATTTGACAGTAGCAGGTCGTTGTTGACAGGAAGCCATCTTACTGCAAATAAATTTACAGATGTAAACGGTCGCATGAGCATTTACACAGGTCGAACTTCCGAACAACTTCCGTGATCATTAATTACCAAAAGTCGGATGCATATGTGAACGCTCCTGTGAGTGACCTGTCAAAATCTTATGTAATCCGTAAATTTTAATTACGAGTGTAACCCCCGCCTATGATATTCAAACATAGGTCACCCCAAGTACTTCGAAATGTTTGGCGACTTAGCAGGGGTGCTCAGGTTCATTGGGTGAGGTGTGTACCTACAGATCTTGGAGGCGGATGCGCCTGGTCATCAGCTGCTTGGCTGACCGGAAAGAGAGAGGTAGGTTTAGGGAGACCCTTTGACCACTCCAGCTGCTCTCTCTCGACCCATCGCCTTGCACCGCAGTTGGAAGGATGGATTCACACGTCCGTCACTGTTGGACACACTGACCCCAGGTTCTTACCCCTACCTCCTATCTCTTTCTTTCCTAGAACTTCAACATCTCATCTCAACACACAACATCTCATCACTTCTAAGTCTGAACTCGACTCCAATCTTCCATGCATTACTGAAATTTGCACATTTAAGTAAAATAAATATATGAATTCACCTTTCCTTTTTCTGCAATTTCAAAAAAAAAACTGTAATCAATAAAATTTTATGAAGTAAAAGAAAAATTTAAATGGTGACCTAGAACACCCATGAAGGGTGAAAGCCAGAAAGCCAGAAAGCATCGGCCATGAGGGGAATTACTTTCTCGGGGCCTCCTAGACGTAGCTAATGTAAAAAAAAAAAGAATCTTTATTCTATGCGTTTAAATGACATTGACGTAGGTCAAAAATTTTCTTTGCGCGGCAGCGGTGCTTTGAAAAACAAAAACGCTACATCGCGCATTGACCTATTAAAAAAAGGATAAATGTTGGGACTTGAGCCCACGGGTAGCCTTGACAGTTCGTTTTTGAATTTCTTCTTCCGTTTATTAATGTCCATTATTTCTACGATACTTTCTAGTTTGTCTTCCTATTTGCTTAGTATATTAATAATTCGACCAAAATACATTCATTCGCACTTTAGCGTTGAATTCTCCTCTCCCACGCCGTTCCGCAAATAGGTATCATCGAATCTAACGAGCAGAAGGCGTAGAGTTAGGAAAATTCAGGAAAATATGTTGAACACACGAATAAAAATGCTGCACGCATTGTAAAAATAATTGTCCTGGTGTCTGAGTTGGTTACATGCGTACCTTTTATAAGCATCGAAATATACTGTTAATCAGGTACTTTATTTTTGTACATTAGCTCAACATAGGAGATAGGAAAAAAAAATCTCTCGGGGCCCATGTCATCTTTGGGGATGCTGTGTGGTGGGACAGGAAGGAGAGGAAGTTCTGGGAGGGGTGGGAAGGAATCTGGGGGTCAGTGTGTTCAGGAGTGGCGGACGTACGAATCCATTCCTCCGATGCGATGGTTCGAGAGGCATGCTGGAGAGGTCAAATGGTCTCTCTCAATTATTAGTCTCTCCCGATCCGACCCGTCACGCAGTAAGTCGTCACGCAGCGTAGTCAAACCTCACCGCATGAACCCGGGCACCCCTGCTAAGTCCCAGAAGATAGGTGGAAGCCTGAGTGGCAATCGGCCAACGTCTAAAACGCCCATCTCGTTCAAGACTCCACTGAGAGACAGCCTGGGTTCTCATTGTCTCCCTCAAACTCTGGACTGCCATCAATTTGATAAGGTGCTCCCATAGCCGTTGTGCTCACATGATGCATAGATGGGGCCTTAAAGAGTCGGCGATGTGTGAATGCGGTGCAGTGCAGACCACCGAACAGTGGTCAACGAATGCCCGCTCCATTCATTCCCCGGCGGGATTGATGAGGTCCACAGGGCATCTTGAGGCCCTAGACTGGCTCGCAGACCTAGATATCCCCCTCTGACCCCCCCACCATACGAAAGAAAAAGAAGGGGCGGCGGTGCCCACATCCGCCTTCCAAATCATAACATCATTCTCACGTTTCTGTTGGATTATGAATGTGAGAGAATTTTTTTAATCGAAATGTATTACACTTTAGGTGACATTGGTAATCGAAGAAATGTGCAATAGGGGAAGTGTTTTTTTTTGGTACTTCCATGGTTAAGTACAGGCATAAGCATTGCGTGTGCATTTTTCAAGTATTTTATATACGAGGGTAAGTTATTCAAGGAAAGAATATAATTTTATTATTTTTTTCTTTTACATAGTGATATTTCAATCATTATAAAACGGTTGCTTCGCTATTTACCACAAAAATGTGTGTGTATTTTGGCTAAGTAGATAGGAAGGCAAGAAAAGATACATGCATGCCGCCGACGGGACTCGAACCCGTCGGCGGCATGTATGTTTTCTTGGGAGATTTTTTCAATGTAGATAAGTATTTCCGGCTAATAATTATTACTTATAACTTATAATAATTGTTACCCTTTGTGCTATGCATAAAAAACTTGTCATAAACATTAGTTTATCAATTAAAAATAATAATTAATATTTGACGAGTGAAAGTATTTCACCATAAAATGCAGACATAATTTGTCTCGACGCCACCTAGTGGGAGATATAGCACTTACAATAGCTTTCTCATATAAAAATAAAGTTGGTTGTTTGCAGGTGGAAAAATGTAATAAGCAGTAATTGTTGAATGAAACACTAGCATATATTGAATTATTTGGTGGGCAGGAGAGAAGCCGACGTAACTCAGTGGATAAGAGCAGTTGAGCGGTAGTCAGAAGGACGCGGGTTCGAGTCCCGTCGGCGGCATGTATCTTTTCTCCGAAGATTTTTTCAATGTGGATGAGTGTTTCATGCTAATAATTATTACCTATTTATTTTTATTTTGAGCGATGAAACAATTAATGAATTTTGAAGGTCTGGTCTAAGGTTTGTAGAAAATATTTGTTAAATACATTTTCTACGAACCTTAGGTCTGAAGGTTAGTTTATTTTAATTATTAATTAGGTACGTGGCCTGTGTGGCTCTCCATAGAGAGAAAAAAGCCTAATTTTTACATGCCTGGGGTCTCAAAAGTTGCGTATGATCTGTAGCTATTCGAAAACGTAAAAATAAATGAAATTGGCGTTCACTATTAGCTCGCAAAAACGGCCCGAAGTTTTGAAAAAAAAAATGATTTCGTCATTTGGGAGAAAAATAAAACACAGGTCCTCATTTTATGTTTTGTAGCAAACTTAATTTTTATTACATAACTGCAGAACAAAGTACGCAAAAAAAATTTTTTTGAAACATACGTGATGTGAGATACGTTTTAAGATTTTCATGGCCAAAAGTATTTTCGTTATTTGTTTTTGGGGTGTTATGCCGTGTTGCGCTACCTCCTTATTTAGCCAACGTTTCGTTTGTTAAAAATATAAAAGGGGAAAATAACACCTTTTCTGGATAAAATCAGTATTCTTGACTTACTCGTAAATATTCATAAATTTGCTTTTTTCATTTTTCTCAGCTATACGCAGTTTTTAATAACGAACAAACGTTAAAAGGTAAATTATTGTAAAAAAAAATATTAATTATCGTAATTTAAAAATGCATATTTCAGGTTTTTTTCTGATTTTCAATGCATTTTAGGGAACTAGTAATCATTTAAAAAAAATTAAATGCCGTTCTGATATCAGGCGTTTCTGAATTCAAAAGTTGAAATAATTGACACACCCTGACCTACTGGATTCACAAAGTTAGTAGTAATCGATCAAACCGAGTTCTCAAACACTGTTAGTTTACCAATACACAGAAAGCTAAAAATTTGTAAGTTGTGAAAAGGGATTTTTTACAGTGTTAAATATTTAGATCATGTTGTTATTTGTTTTACGAAAAAAGCTCACCGCGAGCTTCGATAATAGATTAATAGTTTCTCGCCTACGGCAGATGTCGTGCGGTCTCTCATTCTTCTATTAATAATATTTGGTTTTGAAATTTCACACACTGAAATCATTTATCATTTTAAACAGGGAAAATGCAGCTTCAGACGGTTTTTGAGAAAATGATAAATATTTTGTACTGACGCTTGGCGTCGGTAATAAAAAAACTCACTTAAAAGTTTTAAAAACTCGTTAATATTATTACAAAAGGTAACGACATAATACAACCAGCTTTCAATTTGTTTGATTTCCTTGGATTAATAAATTCCTGAAATTATGCTACAGGATGTACTGTGACGTATCCCAAATATTATAACCAGCGATTTCCGAGCATGGAATTAAAAATGTATAGGTACCTATACGACGGCCGGCGTAGTGCAGCGGTAAGGCGCTTGACTCGAATTCCGAAGGTTGCGGGATTGAATCCCGGCGTGGCAAATAAATTTTATTTGATTGATTTGTGTATTTCACAATTTATTAATTTAAAATAATATATAGTATATTTGCGGCACGTTCCAGAGTGGAAGATACTCTCAGTATCGCCCTGGTGTAAGACCACCATTCAGAATTGAAACTTTGCTTGAAATGGCCTTAGCCGTGTTTGGTGACCAGATCTGAATAGCCAGGTACTTCCCCACCTTCCTCTTCCCTATCTCCTTCCCCTCCCCACTACCTTCAGCCTCACAACGTACCCCAATTGGGGATGCCATAGTCCCACAGGCTCCAGACGGGAGCAGTTGGGATTCTTGTGCGGTATTCATGTAAAAAAAAAACTATTACCTATACCTATACCTATCATTTTGCTGGGCGATGATATTTTTTTTCATTTGTTTATAAGCTTTACACAGGAGGTCCTAAGGAATTAATTTCCCTCGTGGCCTATATCATCTTAGGGGATGCTGTGTGGAGGATTTGTTTTTTGGAATGGAGAGGAAGTTCTGGGAAGGAAAAAGATAGGAGGGTAGAATAGGAATCCGGGGGTAAGTCTGAGTGTGTCCAGGTTTGACAGACGTATGAATTCATCCCTCCAACTGCGGTGCAAGGTGATGAAGCGGTCAAAAGGCTCCCTCAACCGGTCTTTCTCGATCCGGCCCGCCACGCAGTTGGCGTGCAGTTGCATCCACCGCAAGGCTCTCGGACACCATTAACCCGGGCACTCTTGCTAAGTTACCAAAACGCAGTGAACCACGTTTATTTTTTCGACAGGGACCATAAGCACGTAGCGAGGAAGGGGGCGGCGCCCAATACAAGGTACAATAATGATAGACTGAATATTGTCCCGATTTTTTTTATTTAGACTTCTCGACCAGGGACCACTCGCGCGCTGGCTCGTTTATTGACCGGCAGACCATCGCGGACCATCTTCTACCCTCTTGCGGACCACTGGTTGGGAAACCCTGGTCTAGACAGAGCGCGTATCGTGTGGAAGGGTGACCAGTGGCGATGTGTGACAGATTTTTTTTATTGTTTTTAATGACTTACATTTTTTACTCCAAATGTGCTCAGAAATCGATGGTTAATATCTTTTGGTACGTGTTGTTTCACCCGTGTTTTAAAATTACAATGATTGTAATGGACCTCCTTCGGGGTGTCAAAAATATTACGCTATCGTTTTAACAGAACTAACAAAAAGCTGAAAATATTCCTGAAATTTAACGTTCCGTGATACGCCTCAACGGAATCTAGTCTAATCTAGTCTCCTTCAACGGAAGCAATCTTCCGAACAGGATCTCCATCGATATGGTTGGTGTAACCCTAAGTGACCAGCTCAGGTACGGGGTCACCATCGAAACCAGAGTTAAGTTAGCCTCTCAGAAACTGGGCGTACTGTACAGGGCCCGCAGATACTTTAATAGTACACAACTGCTAACCCTGTACAAATCGCAAGTGCGCCCCACGGTTGAATTTGGCAGCCACCTCTGATCTGGAGCTCCAAAATACCTAAAAAAAATCCTTGACTCTGCAGAAACGGGCGGTTCGTTTGATAAATTCTCCCATCTTAACAGACGGACTGCAATCTTTAGAGCATAGGCGTCAGGTGGGATTGCTGTCCTTGTTCTACCGGTATTACAATGGAAGATGTTCCGAGGAACTAGCCTCATTGATCCCCTCGGCACCGGTGCATAGTCGGGATACATGCCAAACCCGCGCCCAACATTTGTACACGGTTGACATTAGTCACATGAGAACGGGTTGTTTCTATGACTCGTTCTTGAGTTCAACGGCTCGGCTGTGGAACGATTTGCCGGCCTCTGTGTTTCCTCCCTCCTACAACATGTTCACTTCTTCCTTTCCTCAAAAAGACCCTCCACATAGCATCTTCAAAGATGACATAGGCCCTGAGGGAAATTATTTTCCTCAGGGCCTCCTGTGTGGAGTTGAAAGAATGTAAAAAAAAAAAAATACGCCGTACGATCCTACTGAATGCATATATTGCATATATCTATGACTTCACATCCAACGTATTTCTTTTTGAATCAGGCAATTCACCCTAAAAAGATGGCTTTGTGCAACCTGTGGAAGTCATACATAAAATAATATTTCATGTATGACTACCACAACACGGCAATAGCCTAGTATGGTAGTTAAAAAATGGCAAAAAAAAATGTAACATGTAAACATTTATGAAATAAAAAAAATAAAAAAAACTGTGGTGGTAGTGGGAGATTTTCCTATTATGAGATGTTATTCGTAACCCGGGAATATATTTATCTTTCTTAAAAAACCAACAAAATAATCGATTCGGGTCATGTCGGTATTAAGAAATATTGGGAAAAGAGCATGTTTGAGACGATTTTTGAAAGTAAAGACGTAAGGGGTACCAATGTAAAATTGAATGGCTTAACATGCTATTTTTACAAAGTTAGTGAAGCTATAATAATTAACAATAGTAAAAGAAGATAATGCTAATAAATCTAAATGAAACATCAAACGGAATAAGACACAGAAAATAAAAAGGCAACGGTCGCAACTGGGAATCAAACCTAGGTTCTCCGTCTTACCAAAAGTGGTTGAAGTAATGTTGTTAATTCTGAATTTGAAAAATTATAGCGAAACTTTGTACCGGTAAGACTGAGATCTCGGGTTCGATTCCCAGTTGCGTCCGTTACCATTTTATTTTTTGTGTTTTGTTCCGTTTCATGTTTATTTTAGACACATTCGTATCATCTTTTTCTTCACTGATTTACATTACATTGAGGAATATGTTATACTTATAACATACAAAAGTTAAAAAAAGTAATTCCAATAAAATTCCACAATAATTAATTTATAGATTGGGCAAACACCGTAAATACCCAATCAAACCTAACCTACCACAGAACTGATGATTAAAATAGTTTCTACTATATTTTATGAGCAACCAGCTTTTGCCCCCGGCTTCGCTTGCATAGTTATTAGGCGAGTTCCCACTCCGCCTCCTCCACCTTCCCTATCCCCACTCCACCCTCCCCCCCACACTCCCCCCCTCTCCATACTCGTTACATTCAATTTTCAAACATCGCGCGTGCGACCTAAAGCGTAACAACCAAACACACGCAGTTTCGCATTTATAATGTTAGTATAGGTTAGTATTTTATACTATACCTATATTAATTTTTACTATCAAATGGATCTCCATAGTAACCCAAACAAATAACAAAATAACAGCGCACGTCAAATAATTACTTATATTTACCAAGCAACGATTTGTTTTGCTTTTCGTCTGGACAATAAACGTATAATAAATAATTTCATAACGCCAGAGCTTACCAACATATACAGCCCACATTACTCGCAAATAATGTAGCTTTCTATTAGTGAAAGCATTTTTAAAGTCCATTCGGTATTTTTTGCGTGAAAGAGTAACAAACATACATAATTATAATATTAGTATACATATTTATAATATTGGTAGGATTCGTTCAGCCAAGAATGTTTGGCACTGGAAAAAAGTACCCTAGCCAGTAGACACTGCAAAGTGATGTCATTTCTTCGAACTTTTTCATTTGAGTTCTTACGTGGCTTATGCTAGATCGCGGTGCTCTTTGATCTTCAATATCTGCCAATTAAATAATAATCACTCTCATTATTCGTAAGCACTGTAAATAAATATCTTGGCTCGGGGCCCAGAGGTCATCAGTTCAAAATCCGTCAGAGTACAAATAATAACGATTTAATGAAATGATTTACTTTCACTTTTTCCTAAATCGAACCATCGCATCGCTCCAAATAGAATCTTTAAAGTATCTCCTGAACAAGAGTGATTAACCGCGGTACAAATTATTTAATTTAAAAAAATCGCATTTCTTTAACGTTGAGTTCGTGCTACGAATCACAATATTTCTGATTTAACCACACTGTCGCAAACCGATTTTGCACCTCACTCGAGAGCCGAAGAAACTCTAAAGCAGGGTATCCTCCGACATAAAGCATGAATATTTGCTTACACATTACTATAAACTTTGCCGATGGGGGTGTGGCCTTGCACATTTTTGTAGGCGCCTGCAGTAAGGCCTTGCCCTCAATGCCAATGTTTATAATGTATAAACAAATGTTCACGTTTTCCGTCGGAATTGACCCTGCTTAAGTATCACACTGGCGAGATACCATCATCGTCGATTATACAGGGTGTAAGATGTAACAGTGTTCCTGAGCAAATTTGGAGTAAGAAATGTAGATGTGATTTTGCTATCGAATGATATATTTTTTTTCAATTAAAAAAAAAAACAACCAAAAATATATTATTTCACAAGTCACCACTGATCACACTGCTACACGTCGCGACGGATCACTTGAAACGCGCTCTGTCTCGTCTTTTACTGTACTGCAGGAAAGAGACGGAGTGCGTATCACATGACCCGCTAGTACCTACTAGTGCTATATGGGTACACCCAAATTTACCCAATAACGATGTGTGATAGAAAAATATTTATTTTGTTTTAAATTATTTACTGCTTAACTATTCTTTTCCTGTGTAACGACCGAGAACCAAATAAGTTTCGAATTCTCCAAAATAGAGCAATGAGAATAATACTTCGGCGAAATAGATTTTCAAATCTAAATAAAATGTTAAAGAACTAAATTGGCTAATCGTGAAACAGATGCTGACCTTGAACACGATGATATTTATCCATAAAATAGTGGACAACCTGTTACCAAAATACTTATCAAATAAAATTACATACAACACAAGGAAGTGCAAGGAAATCAGGCTACAAAAAAGGACAAAGCGAATACGCAGAATAGTTTACTGTACAAAGGGATTAAGTTTTATAACACACAACCAGAAACTTTAATTAACCTTCTTACTATTTTTAGGACTCAGATTTTATTGCTCGATAATGTTTGAGTATTATTTACAGGTTCAAATAAAAGTCCATTGATTGACCTTGTTCCTATGTTACCGAAAATTTCATTTGGAAATGAAAATGTTTTGTTTTCGCTTTGTTACAATAAGCCGTAGGATTAAGGGACGGAATATTCATAGACAATTATTATTAACAGGTTCAAATTATAAGTCACCTTGACACAGTTTTATGAAGTGAGTATAATATTTGCTGAGTATTGCATATATGTAAGTGTATTTGCTTGTGTCTTCTAGAAAACTTTCAATTCCGCTGCCCCAGTACCTACGCGCTTAAACAAACTATCACACACCTCACTTGACGACCTCCGTAGTCCAGTGGCTAAGACTCTTGACTCACATTCCGGAGGTCGCGGGTTCGAACCCGGCATGAGCAAATAAATTTTATTTGATTAATTTGTGTTATTTCACAATTAATTCATTTAAAAATAATATATAGTATATTTGCGGCATGTTCCAGAGTGGAAGATACTATCAGTATCGCCCTGGTGTAAGACCACCATTCAGAATTGAAACGTTGCTTGAAAATGGCTTTAGCCGTGTTTAGTGACCAGATCTGAATAGCCAGGTACTTCCCAACCTGCCTCTTCCCCACCTCCTTCCCCTACCCGCTACCTTCAACCTCACAACATACCCCAATTGGGGATGCCATAGTCTCACTAGCTCCAGACGGGAGCAGTTGAGATTCTTGTGCGGTATTCACTGTAAAAAAAAAAAAAAACACTGAAAACAAAGAAAGGCTGAAGTTCTATGCCAAAACAGAAATTTTTGTTAATATTCTTTACCGCAATTTTTTGATATTTTGTTAGGGCTGCTTGCCACTGTTCTAGAGCTTATAATGATTTTATATGTTCTGATGTCATTATACGATCAAATTTCACACTTATATGTTATTAAAAAAAATCTTATAATTGGATTTAACTGTGAGATGCAATTATTGTCATTGGTATACCGTTGATATTATAATTGGATTTAACTGTGAGATGCAATTATTGTCGTTGGTATACCGTTGATATTATGCACAAATAATTACGAACTCTTTAAATTATTTTTCTCAATTTAAGTATGTTCTTTTCCTTTCTTTGTTTTATTGTTATGTTTGATCATTTTGTCACTTTGTGATGTGTACATTTGACGGCCGGCGTAGTGCAGCGGTAAGGCGCTTGACTAGCATTCCGAAGGTCGCGGGATCGAATCCCGGCGTGGCAAATAAATTTTATTTGATTAATTTGTGTATTTCACATTTCATTCATATAAAATTATATTCATTTAAAATACTATATATATTTGCGGCACGTTCCAGAGTGGAAGATACTTTCAGTATCGCCCTGGTGTAAGACCACCATTCAGAATTGAAACGTTGCTTGAAATGGCTTTTGCCGTGTTTGGTGCCTAGATCTGAATAGCCAGGTATTTCCCCACCTTCCTCTTCCCTATCTCCTTCCCCTCCCCACTACCTTCAGCCTCACAACGTACCCCAATTGGGGATGCCATAGCCCCACTGGCTCCAGACGGGAGCAGTTGGGACCTTTGGTCGGGACTCTTGTGCGGTATTCATGTAAAAAAAAAAACATTATTTTTACATTGTTTAATTTTTCCTTATCTTTGTATATATTTTAAATCTGTTTTCTTGTGTTGTTTTAAGATTATCCTTTTCTCTCAATTCCACTTTCAATATTTGTGTTTTTCTTTAATCATTAATGTTTTTTGCGTAATAATAAGTATTTATCTTATACAGAAACTTCACTGGTTAAAGCAACCCAGGAAACACGTATTTTGAAATGAAAACTTTTTTAGCACTGTTGTGAATTGAGAAAAATAGCGACACAAAAGAGAGAAACACATACATCTATAGGATTTAGCCTGCAAGAGAATGAGATAATATAATAGGTCTCCTCTTTGTGCAGTGCTTCGTAACCTACCCATTCTTGTCTATTTTAGTTTTCTGAAGGTTTAACTCGTAGCACGTGTGAATTGCACACTCTTGTTTAATATAATGTGTATATTGCACTGTTTCCTAAATGAAGTTAAAAAAAATATACAAATTAATTTGCATGAGCTAAAAAATATGACGCAAGCGATTGGCTTGTGAATCATGTCCGCTAGTCCCCTATAGAGTTTCAGCATGTTTGGTTGGAGTGGGTAGTGTAGGTTGTGGCAATGCAGCTAGTGCTGAGAGCCAACTATCGATTTCCCCGTCCGCCGTCTGGCCCTCTCTAGCCAGATCTCTGCAGCTTTAAGCTTTAGTAGGAGGCGTATTAATGGCATTTTCTCTCGGAACCGACTTACTATAACAGCATCTATTGGCGAATATAAAAATAAAATTGGCAATCAAGATGCGCACGCAGTCACCCGTCGTCTATTACAGGGATGAACTAAGGGCGTAGGCCTAACTTCCTCGAGGGTCGAAGTCATATTGGGCCGAAACACATAATATAGATTTAATTATAGCTCAATCTAACGTACGTTTTTGTATACCCATCTACTTGAAAGTTATTACTATTTGAAATTATCATCTAAAATTAATCCATCATTTTAAATAGGGGTGGTACCAAAGATATATTTAAATATAAGAGATGTGCTATAGCCAGTTTTTACTTTTTTACTGGGTGAGACTGTGCTTCCTGGTGTCGCCGAAATTGTTAACCAATACTACTGAACACCTTAAAAAAAATCAACTAAATTCCGCATTCAAACTAGGACCATATTAGACCGTAGTCCGCCGATAGTCGGGCGGCCATCGTAGCATATCTGTTATATTTCAATATCTTTGGGTGGTACATATTGTCCTGGTTTGGGGATTAATTAATCACTTGAAAGTTTAAAAAGAATCGTATAAAGGCAAAAAGAACAATATTCTTCTTTCGTATTGTTTGGTATGAAATTCAGAAATTGTGTCTGTGATTCATGATTATTTCTGAACCAGTCTATAATACAACTAATATGGCAAAATATTTATATGCGCACAACCTCACAGATAAAACCAAAAACAAACAAATTTTGTTCCAAAATTACCTCTTTATAATATATTTACGGGTCTGTACTGCATCCCAAAAAAAATAAATATTGATCCAAATACTATTTCAAGCTTAATAAATAAAAAATTAAATAAAATAAAATTAGCTTTTATTGCCGTTAAAACATTTTTCTAATTTAATAAATTATTTTTTTTTTAATATAATTCTAATTATCAGCGTTCGGGTCATTATTTTTAGAAACAGCTTGTCTTTCGACATAGGCCTCCTCTAAAGATTTCCATTTTTCTCTATCCTTTGCAACTCTGATACATTCTGGACCAGCCATCTTTTTTAGATCATCTTCCCATCTTTTCGTTTGTTCACCTTTGTTTCTTTTACCATCTCTTGGATACCACTCTGTTACTATTCTGGTCCATTTCTCTTGCCTTTCTCCCAACATATGTCCAGTCCATCGCCATTTTAGTGTTCGATTTCGATCTTTCTGTTTTTTATTTCTTTTAATTTTACTTATCTCTTCTATTAACTCCAATGACACTTCTTTCTATGCTATTTTGGATCTTGAATTAAATGTTGCTATATGTATATCTGAAGTCAAGCTTATATCATACTGAATCATCGTATTATTAATTTGTACTAAAGTTAATTATATACATATGTTATCTTACAAGTGCTACAACTGCATTTATCTTTTTTACACTTAATTACTGTAATCAATTTGTAAAATTTTCATGTACCTAAAAGCCCACTAGGGCGTAAATAAATGAATATTGTTTACGGAAACAAACGAAGCACGGGGGGGTATTCTCCGGTGGAGAGGTGCAGGCTTCTGGCGCATCCGTTTCAATTCCATTGCCTTGTGCCCTCTGCCAGCGAGACCGAACTAAGAAATAACAATAAAAAAGTATCAAAAATAAGTTTGATGATATGCTTTTAATTGACTTAACTTCAATCCCGGCATAATTAAATTAAGAAAGTGGAAAGAGAGTCCGCCCCCGTTCCTTCGACGCGGTCGCAGACGTGTGCGGCTATTCCTGTCGGACGCATGACGGACGTGCCACGCGCCGCGCTGCTGACGCGAGGGGTTAAATCTCTCGCGCACTCGTCACTCCTGTAACTAACCGATCCAACCAACATCATCTATCGACCGTTACTTATTTTCTTTCAATTTCTTCTTCGGAAGATACGCCCGGTCATTGGTACTACTTGTACAAACGAGAATCGACCGACTGCGGCTGTCGTCATGCGCGCGGATGCATTTCCTTTTATCCGGTTGCTGTATGTGTGAGAGAAAGGATCAATGGGATTTATGCGTCATGCCTACTTAATCTTTATCTTAAATTGCGCAATGTTTTATAGGTATAACGGCGGTCTGTGTCCGGAGAATGGAAAAAGCTCCAGACATTTCGGCTATTTGGTTGTAGACAATGCCATTCCGCGTGATAGCGTTTCCCTTTTAATGGGTTTGGGTTTCACATTTTTCGCCTGAGGGTCAATAATATATTATCTTCAATGATTAGTACAATTTAAATATTTACTTCTTCAGATGCTTCTCGTAGCTTTATCTTCCTTTTGGAATATTCATCCGACCGCTCTTTTTATTTTTAACTTTATGAGTAAAATCTCAAATTATAATATTTAATTAAATGTAATATTTTTTAAAAAATAAATGAAGATATATAATGTAAATAATAATATTTAAAAAAAATTAAATAAAGACAATATTAGCGAAACTCATTCGAAAATCTAGAGACAGAAAAACCAGATAAAGATATTGGCTCCACTGGGACTCGAAAAGCAAAGGGTCCTGGATTCGATTCACGGTGGAGCCAATATCTTTTTCTGATTTTTCTGTCTGTTTTCCAGATTTTCGATTGAGTTTCGCTAATATTGTCTTCATTTAATTATAATTATAAAATATTTATGTCTTCGGTGGCTTTAAATGTTACCTTTTCCCAAGTTTTATCGCTAATTATTAGTACCGTATCATCGACATATGAAGTAATTTGGCCATGTAGTGGTTGAAAAAAAATGTCATTAACATATATGGTGAAAAGGATTGGTCCGATTACTGTACCTTGAGGGATTCCAAAGTCTGATATTTCTTTATCGCTATTAATCTGATTTATTTTTACGACTTGCGGTCGATTTTTTAGGTAGTTCGAAATCCATTTAATTGCATTGTCTTTTATACCTATATTGTTTAGTTTTTTTTAGTAGAATCTCATGGGATATACTATCAAAAGCTTTTTTGAGATCAACAAATATACCGGCACATTTTTCACCTTTATCCAATGATTCGTTGATGTATGAGGTTACATTAGCAATAGCATCTTGTGTGCTGAGAGACTTTATAAAACCAAACTGGTTTTTGTAAAGAATTTTATTACTTTCTAGGAAACCGACCAATTGGTTTTTCACAATTTTTTAAAAAATCTTTCCAATGTTTGAGATTAGACAAATTGGGCGATAGTTAGTTACTTGTTGAGGATCTCCAGATTTATAAATAGGTGAAATAATTGTATTTTTATAGAATAATGAAATAATTTTACTTTGTATAAACCACTTATTTGATGTGCAAATCCGACCGGTTTCGGAACAAACGTAATTAATAATGGATAACCACAAAGTAATAGCTACATTCAAAAATATGTATTTTTATAGTTTGTCGGAAATATTCCCTTTGTTAAACTTAAGTTTATCAAATGATTAATTGGTTTTACCAAATGAATTTTCATGGATTTTAGAAAATGTACTGTAATAAGGTCAAATCCGGGATACGAACCTCCTTTCATGCCTTCTATTATTTTTAAAACTTCACTTTCTGAGGTTGTTTCAAATTTTGATAAATTATTTTGATTTTGTACATTTTCAATCGTTTGTTTTTTCGGGTTAAAAGATTTATTGATATTTTCCGCAAGATTTTTTCCTACATTAGCAAAAAAAGAATTAAAGATGTTTGCACATTGTTTAGGTTGAATATTAGCATCTATGATTTTATTTTCATGTTCAATGTATTTTTTTAGTGTTTTTTTAGTGTTATCCTTGGCTAAGTTGACTGTTTTCCATACTGGTTTATTGTTATTGTCTGTAGAAAGTATTTTATTTTTGAAATAGTCTTCTTTATTTTTTTTGATACAATTTGTTAATTTATTTTTAAATTTTTTGTAAAAAGTGTATGGTTTTTCATTTAGAGGATTTTTCAATGCTGTTTTATAAAGTTTTTGTTTGTTTCTAATTGATATTATAAGTCCTTGTGTTATCCATGGCTTTAAAATTCTTAGTTTCGATTTAATGCGGACTGTAGTTTCAATAGTTGAATTTTTTATGTGTTGAGACAATATATTTTCAAAGTTTTTTGAGCAAGTCTCGGCATCACAACTATTTAACACGTTGTTCCATTGTTCATTTCTTAGTTTTTTTGATAAAATAGTCATATTTGTGTAGGATTTTGTCTTTGTTAGATTAAATTTTTTATGTTTAATTTTGTTACCATAGAGAAGAATGCATGCATGGTGGTCAGTTATATTCGTTTTCCAAACAATTGATTTGATTTTGTCGATATCTTTAATATTTATGTTAGTCCATATATGGTCTAAACAAGATGGAGTGTGATTTTTTATCTCTCTCGTATTTTTATTAATGCACGATATGAAGTTAATTTCAGTCATACAATTAATATATTCATTTTTGAAATTATTTTCTACGTTTTCATTAATGTTTAAATTGAAGTCTCCTGTAATAGAGTAAAGTTTATTACTAAATTTTGACAGTATGTGTTTAAATTCATTTATAAACGATGAGATATTCGAACCGTGTGTTCTGTAAACAGCTATTATGTGGTAGTTTGTTTTGTCGAGTTTTAATTGTATTGTTTCTCTATTTTTGTCTTCAATAAAGAATATATATTATTTTTTTCTAATTCTACACTTGTGTTCACATTAATTCACACAGTACCTACTGTAGTTTTTAGAATAAGTTTTTTTAAATTAATCATTTGAAGAAGGAAAATACTAATAAATCGTGAATTTTTTAACATCATCACCCATCACCCAGTGAGACCTTTATTTATGAATAAAGAAAAAAGAGTTATGCTCTAACGTTATAAATAGACAAAACAATATAAATTGATTTTATTGAAAAAATGTTTCTAGTCAATACGTTAGTGACTATGTTTATCTTTTTCTCGGTCAAAGTCGTTACGAAGACCTCAATCCGCTTTTACTGTTCATAATAATTTAATAAATTATTACCTACCTTCTGCAATGTACATTTATATGGCCGTATTGAAAAAAACTTGAGTTCAACGAGTACTTTGAGTTCAGACCTCATAATAACACCGTTATAGTATCTAAGTAATCTATTCTTATTAATCACATAAATGGAATGTGGAATAAATAGGCACTTTTTTCATACGACTAGATGTATTATATTTATTTAAATGTGTGTTTAATGATTAGCATAATATTGTGGTTATGCAGTTGCTGTGTATATAAGAGATTTATAGAAATACCCCATCCAATGTCATCACAAAATTGTTCAAATAATATTGCGTTGGCCATGTCCATACTTGGCAGTATTTATTACTATCTCTTTTCCTTTTATCCGCTCATAGGTGGAATCTTGAGAATTAAAGGGGACCATGTCAACAACGCCAAATAATCACAAATCAACCACATATAGACCAGATACGTAAGTAATCTACAAAGCAAACAATTTTGGGAATACTATAATTAAATACCATGTAGGTAAACATTTAAAATTGAATACCACCAATAACACGGACGTGTGCCTAGCACGGTGGTAAAAAAATCCCCAAATTATGTAACCATCAAAGCAATGAAATTTTATTTTTTTAAAACAATAATCATAGTACAAACAGACCAAATTGCATTGGCATCGCCACTTTGCCAGTATACCTGCTGCAATTCATCCCAGAACCTATCGTGCATTTTATAAAGAACTAAAACCTGATGTAAACGAAGAAGGTGTAGATGTAGTGCCAAACCGCATGGTAAACTTGAAACGCATTTTTCTCGAAACGACTTTTTTGAAATTGTGTGCACTCTAGCTCAGAAAGTTTTTAACCAAACATTTTAAAAATTTAAATCAAGGTTTCCTGTTACACATGTAAAAAAAAATATTTAAATTTTTTTGGGAAAAGTAAGGTTTAAAAGTAGAAGAGACAGATGTTCTTAAATTAAATTCAAAATCCTATTGATTTGAGATGAAAACTATGGCCTCCAAAATGCACACAAAAGCTGATGGTGATGTTCGATGTATAACTTCGAAAATGTTTAAGAGGGCATTACCAGAGAAAGCCGGAAATACGTCATTTTCAAAAAAGTTTTTAGACGTATTGACTCTTTTCCACAAAAAATTATAAATGGATTTCGAAAGATTGTTCTTTTATCTAGCATAGTTATGTAATAAATTTTTAGAATTTTTTTTAATTTTTAGTATAATAAGGTTATTCCATTGGTCGTTGGCAGATTTGTTAAATTTTCAAAAAAGTTTTTGTATTATACCACACCCATTTCAAATAATGTAATCATGCAGTAAAATAAATCAATACATTATCTAGCAAAGTTATGTATTAGAATTTCAATTTTAGTTTCAATAAAATCATTAAAAAATATGTACGTACGTGTGTTTCTTGACGAAAATTGGTCCATTTGTGTATTTATTTGCGCACTTACAAACTTTCAGCATTTTTGGATGAAGGTATAAATTAAAGCTAATTTGGATTGAAATAAATTCGATATTGAGTTATAATTTTAAAAAGCTGGTACGGAGAATAATCAATCTTTCTCATTGTAACCGCCCTGCACGATCGGAAGAACAACTTTCGACGAAATGTGGATTTTCGTCCGCTGGCTGGTTAAACGCTCTTAAGAAATGCTTCGAAAAATTCACAATATTTTCATAAATAGATGAATAAGATGACCTCAAAGTTTCAATAAATTATACACAATTCTTCCATGCCAAAAAAAACATTTAAAAAATGTTGTCCTGTATTTCCCACCTTAATAGAATTAAATATCGAATATGCTCGTTTTCACAAGTAACAGTTGCTGACCTTCTTAAAATACACTACTCAAAAAATTAAGAGAGGTTTTAAAAAAAGGAAATTATTGCTAGATATTAAGGCTATCTTACCCATAAGCCGGCCTAACTGAAAAAAAATTTCAAGTTCGTGAGTCAAAAAAATAGCAAAAAATTTGCAAAATTATTTTTTCGCGCTATCTATTAGGATTGCATGAGAACCGTAGCTCCTAAAAAAAATTTGCCAAAAGTATGAAAATTAGAATCTTAAAGCTTCAAAATGCTTTTTTAAAAGTCTCAATTCGACCATTTTTTAACAAAGTTACAGCCCGCCAAAAATCACCAGAAAAATTAGGATTTTTTTGCTCCCTTAATTTTTTTGAGTAGTGTATTTTCTGTCTACATTGATAGGTAAATCCCAGCCAACATTTGTGTTCTTTACTATCGAAACCAAATAAATTTTCGTGGACCCCACATACAACTTGTGGACCCCCATTTTTTTATCACGCCAACGTAGACCCCCGTCGAGTCTCCCGTGGACCCCTGGGGGACCACTTTGGGAATCACTGATGTAGATGAATCTTATATTGATGAGCTCTATGCAAGCGAACCAGAAGACATTCAAGACTAGACGTATTTGAGGAAACGTAATAAAGAAGTGTTTATTTGACTTTTTTATATTTTTGGTTCTTTGTTTAAAATTTCAAATGGTCTATATTCTCAAGCAAAAAAAAATTAGACCGTCGTCCAGCTGGAATTAGGTATTATAGTTATCAAAAAATTTATGGCATATTTAAAAGACGTTATCAGTTGACCATTTGTTTTGTTAAATCTTCACTGTCATTTTCTTTTTCTGTGGCCAAAAACGCGATAGGTATATCAGATAAGCAAAAATTTTACATGGTGTCCTTTTTTCTCACACCTCCACAGTCCACAGTCCAAACGGTAATTTCTTAATGTAGCCAGAGACTAACCGAGGTAACAAGTAGAAACATCATTTAGTGGTAGGGATGAGAAAGTACTAATTGCTGTAGAAAGCACCAAATAATGGCGCCAATGCCCCACCATAATGGGAAGATGGTTCAGAAACTCGAGGAGCCATTTTTGTCACTAGGTGTCGTTGCCAAACCCCCCAGCAATGACGATCGATAAAACCATGAGATTTTCGGCAGAAAATCTGCCGAAACCGAAACTTTTTTAGACACGTTAAAAATCGATTGTTTACTGTTATTTGGTTTGTTTTTTACACTTATTCAGACAGTTAACACGGGTTAAATTAAATAAATAAAAGAACAATATTTAATTAAATGAAGACAATATTAGCGAAACTCAATCGAAAATCTGGAAAACAGACAGAAAAATCAGAAAAAGATATTGGCTCCACCGTGAATCGAATCCAGGACCCTTTGCTTTTCGAGTCCCAGTGGAGCCAATATCTTTTTCTGATTTTTCTGTCTCTAGATTTTCGAATGAGTTTCGCTAATATTGTCTTTATTTAATTTTTTTTAAATATTATTATTTACATTATATATCTTCATTTAATTTTTAAAAAATATTACATTTAATTAAATATTATAATTTGAGATTTTACTCATAAAGTTAAAAATAAAAAAAAAAACAATAATTGAAGTATGCGAAAAATAATATTTTTTTATTACTTCTATAAAACAAACAAAATTTATAAAAACTAACAAGACATGTTAACTACTTCTTGGAACTTCTCGTTTGGCTGACTTCGGGTGAGTTCGTGGCTCTTATGTCACCCTCCATGATCAGCAAAATACTCAATTAAAGACGTCCTTCCTGTAAGTGTTGGTTATTGACAAATGTTTGTTCCAAGAAGTAATATAAAAAATTTATATATTTTTTTACATTCTTAGATTATTGTTTTTTACTTCATTTAACACGTATAAAAAGTTAAAATGTTTGTTTTGATTTGTTTTATGGCAGTAATATTAAAAAAAAAAATCGATTGTTGTTATTTTTTTTATTTTTTTTTTACAGTGAATACCGCACAAGAATCTTAACTGCTCCCGTCTGGAGCCAGTGAGACTATGGCATCCCAATTGGGGTATGTTGTGAGGCTGAAGGTAGTGGGGAGAGGAAGGAGATAGGGAAGAAGAAGGTGGGGAAGTACCTGGCTATTCAGATCTGGTCACCAAACACGGCTAAATATTTATTTCATTTAACACGTATAAAATGAATTTTGTATTGTAAACGCGATAAAAATTAAAATACTCAATTAATGAAGATCTCCCTTTATAATGAAAGTGTTGATTATTGACAAACTTTTGTTCCAAAAAGTAGTTAACATGTATTGTTATTTTTTATAGATTTTGTTTGTTTTATAGAAGGAATAAAAAAAAAAATATTATTTTTTCACTGAGTTCAAAATTATTGTTTTTTATTTATTTATTTAATTTAACACGTGTTAACTGTCTGAATAAGTGTAAAAAATAAGTCAAATAACAGTAAATAATCGATTATTAACATGTCTAAAAAGGTTTCGGTTTCGGTTTCGGCCCAAACTGAGACAGACACCGAAGATTCGGTTTCGGTTTCGGTGGAAAATCCGGTTTCGGTCGGACACTACACGATATCTTTTAGCCCGGCCTCCTTAGTTTCGGATAACTGTCAATTTCTTCAAATTTTTCTTTTTTTTAACGCTTATATTTTATGTAACCTATATTTTGTTTTTAACATATATTATGTTACTTGTATTCTCTAAACCCATTATTTTCAATGTAATTTAAAAAAATGTACTGCATTCTATGTAAAAGCCCTATGGGCGTTTAAATAAATAAATTTATTTGGATAATGCCGTTCGTTATGCAAAATGACTGGCTTATTTATTGAGCGGATTGAATTAACGAAGCTGTTAGAATAGAAAGAAAACGTATACGCGATTCATAGGATTTGAATAATTCAACTAAGAAACGACCGATTCATTCCGTTCGATTTTTGAGAAACTAAAGTGGTTGAAATATGAATAAAGACATGATTAACTAATCAACTCACGTTACTAACTAACTAACTAACCATCACGCCTTTTCCCCGCAGGGGTAGGCAGAGAGGACGGACCGCCAAACAACTCGGTCTTGGCACACACTCTTTGCCTCACTCACATTCATACATCGTCTCATACATACTCTTCTATTATTCTGACTTTTGACATGGCCCGTCTCAAGTATCTGATTCACTTGATCGTGCCATGTCTTCCTCGGGCGTCCCCGACTTCTTCTACCATTCACATTTGCATCATATATTCTTTTTACACTACTTTCTTCGCTCATTCGCTCTACGTGCCCAAACCATCTGAGGGTCCCTTTCTTAATTTTGCTCATTATACTTACATCAGCCTTACATTCTTTGCGGATATCCACATTTCTAACACGATCATACATGGTTTTACCACACATACGTCTCAGGGATCTCATTTCAACAGCATTCAGTTTACTTTCATCCTTCCTCTGCCAGTTCCATGCCTCACTGCCATACATCAGGGTAGGTACCAGGACTCCATTGTGGACTGCTAGCTTCGCTTTTTTTGACAGTTTTTTATTAGCGCCAACAGCATTCAGTCCTCCATTAATGGAGTTACCGGCATTTACCCTTCTTTCGATATCTCTATCAGCCTTCCCATCTCTCGTAAACATACTACCCAGATAAACAAACTCATCCACCTGCTCCAAGTATTCATCATTCACAAATATATCGCACACTGTTTTCGTACTCTCCCTTTCAAACACCATGACTTTAGACTTACTAATAAACTCCCGTTTATTGTACAAAAATAAATGCGGACTGTCAACGCATATTTAGGTTAGTATTTCAATTCGACATTGCCAAATTATTAACATTTTTACGTAATTAATTGGCGTTTGACGTTTCGGGATATGAATTCGTGGACAGATCCGCTAGTGTTGCTAGCGTAGGTATATCGATTCCTTATTTATTCCCTGTCAATATCGGTTTGGCTATCAACGCTGAACTGTGTAAGAGGTATCGATATAAAATCAACGAAAATTACGTCTATCGATCCGATATTGTAAAGCTATCGATTTCACCGTGCTAGGAGCTCCAGGAGCTTTATTAAATAGACTGGGCTATTACAAAATGAATTAGGTGAAACGAAGACAAAATGCAGATCATCTACTAATGAATAAAGATAATGATTTCAAAAACGAAAAGAAATTTCCGTTTCGGATGATGAAAGTATGTGGGTACCTATTTGGGGGAGTCGATAAAAATATGAAATCAAAATACTAGACTTTTTTATGAAAAATGCATTCAGACCGTTTACATCAGATATTCTCTACTCTGTGATCCAAACGAATATAAACTGAAATGTTTACAAAGATTTATATCTGGTGGGAGGATTTGTATTATTTATGTTCAGTTGGGTGGATCGAGTTTCAATTCCACGGCATATTCTGACCTACTCCTTTTTCAACGGCGGCGTTATGCTTCGTAAAAATAGGGCTTGAACTATAAATACTCAACTGGGAATGTTTTTAAAACAAAAACTGCTTTATATTATGTTTCAATCTAGGTAAGATGTTGCATTCTATCCAATATTAGAAGATCGTAGTCAACAAAAGTATTATTTTTGCCATTTCACGAAAACATGTTGATATGGTTGACCAGGTGAAATAATAAAACTAAGTGAATTAATTTGTCAGGAATTAATTCTTAGTCGTGTGTAGATACAATAAACAAAAATTTTAACAAAACAAAAAAACGACTTCAAAAAATGCACTAAAAAGTAAAAAAATAATTTCGTATTCTTCTACAACTTTATAATCAACTTACCTTTTCTACTCATCAATATGTACGTACGATTGTTATTTTTGGAGTCGGTGTCAACCAAGGTACCCGCGGCCCGGCGTGTTCACTTGACAGCTCCTCTCCCGGGAGAGGAGCTGTCAAGTGAACACGCCGGGCCGCGGGTACCTTGGTTGACACCGACTCCAAAAATAACAATCGTACCTACATATTGATGTGTAGAAAAGGTAAGTTGATTATAAAGTTGTAGAAGAATACGAAATTATTTTTTTACTTTTTAGTGCATTTTTTGAAGACGTTTTTTTGTTTTGTTAAAATTTTTGTTTATTTTTTGATTTTTAGTGAATCTGAAGTACACTAACTAATTCGATTAAGATTCGGCCGGGAAATGGACCACGCGGGAAGCACCAGTTTTCAAATAAAAAAAGAATCATCAATATCGGTTCACCCAGTCGAAAGTTCTGAGGTAACAAACATTAAAAAAAAAATAAAAAATAAAAAAAAAAATAAAAAATACAGTCGAATTGAGAACCTCCTCCTTTTCGAAGTCGTTTAAAAACAAAACATTAAGAATGATTTGTTTATAAAAAATTTAACATTTCATCAAATATATGAAGTAAATTTTCACCTTCTGTGTAAGTTCTATTCAAGTTCTGTTATTATATCATTAGTTGCTTCACAAAACTGAAACAATCACTTGAATAGAACTTTCTAAATTATAGAACTTGAATAGAACTTTCAGAGAATGTGAAAATTAACTTCAAATATTTGATGAATTGTTCAAATTTTTTGAAACAACCCATCCGTAAACAATTTGGAAAAAAACATCTATAATTATTTATTTCATCGTAAATCTGAGTTTCTCGAATTACATCACCACTAGGCAGTCGACTTTATTTCAACTTTATACTTACCTATTACCTTACCTATTTCATTTAGATAACCACTACCTCTGCCGTGGGTCACCGCAAGTGGTACACTACGTTTGGTGACTTAGCAGGGGTGCCCGGGTTCATGGGGTGAGCCGGATCGAAAGGGCGGTCTTTTGACCTCTCCAGCCGGAATCTCTCGACCCATCACCTTGCAGCACAGTTAGAGGGATGAATTCATATGCCTGTCACTCTTGGACACATTGACCCCCAGTACCCACCCCTCTTATCGTTTTCCTTTTCAGAACTTCATTTCCATACTTTCCATAAAAAGACCCTCCTCACAGCATCTCTTAAGTTCACATGGGCACTGAGGGAAATCATTTTCATCAGGGCCTCCTTTGTGAAGCTTCGTGGTTGAATCCCAGCGTTCGCAAATAAATGCCACCATCAGAATTGAAACATTGCTTGAAATGGCTTTAGCTGTGTTTGGTGACCAGAACTGAAGAGCCAGGTACTTCCCCACCTTCCTCTTCCCCATCTTCTTCCCCTCTCCACTACCTCCCCACGACATACCTCAATTTGGGGATGCCATAGTCTCACTGGCTCCAGACGGGAGCAATTGGGACTCTTGTGCAGTACTCACATAGAAAAAGAGAATTACTTCGCAAATTCACCTGCGATTTCGTTCAAGTCCTCTCTGAATTATTAATTAACCCATCCAAGATGAGAACAAAAATGAATATCTTGATACTTACTCGACAACCTAAACCTACAATCTACAATAGAATCAAATTAAGATGAATCGTTCAACTGATAGAATCAGGGACCGGGTGCCATCTGATGATGATTGTAAATCTCCGGGGCAGCGTGGGTTTATAGGACCTTTATCTCTGGTCCACTGAAGACATCTGCACATGGACTGATATAAAAGTGTGTTATAGGCGTGTAGTAAGGTAAAATGTTCCTTACTTCTGATGAAAATGAAATTTTTTTAAATATCTCATGTCTTTCTTTTTTAAATACATCTATTTTAATTTCGCTTTTGTTTGTATGTATGTATAAAGTTGAATCTTGGAAGTGGAAATGAATCCGCTTCCGGACATTTGATCGACATCAATGCATTTTATCAACATTTTGGTGGCACTCACGCACACATGCGCGAACGTACACGCATGTTTCTGAAATTAGATGACATTACAGAAGATAATATACGCAATTAATGTCGGTGTTACCCAGTTGGGATTTGGATCGGTTGGTAGAGTTGTCGACTCCAGTTTCTGGGTAGGAAGGTTCAATCCTCACCCAAACTAAAAAGAAAATTAAGTTGAAGACTTTCGTAAACAGATTAATATTGTACCTACAAGTGTGCAGTTCACACGCGGTAGAGTGAAATCTTTAGAAAACTAAACTCTCACTAAAGTAGACAAAGAGGATACCGATTATTCTATCTCATTCTCTCGCAGGCTAAATACTATAGACGTATGTGTTTGTCTCTTTTCAGTATCGCTTTTTCATTTCATCGAGTTTCAAATCACATGGTGCTAAAGAAGTTTTCACTTCAAAAACTTTGTTTTTGACGGGTTGATTTTTTACAGGAACATTGCGCAAAAGTCCCAACTAACTGGAGCCGGTTAGACTACAACCTTCCCGTTTGGGTTATGTCGTGAAGCTAAAGGGTGCTGGTAGGGGAAGGAGAAGGGAAAGAGGTACGTGGGTCAATCAATTTCACTGGCGTGGCCAAGGAGTTGTCTCACGCAAATTGGCGAACCTTGTTTTCTTGCAAATCAGTACAGATCATACTTTTAGATCTAAAGATTATTATTCGTTCAGTGGACGGTAGATAGTCGCATTGGCTATTGGCACGATTGGCCAGAGAACCGTGTACTGCACCACAGTTAACTTTTCGGTACGTTAACTGCCGAGTTCGCCGCTGCCAAGTACACGTGAGTAGCCAATGTTAAAAAGAGATTGCAACCACGTGGGGTGGTCGAGAACTTGATTTGCACACCGAGCTTTAAATAACCGACTCTCAATAGCTTAAAAGGTTTTAACTGGTACCTAAAGTTCTCTGTAAGTTATTATAAAAACAAATAAAACTCGGACACAAAAGGTGAATTTACAAAATCCAATAACAAATTGTGGAGTTCGAAAAAAATCGCGACACGCTACCTGCCGTCCCTATTCATTATAATTATATTCTACTGCCAATTTTTGGTGTTTCGCCATTTAAACAACAAAAAATCACGAACACGGGACAGGCAACATTATAGAAACCCACATAGAGAATACGAATAATGTTTACCTAAATAAATTGTTGTGTCCACGTAAAACAATCGAGTAAATTATTTCTATTTATTATGGAAATTAATAACTTGGTGGAATGACGGCATGACTTTAAAATGAAAACGGATATTTGTGTACGTACCTATACGTAAATTTTATGAGTACACAAAACAGTGATTTAATTCTTGCTGTTCGTTTGTTTCTCATTCTTTCGAAAATGATTTTCTAGAATTTTGCCTCTCTTGATTATTTGTATTACTCAAGTGCATTTTTTAAGCCGGGAGATTAAACATTTACTAGGCGCCAACATTGCGTTACACTTGTAAATTTGTAGTACAAGTAATGAAGTCAGCCCCTGCTTTGCGCAATACATTCATTCGTTTAAATGCACCATTTGTATAATATTGTGCAACTTTTGGCCGACGTTGATCCCTCAGCTGAATACATCTTGTAGTGTTCATTGACATCGTATAAACTAGCCTTGAGGTGACTGTCATGATTATATTTAATTGGCGCCCCAATAAACATAAACTTTTGACTCTAATATTTTTGAATTATTGTTAATTTAAGTTATTTCGCCTTGAGATTTGGGGTGAATTTGGCATTCTGAGTCATATTAGCTATAAGCAATAATCATCAGCCTGAAACACTCATCCACATTGAAAAATCTTCCGAGAAAAGATACATGACGCCAACGGGACTTGAACCCGTGTCCTCTCGATTGCCGGTCGATTGCTCTGACCACTGAGCTATGGCGGCTTATCTCGTACCCGCCAAATGATTCAATATATGCTAGTGTTTCATTCAACAATTACTGCTTATTATATTTTTTCACCTGAAAACAACCAACTTTATTTTTGCGAGAGAAACATTGTAAGTGTTAAATCCCTCGCTAGGTGGCGTCGAGACAAATTATGTCTTCATTTATTGGGGAAATACTTAAACTTGTCAAATATTAATTATTATTTTTTTTTTAATTGTAAAACTAACGTTTTTAAGACAAGATTTTTTATGCATAGCACAAAGGGTAACAATTATTATAAGCAATAATCAAATTGATTATTGCTTATAATAATTGTTACCCTTTGTGCTATGCATAAAAAATTTTGTCTTAAAAACGTTAGTTTTACAATTAAAAAAAAAATAATAATTCATATTAGCTGACGTTAGAGGTACTACATCTTTACGATTAGTAAATTGTTGTGAGGCGGAAGGAAATTGGGAAGGGGAAGAAGGGAACATGGTTGGAAAGAATCGAGCTGTTCGGCTCAAAAAGAAGAAGATGGATAGATATGTAATTACGAATGTTGGAGGAGCGTGCTAATATTTAAAGCGATAAAATCGAAGCGAAAATTGTGAAAATGTTTAATAAAACACGACTCATTTAAAATGGAGCAAAAAATCTCGTGGAAGGCGTCTTAAGTTTCATTAAAAGTAACATTGTGAATTTTTTCACAAATATAACATTTAAAATAATACTCGTACAAACAAAAGTGTTTTTAATAATTTTCGAAGCATACTTTGCGATTTTTTTCTATCGAGAAAATTTCATATAATTTGCGTTTCAGAACACGTCTAGATATTATCTTCAAAAATAACTTTTTTTAAGGGTTTGAAACCTTTAAATGTTTAAGGGAGATACTCGTATGTAAGAAATCGGTTGAAATTCGGGTAGCGGCGGAAACCACAATTTCTGTAACGTAAAAATCACCCAAATGTTACGAGTGATCGCACCGCCAGAATTTTATATTTTTGTTGCGAAAAAATAGGACGGATAAAGGGATGGAAGATTGTGAGATTTGGCTCTTTGAACCTCGTTTTTAAACGTAGTTGTAAGTAGTAAATTCAAGCAAAGTTTCGATCCTAGATTGCAGTCTCTCTTTCTGATATTTTCTTCTCTACAGCAATTCATAAATACGCAACGAATTGTCCGCAGATCTTAACGTCGAATGGATGAACACTGATTTTGTATTATTTTTTTGCACAGATCTTGTGCTCTTTGAGTGAATGTTTCTCAAAATCGTGACTATTTATAAATTTTAGTAAATACCAAGAGATATAATATATTATGTAAAGAGAACGTTGGACTTTGCAAATGGATTATATCTTCATCTTTTTACCTTCTCTGAACTATCATCTTCGGCAGTGATTTAATTTTATAACGCTACTTGGTGAAACAGATTGCTTTTGGGTTGACTAATAGGTACCCACTAGACTAGACTACCCACAGAAACACAATAATTATTTTGCTTTACTATGCACTCAAGGAATTGAATAATTTTTTGGTTGGATTCTATTTCATTTCTGTTTTGTTTATTGTTTGGACAGCGGCCCAACAAACGAAATTCTTTTCAGTGGACAGAAATAGATATAGAAGTGCTTAATTTTTTTATTGTGATCTTCCTCAATCGCCGCTACATTTGTTTTATTTTGGTTGAGGCTTTCCTTTCATCGCCGAGGTAAGCTTTTCGTTTCTTGCGACTATTTATAGAAGTGTTCTCGATTAATAAGAATAAACGAATTACGAAACCTTATTTCAATCTGTTAAATTTCAGTAGATCCAGGAATAAACGAGGGAACGGATTTGATTTTTAAACCTAACTTTTGTGCTTCAATATATTATTTATTTTCTTTATGATTTGTATATGTCGGTTAATTATTACACGTTTTCATTGCATTGTAAAAGATAGCTTTTTATTTTTTCAATAACTTAATAAGTATTAGGGCCCTCTCAAACGAAGATTTGAAATAAACAAACCAGAAAATCATCAAATCGAAACGTCGAAAATGGTTGAATTGACTCAGTGGTTAGAGCATGGCCCCGAAAAGTCTGAGGCACCGGCTTCAATTCCTAGATGCGACCATTACTTTTTCTAATTTCTCTGTTTCAGATTTTGGTTTGAGAGACGCTAATCGCTAATATTAACTTCAATGATTTCAAATAGTTTTCCTCATCATAGAGAGACAAGGTTCTTGTGTTTGGTGAGGAAAAATAAATTTAGGACCAAATAACATAATCAATACAAATGTTGAATAAATAAGGAACTGATGGCCTCCGTGATCGAGGTGCAATGATGTCGACTAGCGATTCAGATTACGCGTGTTCAAATCCCGGGGGTGCGCAGATGAATTATATTTGATTGATTTGTGTTTTCACAATTTAATTAAGGTACTCGTATACTTGCGGCATGTATCAGAGTGCAATATACTTTCAGTATCTCAGTACGACTACCATTCAGAATTGAAATATTGCTTGAAATGGCTTTAGCTGTGTTTGGTTACTAGATCTGAATAGCAAGATACTTCGCCACATTCCTCTTCCCCATCTCCGTTCTCTCCCCACTTATCTCCAGCCTCACAATATACTCAATAATTTCGTGATACCATATTGTCACTGGCTCCAGAGGGCGCAGTTGGGCAAATGGCAAATAAAAACTAACGAGTACCTATGGGGTATAGTCGGATTTCATGATATTTATTAGCTTAGTGGAAACAGAATATTTTAGCTTTTGTTTCTAAATAATAATAGAAAAACATTTATAAATCTAAAATCACCGTTCAATAGCTTTTTCTGCTTCAGTCATTACGCGAACATATTTCAATAGCTTTTTCTGCTTCAGTCATTACGCGAACATATTTCAATAGCTTTTTCTGCTTCAGTCATTACGCGAACATATTTCAATAGCTTTTTCTGCTTCAGTCATTACGCGAACATATTTCAATAGCTTTTTCTGCTTCAGTCATTACGCGAACATATTTTTTTCTTCATAAAAGTTAAACTAAATGATTTTCAAACAACGAAACATTATTTTAGAAATCCCTTAGCATTTAAACGTGCTTATTTTCATACAAGACTATTTATAGCTGGAAAACATGGACTATTATTAATGATAATTTTTAATTGTTCGCTGTCCTTGTAGCCGCCGAAATTACGAGTAGTTCAAGAATATCTTCGTGCCGAAGAATTTCCTGGACGGTTTATTATTATGGTTAAAAGTTGAGCGCGAGTTGAATGGCTTCCTAAAATTACGCGAACGTCTAAATTTAACCGAAAAAAATTACCATAATGCCGCGAGAACACGCGAGGATGGCAAGATCAATATAACAGCCTACCTGAGTCATGCCCCGGTCTGATGGGGCGATTTATTCGCTGCTACAAGTACGTTGCCAAGCGATCGCCACGTTTTGTCGTCGCTAGCAGACAGTCACAGAGTAACACAAAGCTATTGCTGAGGATCGTAATCACTACTCCAATTTCTATGGTGGACGAAGCTCCTCCATCCTCCCGGTCCTGCGCTGCGTGGATAACTGTGGACACCGACGTACCGGACGCCAATGATACTTGGCCACTCCAGCGCATTGGTGACCTTCCTCTGTTTTTCTGCCTTCCACTTTGCCAGTGACTACGATTTTCTGCAAGTTGTAGGAGCAATGTGTCCAAATTATATTAAAATTGAAGGCAAATAGTTGAAAGCCTATTGCGGGTGCCTAGCTTTTCCAGAATGAACACATTTGTCCATCGGGCTATTCATGGAATCCTGAGCATTTTCTCCAGCCCCGCATTTCGATGGCGTCTATCCATATTCTTTCTAGAATATTCTTGCTAGCTCTAAGTATCCATGTTTCCACACCGTATAGAAATACTTAACTGTAGCGTGTGAAATGTCCTACAGTCTATATTCTCTATGGATAACATATTGAAAGAGCACCTAGCGATTTGAGATGCCCGACAAGGTGATATTGGCGTATCAACGATTCGGTTACGAGACACGCAACTTGATTAATTGACCATCAAATTCGCGCAATTCTGACGACTAGAAAAAATGTTCTAACCGAGTCGTCGCGTCACTACGGTTTTCCTGCTATCTTTGCAGCACGAGTTTAGTAGCTGCTAGTTTGATTTATTCGCAGCGAGCACCTTTATCACAGGAAGCAATTTGTCGCCACTATTAAAGTAGCAGCGACAATATGGCACCGTGTGGCCGAGGCTTTACGGCGAACTTCTCAAGTTCTGCAGTAGCGTGATGATGTATTTAAAGCAGTCAGGCTTATCAACATGACATTTTATGTTACCCAGCGACATGCTGGAAATTCTTCAAATTTAAATTAATTCATTCTCCCGTAATGGGCATACCTAATATCAAAAGTTTTTAAAATGTTTTAAAAGAGACCCCTTTAGTTCTTATTTAAAAATAGGTAGGTTCGTACTCTAATTATGCTTTATTTCTGTACTTAAACCATTTTGTTGTTCACAACTAACTTCACAAAATAATAAAATGATGACGTCTTGTCGTATTTTATAGTTCATGCTTAAAATCTAGTGTCAAAATGAAAATAGTTGAGTTCACTAAGAAATTTTAGATAGAAAAATTTGTGCAAATTTCACGATGCCAGAGCTTACATTTTCTGAGATTTTGTGGCATTGGAACACGGATTGACTACTTTGTATTTAATAAAATTTATTTTAATGTTTTGGAATTCGGGCAGAAAAACTTTATAACAATTATAACCTAATTATCAGAATTATAACATAAAAAATACTATATAATGAATAACTTATCACTTTGTACAAAACCACTATATTTAAAACAATATCAACATGTTTCGACAACAATGTTGTCTTCATCAGGATATGTTACTATGATAAATGACAAACAAGTATAGACAAATTAGAATAAATAAGTAATAAATTTAATTTGTAATTTAATTAATTATTTAATTTAATTTGTAATAATTCTAATTTGTCTATACTTGTTTGTCATTTATCATAGTAACATATCCTGATGAAGACAACATTGTTGTCGAAACATGTTGATATTGTTTTAAATATAGTGGTTTTGTACAAAGTGATAAGTTATTCATTATATGAAAAATGATGCCACAAAATAAATTTGCGAAGTTTGAAGAAGTAAAAAATACTAATTTCGGTCGTCGGTGAATTGAACCCAGGATCTTATCCTTACCGGGGGGCTCTGCTTTACCATTGAGCTAATTTGACCCTATCCAATCCCGTCATATTTTTATCATACTAAGAACTACCAACGTTATCATAATTTTTTACGCATATTTTTTATTGTCTTTGTGTTATCTTTGTGTATGATTACAAGATTTTTCCCGAACTAAACGCTATCTAGATAATGTATTTTTTTATTAATGTGCGACATCTATTAACTTATTTGCAAGTCTGGGTTGAATATTTATTTTTATTTTACCGTAATGAGTGAAACCTTAAATTTTAATACTTAATCTGGGTTAAGTTAAGTCAATAGTTATGTTAATAGTTAAGTCAGGGTAAAATATTTATTTTTATTTTACCCTAATGAGTGAAACCTCAAATTTTAATATTTAATCTGGGTTAAGTTAAGTCAATAGTTAAGTTAATAGTTAAGTCAGGGTAAAATATTTATTTTTATTTTACTCCTGTGAAACCTCAAATTTTAATATTTTTAATCACTGAAGACAATGCAAGCAACTCTCAATCGAAAATTTGAAACAGAAAAATTAGAAAACTATATGGTGGCATCAAGAAATTGAACCCAGAGTCTGCCTTGCCGGGGCTCTGCTCTACACTGTTTGGGAGTCGCTAATATTGTCTTCAACGATTAAATAATAATTATATTTAAAAGTTCACCTCATGAAAAACATTTATGTAAAATTACCGTATTTGTTTCTGATGGTGTGTGTTTGTCAAGTATAAGTTGGGTTAATTGCATAACTAAAAGTTACAAATAAAGTCGGTAGTTGTTCTTTACGACCAAACTTTGTATTTCACTGTATAAAAATGGCGGAGGTATTTTTGGCTCCATTTTAGGCGGATGATTATTGTACGCAGTGTGGGTTGTATTGTGTGCAAAAATAGCCTATTGATACATGCATAGATACCAGAAAACCAATAATTATTTTAAGCCATTGAATACTCTGTTACCAAGAAGTGTGATTTTTTTTTATATGAATACCGCAGTGATTTGTCCAGACAAGAATGGAAACTGTCGACAATAAAATTTACATAAGATCTTTCGACTCTAATATATCGCCAAATTCAACCCCACGGTTGAATTTGGCAGCCTCTGGCACTTCTGGTCTGGAGCCTTTGGCACCTCTGGTCTGGAGCTCCAAAATACCTGAGAAATACCCTCGACTCTGGTCTGGAGCTCCAAAATACCTGAGAAATACCCTCGACTCTGTGAGGGTATTTCTCCCATCTGAACAGACGGATTGCAATCTTTAGAGCACAGACGTCGGGTGGGAATCCTATCCTTGTCCCACCGGTATTACAATGGAAGATGCTCCGAGGAACTAGCGTCATTGATCCCTTCGGCACCGGTGCGTAGTCGGGAAAAACACCAAACGCGTGCTCAACAAAAAAAAAATATATATCGACATTAAAAAGGCATCGTAGTTGGTCGCTGTGAAGTAACCGAAGTTTAGAAATTACCGACATTGTCGATAAAACCGTATCGGTGTGCTCATGTTAGGGGCCAGAGTATCTGTCTTTGACCACTCGGTCGATCGATAATCGATAATGTCGATAACTAGCCATCGTTATCGAGCACGATTGAGGATCGGATTATGTACGAACAATTAAATAAATTAAGAACACTTGGTCATTTTGAATTGTTATTTTTTCAACATGTTTATTTAACGAGTAAAACCGACTCCAGATACTAATATCTACAGCCTGTATGTCTGACGAATATCTACAGCTCATATGTTGAACTAATATCTACGAACTTCAGAGTGTTGACTAATTAATATCTACAGAGCGTAGGTTGAACTAATATCTACGGAGCGTAGGTTGGATTAATCAGCTAAATGTGTCAAATAGTCCGATATTAGGGATTTTTACATACATACTTACATAAATTAAGTTTTTTAAACTGCATACGAAATATTACGTTATTCCAATATGCTATACATAATTGCAAATCCAACCTCTGCCAGTGCTGTAGATATTCGTCAACACTTTGGTTCTCATAGATATTAATCAACAGTTTGAGCTGTAGATATTCGTCAACACTTTGATTCTCATAGATATTAGTTCGATTTTTTCAGTTTTTGGAATTCCTGTAGATATTGGTAGACGCCTCCGTAAAACCTCAAATTGTGATATTGTCTTAACGATAAAAGCTTTATCGATCGACCAAACTACATACCCAGGACCCCAGAGAGGGCAAATAAGGGAACGTACCCATACTACGTGACCAACTTTTTGCAATTTTTAACCCCCCCCCGGTGACCAAAATCCTAAGCAACCCGCCGCTCATTTGTATGGAGCGTGACATTTTGAAGACCCCCCCCCTAAACGTGTCACGTAGTATGGGTACGTTCCCTAAGTAGATAGTCTCTATCACATTGGTCTCTATGAGGAAGAATTTCGATGTGTTTGATTAATTTCTCAAGCCTATTCTTAATATTTTATATTAACCAATAACTTGGCTAATTTGTTGTCTATTGTACAATGCCCATGTAAAGTTTTTGACCTTCCTGGAGTTTAGTGTACGATTAAATAATTAATTTAGCTTAAATTAAGTGCTCTCCGACAATAATGTGATTTTATGCCATAGTACTTTTATTTTGGGACCGGCTGGTATCCTTGAGAATAATTTATAGGTTTGGGCGGAAATTTTACGGACTTTTTTTGTCTAATTGTTGGTTGGATAAAAATGTTGGTAGACGCATTATGCGATGAATGTACGAGTATTCGTAAAAATGTACACTGGATTTTAATAAAATACTAGCTGACCCGACAAACGTTGTTCTGCCATATAAATTATTTCTAGTGAATATTCTGGTTGTTAAATAAAAAATTACGAATGTATTGTAAGTGTGTGGGGATGGGATATATTATGACAGATGAAGAGGAATGGAGCGGTGTAGACGATGACAGCGGCCGATAAAAACAAAACCAAAAAAAACCAACTAAATTAGGAAAATGAGAAGAAAATCAATATTGATTTCGAAGAGCAATTGAGTGTACGATATTTTTTGTCAGTCCGTCTTTAGCCAACACAAATAAACTCGATGGTTTGCTCACGCCGTCACGCGAGAACTTGATGCCGAATGAAATATCAAAATGACGCGACGCTTCTCGTGAATGTCTTGCGCATGTTAGGATGAAATTTCGATGAGGCGGACATATCGCCATCTGTCATTCAACGACATAAATAATTTCGTTCTGTTTGAAATACGAAAGACGATTAAATTTGTTCATACAAAAATACTTACATCGCGATTAAATGGGAGGATGGGGGTAGAAAGGTTAAATTTGGAGTTATAAGTATTTTATGATGCCACATTAAAAAAAATTGAAAAAATTTGTTTGTCAAAAAATTGTTTTTTTTTCTGGATAGGGATACCCTAATCACCTAGCGGTATGAAATATACTTTTAAACCTATTCTCATACCTACCAAATATGAATAAAAATTGGTCAAGCTGTTTTGGAGGAGTGCGACAACGAACACAGTGACATGAGAGTTTTATATATATCTAAGATTTATCAAAAGTTGAGATAAGTATATGGAGTGTTGTCATCCAGCAGGTTTTCAAAGACTTTCGGAAACAATAGCTTAGTACCTACCTAATAATATTAATGGCAATTCACACGCGGTAGAAGTGAAACCTTCAGAAATCTAAAGTAGACAAGATTTTTTCTATATTTTTGTCGTCGAATTCGAATGCACCTGTACATTTGGTCATCTTATCAGTATTTGTGTTTTCTTCTTCGGTGTCGCTAGATGTCACTTTCTTTTATATTTTCTTTTTGCCTGTTCATTTTGGAATGCTTTGAAGTTTTGATATTGATTTAACAAAAAAAAATATTTTTTCTTTTTTTTGGATGTCGTAGGATTCGATCCTTGGTGGGCTTGGTGGTCCGCTGAATGTCTGGCAGCTGAGGTTCGTCAGGCGCTTTATACCACTAGGCCAAAGGAGACTTGCGTGGGACCGTGGATTTATCATATTATATTGGAACCGAGTACCCGTGAAATAAATAAATATTAAATTGCTATCTCATTCTCTCGCAGGCTAAATCCTATAAAATTGATGAATATGTTCGTCTCTTTTTAGTGTATCTCACTTCCGTTTCATCAAGCTTCAAATCACAACGGTGCTAAAGAAGTTTACACTACAAAAAAGGTTTTTGGATTATTCAATGCAGGCATTGGATATTTTTAGTTGGAAACCTTACGGAAATTGGATGATGACTGATGACACTAGGTAGATGTCTTTGTAAGGGGTCGTCCATTAATCACGTGATGTTTTTTAGCAACTTTTTAACCCCCCTCCCCCCTTGGTGATATGTGGTGAGGTTTTAGACTAACCCCCCCCCCCCCCCCAAAATCACCTGTATTTTTTTAGTACAAAGTATTTTGAAATTTTCAGAACATTATCACGAAAAATAAATACACGTGATATCTCATTATACCCCCCCCCCCCCTGGTGATATTTCGTAATTTTTTCCGACCCCCCCCCCGCCCTTTCGAGCCTCGTGTGATTAATGGACGACCCCTAAGATCTACTAAATGCGTTTTCTAAAAGACAATATTTTAGAAACTTGTTGTTTCATCATTTTCTAGTTGGTGGTAAATTGGCAAACAGATGCACATATGTTGAACATATCCGCTAGTCAAATTTAATATTCCACGTGTATTAAATGATTTATTTGTTTAAAGGTATTAATTTGCCAAAATCAAGTTCCAATAAAACTATCAGAGATTTAGAAAATCTCTTGTATTTTAAGATTTCATGGGATCTGTGTTAATTTTCAAAATTTAACTAAGCTTGTCTTGGAATATATCAAAGCCACATAAATATTCAAATGAGCTTTTAATGGGTGTGATGTCACAGCTGTTGTCATAAAAGACGGATGGCTTTCTTATTTGGGACTATGTGGAATATTTTGTAATGCTTTTGATATTCCCGAAATGTATTATTATTTTAATATTATTTATTCTTTGATTTTTTTTGAATATTCTAAATAAATGCTAAAAGTGTGGATTATATAAAAAAAAACTCATTTTGCGATCATCTCGTGACAAGTTCCAAAATACAAAACGCGGGAAATATGATGGGTTCCTCTATCACAACCAGTGGAGGTTCATGCTATGAGACAGGGGAGGCTGTTCCTCCCCATTAAAATAGAGAAGAAAAGAGAAAAAGATAAACGATACAAGTATCTATTCATACGAAAAAAAATGAAACTTTAATTTAAATGTTACCAAATTATAAATTAAATAAGTCTTAAAGTTACTTCAATTTAAATCTTTCTAATGAATATATTTTATATGGATTGGTTTCCGTTATATGATGTAACTCATCACATGCATCGGTGCAACGCGCCCTACTACGCAACGCAGTACGTACCTACAATAATAATACGCTAGAGTGGCTAGAGAGGCAGAGATAGGGCCCGCCTCCGAGAACCGACGATTCCGTGTAAGCGGAGGGAAGTGGGGAAGTCACATGGAATTAAAATGTACGATAGCCATTGCGCGGTCGCGCGTTGTTTGTTTTGAGGCGCGCCTCACATTTACAATTAGCTCTATTGACCAAGTTTAATTCGGTTTTGTAATAATTTTTGATAGTACCTACGCTGTAGAAGGTAACTACGGAGTACGACTATTTTGATAAATTTAGCTAGCGAATTTGTAATTGACGGTCTTTCCTATGTTTGCAAATTATTATTACACTTTGACGTAAGTAATAGTTACAGTTCCATTATTTTTTGCAGGTATAGGTAGGTGTAGCCCACAATTCAACCCCGCTAACCACCATACTTATAATGAACGGGTTGCATTCGTTGGCACAAAGGCAATAAGTGTTAGTGCAGCGTTAGTTCTACCGGTATCTCCAAGGAAAGTGTTTAGAAAAACTTTCGTTTTTAATTCCTTTAGTACCTGCAGATATGCCAAAGCATGCCCAGCATTCGCACACGTTTGGGGAGTGTGGGGGTAACATTATATTTCCTCCCTCCTACAAAATTGGTACCCTCAAGAATTAAGTTCAGACTTTTATGTTCAATTCAATTTATTTATTCTTTCAAAAACATTGCAAAATTTACCTTTTAATGTATTTTTAATAATATATGTTCTGTGTAACAGTATTACACAGAACATAAATGGTAGGCATAAAAACAACATTCAAAAGAACCTCCGCCCAGTATCTAGAAAATGAATTTTCTGAAGTTTAATGCAATAGCACATTATTTATAGGCAATTAAAATGATGAACACCTCTCATACGTAAAAGTGATCAAAGTAAATTTTAACGTAAGCCATTCCAAAAAAACTTACCAAGTTGATAAAAAATACAAAAAACTTGTGTAAAACATCCCCGAATTAACGAAATGTATTCATAATAAGTTAATTAGTATGCGTTATTGTACCCACATATTATAAAGGATTTCATTAAGTAATACATAAATAGATCTAATGTTAAGGTAGGCGATTTCTTGAAATGTTAGTATTCAATTTAAATACACGGAAATTTTCCGTTTCAGGTTTTTTCACGATTTATGACCCAAAAAAAAAACTTGGCTAATGTTGCTAGCTGATGTAGGTCAGACATTACGTGTGCTCTGCTCTGACAGCATGTCTACGAATACACGTAGATTCAGATATAGTACAGCAAAGCATATTTTTATTATAGGCACTGGGGACTGGGGACACAAGTTGTTGGTTGTCCATCTAAATTTTTTGGAAAGAGTTGTGGTAGTGCGAATGAAATAAATTGGCCGTGGCGTTTGTCGCAGACGCTGGTTTTGATATAATTTGTAGATATGTTCGTGATTTATTAGCTTTTGTAGTTATGATAATTAATGATGAATAGCTTAGTTTTAAAAAATCGTGTTTCAGAAAGTCATTACGCTCTTGTTATTCTTCTTAATTATACAGGGTTGCAATCTACCTAAAACCTTATAAAATACGTACTATTCATGAAAGATTTATTCTTTCAAATTTAAAGTTCTAAGAAAAAATAATCCTATGGCAGAAAAATAGACTAAACTAACTAACTAACTAACCATCACGCCGTTTCCCCGCAGGGGTAGGCAGAGAGGACGGACCGCCAAACATCCCGGTCTTGGCACACATTCCTTGCCTCGTTTACATTCATACAACGTCTCATACATTCTCTTCTATTATTCTGACTCTTGACATGGCCCGACTCAAGTATCTGATTCACTTGGTCGTGCCATGTCTTTCTTGGGCGTCCTCGACTTCTTCTACCATTCACATTTGCTTCATATATTCTCCTTACACTCCTTTCCTCGTTCATTCGCTCTACATGCCCAAACCATCGGAGCGTTCCTTTCTTGATCTTACTCATCACGCTTACATCAGCCTTGCATTCTTTGCGGATTTCCACATTTCTCACACGATCATACATGGTTTTACCACACATACGCCTCAGGGATCTCATTTCTACAGCGTTCAGTCTACTTTCATCCTTCCTCTGCCAGTTCCATGCCTCACTGCCATACATCAGGGTAGGTACCAGTACTCCATTATGGACGGCCAGTTTCGCGTCTTTGGACAGTTTTTTGTTGCTGCCAACGGCGTTCAGTCCTCCATTAATAGAGTTACCTGCATTCACCCTTCTTTCAATATCTCTATCAGCCTTCCCATCTCTCGTAAAAATAGACTAAGAAAATTGTAATCAATAAAAATAATAAAAATAAAACTTTATGGTTTTTCTTTCGGTTCCAAAATTTCAATAAATATTTTTAAAAATTAATGGGTAATAATATGCCAACCTATATATGTCTTTTGGACGATCGCAAAAAGTGGTTCTGAATATCTCAAAATTACTGTTTGCACATTACCTACTAGAGGTAGGTATTCAGTTTTGTTATATTCATCTCACCAGGATTTTTCTTTGTGGATTCCATTGAATAATACCAAGCCCTAATAATGCCAAGAAAGAAAACAAATGAATGACTTTTTAGCATCGCATAGTTGCACTCTACTCTTGCAATCGCGCATCCCTTGCCTTAGACAGAGATCAGAATAGTTTCGTGCCTTCGTTCTTTCTTTAAAACAATGTTAAATTTTTATTGTCTGTCCAGTTTAACGTGTGACACCGTTGTTGACAAACCATTTCTTTTGAACTGTCAATCGGCTAGTTATAAAATGTTAGCTTGAAAACAATATAAAGCTTATCAAATAAACAGTCAAGGTGTCGCGTTAGTCTTCAGCCAACGAGTGAAAAGGTGTTTCGCATAAAAAAAATACAGCTGGGACATCTTTTAACACAAGTGTAAGTTTACGAAACTATTCCTGTCAAACATTTTTCAATTAATTTAATTATTAAGAAATATTTTAGCGTACGAAATTTAAGTACGTTATTATTTAAGAGCGTTTAACCAGCCAGCGGACGAAAATCCACATTTCGTCGACAATTGTTCTTACGATCGTGCAGGGCGGTTACAATGAGAAAGATTAATTATTCTCCATACCAGCTTTTTTAAATTTTAACTCAATATCGAATTTATTTCAATTCAAATTAGCTTAAATTTATACCTTCATCCAAAAATGCTGAAAGGCGTGATGATAAAACTATTAAAATTATGTACTTTTTGTAGATATTTTTTGATTATAAGTATTTGTCATTTTTCAAAAATGTCTAAATTTAATAAGAATGTTAAAAAAATCTGAAATATATTAGTTTGTAAGTGCGCAAATAAATACACAAATGGACCAATTTTCGTCACACATGTACGTACATATTTTTTAATGATTTTATTGAAACTAAAATTAAAATTCTAAAACATGCGTTTTCTAGATAATGTATTGATTTATTTTACTGCATGATTATATTATTTGAAATGGGTGTGGTATAATACAAAATCTTTTTTGAAAATTTAACAAATCTGCCAACGACCTACGGAATAACCTTATTATACTAAAAAATAATTTTTTTTCTCAAAATTTATTACATGCGAATGCTAGATAAAAGAACAATCTTTCGAAATCCATTTATAATTTTTTGTGGAAAAGAGTCAATACGTCTAAAATCTGATTTGAAAATGACATATTTCTGGTTTTCTCTGGTAATGCCCTCTTGATGTTGTATTCACCGAGGCTCTTATTCATTATGCCAAATTTTATAAATATTTGCACTGAACAATATAAACTCAGAAGCTCAGCGAAAATCAGCCCCGCGGCATGGGGCTAATATATTTTGCTGTAATGATTTATTTTTACTTATATCAATGATCAAATATTTATGATTGATATTTATATTTACATTCAAAGAAATATTAATTACGCTCCATTCAGTGTTTTATCATGAACCGGCAATTCATATTTAAGACCGTTGTACAAAAAGGTTAAGTTTTTCAAGGAAAATTATTTTCTTTTTTTTTACTGAATTATTGTTGAAAGTTCATACCCAAGTTGCGTCACGTTTAAAATTTCAAAGCTATGCTACCTGAGGGATGGAAGTCAACCAAGAACTCTTCTGTATTCTAAACACTTAGAAGAACATTTCGTCAACAGAACATAGAATATAACACGATTGATGAAGCAGTTCCCACAACATTGTATTTATTTAGCCATAATTATGATTAATAGGTCATGGAGGCACTGCTGAAAACCAGCCACATTCCAGGAGAAATCCTGAATATACCTATAGCTGAACAGTGACCTTTTTGTCAGTAGAATCAATGAAAAATAAACAGAATTATAAAAAAGTGTATTGATGAATGAATGTTTTTATTATAATTATTATTAACATTATATTAAAACATAAATAAAAAATACAAGTTTTATGAAAAATGAACGCTTTATGAAAATTGATTATAATTCCCTTGATATTTATTACGGTTTACTAAACTTATCAAAATAATTATTTTAATTACATTTACAATACTCCACAAATACATATACAGTACTTTACAAACAAAAATATGTTTTATTTGTACGATAAGTAATAAAGAATTGTTACTACCCTCAAATTTTAAATCAATTGTCGAGCCACTAAATAATAACCATGGAAACGGTTCGTCGTTGCGGCAAAGGAACTCCTTCAACCATTCTCTTCTGATCCGATCTGCTAAGCAGCTGGTGGGTAGATGTATCCGCAGCCCAGACCCAGACAAACCTCACACCATCAACCCGGGCGCGTATTTACAAAACCTATACCGATTCAGTCGCGGTAACGACAATTAACATTTTAAATATACCTCTATATTGGTTATTTTTTATCACATTGCAAACACAAAAATTGTTCTAAAATCTAGATAAAATAATCTTTCTGATGTGTTTATTAGAAAATAATAATTTTATTTCTAAATGTTTAAATTTTAATATTATTCCCATATATTGTAAATACACCTCTATATTGATAATTTTTTATCACTTTGCAAAAACAAAAATTGTTCTAAAATTTAGATAAAATAATCTTTTCAATGCGTATATTAGAAATTAATAATTTTATTTCTAAATACTTAAATTTTAATATTGAAAATTTAAAGTGACTGAAACGCGGTAGGGATTGTAAATACGCAACCCGGGCACCCCTGCTAAATCACCAAACCTAGCGAACCATTTGGGGTGACCTGTGGCAGAGGAGGCGTTTGGACAGAATGTTTTGTCGGTATGCCAGTCCTTCTCTTAAGTATTTTATTTAGTCATTGGTGGAATCACAAGTCATTCACCTTATTTTGAAAGCTTTCAGATGAGCCGACAATTCATTATTTCTCTCACTTCCATTGCTTCTTGCAGATTTATTTTGACCGTGTCCCTTATTGTTGAGGTATTATTTAAAAATACATGTGTAAGACATATTTATGTGAAATTTGTTCAAACCTTTATGATTTTAAATAATTTGTCAACATGCTCTATAAATTGTACAGGAGAACGTATTTTATTTTATTAATGAAATAATTAAAAATACTTTGTTTTTACCACAATAAACTTTATTTAAAAGTCAACATGTTTCAAGAACGATGTTCTCTTCATCAGGACATATAACGTACTAAAACTAAATGATCGAACATAGAAGACAGGTGTGGGTAGAAATGGAATTAGTGGGGGAGGAGAGAGGTGGAAAGGGGAGGTTCTTAGAAAAGCAACAAGGGGGAGGGGGGGGAGAGGTGGAAAGGGGGGTGCTTAGAAGAACAAAGACAAAAATTACAATGGAAATATGTTTAAGATAGGGTTATTCACAAAATTAATAACCCTAATCAATAACCCTATCTTAAACATATTTCCATTGTAATTTTTGTCTTTGTTCTTCTAAGCACCCCCCTTTCCACCTCTCCCCCTCCCCCTCCCCCTTGTTGCTCTTCTAAGCACCTCCCCTTTTCACCTCTCTCCTCCCCCACTATCCATTTCTACCCACACCTGTCTTCTATGTTCGATCATTTAGTTTTAGTACATTATATGTCCTGATGAAGAGAACATCGTTCTTGAAACATGTTGACTTTTAAATAAAGTTTATTGTGGTATAAACAAAGTGTTTTTAATTATTTCATTAATAAAATGGTGCCACAAAGTGAATTTGCTAAATTTGAAGAAGTATTTTATTTTAGTTTAGATATGAATTATATAAAAGACAACAGTAAATTAGTTTTTCAATTACTTAAATAATAGATTTGGCAGAATAAATAATTTTCAGGTCAATAAAAACTTAATTAATCTGTAACTAATTAGTATAATTACTAACATGAGACTCAAGTAGTAAATTAAATTTATTGTGGTGTAATTTGGCAGAGAGTGTTCATTATTTGGTGTGTATGAGATTGACGATATTTTGTGAATCGTACAAAAAACTTATTTATAACTATCGCAAACATAACATACCAATAAAAACTTATTTATAACTATCGCAAACATAACATACCAATAAAAACCTATTTATAACTATCGCAAACATAACATACCAATAAAAATACTCATTATTTACTTCTTCACTGATGCTGACTGATTGCTGACTTGTCTGAGGAAGTCGTCATAATCATTGTTTTCAGGAATTTCTTATTTCGAATGCTAACTTTATACTTAATCCTTTTTATATTTAAAAACAAATCTGATTCCGGGATTGTTCCTCTTGCCGGATATAGTCAAAATAATTTATGCATGATTGTGATCTATAACTAAAATTGACATATATGTATTGTATTGTTAACATTGGATGAGGTTTAGAGGAAGTGCAACTGAGGTTACATTCGGTACTGGGAAAGCATCACATTCTTACGAGTCAAACCAAAGGCCTTTCGCAATATCCGGAATTTTTCCGGCGTTTCCGGCTTGATAAATAACTGATTTTTACGATCTTTGATTTGTTGGATTTGTCTTCGCCCCGAATGGAAGAATAGCTATAAATATGAGAACGAATTCTCATCTTTTGAAAGCGCTGCAGGATTATTGTGATAGTATAATATTCAGCAGTTAGTGAATTCTAAAAATTCAAAAACGTCGAATGTCAATGGACTGATTGTTTTCCTTTGGTTCTTAAACAAATAATGCTGCCCCTCTTTCTTGCACACTAAATGTCATCAGTCGAAAAAGGGACAAACGGTGGACGTATGTCTGCACCCCTCTACAGGAAAAATACAATATATCTATCAACTATATAAGTAAAAATGAATCGCCTAGATGTATGTACGCGCATAAGTTCCGAACGATTTTAACTATTTCATTCAAAGTTTTAGAATTTTATGTGTGCATGCCCGCGAAGGTTTCTATATACACTGGTGAGTTCTGGCATTATGAAATTTGCATAAAAAATTGCAATAGGTGGCACGCTAGGTGTTAGAAAACTGAATGTACCGGGACTGAATGAATGGAATGCGGGAAAGGTGAGGGGAACCCGGAAGGGGGGAGCGGAACTTGAAAGGGGGTGTTCGCGGGAGGGGGGAGAAGGAACCGGGAGGGGGGAGGGGAACTCGGGAGGGGGGAGGGGAACTCGGGATTGGTTTGGCGGTACGGGGAAAACGGGCGAGGGGAGTGGCGAGTGGGAATGCGGAAGGGGAACGGGACGAATGGGAAAGGACACGCAGGGAGAAACAATTTCTTTATTATGTGGCATAGCAACGCATACTGGGAACTCACTATAATAATATAAATGGAGCGACCGATCGATTTGATTTGTATGCAGATTAACAGATGGCGGTGTTAGTTAAAAGGTTGGGTAATCATCCAGTAGATGGCGTTGTGTTTCGTTATTCACAGTAACGCATCTCCGGGTCAGCTAGTTATTAATAAAAGAAATATATGGTAATACGCAATGAAAATGGCTGATAACCGAGAATTCTATACCTTCCTAATTAAGTAATGGTTATTATTCTCAGTAGCCAATTTATTCATCAAGAGCTTTACAAAATGCAATCAATAGTGCACTAAACGAAGCTACCTAATGGTATAATTATTTTAATGATAGCTGCTGATGCTCAATGGTGATCGAGCAGGAATTTGTCGATTTCAATACACAATACAGATTTCCAGGAAGAAAAAGATATATGACAGGGTAGAAAGAGAACAGATTTTATTCACACCAAATTCATGCCGTGAGAAAATAAGATATCTAGTTGGATACTTATTTATGGTCTTAATTAAACAATTATTAGCAAACAAATGCGACTAGAATCTTAAATACACTGACCTTTTCTCTCTAGGATAAACTTGCGTGTATATACACGAGGTAACATCGAGTGCCAACTCAATGAAATACCGACCCATTTTCTCCAAAGAGTGGTCAAGTCCATTTTTTATATTTTAGAATTTCACAGCTTCTAATGATAGCTCTCAACTTTCATGAATGTCTCTGAAATATCTCAAAATTATTGAACTTTCCTCATCTAACAATACAACTTATAGCTCTATACAGGGTGTCCGGGGATAAAGTGCATTAACTTCGGGAGGTGATTCTACGTGATGGTAGGAGTTTTCCGAAATCCCAACATTTTTTTCCCATACAAAAAGACGTACCTACTAAAAATCCTTAGTGTGAGGTACGATCTTACTTGCTGAGAGCCTGACGGGCACGATTGTGGCAACATTTCATGGTTGTATCGAAACAGCGGAAAATAATAAAGCTGGACGCATACGCCGGTCTATTTTTATCTTTTTACCACAAAACTACCCCTAAAAGTTAGAATTTCGAAAAAAGTTTTTTATCTTTTTTACTTACAATATCATGTAGAATCACCTCCTGAAGTTAATGCAGTTTACCCCCGGACATTCTGTATTTTTTAACCTTATGCCGTCGTTGTCAATTTGGGAGGCGGGGATGGGAACCGCCGCCCCGGGAACCATTTATTGGATTACCAACACCTCTGCCATAGGTCACCCCAAGTGGTTCGCTACGTTTGGTCATTTAGCGGGGTTGCCCGGGTTCATGGGGTGAGTTTTGTCCGAATCTTGGCGGCGGATGCGTTTGTCCACCAACTGCGTTGCAGGCCGGATCGTGGTTGAGACGATTGAGGGAGACCTGTAGACCTCTCCAGCTGGACTCTTCGGAACTTCGCCTTACGTTGATTCATAAGTCCGTCACTCCTGGACACACTGACCCCCATATTCCTACCCACCCCCAGTACCGGATTATCCGTAAGGCAGAGTAGGCTGCCTAGGGGTCCCGCATCGGCTAGGGGCCCCGCGTCCCGAGAAAAAATGACTTGCTTCAATTAGTGAGCAACGAAGTTTCGGAAAAACTCAGCTTTCAAGACATTTTAATTTTTTTTATTAGGAATATTTACAGGATAATAACATTAGGTACACGCATTAAAGAAACAACAAATTATATTAATTAGGTTATAACCCAATATAAATAACTAATGTTCACATCATGCACAAATAATAAATAAAAAGTCTATAATTAAAACAAATATATAAACAAAGTTGTATTTTACTTTTCTTTCATTCTATTTGTTGCAACTGTATTTGAATATCTTTGGTTGCAACATTATTTATTTTTGTTTTATTTTTTGTTTTTATTTCTAATTATGTGTTTAAAATATAAATTTTGTTCAAGCTTCAGTATGCACTACCTATCTGCTTGCTAAAATTCTTTGGGAAAGGTTGTCTGGAAAAGATCACTTTAGTGACAAGACGGCTCATTGTAATGTTTTTTTTAATAATATATATTTTTATTTCTATGTATGTGTCCTTTTATGTGCAATAAGTAGTTTTTCTAATATGTTGTCAACCAGGTTGAAAAACGTAGTTTCGTCAGCATAGAGGATAATTCAACATACAAACTGTTTAAAACGCTGTATTTCCATCAATGTTACCAAATTCCTCAAATGGTGAGAACATTATTAACAAACGTATCTTACGTTTGGAGGCCCATTATTCAACCCCCCCCCCCCCCCCCCCCATTTGTATGCGATTTGTAAAGGGGCCCCGAGACGTGCATTGCCTAGGGGCCCCGACATTGTTAATCCGGCCCTGCCCACCCCTCATACCTTTTTCCTTCCCACTACTTTCTCTCCTTCCTTTCCCTTAAAAGACCCTTCACACGGCATCTCCAAAGATGACATAGGCCCCGAGGGAAATTATTTTCCTCAGAGTCTCCTGTATGAAACTGGTGGAAAAAATAAAATCGTTGGTCCTGGCCAGATTTTAAATCTGTGTACAATTTTTTTTTCTTACCGCACTCTGGGCGTTTCTACAAACTTTCCCCGAGACGTGAAAATGAATGATTAGTTGTCGCGAATCGGATGTTTTACATATCCAACCGTTATCATCTGTTATGGTACACAATGGATATGTTTCACCTTTACGTAGAAGAGCGTGTGCTTATTAAAATTGCCACGATGGCAATATGTACCATATAATATGCAAAATAAGCTTATTTACAAAAGAAAATTAAGTAGCTGTCATTACCAATAATTAATTAATAAAATAAAAAATCAAATGGCCAAATAAAACCAATATTTTATTTAGCAAATAGAAAAAATATCCCTGTCAAAAAAGCTAAGTACCTTGTGGTGATGTTTACTAAACGATGCTACAAAAATTGTCTGTAACAATTTTTTTTTGTGATGCAATCTTTTCACGTTAAAAAATGTTTGTTATTGAAACTAGCAAAGCTCTCTAACGGTGAGTTTCCAACGCAACTATTTTCAGCTTGCAACTCTATTTACATGACGATATTTAAGCAAAAGCACATACTTCTTTGATATAGGTACCCTTTTCAAATGATTAATAAGAAAAGGGGATTTGAAACCAACTATAATAAGCTTATATCTATTATAATTATAATTTAATACTGACCAGGTTTTGGTTTCAATTTACTCCAGACAGGAGACCTCAAGGAGAATATTCTTTTCCTTAGAACGTGTGTCATCTTTGGGGATGCTGTGTAGAGAATCTTTTTATTTTTTTATATTTTTTATTTAATTATATTTTATTTGTAACAGATTTTTGGGGTTTTTTGGCTACCACGCTAGACTAGAAAAATAGAAATAAAAATGAAAATTTTGAAATACAGAATCTAATAATACAGGTTTAGTGTTAAGAACTCATGTATTCTATACAAATATATAAATTGAAACTTAAATAAAAGTAGGTGAAAAATTAAGAAAAAAAAATATATTTTAAGGAAAAATAGAAATAAAAATGGAAATAAAAATGGAAACAAAAATTTTCAACTGCAAAAATTAATAATTAAAATGTAGTGCTAAGAACTCATGTATTCTTTGAAGTTGAATTTATTTATGGAAAGGAAGGATTGAACCTGGGTCTGGTAGTGGCCAAGTGGTGAAGAGACCCGTGTTGTAGGAGGAAAAATATCGGCCGGCAAAACGTTCCACTGCCGAGCTGTTGAACTCAAGAACGAGTCGTAGAAAGGATCCGTTTTGATGTGACAATTGTCAACTGTATACAAATGCTATTTACCAAAATACTCCTCTCTTATATTGTACTCATTATATTACGTAATGAATTTCTCCACTACCGCGTCTCATGGCCGCCGATTTAATCGCTGCCTTTAATCGGTCGTGCAATTACAAGCCGCCCGCCCGAGGTAAGGCTCAACTTTCGAGACGAGCTTTTGTTTTGTACCGCATGTATTGTAGTTTGTGAATAGCTGAATAGAACCATACCGATGTACGCGCATAGTTCTCAAGTTCTCGAACATTACCTGGCGAAGGTAGGTACCGCCGCGCCGTCTGCCGGCAAATATCTAGACGGCAGAAGGAGGCAAAACTTTCCCTTTGGAGGCAAAGCTCGACACACCGGAACCTGGCTGTATGTGTATTTAGACACAACTGAAGCATATAATCATTTTTTAGAAGCAGTAGCGTACCTCCGAAGTACCTACTTGCAGTTACCTATGTAAACTTTAATTGTAACATTTTTGGAAAGTCGTCAACCCACGAGCTTTTGAACTAAATATATTAGAGTTAGAGCCTAATTTTTTTTTATATTAGGTCCTCACATATGAAATTGGCGTTTAGCCGTACTGGCAACTTTGATCTCAAATATCTTCTCTTTGGTTAGGAATACCAAATTCAAATTTATATAGCTATTTACTCATGTATTTGTGTTTCGAAAATTATAATTCATTTGTTTTTTCCTTAATTGTTTTTTTTTCTTTGCGTCACTTAGTTAACAAAATGGAAAACTTGAAATATCCCGTTATTTACGAGTACGAGTTCCACCGTGGCACCAGTGCTGCAGAAACGGCTCGAAGGATTAATGATGTGTATGGCGACGGTGCCACAAAAGAAAACACAGTGTGTTTTGGTTCCAACGTTTTCGTTCTGGAAATTTCGACCTGCAGAACAAGCCCCGTGGACGGCCGGAGACCAAAGTTGATAATGAAGAATTGAAGGCTATTGCGGAAGCGGATCCATCGCAAACCACGTCCGATTTAGCTGCAGGCTGCGGTGTTATTGATAAAACTGTTTTAATCCACTTGAAGCAAATTGGGAAGGTGAAAAAGCTTGAAAGCTGGGTACCTCACGAATTGAGTGAAGCAAATCAACAAACGCGCGTTAGAACGCTAGAAAACACACTGCACAACAGACGGCTACCAAATTAGAGGAGCTTCAATTTGAATGTCTAAGACATCCACCGTACTCTCCGGACCTTGCCCCAAAAGATTAACATTTTTTTCGAAATTTGGATAACTTCTTGCAAGGGAAAAAAATCAACTCCGATGGGGCAGTCCAAACCGCCTTCAAAGATTTTATTGATTCCCGTCCGAATGGTTTTTTAGTAAAGGGATCGATGAACTACCTATGAGATGGCAAAAGTGCATAGATAGCAATGGTACATACTTTGATTAAATAAATACATTATATTTAAAAAAATCGACTTTATGTTCCTCCCATACAAAACGCCAATTTCATATGTAAGGACCTAAGTATGATTTTTTTATTTGATTCTTTAAATGACCTTTAACACTAAAATGCCGCTATATTATATTTCCAGTTATATTCTTGATTTATAAAAAATGTTCACAAGTGTATCGGAAAAATAATCTTTCTTTTTTTTCGAAGAAAACTTCTTCAGAAAGGTTTTCACTTTGTGATTGCATTATTTATTTTAATGAAAAGACAAATAACTTTGTTCACGTCACTTTTATTTATATACAATCAACATGTTTCGTGAACGATGTTCACATCATCAGGATCAAATGCATACTAAACTTAAAAATTAAAAATAGATCATATATGGGAGGAAGGGATAGGAGGAAGGGGAAGGGGTAAGATTGGATAAAGTCCCCCTAATCTTACCCCTTCCCCTTCCTCCTACCCCTTCCTACCATATGTGATCTATGTTTAATTTTTAAGTTTAGTATACATTTGATCCTGATGATGTGAACATCGTTCACGAAACATGTTGATTGTGTATAAATAAAAGTGATCTAAACAAAGTTATTTGCTTAGATAAGAGAAACAAAAGGTTATTTGTCTTTTCATTAAAAAAAGAGGAAAAATAATGTTGAAACATGGTTGAAACCTAACTTCACCCAGGTGAAGTCAGATGGTTCAGGCAATTTCTGTGTATTTATGCACAACGATAGAATTGAAAAATCGAAGATTTTTTAAATAGTTTGTAATCCCCTCTTACCCCATTTTTGTATACGTTAGCCCCACACAGGAGGCCCTGAGGAAAATAATTTCCCTTAAGTCGTCTTACGGGATGCTTTGTTAAGGGTCTTTTTATGGAAAGAAAGGAGAGGAAGAAATAACAAAAATAATTACACAGCAGAACTTGTTTATAAATAAACTGCTTTTCTTATATAATTTGAAAAAAAACTTTGAATTTTAAAAGTATATGTATTATTAAATTAAATTATTTTTTTATCCACCTAGTACACAATTACAAAATCTCTTGAAAATGGTTTTCCCTGTGATCGATAAATTAAAAAAAAATAATGAATATGAATGATCAAATAATTTATTTTAAAACTTCGTATAAAAATAGTAGCATTTCCTCAATGAAGTTCAACCTCTGTGACGAGAATGACATAGTTTGTAGACAAGCGTAAAAATAGACTATTCGTCACTTTGATTGGACAGGGTTCTAACTTCACTTTGCCTTGCTCTGGGATATGATTTGCCAAACCTGAGCGTGCAGGTAGAACCATATGCAACCAGCAAGGGCATAATAATTCATTGCATAAGTTTCTAACTATACACTAATATAGGGCCACGTTCTAGTTAATTATTTCCTTCTAATTATATTAAAATAAAATACTTAACACACGATTGAACCTCAAAAATAGAAATTGTTAAATAGATTATGAGAATTCGTCTTTGCAAACTTTGACACTTCAGAACTTTGTAAGGTGAAGTTAGTACCCAAAACTATACTAAAGCCTCAATTACATTCAGCTAGTTTACAGGCTACTATTTACCAATTTTTAAAGCGGGTGAATCGGTGAGTGAGATTGTTATGATGACACACAAAACTCACACAACACTCGCTCAGCAGCGTAGGAAACCGGTAGGAAACTGGGGTCGCTGCTAACGCGAGTAGCAAGAATAACGACGCCTGCGTGAACTAATTCTGTCAGAAGTTTGACAGTCGAAATCAGCTGTTTTTTGGCAGCCATATTGAAAACATAAATAATCCAAACACGAGTTAGCTTGTAGCTAGTAAAGTTGACGACCTTTCAACTTTTTTCGTAGATAGTCAACAATCTGCTAGTTAGCAAGTAATACGATTACACTGAGCGAGTTAGTGAATTTCCCAGATAGTAGCTTGTAAACTCGCCCAATGTATTTGACTCTTAACCAACAATTTGGGATGCGGTTGTGGGTACCGCCGCCCTGGGAACCATTTATTGGATAACCAATAAACACCTCTGCCATATGTCACCCCAAGTGGTTCGCTACGTTTGGTGACTTAGAAGGGGTGTCCAGATCTTGGCGACGGATGCGTTTGCCCACCTGCTGTGTAGCGAGAGAGAGGCTGGTTGAGGGAGGCATTTGACCTTTCCAGCCGGACTTTCGACCCATCATCGCCTTGCACCGCAGATGGAGGGATGGATTCATACGTCCGTCACCCCCGGGTACACTGGCCCCCAGATTACTAACCATCCTCATACCTTTTTCCTTCACAGAACTTCATATTCTTCCCTTCGTTAAAAAGACCCTCCACACAGCATCCCTTAAGACGACGTAGGCCGTGAGGGAAATTATTTTCCTCCTCCTCCGTAGGGTCTCCTGTGTGGCGCTAATGTAAAAAAAATCAACTGTCATATACAAAATATACAAAATTGCAAAAGGTTCAAAAAGATGTTAGAAGCCGTGATAAAACCTTGTAAAATAAATGGAAAGTTTAAAAGTTTGATGTTAGTACTTCGTCACCTAAATATCTTCGGAAAGGGGCGTCCATTAATCACGTGATTTTTTTTAGCAACTTTTTAACCCCCTCCTCCCCCCCCATTGTGATATGTGGTGAGGTTTTAGACTAACCCCCCCCCCATACCCAAAATCACGATTGAATTTCAGAATATTATCATGCGTTCAACGAAAAATAAATGCACGTGATATTTCATTATAGCCCCCGCCCCCCTCGTGATATTTCGTGATTTTTTCCGAACCCCCCCCCCCCCAACCCCTTTCGAGCCTCACGTGATTAATGGACGACCCCAAATACAAATTATTGGCTCTGAAAATTATTTTTTTGTAGAAAGATCAAAAGAAATGGTTTTGCATCCAAAGGCCATTTTTGATAAAAAATGTCAGTTAGAACCTTGCCAAACTGAGGTGGCGTTTTGTTATGATTATAATATTATGCGGCGGCAAGCTTCAAGCAAAACGTGAACAGGTAATTTTCTATACCTTACCAGAATGCAAATCTATTTCTAGGCGAAGTTGACTGAGGTGATATGGTCATGCATTATGAAGTTATAGTACCTACTTTTAACCTGTAGCTGACCTTCTTTTATTATTACAGTAATGAAATTATGCTAAACATAACTATATTATATGCAGGTTTCTAGTGCATTATGTCAGTATTTCTTGGAAATTATAAGTATTTTTGTTTCACGCAATGCATACTAAATAGAACAATGTCAAATGCACATTAATGATGTACCTGGTTCACCTACTTACATTCAAGCCGAGTATATGTACATAAGTAATTCGTAAAATTATATATATTAAATGTACTTGTTACTACTGAATAAATAAAAAAAAGTCTGATGCCATGTTTTCACCACTTTATTGTGATTATCTAATTTATACGTTGTTTCAACTGGATTCGGTTATATCCCAACCTTCTTTAGGAAATAATTATTATTATAAACTAACCTGCTTAGGTTAGTTACTCTTCTTAGTTCTGTAGTTACAGACATTTATTTATTTATAAGGTTCATTAAAAAAATAAAGAGAGAGGAGGACATGGCATCAGAAAGTGGATGGTAGTGGGGTAGAGGGGTTCACAGGAAGAAAGGGAATAACCTTTGTGGCTTTTGGATGTTATTTTTTTCTGGATATTTTCGGGATGTTCTGTATTAGCGCCGTCCGAGTATACATTTAGGCACAATCAGGTTTTAAAAATAATTCACCAAAGTTTGGTAATTAAACATAACTTGATTGACTGCCGTAATATAGTACCATATTACGAATATGAACCAAATTCATTTTTAGAAAATGAATTTTATAAAATATATTATGATAAAACTGTTCTAACGGACAGAACAATTAGTCATAATAGACCTCACGTAGTTTTACATGACAAAATTTAAAAAAATAACTTATATCATTGATGTCGTTATTCAAAATTCCTGTAATATTAAAAAATCTGTTTCTGAAAAAGTCAGAAAATCTACAGATTTAGGAAATGAGATTAAAAGAATTTGGCATTCTCAGACTATAAAAATTTTACTATTTGTTATTTCGGCTATTGGCATTATACCTAGCTCTCTCATTCAAAATTTAGGCATATTAGATTTGTCAAAGAATTTATATATAAAAATGAAAAATCATTCATTTTCAATACATATACCTATATACGATTACAAAAGATTTTTAAATTTTTATATTGAGGGATCAGTACAGGTCAATAGGTCCAATTAGGAGTTCCACCAAGCCGAACCCTCTGATATGAAAATATCTGGAGTCGGTGAATTATTTTCCCATTTGGTCTCTTTGACATGTTGTTCTTGTATTATTTTGTATTTATTATACTTATACATATAGTGTAAGTGCATAACGTGGATTGCCTAAGTGATCATTTGTGAAAAAGTGCGTGAAAGGGTTAAGTTTTCCTGCGGGAACGATTTAACCCAGACATAAAATCTGAAGTGTATGTTTTTTGGTTAATTTGTTTTATGCATTGCATTATAATGTCAAGCAACAAAGTGATGACTTTCTTCGATAAATAATTATTGTTAAGGACAGGTAGAAACAGTTCACAAACGTCAAAGATAAAATTAAAGTTCTGTAAACGTTCTATTTTAGTTCTGTTATCATCTATGTGCTGTGAAACAACCGGCCCATAATACCATAACTTGAATAGAACGTTCACAGAATTAGAATTATAATAATATTAAGTAAATACTTACACATAAAAATGTTTTGTTGGATGAATATTTGTTCCCCATATTACCTGATTATTGGTTTATTTAGTTATTGTTAAATAAAATGCAACTTTTTTGGTTTGTTTATTAAAGCTATGTTTTCTTTCTTTGCAGGTAAGAGACGATTTGTCAAAGCGTGAATGATCACCATCCGTATCCGTACCCCCAAACAATGTGAGTGCTTTCTTGAAAATGTTTTTATTTGTGGTAGACGTTCTTCATATTTCTTCAAAGTTAGGAAATATTTAATTTTTTTAACCTTTGATAGCATTGTAAACAAGCACTGTGTTTGCATTGGTGCTTAATTCATTAAGGGAGAGTCTGGTCCAGCCGAGTTTTATTTTTAAATGCGTTTTTGTTTTCAGAGATAAAATTTATTTTCGTTCACAAAACATTTGTTACTTATAAGAGAAAATTTAAGAGAAAAACACTATTGAAAGTTTGATTTTAATATCTATATATGTAGATATAGAGGCCGCAAGCGGACGATTCGACCAAATCGGCTGGAATCCTGAAGTCCTTGGAAATCATTTGAAACATGAAATTTAAAAAATAAGCTTTCCCTGACGAAGGAACGTTTGTTCCGAAACCGGTCGGATTTGCACATCAAATAAGTGGTTTATACAAAGTAAAATTATTTCATTATTTAAAAAAATAGGTTAAATTGTGAAATTAGAATGCACATAAACCACAGTTTGCCTAAAAAAGTAGTTGATTTCAAAAATGGCGGACGAAAAAAAACGGTCTTAATTTTGCAATAACTTGTCCTACAATAATACCTTTTCATAAGTCGAGATTCATCCGCATAAAAATTTTATTTAACTTAATTTAAGAGTTGAACTTCACTTGAGTGAAGTGAATCGGATGGAAATTGGATGAGCTACGATTCCAGCCAACTTGAAAAACGCGGTTTTTGAGAAAAACGCGTTCAACGTTTTCGCTTGTAACCGGGCCGCTCCTTTTTCCGGCCTACCTGCTTGGCGCGCACCGCGCCTCACTATACAGGATGTCCGGGGATAAGTGCATTAACTTCGGGAGGTGATTCTACATGATAGTACAAGTAAAAAAGATAAATAACTTTTTCGAAATTCCAACATTTAGGGGTAGTTTTGAGGTAAAAACATAAAATTAGTCCGGCGTGTACTTCCAGATTTATTATTTTCCGCTGTTACGATACGGGCCAATCACAATCGAGTCGGGCACCCGGCAGGCTCTCAGCAAGTAAGATCGTACCTCACACTAAGGATTTTTAGTAGGTACGGCTTTTTGTATGAGAAAAAAAGTGTTGGAATTTCGGAAAAAGTTGTTAATCTTTTTTACTCCTACCATCATGTAGAATCACCTCCTGAAGTTAATGCACTTTACCCCCGGACACCCTGTATTTAAAGGTCGAATTTAATACTATAACTTGGGGAATGTATCATCCGCATGTTTAAGAAGATTTTTAGGCAACAAAGGTCGATTTTTTGGATCGTCTGGATCCGACTCCCCCCTTGAGCGTAATGTTAAAAAGTACTAGAACGAGATTATGAAATAAATTCAATTTACTGAATTGAAAATTTAATTAAGTTATACGCGGATGGTTACAAAATATTTATCGGATTAAGTGCCTACCCACCTTAAAAAGTTCCCCTGAATAGATTAAGTACTTTAAAAAAATCATGATGAACGCTGAGCGTCAACCATTAGTTTTTTTCGTCGACATTTTCAAAATAGAATTCTTCAATGGTATTTTAATTCGTACACTATTCTTGTCCCACAAAATCGAAATTATATTTTATATGTTGTGTTCTAAAAGGAACAGCGTGTTGTTATAATCTGTAAGGAGCCCAGGTTCGATGACCGGTCGCGGTGGGATGTGAGATGAAGAAGTGAGATGCAGCGTGGGACGCCGGGCTGTTTCATTAAGCTGTCATCCTGTCAGATTGTCACCAACTGGGAAAAGAAAACACGTTCTACATAATGTGATTATTAGAAAGATTTTTGGATTTCTGGAAGTGTTTAAAATTACTCAGAGACATTAATAAAAAATTATTTACATCGTTCCAATACGGATTAGATGTCTTGTCTGTGCCAAGAAATCCACTGTGGATTTCACGTGTATACCTACTAGCCATTTGCCGGCGAAACCATAATGGATATGTTAGTTGGTCACTGCACTTGCTTGGTATTTCTTCATTATATTACATTTTTTATAAAATTAGAGAGAAAAAACATTTCTCTGAATATACGAGTAAGTAATTATCCTGGGAAAAGAAAACTAACTAATTAACTTGATTCCTCGATTTTCAACCCCCGAGAAAAAATATCACCGACAAAATATCCTACGGACAAACAAAAAAATATCTACTAAACCCTTACCTAACCTAACAAAAAATGGGACAAAAATAATACAGACGTCCTATAAAGACAATAATATATTATTCAAAAATTATAGAATGGGGTAAAACAATACAAACATCCTGTAAAGAAGGAGGCATAACACCCCAAAAACAAATAACGAAAATACTTTTGGCCGTGAAAATCTTAAAACGTATCATCTTGTAAAGACATTAAATTATCTTTAAAAAAATAGTAAAATTTAAAACAAGAAAGGTTAGGTTAGGTTTTAGTAGATATTTTGTTGGAGGGTGTTTTGACCGTAAGATATTTTATCGGTGATATTTTGTCGCGGGATGAAAACGCGCAGCACATATTAATTTAGTTTAGTCTCAAAAAGTAAACGCTAAGGGCCAATGTACATTAAAGTCAGTATTTCAATTCGAAATGGTTTAATCATCGATATAATATCTAGGTCTATTTTCTAGTCTTTTTACGGAATGTAAGCCCATAGATACATCCGCCAGTGTTGCCAGCATATATCGATGTCTTATTTATTCCCTGTCAATATCGGTCTGGCTATCAACCGTACGGCCATGTTTGGGAAAACGGTATAAAATCGTCGGTAATTATGCCTATCGATCGTATATTGTGAAATTGCCAATTTCAAGTTAAGACCTTCTGAGTGTAATGATTTTAACGACCATACTTTAATTTGTAACATCAAATGTAGTTGTAAACATTTCGACATTTAGGTAATATTTTAACTTCAGCTCACTTTTTCGCGGAACCCTGTTTGGGAGACTCTGCCTTAAAGTGCTAAGGGAACGTACCCATACTACGTGACACGTTTGGTGGGGGAGGAGGGGAGAGGGGGTCTTCAAAATGTCACGCTTGGTACAAATGAGCGGCTGGTTGCTTAGGTTTTTGGTCACCGGGGGGGGGGGGTTAACAATTGCAAAAAGTTGGTCACGTAGTATGGGTACGTTTCCTAACCTAGAGTTGTGAATATATTTTTGGTGTGTAAGTATTTTAAAGTTTGTTAATTTATTTCTTAATTTTTGTAGGCAAGGAGCCAACGAGGGGTTTCATAATAATTCACCCATAATAGTAAAAATACTTTTGCCAAAATAATTAATTGCACGCCGAGCCATCTTGCATAAATATTCTGCAATAAAGAATCAATCAAAATAATTTTTAACGATAGCTTTAACTCCGCGAAATCGATAACTTTACAATTACAAATTACAATATCATATCGATGGGCGTAACTTGCGATTATTTTTCTTTATGTCCCTAAAGGCCTAACCGTAGATAGCCTACCCGATATTGACAGGAAATAAATAAGAAAATCGATATACGCTGGCAACACTGAAGGTATTTTCTATGAATTTGACATGAAAATGTCAAACACCAAATAATTACGTAAAAATATGAATAAATTGGCGATGTTGAATTCAAATACTAATCTAAATATGTATTGGCTGTCTGCATTTACTTTTTGACACGAAACGGCATTTAATTAGTTAATGAGGTCTTTAGTCACATTTCAATCACTTTGGTTTTCCAAAGTTCGAACGGAATAAATTGGTTCCGTCTTAGATAAATTATTTAAGTCTATGGATCGTGTATATATTTTTTTTCAATTCTAAGAGCTTCGTTAGCTGAACTCCGTTCATCAATAGGCCATTACATGACGAAGGACATTATCAAAATAAATGCGTACATTGACAGTTAACCGAGGCTTCTCTGATACTATGGAGGCCGCGCTTAAATTTATCAATCGTCTGTCGGAATATCTCTTACCAATAGGCCACTTGCATCACATTTTTTAAATTTTTTTCCGGTTCAGGCAAATATTCTAAGACATTCTGTATTTTTTTTTTTTTTAATCGTATTTTTGAAACCATGGAGATTTTTTGAAAATTTCAATCCGAAAAATCAGACCATTTTTTATAAACCGGAAAGACGGGACATAATTTTATAGGTGAGAAAAAACAATAATTACATAGCCGAAAATCATTTAAAAAAAGAACGTTTTCCATACGAATGGCACAGGAGAATAACGAGGCATACCAAAAATATTACATGTCATAAATATTTTTTTCGTTGATCCATCTTATTGATCATAAATCATTATAATGTACAACGTCTATATTAATAAATCCAATGTAATATACTTGTACTTGTAAATTATAATAATAATAAGAATATTATGAAATTTGATTTTGATAAAATCAGCACCATAACCATTATATCTCTAAAACACGCACCGACATCTAAATTGTACGGGGTTCTCTTCACAACATCTGTCAAAAATTCAAACCAAATGATAAGTTCGCAGAGAACAAACAATAAATCTAGTGAACGAATTCAAAAATTCACCTGAAATCAAAGTGATACCATATAAAAAAAAAAATCAGTGTGGAATTTTACAAAATTAATAGGAACATTTTCGGAGACGGGACATTTTCATGTAGTGACGTCACGAGCCAAAATAATGGATTTATTTATTTAAAAAAAAAAAAAAAACTGTACATTTCTACAAAATTTTACTAACATTTTCGTAATCTTAGTAAAAAGGTCTATCCACACGATTTTTTCCAAGTCGTTATGAAATCCATGCAAGTGGCCTATTGTTGGCCGTGATCGCAAATATTGATAACTGACCATAGATGACGGATTTGATTAACATCGTATTGATATAGACTTTTATAGATCGTTCACATCCTGTACTGTTTCTTTTATAATCGTACCTAAAAAGCATTAGGTACACTGCTTATGGCAATATCCTTGAGGTTAATTCTGGTACATTTATTACACGTAAACAAAAATAGATTTTAATGGAATAAGAATAGGGAACGTACCCATACTACGTGACCCGTTTAGGGGGGGGGTCTTCAAAATACCACGCTAGGTCACAATGGGGGGCGGGGGGGGGGGGGGTTAGGTTTTTATCACGTAGTCAATCTAAAAATCTTTTTATATTTTTTCCACTAACTTTTTAATATTTTTTCAGCTTTTAATTTTAGGTATGCATGCACTCTTGACGTCACGCAGCAAGCGCCGTATTAATAAAGACAAATATAAGCCAAATATTTTTTTTTAAACTTTTTGTTAGCAAGAAATGGTTCAAATCCATATTTATGATTTACTACGTGAAAACTGTAGGGGGAGGGGGGGTCTTGGAATATACTTCACGTTGTCACCGAGAGAGGAGGGGGAGGGGGGTTAAAAATGGCAAAAAGTGGGTCACGTAGTATGGGTACGTTCCCATAATTAAGTCTCCATCTCAAATTAGCCCCTCAGAAGCTGGGCGTGCTGTACAGCACCCGCAGATACATTTAATTGCTAACTCTGTGTAAATCGCAAGTGCGTCACAAAGCTGAATTTGGCAGCCACCTCTGGTCTGGAGCCGCAAAATACCTGATAAAGAAAACCAAGATTTTCTGCAGAAACGGGCAGTCCTTTTGATAGATTCCTCTACCTTAACAAACCGATTGCAATCTTTAGAACATAGGCATCTGGTAGGTAGGCTGTCCTTCTTCTACCGGTATTACAATGGAAGATGCTCGAGGAACTAGCGTCATTGTACCTACCCTTCGACACCGGTGTATAGTCGGGAAACACGCCAAACGCGCGCCTAATATATGTACACGGTTGACATTTGTCGCATGAGAACGGGTCTGTGTTTCCTTCCTCCCACAAACATAGGTCTCTTCAAGACCAATGTTTATTCCTTCCTCTCCTCAAATAGACCCTCCACACATCATTTCCAAAGATGACATACTTAGGTCCTGATGGAAATTATTTTGCTCAGGGTCTCCTGTGTGGAGTTAATTTTGACTATGCTCATAATATGAAACTACTTGCACTGTGAGGGTTGTTTCAAAGAATTCGAACAATTCATCAAATTGTAAAGTTTCAAGTTCAGCGAACATTTTATTCCAGTTCTGTTATTATTTCAGTTATTATTATCGAACTGAAACTTTGACTAAAATGGTTTTACCCATGTTTGGTGACCAGCGATTCTCTATATTTTGTGAGATCGAGGTGGATCTCGGGCAAGATCTCCTGTCAGAAAACGTGTAGTTTTCTTTGGCGGTTATTTACTTTTTCTATGGGCCGGTGTCAAAATTTCAGCTGTGAGCTATTACGTATTTTAGTTTAGGTCTTTTTAAACACGAATTCATGCAAGTATGCATGATTATTTATTCATTTAACAGCCTTAGAAAATCTGAAAGAGATCTCGCCTGATATTTATCTCGATCGAAACAGATATCGGGCGAGTTTTCTTGTCAGATCTGTGTGATGATATGTGTGGCCCATAGAAAAAACAAATGACAACCAAAGAAAATCACATAAATCTGACAGGAGATTTCGCCCGAGATCCATCTCGATCTCACAAAACAGCTCGACTGCTCTGAATAGCCAGGTACCTACTTCCCAACCTTCCTCCTCCTCATCTTCTTTCTCTCCCCACTACCCAGCCTCACAAAATTGGAGATGGCATGTCTCACCGGCTCCGGTTAGCAGAGAGCTGTTGGGAGTTGAGCAACTGGCCAATATGATACACAACAGAACTTGAATAGGACCTTTACAGAACTTGAAAATCGAGCAATTGTTCTTTTCTAAAACTGAATTGAGAATTCTTCGTTTAGAGACATTATTATTTATATCATAGTGTTTCCATACAAACGAAGTATTGAAAATCCGTAAGTCTAAGCTTTAACTTTAGGGCGCACAGTTTACACCCGCGCTGTGTAAGCGGGTTCCCCACAGAGCATCGGACCATCACAATTTGGGAGGCGGGAATGGGTACCGCCGCCCCGGGAACCTTTATTGGATAACCAACACCTCTGACACAGGTCACCCCGAGTGGTTCGCTACGTTTGGTGATTAAGCAGGGGTGCCCGGGTCCATGGGTGAGGTTTGTCTTGGTCTTGGAGGCGGATGACCTGGACACACTGAACCCCATATTCCTACCCACCCCTTAAACCCTTTTCCTTCCCAGAACTCTCCTATCCTTTCTTTCCTTTAAAAAAAACCTCCACACAGCATCCCCAAAGATGACATAGGCCCTGAGGGAAATTATTTTCCTCTGGGCCTCCTGTGTGGAGCTTATGTAAAAAAAAAACTATTTCTTTTCCCAGTATATATATCCTCTGCTTTCCCCGTTTCTCTCAAGATACATTTTGAATTTTCCCGAAGTTGGTAGAAGCTTCCGCCGCCCGTCGCTAGATGACACTGCTGTATGATGATTCAGTGTTTAGGCGTTTAGATGCGCACAGCGGCAGCGTGACGCGACGTCTACTATCCTTGACACACATCTCACTTATACTTATGCATCAATGCATCTCACTGTAACTCCATCAGCATCTTTCGTCTTTCGTGGCGTCCAGTTCAGTTAGTCCAGAAGTTCGGTGGTGCGCTCTCGGTGGGTAGGCAGTCAGTTCACATGAAAATGAGCATGGAAGCAATATGAAGTGAGCTCGTTGAAAATAATTATTTGAACTTGACTTGAGCGCTCCGGACATTTATATAATAAGCCGGAATAAAATAATATTATTCATTGTTTAGTAAAACAATATTGAAACGTCCGATTTCAAATATTCTTACTTGAAGCCAGCATGCCCTTTTTTAAGAACGAGATCCACTTTATGTAGGTACCTACACATCTTAAAAAATATATTTAACATACAGTTTGTCAAATAAGAGTAGAAAACATAGCAGGGCGCCACTGTTGTTCAAATAGCAATACTTAAAATATAATCATTGTGGTAATCTAAAGCTGTGTAATCTACATTTTTATAAAATATTAAAAAGGCATAAAAGTGAAAAAAATATTTTTTCATTCCACTGATCTCAAAATTATAATTGCATATAGGTATATTATTATTATATCTTTGCAATTTTGTGTTAACATAATGAAGAATAACGATGCTGTAATAAAATAAAAAGCACACTTTAGAAATTGCTCACATTTATTTAATATTAGCTTAAGTACTTACTAGCGTTGTCTAGGCTTTAGATCATGTCTCTAATTTTAGATCTGAATACATTTAACTCATTCAGATCTTAAAGTAGTGTAACTAAACTCACCATTAATGATTCTTCCTTTCTACCTACTGTTAAATTCAAATTTATGTTAAATTAATGAAAGCCAATCACTTTGTAAAACACAATTTAATCAAATTTATGTCATTAAGTAGGTAACTTAACAACGGTGCTTCTTCGATTTAATTTTTTTTGTTTTTAAGAACAAAATAATGTATTTTAAAATGTGTATATAGTGTTCTGTATTTTCAGTGTCGTTGCACTTTAAAAGAATATTTGACAGGTAAATTAGTGTTGCCATTTGCCAGCCTACAAATTTTGCATTTTCATTTTTTATATTTTCTACTCTTATTTGAAAGACTGTTAAGTATTCTTTTTTAAAATGTCTTGATTATTAGCCACTCCTTTACATTTGTTTCACCACGCAATGAACACGAAGGAGAAATTGGAGGAAAGTAAAAATGTTGCTCTACTACCAATTAAATAGAACATTCTGCTAAATCATTATTAACATTTTTTCATTGGACTGATAAATATTTTCCAAATGAAAGTTTAGACGTTTTGTTACTTTTTAAAGTTATTTTAGAGAAAGTCTTTGATCTTATACTCGACATTTTATAAATTTTATTTGTCTTAATCCTGAACTGGGACTGAAATGGATGCAAGTGAATAATAATAATAATAATAAATTTGGACAACTTATATAGCGCTGTTTTTGCGAAAAATCGCCTCAAGTACAAATTAGATTATTGGAATTCTAGCCCCCCAATAAATTAAATTAAATATCTTTTTATATGTACGTATTTCAATTTACTTAACTATGTAGGGGGCTAGATAACCACTCGTCTTGCAGCTATCAAGCGCATGGATTGTTGGAATTCTAGCCCCCCAATAAGTTAAATAAAATATCTTTTTATATGTACGTATTTTAATTTACTTAACTGTATAGGAGGCTAGATAACAACTCATCTTGCAGCTATCAAGCGCATGGATTATTGGAATTCTTGCCCCCCAATAATACATTTACCTTATGAATTTAGTAATCTACCTAACATCCTTAGTCTAACTTAATCTAACTTAATCTAACTTAATCTACTTAATCTAACTTAACCTAACGTAATCTTACTTACACATACTCAAAACCTATATTTAATAAATCTGCAGTTCATAACAACAATTGCAAAGAAACCATAAAGATAACATGTAATCAACGCCAACGAAAATGTGTATACTCGTAATAATACACTGTAATAATTGTCACTGTGAACTGTTTGAGCGAAGTCTCTAAACTTTGCCCTTTGAACGAGCGAACTATTTGAACTTTGTCCTTTCAGAATGCAATTATCTAAATTAATTATTCTAAACTATGATTAATTTGTCATACCTGCATTCAGATAGAGTCTCGAAGGTAATAAGAGCAAAAGTACCCAGTAGCCAGTAGGTACAAATAAATAAATAAGATAAATTGTGTAGAAATTATTTTTCTTCACAATCACAATTTGTTTTTTGATTTCCCAGGCGACGCGCGACGATTCAAAAACATTTCTGAAAATAAAAAAGGTTAGTTTCACTTCTAAACGGCGATGCATGCGTACTAATTTACAAACCGGATTAAAATACAAAATGCCAATCCCTGCCGGGCTTTAACTGGGATAATCCCGGTCACACCTGACTTAATGATAGGCCTAACTAATTATCTGCCTATATGTATACTAGAAGTGACTGCCTATAAACAATTATGCACTTGTCACCGCCTAGTTCACGTCTTGGTTACCTATCTGCAGTGACCTTGAAGGGTCACGAAGTCATGCCCATTTGGTGTAATTTTTTACAGCCTGCAATAATAACGCTAGTATCTGATTATGAGGTATTGAGAAGAGGTTGTGAGTTATGAGAAACCTTTTTAAGTCCAGCACACCTGAGTTCAAAGATGAGTGCACATGGGTTTCATCTGCCAACTTGTTCAACTTGTAATTTAATCATCCTTGATATCTCTGATGCGATTCCTCTATAATTATTTATAATTAGGCATTAGTATTTATCGTATCATTAGTAGATAATTATTGTAGCATTAGTAATTAATCATTGTGTATCGGTTTGAATGAACCACGATGAAATGTTATTGTAAAACTATATGTATACACATTATTTGATTGGAAAATTCATTAAACTTGTCTTGGTTTTAATACTGCGCGAATACCAATTGGAAGACTTGAAAATACAAGTAGACCAGCTCACAAAAATATTTCTGAGATAATCCACTTCAAAGACTTGTCTATGTAATTAATTTATATTTATCTCTGTTTGCAAAAACAGAAATGTTTTTGCAAATAAATCAGAAATTAAAGAGGTTTAGTTAGGTTTTAGTTTAATTAGGCCCCCAATTAAACAATTGATATTGACTTCCAAATCCAAGCAATCTACGTTGGCGCAGAAACTTACTTCTTTTTAATTACCACCTCCCACAATTTTGTTTGTAAGTACTTATACCTAGAGAATGTACTAAGTAAGTAATGATTCGTTTTGATGTTTTCCTGAAAGCTGTTGCAAAGTTCCGTTACACCAGTTATGTTGTTTACCAAGACAAATATAATCTGCTAAAATAATGCTTTGGGGTGGTTGTTTACAATTTTTTTAAATAAATAATCGCTAAATTAATATTCTACGACAGCATTTCTGCGCCATTACAGAAGCTGTTCGATTAGTACATAACGAGTAGATGAGATCATGTTTTATTTACAAGAAAACGATAACGAAGTGACATCACTAGTTACGCGATTTCGCAAATATTTGAATCGTTATTTTATACGCGCGCTAACCGAATGCAAATAACTCGCAAAAAGTACCTTCCCGATAGAAAATAAAATGCGTCGACCGTTACTCCTTACACCCTGTCTGTCACCTTGAAGTTTTCGTAAATGGTTGGTAAATAACATGGAAATTTATCAAATCTCGCATTTGCACTATTCACACCTTTTATGTTCATCGTGAACAACATGAACCGGTTTCTTTCAGCTGAAACCATTTACAATGTTTTTGTCCTTCATTTCACCTCATATATTATCCTTTTTTTTCATTACAGAATTCCAACGTAATTAATTTTATCTAATTTAATTCATATACCTACCAATTTGTATATCCCTGAAACTCATGAAAAGTAACTGAAAATAAACTTACATAATTATTTATCATCGTAAATAGAAAACTCTTTACACTTTTTACTTTATCGTTCAGACAAAATCCAACTTTGCGCCTAATACAAACATGAAAGGAAAAGGAAAATGAAATGTACCTGCCACCTTTTTGTTAACAAAGACATGTAAGGACAAGCTAGCCCCTCGGGTCTCGACCATTTTTGTCAGAGGGTCAAAATATTTCCGCTTTACAATAAAATCCAAATAAATGGAATATTTCTGAAAGTATCCAAAACCCAAAAACTGTTTCTGAAAGGTGATAAAATAATTTTTCTAATTTTATAGATCAAAATAAACACATATTTTTTTAAATATAAAACTTTTGCATGCAAACATAAAAAAGTTTTTAAAATGGCTTATCTATACGTTTTTTCTGATAACGAAAAAAAAACACATACATATTTTATTAGACAAAAATAATACATTTTTGTATAAGCCATGAAATATACAAATAACTAATTAAAAAATTCTCAAATCTTCATTTATAGGTCTACATTTCATTTCTTTTGTGGTTTTATATTTGAATATAAATTGTGGTGTTTTATCTTTCCAGCACCTTTATATCAGATTTCTATAAGTTAAGGAGACACAACGATTTCTATGAGACCTATATGAGTTGTTTCGAAAAGCGAACAAAATAGCCTTGCGGGTTAACCGGTACCAAAGTTGATGTTATTTTCAGTCGCCCACATTTTATTTTGAAATAATCTCTTTTTACTATATACTTTGGGGTCGTCCATTAATCACGTGAGGATCAAAAGGGGGGGGGGGGTTCGGAACCTGCAACCTTAATGTCCCTATGGAAATTTTTAACACGATGCTTAATTTTCCTAAATTTAATCAGATTATACCTGTAGTTAAAGATAATAGTCTGAAAATTTCAATATACTTTCTACTAAAAAAATACACGTGATTTTGGGTAGGGGGGGGGTAGTCTAAAACCTCACCACATATCACCACGGGGGGGGGGGTTAAAAAGTTTCTAAAAAAACATCACGTGATTAATGGAAGACCCCTTTGTAAAAAAAACAATAAAATTAATCATTCTGGTGAGGAGGCATACCTTGAGAATTTGTAATTGCATTTTCTCTTCTTTGTATTAATAATGCCTTCAGCAATATGATGTGGCAAACCTGCAAATGCACCTTTTCAGAATGCAGAATCATTCTCCAACCGCTACGGCCTTCCGACCTCAATTGATTAAGCTGAAATTGTTCAAATTAAACTTCAAGGTCACTGAAGTGAGAAACTTTGGCATCACGGTAACCTCATGCAAAGTAATTAATCAAACAACCCGTTACAGTTGAAGGTAAAGAAAAAATTACGAGAAAAACAACAAAGATTGGTAATGATGGAATTTGAAAATTACTTGTTCCAATTTACCTATCTATAATGCGTGTGGACTAATTATTTATTAGTATCACCGTCGACATCATCATCGGCGATATAATCCTTGGAGAGTCCTGACTGCATCTAAGAAACGTTGGCCTCCCGCGGTGTCTCTCCGGTTTCTTATAAAAATAAAAGTAAGTTTTTGTTATTGCAGGATGTGGGGATCTTGGTGCAATCCCACACGTCCCATATGTAGTTATTCTTTGAGAGGAACGGCTGCGTGACCAATTTCGGCCCGTTCCATACAAAACTTAGTTTTAGTTTTGATGCCAAAATACCCAAACAAACCGAATAATATTTTTTTAAAGTCAAAAGTAACATTATAGTTGACAGCAGAACCGATGTTGACAGGGAACGAATGAGAAATCGATATACGCTGGCAATACTGAAGGCATTGAATTCTGTGAATTGACACTCCGAAATATCAAGCCCCAAATAATTACGTAAAAATATGAACAAATTGGCGATATTGAATATTATTGTATTGTACTAACCTAAATAAATTGATCTCGCCTTAGTTGAGTTATAAGTCTGTGGGTCGTGTATACGACTTCTTTCAATTCTAAGAGCTTCGTTAGTTGAACTCCGTTCATCAATAAGCCAGTACAAAACGAACGACATTATCCAAATAAATGCGTATATCGACAGTTAACAGCAGCTTATCATTCGTCGCGTCGGTCGAAATATCTCTTACCAATAATTATTGACCATAATCGCAAACATTGATAACTGACCATAGCTGACGGATTTAGTCAATATCGTATTGATATAAGGTTTTATCGATCGTCCATGCTAGACCTCCAGAGGTGTCAGTAATGACCGAAAAACACGTAACTACTTTATGTACTTACCTTGTCCGAACTTCGTGTCAAGAATATTCTTCACCCCGTAAAATCTACAGCGTTAAATATAAAGCCACAGGCGAACTTTGTAACACTATGCCATTCGCTGTATTTTGACGGTTGGTGTATGAAAAAGAGATTTATCTCGAGGGAAGGAAGGCAAGCTTGGTAAATTACAGTGCATGTATGTTATAACATTACGTAACTTCTTCAACAATAAGAAGTTACGACGCACAATTTAAAGTCTGCTTGTGTTTGTAACGAAATGCATAATTTCATAATCATTTTAATTTGATTTACTGCTTGTGTCTTTGACTTTACCCAAATAGTGAAATGAAATACGAATGATAATCTCTTTTCTAAAAAAAAAAATAACTTTGTTCAACTTTATCGTCATATTACCAAGCCGATAAAAACTCGTAGCAAAAAAATATTGTTTCTTTTAATAATTTATTAAAACCACACAGTCCCAACTGCCCGGAACTAGTGGGACTAATGTTAAGGATGAATAGAAAAGGAGGGGAAGAGGAAGGTTGGGGTATGATTTCGTCATTAATTCAGCGACGCAACGCGACGCGCAATGTTTCGATCCTGAATGATGATTTTTTTCATCAGGGCGATACTGAGAGTATCTTTCTGTCTGAACTTCCATTATCGTACTAAAATGTATAGTTTTGCCATTATCTTCCATCGTTTTATGATTCTGCTTTTACTGATTTGAATTTTTGCTCCTGCTTTAGTTTCGTCATTAGTTTTATTCACTCTATCCCTTTTTATTATTCTATTTTACACTTTTATGTTAACTGTATTTATTTTAAATGGCAAGTTTATTTATCATTAAAAAAAAACAAATTAAACCAACAGCCATGAGGAGTAAAGTTGGATTTAAAACAACTCCATTAAAACCGTTTCTAACGCGTTGAATTGCGCCCCATCAAAATGTTTCAGCGTCTAACATAAATCTTTGAACATTCAATGAAAGGCAAACCAGTTGATATTCTCTCAATATTAACATTAAAATACGATTGTAAAATTGGAGTTAGTAGAACTAGCTCTTTTTCCAACCTCCCAAATAGCCCTGATGAAGACATTGCGGCATAAACTACAAATAATAATCACAACTTCATATCTTATTCTTTGTTCTTGCTAAAATGTCGTGTTTGCAGTGCTGAGTAATTCAATCACGTTTTAAATAGACCGTTTGGCATTTCACCTGTCTGTGAATTTGCTTGTTACCTTCCGGTTCCGAGGATGAAGATGGTTGCGGAGATGGATATTACCTTTTTTTCCCGCCTGGATTCCCCGTCAATCAGTAATAATCTATATTATGAGACCTACCGGCCTGAAAAAAGTTTGAACAAAGAAATTTAAAAAATGTAACATACAATATTTATGATTTATAATTAAGTGGGTAGGTATTTAAATACTTAATTGTTTTAATAGGTACTAATTTGTTAAATTTGTGTTTCGATTTATTAAATAAGAGAAAATTGGAAACATACTCTTTGGAAAGCGAATCCAAGTACTATTCACAAAACTACCATTTATATATTTGGCGGTTTGTTTTCCAATGAACTTTGAGGTTTTCGTGCTGATGGTGAATCTCATATAACTTCGTAGGAATGTAGGAATAGGTATCTAATTAAAAATGTTTGCCTTGTAAACGAAACTCGGCAGATATCGAATGTAATTTCTTTTTATTTTGTGTTTTTTTCTTTGGCTTGATGGCTTAAAAAAAGTATAGCATAATGCAGTCTTATAGAAGATACAAATAAATCACAGCCGTGATTATTGAAAACATATTGCCGTTACTATAATTACTTATATCATCCAAATCGCGGTCTGCGTAACAATTCGGTTTTTCAAGAGTTTTAAGCATTTTTTTTTAAATTTTGAAACGCAGTTTTTCTGAAGGTGTACGTATTTAACTCGATTTTCTTGAATGGAAAAACGCTGAAAATTCGTTAGTAATTTGAAATTTGTCATTCCCTGCCTTTCGTTAAAAAATAAAGCATTCGTAGCTGACAGCTAATTCCTACTAAATATAGAAGAAGTTGTTTAACATTTTGTCACGATCAAGGCTTAAAGATATCTGTTGTCTTTGAATGGAAACTGTTTGCGTCGCGTTTGAAAAAATGCGACACTGAACTTACTTTCCAAAGTAAGCAAAACATTATCATTTATCAGGATTCAGCAGCAGCGGAGAAAGGTAGAAACAGTTCTGTGCACGACCGTTTCAATGCATTCTAGATGTCATTGATTTCAATAAGTCGTGCACCTCTTGATTCATAAACCTTTCTATTGGTTCTTTTAGAGAGAGATACTCCGGTCATTGAGGGACATAGTTATACAGACTAGCCAATACAGATTTAAAAACATTGTTTATTGAGCACAATTCTGGATAAAATAATGAGTTGATGGTATGAATCGATGAATAAATAAGGAATCGTGAGACAAACAGGCGAGGCGAATTAATAGCTAACTTCTACCTATATTATTTATTACTTGACATTGTTTCAATACTTTGATATCATTAAGACGCACCATTTTGAACAAAATTAATAAATTCCCAGTGTTCACGTCGGAATGTAGGAAGAAGTGTTGAGTGATTACATTTAAGTAAGAATTTGTTGAAAGTATTATCAATTACGAGGTATTATGTAATACTTTATCGCATAAATGCTTATAGGTACCGAAAATTGGATAGTGGATTCATCCTAAAATATTTACTGATAAGTCTAAATTAACCAACTAATTATGCACCACGCCGTTTTCCCGCAGGGGTAGGCAGAGAGGACGGACCGTCAAACGACTCGGTTTTGGCATACACTCCTTGCCTCATTCGCATTCCTTCATCGTCTCAAACATACTCTTCTATTATTTTGACTCTTGGCATAGCCCGACTCAAGTATATGATTCATGTCTTCCTCAGGCGTCCACGACTTCTTTTATCATTCATATTTGCGTCATATATTCTCCTTACACTAATTTCTTCGTTCATTTAGCTCCTCATGCCCAAACCATCTGAGCGTATCGTCCTTTCTCCCTCTTCTTCCTGAAGCGACTCTTTCTTCTTCTAATGGCTTTTTATCGTCATTCCGCTTACATCAGCCTTGCATTCTTTGCGGATCTCCACACTAATCGCATGATCATTCAAGGTTTGATAAGACGAAATCGATTAATTCTTATATTATAGGTACACTTATACAGTGTTTATCGTGTGCCGAAAGCATTCCTACCTAGATAGTTTCTTTGTAATCAATAATTCTATGCATATCTAATGAAAATCTATGGACATCTAATCACGACATTTGTTTTTTTTTTGACCTGGTGGTTATTTTTTTTAGTCCAAAAATTTGTGTTGAAATTGTGTTGAAAAATAATGTTAATATTTAAAAATAAACATGTGTTAATTCAAATGTTATCTGTAATGTATACTTTAATTTCACAATTGGGGCAAAGTTTTCGTTAGTAAACATTATTACCACCATGACTATTACAACAGTGACGCTAGTTTGTTTATAATCTCATTAGTTTTCCTTTTTAGTCCAGTAAAGGAAGGAGTTGTAGAGTGCGTGAGCAGGAACCTAAGCGATTTTTTCAGGACTTGTTTAGGGTGCTTAGGGTGTGAACATACTAAAAGTCCTGACGTCTAGGTGGTGAGCTAGGGGGGGGAGGGGGGGGGAAGGTCCCGATTTTCGGGTTTCCGTTTATATCTCAAAAACGGTGCGTCGCAGAGGAAAACTTTTTTAAAATAAGTAAAAGCTCATAAAATTATCTACAACTTTTATTCTATACGTAATTTTGAAAATCCCAACCGTTTTTGAGTTATACGCTTCACAAATGTCAATATTTTCGAAAAAAATCATTTTACCTCACATTTTTCATCAAACATTCCTTCATATAGTCTAAAATATTCATCCAAGAAAGAAATTCAATTAAAAGAAGTTGTAAATAATTTAATTACCTTTTAGAATATATATACATATGTAAATAAACCTCCAACCAGTAAATATTTACAGCAATTTTAAGTTTTTTCGTAAAATGTCATTTTCAGAAAAAGCTGTTTTTTCTTACCAAATTATTAAGACGGGTTTTTTCTTCATGGGAAATTTCTTATTAATTTTTGCACGCAAGATAGCAGGTAAGTTGTTCTCGAACAGATGATTAGTGGAATTCATTTTATAATCATTATTATTGTGATGGGTGATTAGGTTAGTCGTCGGACATGCTACAATAACGTGCTACGATGCTGTTCGAGTTGGTAAAAAAGGCAATGAATGCGATAGTGGGCTTGACATTCTCAGACATCAAGTTGTCCCGCAAACTTCAGGCATTCCCAATGTCTTCTGTCAGCTCGTCGATAAAAATTCACAATGAAAAGGTTGCAGTTGACGCAACATTGCTGTTTCAGCGGATGTGTATAAGCAAACGATCGGATGAGGATTTGATGAAATTCTTTGAGTATGAGTTGGCCCCATTTCCCTTGGCACTGTTCTCAATAACATCATGTTACACTCTCAACTTTATATGGATTCACGTTATCATATCCTCTTTGGACGTGAGGGTCCTGGCAAGCGTTGTTCATCCATGGCATCGTCATTCTCAGTGGTGGATGGTTCTTGCTGAAAGGGCTCTACGTCGTTTTCATCGTCGTCCTCGGCAACAGGCACGCTATTGAAGCATCTCCCTTGGCAGTGAAGGCACGCTGCAGAACAGGTCAGCATTGCTTTTCGGCATCCACATTTGCCAATTGCACAATCCTTGATGCAGCGGCAAAATATCATTTTCAGTAGGACCTCCGGTGCTGGAGGATCTTCTGTTGTAATTGGCACCAGGGTGTTTCCTTCGTGTTTTCACCCCCATTCTTCAGGGGGCAGCTCAATTCCGAACCACTGCTGAACTTGGTGGTATGTCCGCCGGGAATCTCTCTGTTGGAGGGAGGGAGCTGATATCAGGCTTCATATTTGCCACGGACCTTGTGAATGACTGGAAGCGGTACTGGTTAAGGGAGGTCTGTCTTTTTGGTGCCGCATACCATTTCAGGAAGCATTTATTTCCAGCTTCTTCAACCTCGTCGTAAGTGGAGGAGGGGTTGTGTGAAAGATCATTGCCGCTTGCTTGATCATTTTTGACTCCAAATACAATTTTGAAAAGCCCACCTTGCTTCTCCTGAAAGTTGCAGACGTTGTATAGCATCCGGTAAATGAATGTAAAAATATGATATATGTGTTCAAATCCACGATGCTGCATCTCTTGGGTGGACAGTGCCATTGTTTTGGTTTTTCCTCGTCTGGGTTTCAGTAGCAGAATATCTTAGGTGGGAGGAGTGGAAGCAATCAAAAGGACAGTGAGGTCCACATTCTCACCAAAGACAGCCACAGAGTTGTGAAAGGATAATTCCACAGCAATCTTCACGATAAGGTCGTCAGCATCATCGGTGGCCTGAAGAGTCTGTATCCCATTCTCCCGAAACTTTGTCTGTAGTAAGGAGATGAAGTTACTTTTGTTGGTAGGATTGGATAAAAAATCTTCCTGTTTAACGGGTATTGATTTGTTCCATGTCAAATTGATGTCGGCTGACCTTCTCAGTCTGTATCAACGCATCTGTTCTTATGATTTCGTACTATTGGATGGGTTTGCGTACCCATCCAATACGACAGTGCGAGTCATTCCAGGATAGTGGTGATAGACATAGGTGATATAACGATCACAAATTGCGGCAACGGAGGCATCTTCTTGTCAAATTACTCTGTGTAGTAGAAATCCTCCGTCCACAACTATGTTCATCTGAGACAGTAGAACAGTTTTTTTGGTAGGCTCGAATAAGTTATACAGAACAGATTTAGTTGTCTTTCGCATCCCACTTTCATTCAACTGCAACCTTTTCATCGTGAATTTTTATCGACGAGCTGACAGAAGACATTGGGAATGCCCGAAGTTTGCGGGACAACTTGATGTCTGAGAATGTCAAGCCCACTATCGCATTCATTGCCTTTTTTACCAACTCGAACAGCATCGTAGCACGTTATTGTAGCATCTCCGATGACTAACCTAATCACCCATCACAATAATAATGATTATAAAATGAATTTCACTAATCATCTGTTCGAGAACAACTTACCTGCTATCTTGCGTGCAAAAATTAATAAGTAATTTCCCGTGAAGAAAAAACCCGTCTTAATAATTTGGTAAGAAAAAACAGCTTTTTCTGAAAATGACATTTTACGAAAAAACTTAAAATTGCTGTAAATATTTACTGGTTGGAGGTTTATTTACATATGTATATATATTCTAAAAGGTAATTAAATTATTTACAACTTCTTTTAAACGAATTTCTTTCTTGGATAAATATTTTAGACGATATGAAGGAATGTTTGATGAAAAATGTGAGGTAAAATGATTTTTTTCGAAAATATTGACATTTGTGGAGCGTATAACTCAAAAACGGTTAGGATTTCCAAAATTACGTATAGAATAAAAGTTATAGATAATTTTATGAGCTTTTACTTATTCTAAAAAAGTTTTCCTCTGCGACGCACCGTTTTTGAGATATAAACGGAAACCCGAAAATCAGGACCTTCCCCCCCCCCCTCCCCCCCCTAGCTCACCACCTAGACGTCAGGACTTTTAGTATGTTCACACCCTAAGCATCCTAAACAAGTCCTGAAAGAATCGCTTAGGTTCCTGCTCACGCACTCTACACCTCCTTTTGGACCATTCGTTTACTGGACTATTTAGAGAGTCCTAATGTCTGCCTACAATTTAGGCTAATCGCTTTTAATCGGATCAGAATTTATAAATCAAAAACGTTTTCTTGATTTTCGACCCATCTCATAATTGGATTACATTTTCCAATATTATATTGATAAAGCGCGTTATCGATCTTGAAAAGGGAGGACCTTATTTTTAGAAATGATTATATAAGTTAAAAATAGATTGAAAATATGTTTTACAGTGTGTTATCCAATGTGGAAATCCCTTTTTCAGGCATATTAAAAATATTAAGTACCTATATAAAAGTAGTCATACTTTTTTGTGCTGTCGATAAACTGAAGAACTTATCACTGATCTCACAATATCACTGCATGGGTAAGCAGGTAGATTTTGATGTCACACAATTCTGTCCTGACACACTACATACCGACTGCACCCGCATTCCGAATTTCTAACGTTTTATAACATATTTCTCTTGAATACTTGTTTTTAAGTGTCAAGAATTATATATATTATTTTTAAAGATACAATTTGTAGAGCCGAAGCGGTTTTTATATGAATCTCCTTCGATACAAAAAAAGCGGACTACTACGAAAATTATTTAAAACACATTTGTTCTGTTATTTAACATGGGTATGAAAAAAATCATAGTATGTCTTTAATTGCAACATAAGCATTTGTCGAGAGACTTTGCTCTATTATAAACGAGTAGTGTTTATTAAACAGATTCACAATTTTCGCTTTTAATTATTATCGTTTTAAATATTAGCGCGCTCCTTCTAACATTCGTATCTACATATCTCCCCTTGTTCTTCTTTTTGAATTCTTACTACCGGCCCTTAAACGTATTCATCGTCTCATTGACACTTTATTTTTATTCCGACTATTAAACTTAATTTGCACAGTAGACGGAAATATATCTCGTTTATCGACAGCTGTTAGCAATAAACGCTAACCGAAAAGAACTTTTAGAAGAGATGCGGCCACGGACATATGAATATCAGATGTCTATGGATGCGGCGAATATAACCGGTCACTATTCAGTATTCGGCTATTTTTTTTAATATTCGACTACCACAACACGGGCATGCGAGCACGGTGGTCGAAAAATCCTAAAATTATGTAATTATTAAAGCAATGAATTAAGAAAAATTTTATAAAAATTATTAGGTACTTTTCGGCCGAATACTCAATAATGGAAATAAAAGTGCACTTTAATCAAAAAGTGCATGTCTTTTAAACCATTGAGTATTACATTATTTAATATTTAAAATCAATTAGAGGCAAATTGAAGTGAATAAAAACTAGGTTTTCTGGTAGTAAACGATTTCGTTTTTCTTCGTAGACTATACCAGCTTCCGAAAATAGTCTCTCCTATCATTATAGACACTACTGCAAGGTGACGTGACGAAAAATAAATTTAAACAAACTGTATTAGTTTTGGATATTATTTTGCGTTTGCAGACCACCTTTTCAAATTAAATATTCCCATTCGGCCAAATAACTATTTGTAGCATCTCTAGTTTTAAGTTTACCAACATGAACTTATTTGATAGCCTTCCGAGAAGGACGTTCATTTGAGATGTTCGCTGAATGATTCGAGAGGTGAATATTTTTTCCTTTTTCCATTGCGATTAATGCATCCTCGCTTCATCCTGCAGTATCATATTATGTGCAATGTACATATTGCACAAAAGAGTGTATACAGCTCGCTGGGATCTGCGATCCTCGATCTTGGGTGGGTGTATGAACGTATCCCGTTGTAATACTTCCTCTATATGGCGCGGTCGTTTCCCAACTGGATTCTGCGGGCTTTACGACCAAGCTTTGGGTAAACCGGTCATCCCTACATTCCTAGCTACCTCCAAACAAACCACTTCGCAATAAAACATTCAGCATTTAACAACTAATTTTCAAAATATCAAAATCAATTCAGCACCTCTCTGCAATCAAAACATTGAAAAGATCCTTTCTCGCCGTTCTACTGAAAGCTTATACGTATTAGAAGCGTTTGAAGCCGCGGCATATCCCATTTCTACCAATTTATTACATTATGTAACTTAAACATAAGTTTTAAAGCTCTTAAAAAATACACATTATTCCTGAAGATAATATCTAGACATTCCCCGCGCCGAAACCCAAATTATATGAAATTCTCTCTATAGAAAAAAATCGCAAAGTATGCTACGAAAATTATTATAAACACGTTTATTTCAGTTGTTTTACAAGTTATGTGTATGAAAAATCCACAGTGTTTCATTAAATGCTGTTTTAGACAACACCCGCGAGATATTTGCTCTATTTTGAAGGAGTCGTGTTTTATTAAAGATTTTCACAATTTTCGCTTAAATATTATCGTTTTTACTATTAGCACGCTCTCTCTCTAACATTCGTATTAACATATCTCTCCATCTTCTTCTTTTTGAGCGGGTATATATTATAGCTTATTGTATTTATTTACAAAATGAACAGTGTTTTATCTGATCAATATTGTGTAATGATACGACTTTTTTACAATTTTCTTTAAATTGTCAGATGTTTGTGTTGAATTCCTTGACTCTTGGGAAAAACGTAACGAGACAACGGGTATCATGACAATCGTACAGAATGCTTAAGGGCAGATTTGGTGTTGGAGATTTAAGGAGTGGTTTGCTTGGAGAATGGTACCTACTCTTCGTGTGTTGCTATTGAGAGTACGGAGAGCCTTTATTTTCTCTCGCTGATGTATCCGAGTTGATACACGACCCGCTAATTGGCTCAAAAAGCTGACGGTTATCACATCTTGGAAATCAAATTTTAACTAGAACACCTTGTTCTTGTAATGTATTAGGTGGGTACCTGCACGTAATTTATTCATCGCTGATATCTGACTTCAAAAATCGATGATTTTTCTAAATTAATTAAGGGGCCATATTGGTACCGATGTTATTTTTATTTATTATCATTAATGTGATAATGTTATTTTATTTTTATATTGATTATATTATTCAATTGTGAATATCTCTTTTAAATTTACGGCCGGCGTGGTCTAGCGGTAAGGCTCTTGACTCGCAATCCGAAGGTCGCGGGATCGAATCCCGGCGTGGGCAAATACATTTTATTTGATTAATTTGTGTTTTCTATCTCGATCGAGACGGATATCGGGCGAGATCTCTTGTCAGATTTGTGTGATTTTCTAAGGCTGTTAAATGAATAAATAATCATGCTTACCTACTTGCATGAATTCGTGTTTAAAACGACCTAAACTAAAATACGTGACAGCTCACAGCTGAAAGTCTGACATCGGTCAAAAGAAAAGGTAAATAACAGCCATATAAAATCACACAAATCTGACGGCAGATCTCGGCCGAGAACTACCTCGTTCCCACAAAAGATATAGAATAGCTCGTCTGGTGAAAGATCACCATTCAGAATTGAAACGTTGCTTGAAATGGCTTTAGCCGTGTTTGGTGACCAGATCTGAATAGCAAGGTACTTCACTACCTTCCTCTTCCCCAACTCGTCGCCTTCCCCACTACCTTGAGCCTCAGAACATACCCCAATTGGGGATGCAATAGACTGGCTCCAGAAGGGAGCAGCTTGGGCTGCTGTGAGGTATTCATATAAAAAATATAGTTGTTTTCGGAAATTCATTCAAAAATATAAGACTTGTTAAAATAGCCCCGGAGAGCAAAAGATCAACAGTGTACAATAATAATTATGTGTTTTTGTCAAAAAATTATTTAGCCTAAATGAAATCATTAAAATTTTATTTATATTTTTTTATGTCTGCGGAATCAATTACAATTATTTTTTTTGCTTTGTACGTAATAAGAGGCTATTCAATTTTATTAGCATGAAACCTGTTTTGTTCTGCTTAAATTTCAAATATTCATAAAATTGCTAGACCTAAGTCACCGATGCCCAAAGTGTTGGTAAAAAAATATGTACAAGTGTGGTGTAGGTATAGGCAAAAGGTATAGAAGTCAAAAGTCAAATGTGATAGAAGCCCTGCGATCTGCGATGTTAATTGATCACGACAAACTTCTGAAGATTATAACATTATGCATACTATGTTGTTACAGGTAGGTACCTATGCCTGTATTACCAATAATACCAATGGATCTTGGTCACCTCCGTAGGTAGTATATCGATTATTCTCCTGTCCTGTGGTTACGTTGACAGCTATCCAAGTGAAATACAATGCGAACTTGCGATACACGGCCGCCGGTTAAATATCGGATACACGCTAAATCAATAGAACAAAGAAGAGAAAGTTCTATGTAGAACCTTACAACATAAAAGGAGAATAATGTATTATTATTGCAAATTTATAATTCGTGGTATAATGGCGACACGTTCAAATTATGCTGTCATAAAAATAATTGGCAAAATAAGCGCTTAAGTTCGTTCAACAATGATTTTTTTTTTTTTTTTTTATTTATTTATTTATCTATAATAAAATATATTTACAATGGTTTTATTTGTATGCCTGTCTCACTAGGGTATACCTGTGTCGAGACAGGCGTTTATTACGGCTTTGAATGATTTCTTGATAACATTACACATACATGAATAAAACATTAGATTTTTAGGAAAATCATTTAGGTTGTATATCAAATCCGATTGACATTTTGCGACATCAGCATTCTTGTAACAGTTCTCAAAAGCATTTATTTTGGCAATTGCTTTTAATAGAAAATTACTTTTTGAGACGGTGGTTTGGCCAGTCTATTGTAGAGCTGTTCCGGGCCGCAGTAAACAAAGTTCACATAGCCAAAATGATAGCCATTGTCCGTTGAACGGACAGGGCACGAGAAGAATAAGAAGAAAATTACTTAATGATTATTACGTATTGATGTAAGTAGGTACGAGTATCTATTTATTTATAATATGATGTTGTTTTGCGTGATAACAAAACACAAAGATTTTATCAACTATAAATCAGAAATCTGTTTGTTTGTCATCGAAAACGCGCTATGTTCTTTTTTCGCCTGTGTCTAGGTCAACGCATCTATTTTCGACTCGAAACATCATTGCTTTTACAACTTTTGGGATATACTTTCTACTATTAAAAAAGAAGAACCCAAACCATCTGCCTCGAATGTAAAAATACAATATTTCGCTGAAAATGTATCAAAACTCTTTAAAAAATATTTTCATATAAAGATATTTAGTTATTTGTCTGTTATTCCCATCTGCTCTCGTTGTTCTTCAAACAATTCCGCACCCTTTGACCTATCCAAACCAAATATTGCGTAGTTACTTTTTATGACCCAGCGCGAAACAAAAGCTTCCGTCCGACCCTCTACGCCCTTGGCTACCCCCCTCCCCCTCACCCATGCGTTTAAAATTTGCGTAAATAAACAATAGTAGTTAAATACTTACTTCCATAATTAATAATTTCTTTGATAAACGTATTTTCACACAATTTTTTATTTGTTTGAAAAAACATTAATGTCATTTTGGGATCTTCGGATTTCTGATGATTCTAAATTAAACCAAATTTCTAAAGTAAGTACACCACATAGTACACAGCTAGTAATAATATTTTTTCCAGTGCCTCAACCAACTTCTGAAAACCTTACAAATCTAAACCTTATAAACTAATCCCAGCCAGAGTTCGTACGCACATCATCAAGGGTCGTCATTTTCCTTCTCCTTCGCGCCTTATATCAAAATGAGGTAGTAAAAGATTTGTTTATTCGATTTATTTATCTATTAATTTTTTATACGCCAAAAGGAATTAAAGTTTTTATTGGTTCTAAGAAAGAATCCCAATGTTTTCAAACTATTGTTTTAATATGATTTATGTGATACCCAAACTCTAGTTTTTCAACAAATATAACTCCGACTCGGAGGTCTCTAATTTTGCTTCATATCTCCAGTTTTACATTCTTTATCGCGCAATTGAATAGTATTGTAATTTATTTCGACAGAAAGTTATTGATTTACATTTGTTAAAATTTAGAAATAAGTTGTTAGTTGCACACCAATCGTACAGTTTATTTAATTTGGTTGAAGCTTTTGGCAATCACTAAAATGATCAATTTCTTTGTACTTTTATGTCGTCAGCAAAGGGCACAAAATTTACATTCTTGAAACAGGATCTTATGTCATTCAAATAAATAGTACCTAAGAAGAGTAAAGGACCTGAAAGGCTACCTTGCGGTAATCCACTGGAGCTGTCTTTTTCACCTTTATAAATAATTTTCTTTCACTCACATAGCTAGCAAACCAAATTAGCAATTTATCCTGTATCCTAAGGCCTTTAGTGTGTGAAGAAATAATTTAAGTGTTATTTTATATGATATCAATAACCTTCGTGAAATCTGCATGTAAGAAATAGAACGATGATGTCACTTAAGACCACTTACTGGGACTGGTTGATGGTATTTTAGTCACGGTACAAGAATATGTTTCCTTATAAACAACCTTTGAGTACGGTAAATAATGCGGTTGTTTATCAGTTGTAGAAATTTTAATCCGCCTTTATTAGTAGGACCCTTTGTGAGTATATCTTATTTAGTTAATGATGCGAAGGGGAATAGGACGGAGGAACTCATTTCCAAAAAAAGGTTAAGCCAATAAGAATTATTTTTAGAAGGTTATTTTAATCACGCGACTGATTTTTGTACTTGTATGTGAATATTCTAAATAAACCAGTGTGCTTTAGACTTTAGACCACACGACTGAAGTAAAACTCCACTAACTTAAATCTCCCTATCAACTTCCGTTCGCCTCGCTCGATCACACTGTTCATAACCCTCTCGTCACGCATTCGCCAGCTTACTCCCCAAGTCAAGTGTCCGTAAAGAAGTTTTACTTCAAAAATGAGAGAAAAATACATACATAGAAGGAAAATCGCTTCCAAAACGGTGAAATTGCAAAAATTTGTATCTTTTAGCAAATATATTTGACACTATTTTTGTTTTGTTTGGAACTCAATTTTAAAAAATTAAAATAATTAATACAATAATGTAATATTAAATGTGATTACTTACCGCTTAAGAGTCCAAACTGCTCCCTGCTAACCGGAATCAGAGAGCCTGTGGCATCCCCAAAGGGAATACGTTGTGAAGCTAAAGGATATGGAGAGGAGAAGATGGATGGTATCTGCCGATTTAGACCTGGTTATCAAACACGGCTAAAGCCATTTTAAGGAATGTTTCAGTTCTGAATGGTAGTCTTTCACCGGGGCGATAATGTGAGCATTTGCCACTAATAATAATAATAATGCGATGTTTTTTTATCAGAAACAGATTCCGAAGGAAAAGCCCAAGTTGTTGTAATACCTACTGCAAAACAATCAGGAATGCTTGTTTTAGTGAAGTAAGTATTGTGCAAGTACAGATATTATGTAAGTACAGCCAAGACTGCTTGAAAGGGTGAACATTGTTTCCTTGGAACCAGTTTTTCATTTGTTCGGGTTCATGGAGGGAAATGATGATATTTACAAGCTGAAGAAAACAAAAGGGACCTACGTATCTAAATGCTAGTTTGAATATAAGTTTCTATTCTTGTTTTATGCTCCGTTTGCCCGCTGCACCGAGTATCTAGTGCAGGCGGCCGCCATTCCGTGAATGTCACCTTCTTTATTCTTTGCTCTTTACGCAGTACCTACCTGTAGACTCTCTTTTGGCGTCTTATGAGATGTAGAAATACGTCGCCTAGTTTTACGTAAAATGGTTGACACATTACGTTATGCTATCATTTATACGAGTATGTGGTCACGGGGTGCCCATGAAAGTCATAATTGACCAAATTTTCAGGAAAACAATTTTTTGTTGTGGTTGTGGTACGATAAAAGAAGCAGTAAAGTAATGTGTATTTTTGGCAGTAGTAGTTAAAAAGTTTATTATAGTATGCATTTATATATTTTTTCCACGCAGAACAATGACCTTGGAGGTTTTTCTAAGAAAAAGATATTTTGGAAAAAGTGGGGCACAGTGAGGCAAATATTTAAATGTATTAGGTATCTAATGATTAAACGGACCAGGAAAACATTTTATAAAAAACGCAATCCTAATTTCTAAGCCGGGATAGTCCACTAACTGAGTAACAGATCTATTATTCTATCTGAGGCGGGAATGGTTACCGCCGCCCCGGGAACCTTTATTGGATAACCAACATCTCTGCCATAGGTCACCCCAAATTGTTCGCTACGTTTGGTGATTTAGCAGGGGTGTCCGGGTTCATGGGGTGAGGTTTGTCCAGGTCTTGGATGACTAGGATACACTGAACCCCCGATTCCCACCCACCCCTTAAACCCCTTTCCTTCCCTCTCCTCTCCTTCCTTTCCCTAAAAAAAACCCACCACACAGCATCCCCAAAGATGACATAGGCCCTGAGGGAAATTATTTTCCTCAGGGCCTCCTGTGTGGAGCTCATGTAAAAAAAAAAAATTCATTGAGCTGTTTCCAGAACCGCAGTTTCTTCCGAATCGCATGTTGTTTGAATAATTATTTAAACACTCAGGCCTCGGGCTTAATTTGTCGGAAGGTCAATATATATTCTAAAATCTGTAAATATAAAAATCTCCTCCGAAACGGCTCGACCGATTTTTTATGAATTTTTTAATGTATATTTGTTGGGTATGAGAATAGGTCGTAAAGTATGGTTCATACCGCTAGGATATTAGTGTGAGGGCGTTTCTATCCAGATTTTTTTAATTTTTTTATTTTTATTTGGCATCAAAAAATACCTATGAACCCAAATTTTTACCCTCCTACCCCCAAACTCCCAATTTTAAATCGCGATTTTAGTATTTGAATGAACAAATTTTAACGCGTCGTTCGTATTTCAAACGGAACGAAACTGTAAACTCTGTTACTTCTTTCAGGTGATTTCAGACAAACACTTCCCGTCATTTCACGTTCAACGTACCTACGTTGATGAGATCAGCGTCTTATTTGTGTTGGCTAAAGACGGATTGCCAAAAAATATCGTACACTCAATTGCTCTTCGAAATTAATATTGCTTTTCTACATTTCATTTTCCTACTTTAGGATAAAAAATATATAACTTTTTTTCACTTTTATTAAACTTTTAAGAGATCAAACAATGGATATGTCTGTTACTTGAATGAAATTTATTTATTTAAAAATTATTAAAAACTTTATTTTAAACTTTTTTTATTTTTTTATTTATTTATTTATTTTAGCATATAAAATATAATATACATTTAGATAATGTAGTAATTTGCGTACATGTTCATTTTAAAATACGTTAATACCACTCTTCCATGGAAGCATTAGCTTGTGTCTGGAAGAGTAGTGTACATTTTTAATGCTATATTTAAGTTCTTAAATTACAATGTGAATGTAAAAAACAATAAGTTGTAAGTTTTGTGATATGTAATTAGTTGCTAAAAACAATACAAAATTTAACTTATTTGAAGAACAGAGTATCACTTGGAAACTGGGTTATAAGTAGTTGTTCTTGAGATTAGATTAGTCGGAAACTTTTTTTTTTATATTATCTTTAAAATATTTTTCAACAGTGTTTATTAATTGGATTTTATCATTAATTTTTCTAATTTCATCCGGTAATCGGTTGAAAATAAGTCTTCCTTGATAAGTATAATAATTTTGTGCAAAGGAAGTGTTTAATTTTGGGCATGAGAAAATATATTTATGTCTAGTACGGTTTTCAGTTATAAATTGATATTTTTCTTTTTCTTTTATAGTTTGAACAATGCATTTCTATTGTATAGATCTTTGAAAGATCGTACTTGGAATTCCTTAAATAATTGATCCGTTGGGTAGTCAGAAAGTTTTTTCAATATGATTTTAATTATTAGCCTCTGCACAACTTCAATTGGGGAAAGATTAGTTTTGTATGCGGATCCCCAGCTAATGATAGCATATTGTAAAGTTGATTGAACCAAAGCGTAATATATTAGATATAAGTTTTTTACAGATAAAAAATTTCTGATTCTTAAAAATATATAAATCAATTTTCTAATTTTTTTTACAACTTGACAAATTTGTTCCTTCCATTTGAAATTTTTATCGATAATGACTCCTAAATATTTGATTGTGTTTGTTGTTTTTAATATTGTGCAGTTTTGGATACAATAATTTTTACTATGTGTTTTGGAATTATCATGGATGATGATGTCAATGTTTTTAGGGGTATCATTTTTATCGGCGGTCATCGTCTACAGCGCCCCATTCCTCTTTCTGTCATAGATCCCATCCCCACAAACTTACAATACATTCGTTATTTTTTATTTAACAACCAAAATATTCACTAGAAATAATTTATATGGCAGAACAACGTTTTCCGGGTCACCTAGTATACAATAAAATCCAATTAAATGGAATATTTCTGAATGCATCCGAAAACTAAAAACTGTTTTTGAAGGGTGATGAAAAACGCTTTCAAATTTTATAACTCGGAATAGACTTGTGAAATACCAAAATTTTGAACGCAAATATAAAAAAAGTTTTAAAAATGGATCACCTTACGCTTTTAACAACACACATTATAATAACTAAACACACACACTAAACTAACTAACTAAAAAACTCACACACAGATATTTTACTAGGCAAACTTATTATAAACGTTTTTGTTAACTATTTTTCTGTCGTTTCCATTGATATATATAAATAGATGAGACAATAAGCGAATAAATTGGTTCAACGGATTTGAAGGTAGTACCTCCAATTCTCTATTTCACGCATTTAGTGGACCAAAAACCATCGTGTCGTGTTGGCCATTTGAAATACATCTAGCAAGCGTATGTGTAAAAGGCGTTCGTGCAATGTATGGAACGGACTATTCAGACTGTTGAACGTTCGAGTCCTTACTACGCTGTGCCCTCAGTCTAAGGACACCTGCATTCTTGTACATTTTTGCAGGTATATTTACATGGCGGCTCGCGCTTGGTATGGAGTCTATTGTAAGTCCCTTAAATGTTTCAATACCCGGCTTCAGAGCTCAGTTCAACTCGTTCTAGAACTCGCGACCGCGAATGGCACGATGTCATACTCGTAATTGAAACTTTGAATGCAATATTTTCCATCGCATTTTTTTTCTTTTATAGTAATTAAGGTGAATATAAAGATTTTTCTAAAAAATATTTGTATTAAGCGTAACCAGTGATTTCTAAAGTTTACCAAAAATAGGCGCTGCAACAGTAAAAAATAACTAGGTTGATTAATATAATTGATGAACTTTGATGTCGTTGTATGCGGCCCTCTACTTGAAATGTCTGTAAACCCCTGCTTTGCAATCGCTTCGCCCTTCGGACCACATGTTTCAGTTCGGTAGATAACGGAAAGTGTCGAACTATGCGTATGCCTCCGCATGCCTGATGCCCTCCCGTATGCCTCCGCAAGCCTGAGATGAACACGAATCTCGAAAATATTTGTAAGGCATGTCGCCTCTATTGTATATCTCTATGGTCGTTTCATGTAAAAATAATTAATAAATAATTCTTAAAGTATTTTTTTTTTAAATTGTGGTCGGAAACTTTGGTTTCGTAAAGGTGTACATTTTAATTATTTTGCGGTTAACTTTTAGATTTGAATATAAAGCGTGGTGTTTTCTCTTTCTAACACCGTTTAGATCATATTTCTAAACATGATAGATAATAAGGGAGACCTATATGAGTTGTTTCGAAAACCGAACAAATTAGTCTGAGGGGTTAATGCACCATTTCAATCTATGTCGGTTGGATAAAACCACTTCAATGCAGACAAATAAATCATCAATTAGATAAAAATTTACCTTATCTACATCATTAACGTAGTAATATTGATATCAATCCTTTTAGGAAAGGAGATAAATAACTCGTTCATTGACTGTTCAGAGCAGCATTACAATTTAACAGGGTTTATTAAATGTCGTGATAAGGTCACCCCCAACAACCTACAGGCTCTTCAAAGATCTGGTACTTCAAATCTGCGTCAATGGGCCGTATTCATAAAACTGAAGGATATCCTTGTAATTACAAGGTTTTGAGTTGAAGAAAAGGGTAGGAGTATAAGCATTTCCTTTTTTTCGTATTCATAATGATTACCTTATACTTGTAAGAGTATCCTCCGAGAACAAGTAAAAGGTTGTTGCCTTGTGACTGTGCCGCGGCAGGTTCTAACCAGTTTTCGATGGTTTGTTTGTTTTTTTAAAATATTTTTATTTAATGAAAAGAACATGATTTTATGAATTTCTACGCCAATGAAGAGTACTAGCTCTTGAGCTTGGCGTAGGAGTTATTTTACAACTAGTTCATTTATATAACATACATTTTACTTACAGTATACAATAAATATTAACTATATATAAATATAACATACATTTTACTTACAGTATACAATAAATATTAACTATATATAAATATAATATATAAACTACTATTTTTCACTTCTGTAACATACATTTTACTTAGTGTATTCAATAAATATTAACTATGTTGTGATGTTAATTTTTGATATGCTATGAATTGAAGTTATAACATTTTGATTGGTGTTGTTATGGTTGTTGATTTTTTTTTAAAGATTAATTTGACCTTTTTCTTGAATGATACGAAATCTGTTATTTTTTTAATTTCTTCGGGAAGACTATTAAAATATTTTATGCCTTTGTAAATATAATTGTTGTGCATTTGTTGTGTTGAAAATAGAGGAATTTGGAAGTTAAATTTATGCCTTAATGATGAGTTGAGTTTAAATTTTTTAGTTACATTTTCTTTGAATATTTGTAGTATTGAATCTTTTTTATAGAGGTCTTCAATTGTTGGTACTTCGAAAATTTTGAACAATGATGCTGAAGGGGGAATGTTGGTTGTTTTTTTAAAATTACTTTAATAATTAGTTTTTGTACCACTTTTACAGGACTTACAATTCTTTCATATGCACCTCCCCATCCAATGATTCCATACTGAATTAGTGATTGGACTAGTGCGTAATAGACTTTTTTTAGGTTGTTTAATTTGAGAATATTTCTTAATCTAATGAATATATAGATACATTTCCTAATGCGTTTAACAAGTTCACATATGTGTCTGTTCCATTTCATATGTTGGTCTACAATTACACCCAGGTACTTTATTTCAGTTGCATGGTTTAATATGGTACATGAATTATTACAGACATCTTTGTTACATTTTTTGATGTGTATAATTATATTAATGTTGGGATAAGATTGTTTATTTCCGGTATTTCTTTCTTATCGGTGTTATGAGTCTTTGAGTAGAGTACTTCGATCAGAGAAGATGTATTCATCAAGCAGCGATAGTGAAAGTACTGAAAAGGATAATGCTACAACCGAACTGCAGTTCTTAGTAGATAAAATTGCCAATGCCCCCTTGATTTTGGAAAAAATCTTTGTAATCACGGACACGTGTTGATGAACGCTGCTTGCAGTGTTTAATCTCTCTCAGTTCCACAACATCAGTCATCGACTGAGTCTGCTACTGATCACACTCGAAATTATTGAAGGATATCCTTTTTTATTTAGAGTAAAAGGTCACGTTTATGAATAACCAAATACTTTTTGTGAAGTATATGCTCATACTCTGTAAGTATAAGGTTTTACTCGGAATGTTATGAATGCTAGCTGAAGGATTTCCTTTATATTCTGCAAGTAAAGCAAAACCTTTTATATGAATACGGCCCATTATCAACGTTGATTGACACAGGATTCCCATGCGAAATTCTACGGATAAATCTTTCCAACATTATTTATTATTATTTCATATACCCAGGCTTCTATAAGATAAACAAAAATAATTACATTGTTTCCAAAGACGTATTGAATTAAAAAAAATATTAAATTCAACCAACGAAGCTCGTCCCGCATTATTTGACAGCTGTCAAGTTGTAGGTACCTACTGCGATGCCACGTGGCCAGCTGGTAAAATAAGATGTAGTAGGATGTAGGCAGGATGTAGGTGAGCTCTGCGTGAAGTGTGCGGTTGGTAGGTAATACATTTGTCGGTAGGTACCGCCGTATTGATCGCGAACAGCTGACGGACGATGGAGGCAGCAGAGGCAAGCGAAGGGGGGCGCCGCGACGCCCCAATATACGTCGACGTCGGCTGCGGGGCCCAACTTCCGACACTCATCTGATAATGAACACGTAGATCCTAGCTAGTGATAGCGGTTATCGTAAAAGGTATCATATGTCTTTATTTATAAAGATTTTATCAAGTTATATACCTATTACTTATTGATTTAGATTATATATGATGTGAATAAACGGCACAGAGTAATCAGAACGCTATCTGTCTTTTCTTGAAAGCTAATTTATTTCACTCGTTCGTTTTTTACGATAACCAACTGAGTCTTTTATTAAATATTTAATCTTATCATTTTTGTTATCGTCATTTCATATGCCCTATTTTGTGCATTTATTTTCAAAACCTAAGCTCTGATGGTTTGGACATATAGAGCAAAGTTTATCTGGAGAATTAGGCGAAATATTGCGCGAGCACGGTCAATAACTAATTGATTCAAAACATTCCGACAACCGCCACCATTTGGCAAAAGCTTGCAGAATTCAGCTTGCCCTCTCGGCTATCAGATATGATTTAGGTAACTATCAATATACACAAGTTTTTAAATAATGTCGTTCGTTATGCAAAATGATTGGCTTATGCTCAGAGGTAGACTAACGAAGCTCGTAGAATTGAAAGACGTCGTACGCACGATCAATTGAATCATTTTGAGCATGGAGAAATGGTAATCGGAAACTGTTCAGAATATCACGAGTTATGGCTAAAAACATCATTGACGAATGAACTCCCATTTTAGTGTCAAAAATTACATTCGGACTGCCGATGTATAATTAAAGTGCGTTTATTTCAATTCAACATCGCCAATTTATTCGAATGTACTTAGACGTTTTAACATGTTTAGCCATGTTTGATATTTGGGAATGCCAATCCATAGAAAATACCCACCAGTATTGCTATCGTAGGGCGATTTATTATTTATTTCATCCTGACTATCGACACGCCTAAAGAGCGCAACCGTGCTCGGGAAATCGATATAAAGTCATAGTCAGTTAAGCCTACTATCGACTATATTTTTAAGTTTGTTTAAGTATCGTTTTTGGCGTGATAGATCTCGAGCCAGATCACGCAATATAATGCATGGTGACCCGACAATTCGTCCTGCGACAATTCATCCGGCGACAGTTCATCCTGCGACAGTTCATCCGGCCGACAGTTCATCCTGCCGACAGTTCATCCCGCCGACAATTCATCCGGCGACAATTCATCCTGCCTGATCATTTAGAAGATTTTTATTAAGTAAGTATGCAAAGAGGATATACGGCCGTACAACCAAAATCGATATACTTATATCTGAAGGCATCTTGAGTGGAAATCCGCTGTAAAAATATTTTACTAACAATAATTTCGACTCTCCGAAGAAGCATGCGTGAATATCAAAATACGACATACTTATACGTGCAGTCGGCTTAGCAAAGAACGGTAAAGATTCCTACTTGCATCTAATATAACTTTTTTTATCTGAAATTAACACCATCTTTTTAGGGTGAATTGACTGATTTAAAAAAAAACACAAGAGTCCCAACCGTCTCGAGCCAGTGAGTGCCAATGGCATCCCCAATTTTGGTATGGTGTGATGCTGAAGCTAGTGGTGAGGGGAAGGAGATGTTGAAAACGTATCTTCCTGGCTATTCAGATCTAGTCACCAAACACGGCTAGGTTAGGTTAGGTTAGGTTAGGTTAGGTTAGGTCAGGTTAGGTTAGGTTAGGTTAGGTTAGGTTAGGTTCGGTTAGGTTAGGTTAGGTTGTACGGCCGTATATCCTCTTTGCATACTTACTTGAAGAAAAAATCTTCTAAATGATCAGGCAGGATGAATTGTCGCCGGACGAATTGTCGGCAGGATGAACTGTCGGCAGGATAAACTGTCGGCAGGATGAACTATCGCAGGATGAACTGTCGCCGGATGAATTGTCGCAGGATGAACTGTCATGGAACCATAATGCATACACATTACACATGACAGAAATTGTATTACGGAACAAGGAGTGCGTGCCATAATATGGTTGTTTTGTGATTATCTCTGCCTATTTTTCAGACGTGGGAAAGATGTGATAGTTATTTATTTTACTGCAAATATCGGTCAAAAAATAAAATAAATACTAGTGTTAAGCCTTCAAAATATCTAAACATCTGAATAACAATTTCCTAATAACAACATTCCCGTGTATTTTTAAATATATAAAGGCTTGACAAATTAATGATCGAAAATATCTTCAACTGCCTTCAAGTCGAGATTGCTATGAATTTGAATGTGGGCGAGCTTAGCCAAAGCAGCCGGAAGATTATAAGCAAGCCATATCCAGCCATTACTTTATGGTAATATTTACCTTATGGCCAAGGTCAGTAGATTCATTTTCCCACGGGCGGCGGCAGCACACCGTACTCTTTTGCAGATCCGAAGATAATGTGGAGGAGGTCACAACGATTACCTGAAAACCTGTTTCAAGGTTAATCCGTAATGTGAAAATATAAAACCGTCTAAAAGATTTCCTTAATAAATGTTTCTTGTGGGTTTTAATAAAGGATTAGCAAATTATATGCTAGATAAACTATGCATGTAGATTAAATAACTAAGCTGTACAAACTATTCAAACATTTCCAAAAATATTTATAAGACTTGATGCAACGTTTAAAAAAATTAAATATTTTGTGTGTTCGGCACAAGAGTCCCAACTGCCCAAAGCCATTGGGAGTAATACTGCGCGTTTTCATCCCGCGACAAAATATCCCCGACAAAATATCCTACGGACAAAACATCCTCCAACAAAATATCTACTAAAACCTAACCTAACCTTATTTTACATTTTACTAATTTTTTTAATAATAATTTATTGTCTTTACAGGATGTCTGTATTATTTTTGTCCCATTTCATATACTATTTTTGAACAATAATTTATTATTTTTATAGGATGTTTGTATTATTTTTGTCCCATTTTTTTGTTAAATTAGGTTAGGTTAGGTTTTAGAAAATATTTTATTGCGGGATATTTTGTCCGTAGGATATTTTGTTGGGGATATTTTGTCGGGGATATTTTGTCGGAGATATTTTGTCGGGGATATTTTGTCGGGATATTTTTTCGGGGATATTTTGTCTGGGATATTTTGTCGGGGATATTATGTCGGAGATATTTGTCGGGATATTTTTTCGGGGATATTTTGTCGCGTATATTTTGTCGGGGATGTTTTTCGGGTATATTTTGTCTGGGATATTTTGTCGCGGGTTGAAAAAAAGTCGCGGAACCATTGGGAGTATATACCTAATCCCAAATTGGGTGTGAATGAAATGAGTGGGAAGGGTAAGATTAACGAAGAGGACGCTTGGGAAATACCTGGCAGATCTGACCACTATATAATATATATGGCAAAAGCCATTTCAAGCAAGGTTGTTCTTTCACCAGGGTGATACTGAGAGAATCTATTTACACGGAACCCGCTTAAATTCTTTTACATAATGATATTATGTACTGAACCGGACCAGATAGCAGTAATTTATTTTATTTATTTAAGTATTAATCTTGAGTTCGCACACATCGTCGTGTGTGCTAATAATATAATTTGAGAAACATTATACGAGCAATAATGCGAATGCATTGGTCGCGTAATTTGAGTTGCCCAAACATCACAAGTATAGATTAGGAACATTGGTGTATTTTTATTCACTTTCGTTATTGTCACCGAAACTATTGTTTTTAGCGAAAAAGGGACAACAAATGCATGCGTTCGAAAAAATGTCTAATTTACCTAATGAGCGCTTCTATAATTCCTTATCTCCATAATGCGGCAGCTCTTTCTTATACATTAAATAATGGTGAGACAAAGATGAGACACACAAAATATGTGTGACTGATTCCTCCAAAGTACTGCTTTTTCCTTGCGTTTCATTTTCTTTATACGTATCAGGGAGATGTATGATAATAATTGTATGTTTCCTTTGGGGGATGCAGACATACGTTCGCCGTTTGTCTCATTTTCGACTGTTGTTATTTAGTGTGTAAGAAAGAACTGCAGCATTTATGTTTAAGAAAGCCCCGAAAAAGGGCGTTAATTATTAAATAAATTAATTAATAAGAACAGAAGCAAAACCATCAGCGCTTGACATTTGATTTTTTTTTAATTTTTGGAAATCACTGTCTTAAATATTATCCTTGTAACTATATTCCATACTTTCAAAATTATCGTCTCGGATAGTAGTATTGTAGTGGTCTACGGAGACGTCACGGTGCGGTGTATGAAAGAGATTCAAGAAAATGATAACTTTTTTACTTTGGAGGATTCATACCGAACATTGCGTATCTCATCTTTTGAAAGAGCTGGAGCATTATAGCTATAAGAACTAGATAAGAAACGTATGTGTATTGTCACAGTATCGTAACCGTGAATCGTCACGTTAATGATAAAAGCGTTCAATAAAAAATTTCACTTTGAATTTTCTTTTCTGAGGTCGAATTAGTTTAAAATATGCTGTTTGCAAGCAACGCACCTGTGTGAGTACCGAATTCGTGTAAACTCTAGTATTTATTTTTCAAGTATCACTCCCTTCATTACATTACCTTCAGATTATTGAAAGATAGATAATGATTTACGGAGAATTGTAAAACTAACGACAGTTTGTATTTTATTATCAAGGAAGGTGTTATCTGGACATAATATTCAGACAAAATGAAAACAGGTTATTTTATTTATCAATAAACTAGATGTGGGGAGCCCTCGCCTTTTTCCACGCAGTCGTGATCGTATTGATGTATCGTAATTATTAATAAATCTATCGGTTGTAAAAAAAAGTTTAAAAATAAAATATTTTATTTGGCCAACAGAATGGGGTCTGTTATAATAATTTACACATTTGATTAAATAATGTTAGAGGTTTATCGGTGTTATAGCTTTTTATCTAATTATTACAGAACTAGCTGACCCAGCCACTCGTTGCTGTGGCTAACGAAACACAACGCCATCTATTGAATGGTTACCCAACCTTTATAACCACCATAAATTAACTCACACCGCCATCTCCATACAAATCAAATCCACACCGCCCGCTTGCCAGTCCGCTCGTTCGCCACACGTAGACTTTTTTTCAGTTGTTTTTGAGTTTATCGCGAACAGACAGACGCGGCGGAGGACTTTAATTTATAATATGTAGAGATATAAGTTAGGAAATTAAAATGATAATACATAAATGTTTTAACAAGAGCGTACATAAAGGTTAACCTACTCGTCTTAAAGGGAGTACCACAAGGCATAGGTACACGAAGAACGCCGGTGCGTGGAATTTTTCACATTAAACCTAATTTTGGATTTCAGGCCAAAATATCCAACCATACCGCCTTTTTAAATCTGAAGGTTTAGCAAATATCTAATACGGATGTGAGGTACTTTTATTTATTTATGCTTTAAATTATAAAACATACGCCATTAAAGAGTTCGATTTTTGATGATTTCAGAGTCAATTTTGACAAATTCTTAAAATTAAAACAATTTTGTATTATAAAACCGCATACTCATCTTCGAACTGTAATTGTAATCGTTTGTAACCGTTGCAGTCCTGCAATGCAGGCAGGGTAATCAGGCTCTATAAAGGTCTACTACTGCAACCTGGGTTTCGGGCGCGGATGTGGCAGGGCGAGCGATGATAGATAGATGTATGAGAGAGCGAACAGTTTGTCAACACCCGGGTTTCGCCACCCGCTCTTTCGACTCAGGTAGTAGAAAGTAGTTGGGTGGAGCGTAATCGAGTTTCATATTTTGTGTCGCGAAAAGAGCGGGTCTTCGCGACCCGCTCGTGACGCCAGTGTGTCGTGAGCGACCCGGGTCGTGTAAAACGAGCGATCGACCCAGGACTACTACAAAGGTCCTATCCAGGCTCTATAAAGGTCGCCGGGAGTCGAATGGCAAAATATAACGGTTACGGTTACGGTTACAACTCTCAGGTAAGTACGCGGCTTTTTGCATTATAATATTGTAACGGACGTGTTGCTCTCCCTCATTGTTAAATTATAAAATGTCTAGCTGTGTACAATGCCCCGGTGCAACCAATAAAGCTTGTGTGCCAAGTTTGCACCGGGAGCCATTCTAGCCTCCTATATTTCTCTATGTTATATGTTATACCCCTGAGAAGGGCCATTTTTTCCTGCTCCAAAGGATCAAAGGATCGGTTCCCGCTCCGAAGGATCGGTTCCTGCTCCGAAGGATCGGTTCCTGCTCCGAAGGATCGGTTCCTGCTCCAAAGGATGGGCCCCTTGGCGGCCCTTTTTAGGGCCTTTTTTCGTCCTGGCCACGAAGTTCAATAATACCGTGCCGCCAGCAACGATCTTTTTCAAAACACATTTTTTCAATTTTAAATGTCTTTTTCTTAATACACAGATGCCCTGGTGACACAAGTAAAAACTTGGTTACTAAGTTGCCACCAGGAGACATCCTAAACTTATTATTTCATCGCCTTCAGGGCTATTTTTCCGGCTACAAAGCCAAAAAAACCAATTTGGGCGTCCCTATTAAGGGCCTTTATATTGGTCAAAAATACACCATATTTTAATATAACTTCGTTTAAACACCCCGTAGGACGCTGAAACTAAGACGTTTCAGTGCAGAGTCCTACGGGGCATCCAAAGAGACATAAATAAACATTGTAACTCTTAAACTGCCAACGCTATATGCTTTTGCGCACAAATTTTGTACTTGGAAAATTTCCGATCAAAAAACAGTCTTTTTCCATTTTAAAAATCCAGGAACCTCGTAAGACGACGAGACAAACCGGTTTCGGTAGCCAGTCTTACGAGGAACCTGGGGAAAATACTAACTTCTTCACATCACTTTGCAAACTTAAATTAAACTCAAATACCTACCAACAAATGGTAAACATTTCCAAAATTGTTCCTAAATTCATTAAACTAAAAATCTACGGGTAAAGAATACCCGTACATACATGTTAGAATTAAGAAATACTTTATAAAAACTATGTTATAACCTGTAGAATTATTATTAAATAATGATTTTAATCGACCACTTTCTTGAGCGACACAAGCAAAATGAAGTGCGACAAGAAAGTCGGCGTATTTATACTTACGGGCGAGGTCCAACCTCCCACCCCATAAATGTACCACGTGATCACCTTTTTGCCCAGATTAGGGTATAAAAGGGCGCGTATTTTCCAAATAAAATTAGTTATTCTTCAACAGTCAACAAGTCTTGTTATTTACTCTACAAGTGGTCCAGACACCTACCTCTGGAAGTCTGCGACCTGCTGCTAGCTGCTGCCTCCTGCCGAAGTTCTGCCTGAACGAGAACCCGGTGCCTACCGCTGCAGTCGGCCCTGACTCTGGGCACTGCAAGGCACCGCTCAGGCAGAAACAAGGCGCATCCAGGGCCATACCACTGGATGTAGGGAGGCCAGCCTACTACAATCACCATCATCAGCGTGAGCTAGTGGAAGGCGTGCACAAAACCGGTGCCCCTTATTTTACAGTCTTGTAAAGGCTTGATACGTCTGTTACAAGTGGTCCTTCGAGCCGGATCTGCTGCACGCCTGACACGCCACGCCTGATGCCACGTCATGCCTGAGATACCACGCCTGACGCCGCGCTGACGCTACGCCTGACGCCACGCCCGATGCCATGCCTCATGCCAGGACTGACGCCACGCCTCATGCCAGGACTGACGCCACGCCCCATGTCAGGGCTGATGCCACGCCTGATGCCATGGCCCATGTCAGGGCCGATGCCACGCCTGATGCCACATCACGCCTGATGCCACATCACGCCTGATGCCATGCATACACAAGCTCTTGACACGCCTAGCTCTACAAGGGAGATGGCGCGCTCAGCAGAAAATAGCCACCACGAGCAAGCACTGCCCTCTACATCTACTGAGGACATGGTGCGAAAACTACGACGAGAGCTGCGCCGTCAGCAGCAACTTATTGACCTGCTGACGGAAACCCTGCAACCACAACAGCATGGAGCAAAAGGGCCGGCACAAAAAAGTGCGACGGGGCCCGCTCTACCTCATCCTACAGGACTGACGCAGCGTGGAGCAAAAGGGCCGGCACAAAAAAGTGCGACGGGGCCCGCTCTACCTCATCCTGCAGGACTGACACCGCGTGGAGCAAAAGGGCCGGCACAAAAAAGTGCGACAGGGCCCGCTCTACCGCATGCTGCTACAGGGTTGCCACAACATGACGCTTCAGGGTTGGCACGTGATAGCCAAGCCCCGCAGCCAAGCAGCCATGACTCAACATGGATGCAGCCTCGTCATGCTTCAGGGCCGGCACGAGATAGCCGAGCCCCGCAGCCAAGCAGCCATGGACAACCACCATGGATGCAGCCTCATGACGCTTCAGGGTTGGCACGCGATAGCCAAGCCCCGCAGCCAAGCAGCCATGACTCAACATGGATGCAGCCTCATCATGCTTCAGGGCCGGCACGAGATAGCCGAGCCCCGCAGCCAAGCAACCAAGGCAGTCCAAGATGGATACAACCTGGTCCTGCCGGCCCCGTACCGCCCGCACCTCTGGTGGACCAGAGGCCGCGTACCGCCGTACGAGAGATGCCCGTTGGACCTGTGCCTCTGGTGGACCAGAGGTACGCCTTGCCGGCGCAGCTAGGGCCTGAAGACCCTCCGCCGCCGCCCCCTCACTACAAAGGGGATCCAACATGGATACAACCTGGTCCTGCCGGCCCCGTACCGCCCGCACCTCTGGTGGACCAGAGGCCGCGTACCGCCGTACGAGAGATGCCTGTCGGACCTGTGCCTCTGGTGAACCAGAGGTACGCCTCGCCGGCGCAGCTAGGACCTGAAGGCCCTCCGCCGCCGCCCCTCAACTATGGCAGCAGTCTCCGACGGATGCCGCCTGGACCTTCCGGCCCCGTACCGCCCGCACCTCTGGTGGACCAGAGGCCGCGTACCGCCGTACGTGAGATGCCCGTTGGACCGGTGCCTCTGGTAGACCAGAGGTACGCCTCGCTGACGCAGCCAGGGCCTGGAGCCCCCCTGCCGCAGCCCCTCAACTACTATGGCAGCAGTCCCCGATGGATGCCGCCTGGACCTTCCGGCCCCGTACCGCCCGCACCTCTGGTGGACCAGAGGCCGCGTACCGCCGTACGAGAGATGCCTGTCGGACCTGTGCCTCTGGTGGACCAGAGGTACGCCTCACCGGCGCAGCCAGGGCCTGAGAGCCCTCCGCCGCCGCCCCCTCATCACAATGAGGGTCAAGGATGGATGCAGCATGGCCCTTCCGGCCCCGTACCGCCCGCACCTCTGGTGGAGCAGAGGCCGCGTACCGCCGTACGAGAGACGCCCGTTGGACCTGTACCTCTGGTGGACCAGAGGTACGCCTTGCCGGCGCAGCCAGGGCCTGGAGGCCCCCTGCCGCCGCCCCCTTACTACAACGTTGAGGGACCATCATCACACGCCCAGTGGACACCACCTGGGCCATCACAGCCAGTACCGCTGCACAAACAGCAGTACCGACTACCAGCAGCAGCAGCAGCTCCTGCCCAACCTGGTCCTGCCGGCCCCGTACCGCCCGTACCTCCGCTCGAACAGAGGTACCGAGAAGCCGTACGTGAAGAGCCTGCCGAACCTGTACCTCTGGTGGACCAGAGGTATGCACCACCAGCAGCAGCAGAGCCTGCCCAAGCTGGTGCAGTCCTTGAGCCAACCGAACGCTCAGTTCCGGACCAAGGAGAACCTTGGCGACTCCAGGAAATTTGGATGCAGCCTGGACCATCCGGCCCCGTGCCGCCCGTACCTCTGCTCGACAAGAGGCAACGTGAAGCCGCACCGGAGAAGCCCGTTGGACCATATGCATCACTGGCGCAGCTAGGGCCTAAAGACCCTCCGCCGCCGCCCCCTTCCTACAACCCAGGAAGAGCCAGTTTTGCGGCCCCATTAAGGGCCAGTTTTGCGGCCCCATTAAGGGCCAGTTCTGCGGCCCCATTAAGGGCCAGTTTTGCGGCCCCAAGAAGGGCCAGTTTTGCGGCCCCGAGAAGGGCCAGTTTCGTGACACCGGACCCTGCCGGATCCGCACCACTGCCGGAGCAGTTGTACTCACTGCCGTCTGGACCTTCTGGCCCCGGACCGCCCCTACCCCTGCTTTATCAGAGGCAGCCAGCCGACCAGCAGAGAGCATCTGCCGGATCCGCACCGCTGCCAGAGCAGTGGGATTTGTTGCCACCTGGACCTTCTGGCCCCGGGCCGCCCTCACCCGGGCTCCACCGGACAGCCAGCTCTGCACAGTCAGCCGATCAGCAGAGAGCATCTGCTGGATCCGTACCTCTGCGCGAACAGAGATACCTAGCACTGGCCCAGATGGATGACCAACCACATTCCGCTGTCATAACAGTGGTTTTCCTCATCGGCGCAGCAAAGACGAGCCCGCCCTGCCCCAGCAGTATCACTACCACGTTCGTGATGCTTGTTATCGGCGCAGCGAAGACGAGCCCGTCCTGCCCCAGCAGTATCACTACCACGTCAGTGGTACTCATCATTACCGCAGCGAAGACGAGCCCGCCCTGCCCCAGCAGTATCACTACCACATTCGTTATACCTGTTACCGGCGCAGCGAAGACGAGCCCGCCCTGCCCCAGCAATGCCACCATCAAAGAAGTGGCGCTCTTCACACGGGGGGAGCCAATCAACCCCAGCAAAAGGAAAAATTTGCTGGCTATCATGGACCCCGTGATGCTCCACATCAGCCGACCACACGGCCGAGTCCTGGACGACACCCCCGCCGCAGATGGCCGAGAGAGGACAGCCCGAATCCAGACGAGCCCCGCAGTCTACACCCGACCTGCCGTGAAGCCCGCTGGGATCCTGTCGTTCCCGCCTATGCAGCTTCGCCTACTCATCGTTCGACACGTCCTGATGACTAGTGCAGACAAGCAGCACGGGGGGAGTGTAACGGACGTGTTGCTCTCCCTCATTGTTAAATTATAAAATGTCTAGCTATGTACAATGCCCCGGTGCAACCAATAAAGCTTGTGTGCCAAGTTTGCACCGGGAGCCATTCTAGCCTCCTATATTTCTCTATGTTATATGTTATACCCCTGAGAAGGGCCATTTTTTCCTGCTCCAAAGGATCAAAGGATCGTTTCCTGCTCCAAAGGATCGTTTCCTGCTCCAAAGGATCGGTTCCTGCTCCGAAGGATCGGTTCCTGCTCCGAAGGATCGGTTCCTGCTCCGAAGGATCGGTTCCTGCTCCAAAGGATGGGCCCCTTGGCGGCCCTTTTTAGGGCCTTTTTTCGTCCTGGCCACGAAGTTCAATAATACCGTGCCGCCAGCAACGATCTTTTTCAAAACACATTTTTTCAATTTTAAATGTCTTTTTCTTAATACACAGATGCCCTGGTGACACAAGTAAAAACTTGGTTACCAAGTTGCCACCAGGAGACATCCTAAACTTATTATTTCATCGCCTTCAGGGCTATTTTTCCGGCTACAAAGCCAAAAAAACCAATTTGGGCGTCCCTATTAAGGGCCTTTATATTGGTCAAAAATACACCATATTTTAATATAACTTCGTTTAAACACCCCGTAGGACGCTGAAACTAAGACGTTTCAGTGCAGAGTCCTACGGGGCATCCAAAGAGACATAAATAAACATTGTAACTCTTAAACTGCCAACGCTATATGCTTTTGCGCACAAATTTTGTACTTGGAAAATTTCCGATCAAAAAACAGTCTTTTTCCATTTTAAAAATCCAGGAACCTCGTAAGACGACGAGACAAACCGGTTTCGGTAGCCAGTCTTACGAGGAACCTGGGGAAAATACTAACTTCTTCACATCACTTTGCAAACTTAAATTAAACTCAAATACCTACCAACAAATGGTAAACATTTCCAAAATTGTTCCTAAATTCATTAAACTAAAAATCTACGGGTAAAGAATACCCGTACATACATGTTAGAATTAAGAAATACTTTATAAAAACTATGTTATAACCTGTAGAATTATTATTAAATAATGATTTTAATCGACCACTTTCTTGAGCGACACAAGCAAAATGAAGTGCGACAAGAAAGTCGGCGTATTTATACTTACGGGCGAGGTCCAACCTCCCACCCCATAAATGTACCACGTGATCACCTTTTTGCCCAGATTAGGGTATAAAAGGGCGCGTATTTTCCAAATAAAATTAGTTATTCTTCAACAGTCAACAAGTCTTGTTATTTACTCTACAAGTGGTCCAGACACCTACCTCTGGAAGTCTGCGACCTGCTGCTAGCTGCTGCCTCCTGCCGAAGTTCTGCCTGAACGAGAACCCGGTGCCTACCGCTGCAGTCGGCCCTGACTCTGGGCACTGCAAGGCACCGCTCAGGCAGAAACAAGGCGCATCCAGGGCCATACCACTGGATGTAGGGAGGCCAGCCTACTACAATCACCATCATCAGCGTGAGCTAGTGGAAGGCGTGCACAAAACCGGTGCCCCTTATTTTACAGTCTTGTAAAGGCTTGATACGTCTGTTACAAATATTATTACCCTAAAATGAACACATTCTTACATTAGTTTCAAATGATTTTTCCACGGATTTTTTTTTTACATGAGCTCCACACAGGAGGCATAGGCCCTGAGGGAATTTATTTTCCTGTGAAATTATTGCTGTGTGGAGGGTTTTTTTTAGGAAATGGAAGGAGAGGAGAGTTCTGGGAAGGAAAAGGGTTTAAGGGGTGGGTAGGAATCTGGGGTTCGGTGTATCCTGGTCATCCAAGACCCGGACAAACCTCACCCCATGAACCCGCGCACCCCTGCTAAATCACCAAACGTAGCAAACTTGGGGTGACCTATGGCAGAGGTGTTGGTTATCCAATAAAGATTCCCGGGGCGGCGGTACCCATTCCCGCCTCCCAAATTGCTATATGGATAAAAGCTCAGCGTGAAAATAAAAAAAGCGCTTAAAATAGTTGCGTCGACCTTGAAATTCTGAAAAAAAAATTCACTTGCGGTAGAAGTGAAACCTTCAGAAAACTAAAGTAGACAAGAGTGGGGAGAATACGAAACACTTTTTTTATCAATGTGAAGGATGATTTTTTCCATACTTTTTGTCGTCAAATTTCAGCGCACCTTTTCCTATAAATTTAATCAATTTGTGTATTTTCTTTTGTATTCAATGTATTATTTAAGAACTAATTTATAACGAATAAGTAATAACTAATAGCATTTATGTACACTCCCCTTCCATACACAAGCAAATGCTTATAACTAATAAGTAATAACTAATAGCATTTATGTACACTCCCCTTCCATTCACAAGCAAATGCTTATAACTAATAAGTAATAACTAATAGCATTTATGTACACTCCCCTTCCATACACAAGCAAATGCTTATAACTAATAAGTAATAACTAATAGCATTTATGTACACTCCCCTTCCATACACAAGCAAATGCTTTTAACGGAAGGGTAGTAAAAAAAACCTGAGATGTAAAAGTATCATGTAAATACCATGTAAACCTTATTATTAAAAATAAAAAATAAATATATTAAAACAAAAACAAAAAATTCTTTGCCTATTCATTTTGGAGTGGTTTAAAGATTGGATATAAATATTTTTTTATTTTTTATTTATCTATAAAAAGTACATGTACATTGGGGTTTTTTTATGCCTGTCCCACTAGGATAGACCTGTGTCGAGGCAGGCGTACGTAATGATTTTACAAAAATAAAAACGTTTATTTTTTCTGGATTTAATAGAATTCGATCCTTGGTGTTTTGAAAACGAGTGTGCTTTAGACCACACGACTGAAGTAAAACTTCACTAACTTATGAAAGAACATATGACATTGACATTGACATTGACATTGACATTGACATTGACATTGACATTGACATTGGAGTGACATACGACATTGGGGTGACCTACGACCTGGGGGTGATCTACTATTTTGGGGTGACCTATGACCTTACCTACGACCTAGGGGTGACATACGACCTTGGGGTGACCATCCTTATCCTTATCACTCCCCAAGACAAGCGTGCGTAAGGGCCCGACCGTTCGCCTCGCCATAGATTACCGTTCGCATCCCACTTTTCGTAACACATCACCACTTTTCGTAATACATCACCACTTTTTGTAACGCATTCACCAGCTTATACCGAGTCAAAAATTTTTGTGCCCTATTCACGAGTTTTTTTTTGAAAAAACTAAAACACACAACTTAGAACATATAACGATCTAAAAAGGCAGTCTTATAACAGTAACCATCATGCTTTAACCCACATATAAAAATAAACATCGTTACAATGGGAACCTTTAATTAACCGGTTCATTAATCTTAATTTGGCGTGTTTTAATGCGACGATAAACGCCTTCTTTATCACCGTCCGCAGCGAAATGGTGAACGCGATACATTGTTCAGACTGACTTTGAAATGCGTTCGTCTGCCCTCATTCCGAATATGGTGTTTTGTTGTAAGCACATAATACGCTTACGTACTCTGTGCTCGTATCATAAACGTTTCATTACTTCGATGTTACAGGTCAGTTCATCATTGAAGGTTTAACATGAATGGGAATTAGGAATTGGTTCTCAAATTTCGTAAGGGAACGTACTTCTGTATTTGAATATCTTTGGAACGTACCCATATTACGTGACCAACTTTTTGCAATTTTTAACCCCCCGCCCGGTGACCAAAAACCTAAGCCCCCCGCCGCTCATTTGTACCAAGCGTGGTATTTTGAAGACCCCCCCCCCCTGAACAGGTCACGTAGTATGGGTACGTTCTCTAACTTGTTTTAATTGAAAATTAAGTGGATTAGTTCAATGACATTATTTCTCAAAATAAAAATATTGCGGCGCACACATTGTACCTATGTTGCCCGTTCGGCGTAATAAGTGTATCTAGCTAGAAAGTACTTCTACTTACACTTACCACTGTACAGTACATGCTCAATCATACTTTTACTGAGAAGGGCGATCAATAATGTGCGTAGTTGAATATTTTTTAATAAACAGGGTCACTTTCATCATTGTCATTAAAAGTGATGGAAAAAATGCATAAATCGGTTATGTTGGGTTGAGTTATGGGCTGAGGCGGCCCTAGGGGTCCAGAATTGGAAGTTCATTTAAAAAAATGATATTATGATACAATATTAAATTAAATATTTTAGTATTCATTTGAAGATATCTCGCGAGTTTGAGAGTCAAATTCATCCACACACGTCAAATTACATTTAATATAGTAAATTATTTCATGCGACAAGCAAACATGCAAAATCAACTTACGTTCATCAAACTATCTCTTTCAAACCATAATATTCGGCAAGTTCTCTTTCCCTCACGGCAATGACCCAAACTGTCTTCAGTCTTCAGTATCCGAAAACTTTTTACTAAGCGACATAGTGCCATCTCGTTTATTGTGTGGTGCGTAAAGAGACAGAAGATATGATATCGGGGCATTTCATAATTTGGCCCAGCCAATCATGGTGCGTGGGAAAGGAAGCTTCCATTTAAGATGTTAGATGTCACTGCTTGGTGCTGACGGCTATCTCGCGGTGCATTTCTAATACATTAGAATAATACCAGTTGTTTTAATTTGCTTAATATTTAATAATAATATTATGTTTTACTGTCATATTATAATTTTGGGATGTTTTTGACCAACTGACCTGAGGGAAGGACCGTCACTAGTTATGGGCTATTTTTTAAATCAAAATTAATAAATTACTTAGTTTTAACCACTTTTATTGTTTTAAAAAACCAACGTGTTTCGTAAGTATTGCTTACTTCATCATCAGTAAGTTATAGTTTAATTAAATTACTTCATCAGTAAGCAATAGTTTTAATTAAATAAGGTAAACCCCGATGAAGTAAGCAATGATGCTTCCGAAACATGTTATTTTTTACGATAAAAGTGGTTAAACTAAGTATTTTGTTAATTTTTAATTAAAATTGTGCCACAGAATACGTTTTCAGTGTTTAAAGGAGTATTTTAATTTTTTTCATTACTTTTAATGACTTTTCATTAAGCATATTTTCAGTTCTTTTGGATTATCATGTTATGATTAATTTTATTTGTTAGTAAACTAACCTAACCTAACCCTCCTCTCCCTGTATCCCTCCCTTCCCCACTACCTTCAGCCTCACAGCGTACCCCAATTGGAGGTACTATAGTTCCAGTCTTCGGACAGTTGGGGTTTGGGAGCAGTTGAGACTCTTGTACAGTATTCACATTAAAAAATGTTCAATCACACTCAAATAAATTTTTAACTTTAAATTCTTTTATCGAAATCCAAATGGATGAAATCCAATAGAATGAAAACAAATTTCCTTATTCAAGACTTTTTTATTGCACGGAGTTTTATTGCACGGAGGAGAGCTTTTTGCAAATTTTATCGCCCATTTGGGAGAGTTTCACGTTTTAAAGCTCTGCACAGGTATAACCATATTAAAACGAACTTTCTAACCATATTAACGTTAAATAAATATTTTATATTATTTTGTCTTATTTTATATTATAAGTCTTTAGTTAATGTTCGATATTAGGTTTGAAGAAATTGCCAATATCAAGTTTCATGAAACAACTAAGCATATATATTTTTTTAATTTTACGAATCTTTGTTTTATTTTTATCCGTCAATACTGCACAAGAGTTCCTACTGCTTCCAACTGTCCAGAGCCAGTGGGACTATGGCATCCCTGATTAGGGTATGTTGTGAAGCTGAAGGGCGTGGGAAAGGGAAGGATGGAGAAAGGAGCCGGGTTGAAGATGAGGAAGGAAGGATCAGGTCAGGTAGTTCCTACTGCTTCCAACTGTCCAGAGCCAGTGGGACTATGGCATCCCTGATTAGGGTATGATGTGAAGCTGAAGGGCGTGGGAAAGGGAAGGATGGAGAAAGGAGCCGGGTTGAAGATGAGGAAGGAAGGATCAGGTCAGGTACCTGGCTATTTAGATCTGGTCACCAAATACGGCTAAAGCCATTTCAAGCAACGCGCTAAATTGTCGATTCTGAATTGTTGTATATCATCAGTATGATATTGACAGTATCTATAACTTTTGAAAGTATTAATAAAGTGTGCATAATAAAATCATTTTTTAAACCTTTCTCCAATTTCATAAAAGATAAAACGCACAAAATTGATTTAATTGTACTTTATTAATACGATGGAGTTTCACCGAGAATTAAAAACAAATAAAAAAAATTCGAGAGTTAACACGCGGTAGAAGTAAAACTTTACCAACACAATCTCAAACTATGAAGAACAAGGCGCCTTGAAAAGTGTCATAATCAAAGCGCAGTAAGCAGGCCAATGAGCGCAGACCTCACGTCGTTTCCGTTTTATATCTCAACCAATAGGAGCCTTATAGGAGTATAATTCTTCGCAGGTGCTGTATGCGTTATATCCGTTTCATCCGAATTCCGAACCGCTGACGGGGCTAAGAAAGTTTCACTTCAAAAATACCCTTATGAAAGTATTTATTTCTTGATCTAGTGATACCATTCTTTCGAGCTTTGTAGGTTACAGCCAAGGGGAAAAGAATGGTGCTAGATATAATCAACATCGCGTGCTCGAATCCCCTTTAAATACCATAATGGATTGGTGTACCGCTCCCAGCCGTGTACATACATAACATAGGAAACCTATAATACCCGTACTGACCAGTAAAAAAATCGATAATACACTCCGGGGTGCCAGAGTGGTCAGTCGGTACAGCTTCAATAGTTAATTGTATGAAAGCATTAGACATCAATGCAGCTGTTAATCAATCAGCTGATAGTGAAATGCTGATTCTAACTGGAAGTGAAATCATTTCCAGAGCTCTGTATAAGGCCTTTACATACTTGGCATTAGTCACGAACCTGTGACAGTGAAAATGCTCACTAAGGAACTATGTTTAAATGTCAGATAAGTTTTAAGATTTTCACGGCCAAAAGCATTTTCGTTATTTGTTTTTGGGGTGTTATGCCGTGTTGCGCTACCTCCTTCTTTAGCCAATATTTCGGACATCGTTGCAGTGTCCATCATCAGGGCAGATCCGGTAGATGTGTAATTTTTAGCGATACCGTGTCGCCAGCACCACTAACTTTCACCAGTACAAAATACTCGTGACAAGCATAGGCGTCATCGCCGCGGAACGGAATAGAAAGTTCATTAAAACGTGGATTTCTATTCCGTTCCGCGGCGATGACGCCAATGCTTGTCACGAGTATTTTGTACTGGTGAAAGTTAGTGGTGCTGGCGACACGGTATCGCTTCGAAGTAAATAAGCACACACTTCACGACTAAAAATTACACATCTACCGGATCTGCCGGATCTGCCCTAATGATGGATACTGCAACGATCTCCGAAACGTTGGCAAAAGAAGGAGGTAGCGCAACACGGCATAACACCCCAAAAACAAATAACGAGTATGTGTTTGGAGGAGATTATAGGAAGCTGTTTCGTACTCATATCATAAATGATAAAATCATTGCAACAAACAAAATAGCAAATAAATATTTTTCCCTTTCTTAAGGACATTGGGAATCGACTTCGAGAACAGTACCCTATTTTTTTTCAACATGCTAAGTCAGTTGTTAGTCGTTTTGTTTGGTCATGTTAAAATTCGTTACGCTCAGCTAACGAGGAAATTAGCAAATATGCCATTAGGCAAGATTAGCAACATTAGCACTAGAGGAATCGATTATATTAGGTATTCAATAATTTACTCACTACTTAGATGTAGATATGTATTGGCTGTACGGAGAAATCCCGTTTTTTAACATTTGCAATAATATGGTAATTCAATAATAATTTATTTAAATCTTCAATCAAATCTGTTTATTTAAATTTTCATACAGCAAAATGAAATACCTAAGCAAACCTAAAGTTTTTTTTTGCCAATATATTTTTTTCAGTTTTGGTTTTACGACATTTCAAATAATATCATCGTTAAAAAGCAGCAATTATTTTCTAATAAAATAGTGCTTTTCATTGCAAGTGTCTGTGAACTGTGTTAACAGAAGCAAAAACAAATCAACATAACCAAACATTGTCAAGCAGTGATTAGTTCCAAATACTTCAACGTTTCACAATGGATGTGCAAAATTTCATCTCCAAAGCAGAAGTAGCAGTCAATGCCCTAAATAAGGTACTTTTTGATCCAGCCAACAAATTTAATAAGGATCAAATTTCTAAAATTTCTCCAATTGCATGTGAAATTTTAAACGCCATAAGTAGCATGTCTTCAGCTGTAGCATCCAAAACTGCTAGCTTAGAAGGTGAACTGCGTGCATACAAGGATATAAGAGCAAATTCTTCTCAAAATAACTTCGGTATTTGCGAGGCGATTTCGGAAATGAATGAGCAACAAGTGCGCTCCAAAAATATTATTATTTGCAATGTGCCTGAAAGTATTAAAACGACAGAAGTCAGCAGAATCTTGGATGACCAGGCAGCTGTCACCAGTATAATCAGTGAAATCGACAAATCAGCAAATGAAAATATTTCAAAATTTTATAGAATTGGAAAATTATCAAATAGCAAGCCTAGACCAATAAAAATCGAACTGGAAAACTCAATACAAACGAGAAATATTCTCAGCAAACGAGGTCTTCTTAGGAACAATGTCAGAATCTACCCCGACTCAACCCCGGCTCAACAAAAATTTCTAAAAGATCTGAGGGTTCAACTGGAAATACGAAAAGAAAATGGTGAAGATGTCACCATAAAATACATAAACTCCACTCCCAGAATTGTACCAAATCTGCCAAAAAACTAGCCAATTACAAAAATATCCAAGCAATTCCTCCTAACAATCGAACCAGAACTTTAAAAATTTATTACCAAAACGTCCGCGGACTGCGATCCAAACTCGATGACCTACGAGCAGCTCTACCTTCTCATCATCATGACATCATTATACTTACCGAAACCTGGCTAAACTCCGATATCAAGTCGACTGAACTCGGTCTTACTAATTACAAAATATTTCGTTGCGACAGAAACGTGAGATCAAGTTCCAAGTCAAGAGGTGGAGGAGTTTTAATTGCGATAAAACAGAAGTTGTCATCAAGAAAATTAACAACGAAACACAAAAACATTGAACATCTCTTTGTACAAGTAACGACTCCTCTCGAGAAAATTATATTTGGAACGGCCTATCTACCACCACTTTCTGACCCTCAAACATACAGAAACCACTGTGAAGACATCGAAACAATTTCCTCAAAATATTCTCACTCGAAAGTTGTTATCGTTGGAGATTATAACTTACCAAACCTAACATGGAAAGCAAACAACTGTGGTCTCATCACAAACGAAAGTGAAAACGATCGTGCACGTGAAGTTTTGGACATGGTAAACTTTCTAAACTTTCACCAACATAATTTTATATATAATAATAACAATCGCTTATTAGACTTAGCTTTATCAAACTATCCTAAAATATCTGTAGAACTCTCAAATGACCCACTCCTACCAATAGATAATCACCACCCTCCCCTATACATTAAATTAAATATTAAATGCCATAATGAAAGAATACCTGTACAAAGAGTCCTAAACTTTAAACGAGCCGACTTCGACTCCATTAACAGCGATCTCTCAAATACAGACTGGTCTTTTTTATCCGATGAAAACATTGATGAATCTATAGACCAACTTTATTTAAACTTTTCTAATACTATTGAATCCTATGTACCTTTTTATACACCGAGAAACTATACCTACCCGGTTTGGTTCTCACCAGAGCTTACAGCCTCTCTTCAGCAAAAAAAGAGTCAACACAAAAAATTCAAACACAGCAAATCCATAAGTGATTATATAATCTTTAGCGAAACCAGGAAAAAATGTAAAGATCTTTCCAAAAAATGTTACAAAAAGTATATAACCTCTATCGAGGAGACTGCCTTTAAATCCAAAAATCTTTGGAAATTTCTTAAAAAAATAAAAAATGAAAACACAGAATACCCGCCAATAATGCAAATGAACGGAACCAGTGTAAACAATACACAGGACATTGTAAACCTTTTTTCGGATTTCTTCAAAAATGTTTATGATGAAGAAACCCCAGATGACAAAATACCTGATTACAAATTTAGCAAGACTACACACTTAACGCATTGCCATATCACACAAAAACACTGCGAACAGAAATTACTTTCCTTAGACACTGACAAATCCACTGGCCCAGACAACATTCCACCAATATTCCTCAAAAAATGCTCTAATACATTATCTAAACCACTCACATTATTATTCAACCGTCTCTTGACCCTTGGACACTTTCCAGACCGCTGGAAATCTAGCTTCATTACACCTATCTACAAAAAAGGAGACGACACTAATATAGCCAATTATCGCCCCATTTGTATACAGTCAGTACTACCTAAGCTTTTTGAATCACTGGTCCTTGATGAAATCTATCCCAAATTAATAAAATTAATTGACCAAAAACAGCACGGTTTTATCAAAGGTAGATCTACCGCAACTAATTTAACAATATTTCAAAATTTCATAATACAATCTTTTGCAGAAAATAAACAAGTCGACTGCATATATACAGACTTTTCGAAGGCATTTGACAAAGTATCCCATAAACTACTAATCCAAAAACTATTTGCTCTAGGAATAAGGGATAACATGCTAAAATGGTTTACTAGCTATTTATTAAATCGTAAACTGTTTGTGAAAATAAAATCATGGATGTCGAAAGCTTTCTGGGCTACTAGTGGCCTACCACAAGGTAGTCACCTTGGCCCGGTTTCGTTCCTCATTTTCATCAATGATATAACCAATTGCTTCAACGATGTCGAGGTATTGCTCTTTGCTGATGACATCAAGCTATACAAGAAAATAACTTATGTAAATCATTGCCATATACTTCAGTCAAATATTAGTATGTTTAAAGATTGGTGCGTTCAAAATAATTTATTCTTAAATGTAGAAAAGTGCAAAACTTTGACTTTCTTCAGAAATAAAAATCCTGTTTTATTCGAATATTCCATCAATAACACAGCTTTAGAAAGAGTCACGGAAATGAGAGATCTTGGAATTATTTTGGATGAAAAACTAAGTTTCGCTAATCATATCCACCAAATTGTAAACAAAGGTATGAAAACACTAGGCTTCGTACTAAGAACAACCAAAAACTTTAATTCCATACAAGTCATTAAATTATTATATGTATCTCTAGTTAGAAGTCTAATGGAATATAACTCGGTAGTTTGGTCTCCATCTTACAAAATTCACATTAATAACATTGAGCGAATACAAAAAAAATTTCTGCGTTTTATAAATTTTAAATTAAATATCCCACTAGAAGACTTGAAATATAACTTATTATTAAATGTTTTAAAAATACACACACTAGAAGACAGACGTAAAATAAACGACTTAACATTTTTATTCAAAATACTTAACTCTAAATTTGACTGTTGCGAACTACTGCAACTCATAAACTTACGAATACCGACAGTAACTACACGACAAAATACACTATTCTACTGTAGCATTCATAAGCGGAACTACATTGCCCACTCTCCAATACAACGATTTCACACTATGGGAAATCAGTACTTAAGTGATATTGACATATTTGACATAAACTTGGCGAAATTTGTTGATCTTTTAAAAAACTTATTATTCCAAAACTATTCCTAAACCTATCTGTTTTTCTGAAAACCCTGTATTTTTGTATTTTTATGACTTGTGTGCTTTTTTATTAAATTTTATTTTTGTTATTCTGTATATGTTAAATAATCTGTCATGAATCATTTGTACTACCAAAATGTAAAAGCCCATTGGGCGTTAAATAAATAAATATTATCTTCTGGAATTTTTGATAATTACTAAATATATCTACAAATTTCGGTTGTCGGTGATGGGTGCGTTCAAGTTGTATTCCTGTGTAATGGTTAAAATGATTAAATTCCAATGAAACTTATAATTTTCAAAATTGATCCTGGTGTGTAAAGATTAAGTGTAATAATTAGACAAGCGATAAAGTAGGTACTTACTAAAAATATATTTTTAATTAATAATTCTTTATTTGAAATGTGTATTTCTTTTGCTTATATGTTTGACGGATTGTAGATTAAATAAAAGAGGGAAGATACGTTACCGACACTACGCGGTTTGTGTAACTGTTTAGTGGGCCGTTCATATAGCTATTTCATTCACACTCGTAGGTACATATTTTTTTTTTTTTTTTAATATAATCGGAGACGGTTTACATATATATAGTTCCCGAGAGCACTTAGGCCATAGACCCATTGTACTATCTCCCATTTTACCTCATTCCTTTGACAGTAATCCAGTCCCTTTTGTAAAGTTCACCAGGATTGTCATTCGAAATGAAGCTGTATCTTCTGGTCCGACAATGTGTCTTCCCAGGTCTCATTTCCCCTCTTCACTCCCCCTTGATTCCCTGAAGGCCCCACAACGGAAGAGGGCTTCATCTCTCCTCTCCACTCCTTAGTTCCCCGAAGGCTCCACGACGGAGAGTCCACCTCCCCTTGGTTCCCTAAAGGCCCCACAAGGGAAGAGTCTACCCCACCTTGGTTCCCCGAGGGCCCCAGGAGGGAAGAGAACTTCATCTCTCCTCCTTGGTTCCTTTAAGGCCCCACAGAGGGAGAGTTCACCAAGATGGCCTCATTTCTCCTCTTCACTCCTACATGGTTCCCCGAAGGCCCCACATGGGAAGAGGACATCATCTCTCCACTTCACTCCTCTTGGTTCCACAAAGGCCCCGCGCTGGAAGGGTGCCCTTCCCCTTGGTTCCTCGAAGGCCCCACAAGGGAAGAGTTCATGGAGGTGGCCTCAGCTCACCTCTCCACGGTTTCTCTTCTTAGTTCCTCCTACGGCCCCAGGAAGGAAATCCACAGAGGTGGCCTCAGCACTCCTAGGTTCCCAAAAGGCCCCTAGTTTTAGAATGGTCCAATTTGTTTTTTTTTGTCCCACGAGTTACCAGGGAAATAGAAGGTCCACTCCAGCAGAGCCCTGAGTGCTGGAGTGAGGTCTAAATACTCCGAGATGCGACCTTGTTTCTCGGAGGCACCGTTCGTGACGCTGTTCCCCAGGACATTCAGCCTGAGCACGGTAGCTCACACCTTGGCTTGGGATGGCTATTGCAGGTATGTGTTTTCTACTCCCTGAGCGATGGGTTCGCCACACTCCCTACGCTACTAGGTACATAGGTACACATTCTTTGAATGGCTTTCCTTTTCATAAGCGTTGCTAGATTTTTTCGATTTTCATGAATGTAAAATGTTTTTATTTCCATTTAAGCCATATTTTTATATCATTGGATAGAATACGTAATTTTTCGTTCGATTATTAATTAATTTTTACGTTCGTAATTAAATTTCTTCTTTTGAAAGGCAGTGATCCTGAGAAAAATATTTTTTTTATAAATGCTGTCAGCTTCACAAAATCCACAATTATAATAATATCTCGTGATTTTTACCGGGTGTGCGCTAATATTACAATACTAGCTGGTCCCGGCATGCGTTGCTATGCCATTTAATAAAGAAATTGTTTCTCCCTGAGTGTCCTTTCCCATTCGTCCCGTTCCCTATCCGCCTCCCCTACCTCTCCCGCGTCCCCTTCCCCTTTTGCATTCCTACTCCGTCTCCTCCACCTTCCCTCTCCCCACTCCACTCCCCTCCTTCCCCCGTTCCGCGAACCCCCCTCCCAGTCTCGGTGTATTCAGTTTTCAAGCAGCTCGCGTGCTACCTATTGCAATTTTTTATACAATTTCATAATGCCAGAGCTCACCAGTAGTTTTATACAAACCTTGTCCTGACAATAACGAACACACAAAAAAAAAATCCAATTTGGTGCAGTCGTTCGGAAGTTATGCGCGTACATACATTTCGGCGATTCATTTTTATTTATATAGATAGAAGATAGAAGATCGAAGAAGATAGAAGATATATAGATTGAATGAGTACTTACCTAATAGGTACATAGTATGTACGTATATATTTTTGAATGAGTAGGTACTTACCTACGTTTGAAAATATTTTTATAGTGGAATGCTATCGATTATTACATTATACAATGTATGGTAACGAGGTATGGGTGTGGAGTTTGGGATATGGACATTATGACTGAGCGTCCGAGGCTCTCGGGCTAAATGTGCCGGCCATAATGTTATCGTTCGGGGCCTTGGTTTAAATTTATGACCGCCTCCCGGAGCCAAGGCTGCTCCATACAACCAGCCAGCCAGCCAACTTGTTAAACCATCCTACACAGGTCTATAGTCTATACAGTGCTGCCAACTAGATATCTGCTTTGACTCGTCACTGAAATGAACCAATGTAATGCTTTGACTTGGTTTTATCCTAAAAGGATCCTTCCTGTCCTTAAAAATATAATATTATGTTTCCACGTTGGGCGCCAAAGAAAATGTTTTCATCAAATAAAACACGTAATTTAATTAATGTTCTTATTTTATATTTATTTGTTTAATCGAGACAACGTCGAAAACTATCTGTTTCCTTGGAATCACTAACAAAAATCTCAAAGCTGGTCTAACATTGGGAATAGTAGGTACGTTAATACCTGCAATATGGTTTCCTATATTAGGTGTCTATATTTTACGCAAATAAGCAAATTGGGACGTTTTAACTTAGGTTCATTCTAGAAATTTTATCCATACTATTGTATAAACTCATTAAACTAAATTTATAGATCTTCTGGAGATTGGGTCACAAGAGATATGCATCTTTTACTCATTTGAAATACGTAGGCACCTATCCCGTATTATTAGATATGATATTCTGTGGGGTTCTGGTGTTTCCTCTGGTGGACAATACAAATCCGACAATCGGGAATTTCAATGATACCTACTACGGTTTGTCAGGTTACGAGTCGTATTTATTATCGTCTTATTTACAATGCATATTTGTTCTGTGTTTATCTGCGGCAGGAAAATTGTTAATTGAAAGTGTCCACCTATCGATCGGATGTCATCTAAGTCTAAAACTAAAAACTCGTACATATTCATCCTACACCATATATAAAAAAGGATTTTTTAAACTTTTATTTCGTGACGTGTACAATAAAGTATTGGTTAATATGCTTCTATTCTAATTATATCACACAGGTAATTTACCAAATCTTCCGTGAGGCATGTGTCCATTGGTTATATTTTATTTGGAGATTGAGTCAAATCACAGCTTACGTTGCCGGAATTATAGGAGCTTTGCTGTTTGGTCATCCTTATGACATTGCCCCGTCTTTGCCAAAACGAGGCAATAAACAAAAATTTTTTTTTCCGAAAGAGCAAATTTATCTTTCTACGTCGAGCTGGCTTATTTCGAAAACATTACCGAAAAGGCGTCATGCCCAATTTTTTCTGTGACAACTACGTGATGTTTTTTTTATTTGTTGACAAGTTGTATTGGGTATTTAAATCTTTCCTTGAACCCAAACAATTGAAATATTGATTACTGAAACTGGATATTATGAACAAACTCATAGGAACTTTATTCAACTACCTACTTGTAGTAAAGACATTATGAAAAATTGAATTAATTTGTACTGTTTAAGCTATGTAATCATATCTCTTGTGGTATGGCCAAGGTTATTCTATTTTACTTACTTAGAAGTAGGTGCATTTTGTAAAAAAGAAATATAGCTCATCAAAGAGGCTCCCTTATTAATTTATAGATTCTGCACTAGTGCATTATGAGCAGAACATTATTGAGACGCGCTCAAACTCGCCCAGATAAAAATAAACACGGTTTTTATCTGCACTCGCCTGGAGTTTAACCTCAGACCTCGGCCTGACCTGTTGTATGTTTTTAAAAAATATGTAGTAAAATTGTTGAAACTACCCAGCTGGAGATTCTGATAAATGCTCCAAGAAAGAATGCTGAATATTATTACGATACGATGTTTTTAAATTCTGTAAGGATTCCTTCACTTCAAATTTGTTTGCTAATTGATTTGTTACATAAGTCATTAATTTGTGTTATATTTACAACACGAACTTAAATTTATAAGGTTGCTTTTTGAATGCGTTTATTGCAAATGTCTAATGTACCTACGAACAAATGAATTCATCTGAAAGTATGAGAATCCATATCGTACCGATCTTCCGCAAATTTTTTGCTAAAAAATAACATGAATGAAAATAGTCTGAGATGAAGCCAAGTGGAAAAAAAACGTAGGCCGAATGGTGTGACCTTGCTGATGTATACCTACTTGGTGCCTACTTAATACTTGTGTACGAACATTGGACAATACTCACTCTTCTTGCCAATATGAGCATAGGACCACATAAAACGAAACACTTCACGACTTCACCGAATCGTGTACGATCACATTGAGATTAAATCCACTAGGTTACCATTACTTTAATATAGTTACGTAGTTATTGTATGCAAAGGTGGTTACACATAATATTTTAACAACGCTTAGAAATTATTTAAGGTCGGTTTAATCATTACTTACTCTAACGGGGCGGATAATATCACCACCACCCTAAAAAAGACAACCTCCCAGAAATGAAATTTTGCCTGAATTTGCATTAGTTGTTTTTCATTTCATTCGTTTTTCAATGTTCTTTCCTTCCTCTTCTCAGAAAGACCCCCCCCCCACACTCAGATGACGTAGACTCTGAGGGAAATTATTTTCCTCGGGGCCTCCCGTGTGGAGTTAATGTAAAGAACATTGAAGTACCCACCACTGTCCCACCCCGGTATAGGCAACTTATGGTCGCCCCTTCGGAGTTCTCGCAAGAATCTAATTTTGTTGAATAAACGGCTCTACATTTAATGTAACGAATCTAGACCTTTTAACAAGTTGTTAGTAATATCGATAGTAAATCATAATAATGTAAAGAACGGTGACCACAACAATTCCAAATGACGGAGGTATAGTCCCACCGGCTGCTGATACGCGAGATTCTTATTTCTTATGTGGTATTAGAGGCCATCCATAAATTACGCCACACCTTAAGTGGGGGGGGGGTCAAAAATCATGAAATTCGTGTGACGTAATTTATGAATGGCCCCTTACCTTAAAAATCTGATTGGTTCTAACTTCATTCCTCCTATTTCTACTCCTTTCGTCCGTATTCTATTGTTCCACATTCCGACCAGGAAGAATTCGCATCTGCGGCCTGCTTGAAAAATCTGGTTTTGAATACTTAACTGCTGTAATTCAACTGCCAAATTTTGTGATTGTGAGATCTGCAGAGAAGAATGCACCTGTAATCATCATCTTCAAAAATACTCATTTCGGTTATCTGTGCGTCCTGCATAACTCTGGTTAAATGAACTCACATTAGCATTGAATTTAAGTGTCATTTTCAAAATTGAAACTGAGTGTGTGAAGAATTCAAGTAAGTGATAAAGTCATAATACATATCATACAATATTTTTAAGAATTCAGAATATCCGTGATTTTTCGCACAATTTTGAAAAGGAAAAATCTGCAGATTCCTAATTTTTTCTGTCTTATATGCTGTATGTGCAATCTTGGCAGCTACAAGCCTACAAGTCCCAGACAATCGATCACGTGTGTTAATCAATAATATTGTGGTAAGATATGAAATTAGTCAGTAAAAAATATAAATCATTGCTGCTTGCTTTCGTGGAGACAATAGTAATGTGGAACTATAATAACTACCATTTAATGCACATGAAAAATTCACAGACTAGTTAAGTGACGCGATAAGTTTACAACAATGATGCGGTCTGCAGTCGTGAAGCTATAGTGACAGGACTCTTTCAAAGAAGTGTAAGATCTGAGAGAATGTATTAGGTACTTTATACAGAATAAATATTAAAACATGGCAGATTAGAACTTGTTCGAAAAAATGTGTAATTTACTCCTGAAAATACTAATTGAAAAGAGTTAAGATTGGAATTTTAAATAGAAATTTAAAGTTAAAACATGCTAACTGTATGGGAGAGTCTGAAAAACTATTGAATACCGCCACTTAAATTATGCACAGTTACCTATCAATGACGCATTTAAAGATTTACAGCCTTACTAAAAAACCCAGTGAAAATTTTATTCAATTGACAAACGGCCGCGGATGTGAAAACATTACTAATAAAAAAATTGTTCATTGAAAAAAATACACTTGGTTTACACGGCCTGAGAGGGTAGTTTATCTCTGTTTTTGTAATGATATCCTAACGAAATTTGAAATTTTTCCAAAGTATTTTGAATGTTCTATATATTTCTTATTTTTGAAGGTGACGTAAAAACAAATACCATTTATGAAAACTAGATAAAATTACCTTTTAGATTTGTGTATTTAAAATACACTTTAGTTTTCAAAAACTGCCATATTTTAAGATCCAAACTCGGAAAAAAATGGAAAAAAATTTCTTACCCAAACATTTTTGACCAAAATGTAGAGAAATTAAAAAAAAAACTAAATTTCAAAAACACAGCCCTTTTATGTAATAAATTTGGAAGGAAACTATCACCTCACTTTTTCCTCGTGCATACAATAAAAAAATAATAAAAAATTTCAAAGTTTTTTTTATTGCCAAAAAAAAAACTTAGAAATAATAACGGCATTTCAAACAGATTTCTTGCATCTTTAAAGACGTTACTTTCTTTGATAGGTTTACGAACACATGTGTTAGATATTAATATTATTAAAAAATATCACTTTTAAGAAATTCTCTTAAAATAAAGATCTTAAAATGTTAATTTTATCTTTTAAGTAAACTATCTATAGTTCTTTAGAACAATATTCTGACAGTCCAACTTTGAAAGTACGGCGTTTGTACAATAACTTGTATAAACTGATGTAAACCACACACACAACATAGTAAATATATCATTTATGTGAATAGAAGAGTAAATTCGTCACTACAATAGAAATTATTAAGTAAAATCACAACATTTAGGCACTAACAAATTTTTTTGACATCCCGCCATAAAAGCACACCGCTTCATCGCGGTGCCGCGGCCGTTGAGAATTAATGCATAGGCGCGCCAATAATGCCCCTGGCGGAGAAAAATTAAAACAACATTCTTTCCTAGTAAATTAATACCATTTACAATGTTGTCAGATCTTTAATGCGTTTTTACAGCGCGGCCGCGGATGCAACGTTATTAGTAACAAATTGGAATCTAGCGTATACAGGGTTTATTTATGTTATTGCAATAATACAGGTTATCGGTGTTGCTGTGGTTTTTTTTAGTAAGGCTGTTAGTATTATAGTAGCAAGAAAAACAATGTTTTTTAGAGTAAAACTCATTTGGAATTTTCACGAGCATTTGGTCCCCCAGAACAGACATTATGACTGGCTAGGAACTAATATCGACTTAACAAGACATAATAATACTTGTACACATTTAATTAAAACAGAAAATAGAAATACATTTTTTTTTATAATAATTCTATTGACTCTATCTAACCTAATTAGGTTCCTTAGATTAGGCAATCTGCCTAGCTAGAAACTAATATCGACTTTACAAGACAAAATACGACTTGCACATTTTTTAAATATTTTCAGTTGGTATGCAATATTATTACTGTGTTATTTTTGCTACGTAAATCCATCCAACTAAATTTAATAAATAAATAAAAAAAAAATATAATTATAAGAGCATCACGTCAATAATATAAATTGTTCAATGCGCATACATACATATATACATACACACATACTCAACTTTATTTGATACACACACGCTTTCCTACTACACGCATCACCCGTAATGACTTAATATGCATACCATAAATAAGACACTATACAATGAAACAATAATGGTGGGTACCATGAAATATACTTATTAATAAATTGTAATTTTTTTTCACCTACGCAACTAAAGTACTGTTTTTTTTCTATTTATCAATAAATAAATAAATATGCCCATATTATTTTTCAATTTATAAGTATGTGGTACGTGGATAACTCCGTATAGAGGTCAAAACGATTAGATCGTATTCTGGTACCCGTACTATTGGGATTACCCGATATCGTTTATTTTTCAAATAAACCACCGACATTTTTGGTACTGAACATTTTTGGTACTGAAAAGGCTCATCTTGTCCATCTGAAATCAACGGTTTAGTCCTCTTTCCTCCGTGGTTCAGTCTCTTACTTATTTGGATGCGGAAATGACTGGCGCAGCAATTGTCTGAAGCACGCACACCGATAAACGCAGTACTTTGCAATTTAATATTGTATCGAAATATATCGAATGTCTATGGTTTTTTTTCTCGCTGTTGCCAAAAATTTGACGACAGAAGAATAATAATTATAACCCTGTAAATTGGAAACGATCATATAGAAGTAATAAATTTATGACCAAAGTCGAAGATTTAAAAATAACTTTACATTAATTGTGGCTAAAATAAAGGTAAAGGGGATACCTGCTGTTATTCAACACTTTTCTTAATTTTCTACCTAACCTATAGTTGCGATTTTTATTTCTCTACTATACAGCTGTGAATTCATGTTTATAGAATCTTTATAGGTCCGAATTATTTTCGAAATAATTCGAATTTAGAAAAAAGCTTTGGCTAAAAATCAGGTTCTGCTGGCGAGGTTCAAGAGCGAATTCGTTCAGAAACAGATCACATAGAAAAACGCCCACTTCGATAGTACTTCTACTTGCGAATTTAACTGTCTTGAGACTCGATTGTCTGGGCTGCATCGTGACTAGGCGAGTTTGATCGGCCATTATTTGGCCTACAATAACAGTCAATAGTCAACAGTGTCTACGACCAACAGTGTCTACGACCAACACTGTCTGCAGTTTGTAGTTTGTAGACCTCGAAACCTGTAGCTAACCAAGCGTGACATTATTGTTAATCAATATGGCAGGTTATTACGCCTTGATCTTTAAATGTTTACGTCTCATTATTAATTGCAGCTAATCGGACGTTATTTTCAAGCTGAGAAACAACCAGCCGATAAGCTATGAGCTATGAGTAACAAAATACGACTCAACAATGGAAGAAAACAATTATGTTTATTTTACGACCTCCACATTGCTAATAGTATATTGGTATTAAAATACATACGAGGGCAAACAATGCCTTATAAGAAATAGCCAAGTGGCTAAATATTGATTGCTGTAAATGATTTCGTTGGGCATTTTATACACACAAATAAATATTAATATTTCTTATATAAAATTTCCATTAACGACTGTATAATATTGTTTGTCAATTATCAAAGATCACATATTTATTCTCTTCCATAGATCGATGATTGCCATTTTCCAGTTTTGTCCGTAGATGGGATATTAATCTCTATCTATCCATATACGCAATGGAATATGTTTCTAAATAGAAATCTCACCAACCATATAATTAAAATCATTAAATGCAACCAATAAGGCATGATCCATGGAGTTCATTGATTGTGTTGATACATTGAAATAATATTTTTTGTGCAAAGCGTTTATGATTCAATCGTAGAGATTATAAATTGCAGTACCTACAGCTTGTCATGGATAACTTTGCAGTTGACTGCATCAATATGAAAACATCATGTAAAACAGTAACCAAACAAGAATGGAAAACTCTTTTCAATTTCGAAAAGATTTTACGAAAATCCTCCTACAATACTGGCGTCAGCTCTTCTTAAGGGGAATAACCAGACACAACCGGAAATGTGTCATTTTTAAATAAAATTCTAGCCGAATTGACTCTATTCCACAAAAAAATATAAATTGATTACGAAAGATTGTTCTTTTATCTAGTAGAGTTATTTTTTAAATTATGAGAAAATATGTTTATTTTTAGTATAATATGGTTATACCGTAGGTCGTTTTGTATTATTCAACACACATTTCAAATCATATAAGCAGGCAGTAAATTAAATCAATAAATTATCCGGGAAAGCCACTTTGCAGAATTTTAAATTTATTTTATGTAAAATCATTAAAAAAAGAACCGTACATGTGTTTTGTGGCATGTCTTTTTTACTTTCTTATTTTGCTCAGACATTATTAAAAATTATACATACTTATGATCAAAAAATAATTACTAAAACTACTAAATTTTAATAGTTTTATCATCACGCCTTTAAGCATTTTTGAATGTAGGTATAAATTAAAGCAAATTTTGAAGGAAATAAAATCGATATTGAGTTATTAGGTATTTGAAGAAGCTAGTACGGAGAATAATTAATCTTTCTCATTGGAATCGCCCTGTACGATCGTAAGAACATCTTTCGACGAAATTTGAATTCTCACCCGCTGGCTGGTTAATGCTGGTTAATGGAGTTATCTTGCCTTTTTATGGGTTTTAGTTCGATAATTATTTATTAGAGAAAAATATTTGTGGCTTTATTTCGTAAAATAAATTTTGAGGAAATCCAATTTATTTAGAAATAAAAAGCTAAAATATTTTGACAGAAAATAATAACTCTTTTAGGCCGCCGCGCTTTTATTTTTTTATTTTTTTATTTTATTAGGAACATTTACAGGTTAATAACATTACATGCATTAAACAAAACAATAAATTATAATAATTAGGTTACAACCCAATAACAAATGTTCGCATCATGCCCAAATAATAAATAAAAAGTCAATAATTATTAACTTTTTTTGCCTAATATTACAGAGATAGGAACTAGATAAATAATCTAAACATAGACTATAGGTATATACTGTCTAATACTGTGTGATACATAAAAGATACAGATAAGATAAGATAAAAAAACAATGAAAGTAGAAAAAATAAATATAAAGTTATCATTGTCAAGCTGTGGATACCTATATTTCTAGCAGCGGTTTTTTAATACAAGCTGACCAATTTCTATTTTTGTACGATGAATTCATCCGTAATCGTCTATTACGTTAAGCATGTCAAAATCATTTGCATAATCGAGAGTTCTGTCACCCGCCTTATTTGGGTTGACCCTGACCTTACGATAAGGCTTTATCTATTGACCTTGGCTCTCTGAATATGGTTTTATTCATCGACGGAAATTAAAGCGTTGTATTTTCAGATTTAGATCAATAATGCTATGGCGTCTCTCCCAAATGAAATTTTATTATATTACATATTCTTCTTCTTCTTCGATGGCGCTACAGCCTATATCGAGCTTTGGCCTCCTGCAACAGTCGCCTCCAACTCCTCCTGTCCTCAGCGGCTGACTTCCAATTTGGTACCTGGAGAAGCTGTGCTGCATCCCCTCTTACTTCGTCTTCCCACCTCAGTCTGGGTCTTCCCACTTTTCTCTTTCCACCTGGGTGTCCAGTCAAAATTCTTTTTGGGACGCATGTATTCGGCATTCTCTGTACATGCCCAGCCCATCTCAGCCTGAGGAATCTCATATGCGCTGAGATGCTAGGGGCCTTATATATATCATACAATTCTGTATTGTGCCGGATGCGCCACTGTTCACCCTCTTTCACGGGTTCACATATTCTTCTCAGCACTTTTCTTTCAAAGTATCCAGCATTTCAGCCATCTTTACCGTCAGTGTCAGCGCCTCACATCCATATGCCAATACAGTTCTAAGTTCTAACAATGGTCTTATATATGGTTATTTTAGTTTTTCTGTGGACACTACGTGACTTAAACACTGGCAGCAAAGAGTATTATGTTTTGTTGGCTGCTGTGATTCTCCTTCTGATTTCTGCTGGATCCTCATTGTTCTCTGTCAGACTGGAGCCCAGGTAGGTGAACTGATCGACCACTTCGTACGAGTAGTTGTCTTTAAATTGTGCACTACTTCTTCTTCTGTGGGAAGGGTTCCTGCTCTGTATCATCATTTTCGTTTTGTTAACATTAACCCGCAGTCCTACTTCTTATATTACATATTAATTTGAATAATTAAACATCCTAGTTAGTTTAGCATATTATATTAGACCACGCCATGTCCACCAAAAACTTAATTATTTCAAAATGGTGTTTGTTTTGTTCAAACATAAAGAGGTCTAGGTCATAGGTTATATCTCATATCGCATATTTCTTTTCTTAATATCGTATTAGCAGGTTGTATCTAAATATAAAATAAACCACAGCACGAAGTAAAACCGTAGTAGTTTGTAATAATGTCATGTCTTAGGAACTGTAATTGACCTCATGAATAATAAATATTCTAGGTAATATTGTTCTCCATTCATGGCGATTTGATCACCATTTTATCATGATGTCATCGTTACTAAATAGGAATTAAATACAACTACTGTCGCTGAGTGAACTTGTTAACAACAGTGATGTGATGTTGAATGGGAGAGGGATCAGTCTGGCTCTCTTTATAAGTGTGGAAATAGGCCATTTATTTTGTCGTGTCCGAATCGCAAATGATGTTCGGTCTGATGAAAATTTGTATGGAGAGTGCATGTTTTTATGTACTGACACAAATTTGTGTTTGTATGTTTGTGTTTATGCATGGTTTGTGTAACGGTACCGCAACTCACACGTTGTGTTTATTTTTATCTGGTATCGGTAGGTAGATACTCCTGATTACACTGTGTTTTCCCAGACAGGAAATTCGGCAATTAGGTACTTAACCTACTATTTCCAGCGCGCTGTTAAACATAATTTATTGAAAACGAAAGTCTGAGAGTTCAAATTTGTGAACATGGAAACTGAAAGCACATTCTCGATTTCGAATGAATTGTTCAAGGTTGGCAGCAATTGAAAAAATATTATTTATAATATTTTACTAATTTAATAGCATTCTCACTAGAGATCAGTGCATTATTTCAGATCCAATTAAAGCAAACGTGAATGATAGTTTAATGGTAGATATTTGATTATTTATTTGATAAAATTATTACGTTTGGAATTACAAAAAGTAATTGGCTACTATTTGTTTTACTGGTCCGTTTTAATCTGTATTATTGCGTTGGTAATCGTAAAACATTTATTTATTCGCTTATTGAATAGTGTAAGTATCAAATATCAAATACAGTCATTAACCACATTAGGTTTATTTTTCCGCTGGAAGCAAACAATCATACACGCCAGTATAAACACTCTATCAATGTCGCGGGCGTACTAAACAAATGAAGTGGATACTTATATAATAATTGGTTTGATTCAATCAGAATTTATTATTATTATCACTGTCTAATAATACGCTCATTCCAGACGGCATTGGATAATTACACTCAATTATTCCGAATCATATTCCCTCCAAGATAGAGAGTAACCGATACTCCCGAATGCGTCCTTTGTTATTTAGAATTGAGAGAACAAATTCGAGAAAGAGGGCGCCTGCGCTGAGAGGCTCGCGCGGAGGGGCGGTGAAGGAGAGGGGGGAGGGGAGTAGTCCCCCAACCGGCGCCCGAACCTCCGGCACTCTCACTCCTCCGGCTCCGGCTTAGTATCGAACCGGCCACCGCGGGCCGCACTAGGCTTCTGTCGCTGCACGCCCCGCCCACTCAACTGACAGCTCGCGAGTCATGACACGCTAACCATGGCTGACAAGAGACACGACCCCGGGGGACCGCCCCCTAGGGCTCCCTCGCCCACCCCAGCAGCCCCCGCCTCGCCCGCCACCAAGAAGCTGCGGGACCGGGTCAGCTTCTTCGAGAAGGTCTGGTCCTCCGGCACGGGATCCCCGACCAAGGAACGTGCCGGTACGGACACCACCGACGGAACCGCCGTGGTGGACGTAGCCGACATCGAAAGACGCCTGAGGGAAGAGCAGAGAAAGCGGCAAGCTTCCGGAAGCCCCGTCATCGAGGTGAAGCTGCGCCACCGTGAACCCGACTACCAGGAAACTGTTCAAAAAGTTACCGAAGAGGGTGACCTGGGTGCCGGCGTGAAATATGTGAAGTTTGAAAAGATAATCGTGAAAAAGTCCGTGCGTGAAGTGACCACCATGAAACCGCTATCCAGAGGGGAGACCCTCAGCAGGACTCCTTCAGACGAGAGGAGGACTTACGAGGACTCGGCTTACCAGAGCCAATCCAAGTCCTCCTCCACCAGTGCGAGCGCCAGGATACCCGACGACAGCCCACGAAGCCCCCATCACACCTTTCAGAACATGGCAGCAAGGATGGAGTTTGTGCGAACTAATTCAGAGTACGATACACACATTGCTGAAATTAGAGGTTTGTGTTCAAATACATTTTAGAAAAGGCACCGTTTTACGATCGAGATAAAATCTTTCAAGCAACGTTGCACAAGAGACGAGACCATGTTTCTCGGCTGTTATTGTTTATTTACAACCATTTCAGCCGACAACCGGTTCCAAGTGGAATGATTACACATTTTTCACTAATAATAATAACCATTTTTCAAATGGAACGGAAATATCAAAGATTTTCAATGTGTTTATATCGATTGTAGTAGAAATTGGAGAATAATTCTATTGATGATATACCTAATAGTAATAAATTGTAGGATCGTGTTGATGGATATGCGATTACACTCGCGCTATATGTTTTGTCAATATGAAAAAAATAATGTTATCTTTTTTTAGTTGAACGATAAAAGAACCAGTAAGGTGTGAAGATAAGAAACTTTACTCCGTTAGTGTTTATCAAAATTATTTGGAAAAACTTTCGCCGAAGGAAGCCTCTGTAATTAAATTCAACTCACGAGTTTAGTTATAACCAGCATTCGCTTGATTATTAAAATCGGAACCGATTATAATAATCAAGAGCCCGGCTCAAAACCCGCTCAAAAAGAAGAAGAAGGAGAGATATGTAAATACGAATGTTAGAGGGAGCGCGCTAATGTTAAAAACGATAATATTTAAGCGAAAATTGTGAAAATGTTTAATAAAACATGACTCGTTTAAAATAGAACAAAAATCTCGTGGGGAATGCGTAAAATAGCATTTAAAGAAACAATGCGAATTTTTTCTTACATATAACTTGTAAAATAACTGAAAAAAACGTATTTATAATAATTTTCGGAGCATTCTTTGCTTTTTTTTTCTTATCGAGGAAATTTCATATAATTGCCATTTCGGCGTGGGGGATGTATAGATACTATCTTCAAGAATAATATATATTTTTTTAAGAGCTTTAAAACTTAAAGTTTTTAAGGAAAATATGTAGTGAATCGGTAGAAATGCGGGAAGCCGGGCCTTATAGCATATGTACTCGTACTTAAAATCCATCAGAGCAACTTTTCAAAAAATTCGCAATCCTAGACATTAGACAATTATACGTTAAGACAATTCTCATACATGTAAGGAAAAATGATTTAACACTCAAAACTCAACAAAATATTTACACCCGCTATACATCACACCAAAAATGCAAAATTCCTCCAACAAAAACAGCTTTTGCCCAACGACAGTTCTCTTACATCGAAAACTGATGATCTTTATGCCATTAATATACAGAACTGGTTATTTACTCAGGGAAGGATATGTTATAAAGAATGCCGTACATCTTAAAAACTGTTCTAATTTTTTCATATTTCTCTAGTAAAAAATCTTATCTCGAAATTAATTTTCAACCAAGACTTTATATTACCCTGATGCTTTTTTTCATATTTTTTTACATTGTTCGTCCATTTCATACGCCGCGCTGCCTAGGAATACCTGATTTTGTTTTTTGGGGTCTAAGACTACCATTGTTCATCTGTATATGTAGATGATTTATACTATTTATTCTTATTTTTATTTCTATTATCCTTAAAATATTATTATTTGTTTCTTTTATTTTTATTTGTTATTCTATTTTATTTTTATTTATACAAGATTCACCTAGTTTAACTCCTTTCCTGTATGTGATCATGTACCTAATACTAGTATGAATATTTGGGTGAAATGCAGATCCGGGCACAGTTTGGAAATTTAATAAAAAGGCACTTTCTAGATGAGAAAAGTGTGGAGAAGATGAATAAAAAATAAATTAAGGCGCGCTCGGCAAAATTGAGGGAGATACAACCGTTCAAAGTATTTAAAAATTCACTTCGCGAACTGATATTGACAGTTCGTTGTTCGTTCGCCATGTTTTCACTGCTTAGGTATGTTGGATCCCAGACCTAATACAGAATTAATAGTACGCCAGAATCACAAACCATGTTACACAAACCTAGCGTAGCCGCTAAACCACTTGAAAACTGGGATGTTTTTCTTGCCGTGACGTGAGCAGGCGTTATAAAGGGGTACTTTTTTTGTATCACAAACCATGTTTAGCGTATTAGGTTATAAAAAAAATGGCGGCGGACGCGGGGCGGACTGTCAATATCAGTTTGTAAAGTGAAATTTTAAATACTTTGAACGGTTGTATCTCCCTCAATTTTGCGGAGCGCGCCATAATTTTTGTTTTATTCAGCTTTACCACACTTTTCTCATCTAGAAAGTGCCTTTTTATTAAATTTCCAAACTGTGCCCGGATCTGCATTCCTCCCCATCTTATGAATCTCGACTACCATAATAAGGGAATTTGCCTAGCTTGGTAGTAAAAAAACCATGTAAAACAAACCTGTAATAAAAAAAGGAATAAAGAAAATAAAAAAATAGAAACCGCTACAACAACTCTTAAACGGTCTATTCTGGCGAAATGAAATTTGCACAGATTTTTCCAAAATTAATTCCTAACACAAATGAAATTCATAGAAAATAGAAACAGGACGTTAACGCTCGGGCGAAACCGGGTAGTAAATATTATATTTATGGCTTAATGGATCCAACAAAATGCTCGCAATATGCTATTATATTCACTGGCATACACAATATTTTTCACTTTATTTACACCGGCATTTAAATCTTTATGGGCGCAATCGAGTTTTTTCGTATGCCGAGTTGAATTAACAAAGTGCCACGCCAGCAGGAAGACCGAGAAAAATACCAAAATAAGATTCCTCATATGTGTTGTCATAGCCAATATCAGAAGTCACCTCTCGCCGGTTACTTCGAGGATGTCGGCAGGTAGGTAGTAGGCAGGTACCTAGTCCTATCCTATTAGCATATAATTATGCAAACAGCTCGGTGTAGTATTTTTATGTTGATTGTGGCTGGCGTTTTAACAACCTCAAACACGAATGTTGGTGTTTTTGGCACAGGTATTCTGTAGGGGGAACCGCCATTTAGGTATTTATAATATTTTATAAGCTGGCCAAGGCTGTGATAAACTATACATTTTTGCCGGTACGCCTGTTTGCAAGCGGTTTAATGTTTAAAAACAACCTTTTTCAAACTGTGTGGTGGAGCTGTAGGCTTCTTGGCTCTGGATCCAAAGATTTCGGGTTTGAAACCTGGTGTGAAACCTGGAACGGAATAATAATGTAAAAGTTAAGGTTCTTATTTCCTGGCTGGGAGATAGGTAAATATTTCCCTATCGATTCCACGCTCAAAACACACATTGAAAAATTAAAACAAATTGTACTAGGTAGATAATGGTTAGTAATAAGTAATTCAGTAACCGAAATTGAAAAATATTGCGTTTTAATGTTTTTTTTTTAAATTTATAAAAGCCAAATGTAATTTTTCAAGGACCTTACAACCATGAAATACGCATTTTTAAAAGAAAAAATCACTTTC